>OX637584.1:2859817-3459817 GCA_951800085.1 Comarum palustre | reverse complement strand
GGGAATTAATTTCACCAGACACAACCATGTTGATCACCGAGCATCCAGTTAACGAGGCACAAGATAACAAATACCATTACCGCACTGGGCACGTATACATCACAGAGTCAACTCGTACAACTAGACAGTTTCTAACAAAACTGTCCCCCAGGCGCTGCGGGTTTACCATCCACCGCAACCTCTATTCGGTAAGATTCAAAATTCTCAATCGCTTACCACTCTAGATCTTAAATCACAAGGTCCACTGCCACACGTTAACATCCTCTCAGATCATAACTTAATCTGAACGTAGCTTAATCACTCCACGGTTTCCGATGGAGTGTTGCACAACTAAACGACATACTTTACTACCCTTGTAACAATTTGGTTTCCAAAACCTTGACTCGTAACACCTTTGAGTCATCAAAGAACTCTTTCCTCAGTTTCACCGCTTTCACACTCACCGAAAATGTTGACAATTTTGAGGGTCACCTCCAATGACCTTTCTTGCTACCACTCTACACTCGTGGCGCCAAGAACTGCCGTTAGGTCAAAAATTCCTAACAAGTAGGGTCACTACTCAAATGACCAATGACCATAGCAACGCCAACTAAACTTTAATCCTCTTAGGATTTCCTTAAATTAACCTCAATAATTGATCTCCCAGATCTTAATCCTTATTCCCCATATCAAGATTGAGAATATTTCCTGTCACTGCAGTGAGTGTAACTTATGAACCCCAAACACGACTAAGTACACATTCGGTTACAATAATTGATTAGACCACAGCCAGTGAGTGCACAAATTCCCATGCCATCAAGCTCAGTTAATCGCCCTCGAAGAAACCAAGTGTCATAACGGACGACTTTGGTTGCAGGTTGAAGTTTGACCATCTACAACATTCTCACTCCTATTCAACGATTCAGTAAACCTTGCCTCACTGCTGTCCCTTCACCTTTTCCGTGCATTTATCTCAGAAAACATCCTTCCACCTACTAACGACATTAAACCATTTAATTGACGTTTTACACAGAATCTTCTAACCAAACGTCTTTAATCTCCGTTTTCAATAAATGGAACTCTCATGACACATTCTTAAGATGATGTCATCATCAGCCTTAGTCACTTACCTGATGTCATTTTTGACCACACACAGCTGTACACCATAATTATGCCTTACCAGCATGTGCTACCCAAATTTCAACTTTACCACTTCCCTAAACAGGAGGTTACACGTGCTCATGTGGGGTATACCCATGTACAACTTCGGCCGTCGAAACAATACTGTTTGCACAATGACCGGTTCCTACACCATAATAATACAAAGTCAATCAAGACTCGTATCACTATCTCCGGTACCTCAAGCACTCTTGGTCTGAGACCCGGTGGCTTGTTGCCACTTCCAACATGTTCCTTAAAATTCCAGAACCACTTAACTTTAATTACCACAAGTAACGCTTTCTCGATCTGAAAATCGATCTCTAATACAGCCAACCTGGAGACTCCTCCACTGGTGTACTAATTACAACACTTTGACCGCAGGTGGATAACTCACCTTATGGTTGACATGAGTCCCAAGATCTGGTGACACGATTAAATTCTTGCCTCCACGATAAATGGCCTAATGACCATTGTCACCTATAATTCACGTCACGCTTGGACTCACTAACGATTCGAATATTTCTAGTACCACAAACATGGGTGGCTGGAGCTAAGAAGATCTAGTCGTAGCTGTCGACAACAATGTCAGCACCAAAGCTGACCCACGCCATTAGTTCTAGTGGCTGTCCCATAAAGCATCAAGTGACCAAAACAGCCTTTACTTCCTTAACATTCTTCAATAGTGTCACATCATGGACTCGTCACTAGAAAAAGTCCATTGATCACAAATAACCCCACTCAACTTTCCTTGAGTCATTCCACTTTCACATGTCCGTTGGTTTCTCTGAAACCACACTAATGACGAACCTCAACAAAATCGTGGCAATCGTCAAATCTTATTATTCATCCTCTCAGAATAATCGCGCTAGGCGACTTCAGCTCCTTTTTCCATCACAGGATGCAACATCTTCCAGTAACTCGTACGACTCTTCACTGCTAAGAGCCTCATAACACGAACACCCAAGCCTTGTCTTAGGCTTCTACAGCATCCCTGTCAACAACCATGACAGCCTCCCCGGTGTGAATTAACTGTTTCACCACCGAGTACTTACACATAATGCTCAAACGTTAAACAACGTGAGTTTCCGCTCGATCCCCAACTCAAATCTCAATAAATCAATGGGGAACACATAAACATAAATACGTGACGAGCTTACCTTGTTCCTTACAGGAGTTCATTGTGAGGTCGGCGTACTGAGGCATAGTCTTGAAGATTCGATCGTTTATAGGACCACTCGGTCCATATCTCAATCAGGAAGTACTAACTCATATCCTCAATAAACACTAAGCGTCCAAGCATAAAATGCCGATGGATCCGCCGCGGTCGGACCATCACTCTATAGACACTAAGTGATACCAAGTATATGAGGTAGTAACAGGAACGATAACCTAATGCTCTGATACCATTGACAGGACCCACCCCGGGTTAAACCTCTTTAACCCGAAGTAAATCCTGCGGGGACCACCTCAAGGGAACTTCTTACCGCAACTCCCTTGAAATGGCCAACCCTTCCTACACAACTAACTAAACCGGGTTAGTCAGAGCAGTCTATAGAGATGATTACCCAAAGAATTTCAAGCAGCAACGGAAATGATCGACTATGCCTCGACTCTCGTACGCGCTCGACCTCCTCTCAAGAACCCTGCATCACTGGGCATTTAAAAACGAAAGGCCCAGGGGAGAAACATTTAAAAACTGTTAGAGTGAGTGGACGAAAATGAAATAAAAAAACTCTATTTCCTTTAATGCTCTCCCAAAACTTTAATGATTCAAATATCATTTATGCATGCCCACAATTACCAAATTTCCACAAACGCATGACAAGGTAAACAATTAAAGAATATGGGAAGAGAAATGTTCACCAAACATAATAAGTCTGACCTCTCAGACTAGGGTCGGAGCTAAGAGCTCTAGTAGCGCCCTCACGCTACGCTATGCTAGCTAGATAAAATAATACGGTCAACCCTTATAATATCAACCTGACCTCTCAGGCTTGTCTGACCTCTCAGACCAGGGTCGGAGCTAAGAGCTCTAGAATATGTGATAACGGTCAACCCTTATAATATCAACCTGACCTCTCAGGCTTGTCTGACCTCTCAGACCAGGGTCGGAGCTAAGAGCTCTAGATAAAGTGAAAATGGTCAACCCTCATAGTGCACTACGTAGTTTGCCTGACCTCTCAGGCTAGGGTCGGAGCTAAGAGCTCTAGTAGCGCCCTCACGCTACTCTAACTAGCATATTTATTGGTCAACCCTTAA
Organism: Comarum palustre; assembly: GCA_951800085.1. Lineage (NCBI taxonomy): Eukaryota > Viridiplantae > Streptophyta > Magnoliopsida > Rosales > Rosaceae > Comarum > Comarum palustre. The sequence goes on along the minus strand of OX637584.1, from coordinate 3,456,418 downwards.
AATAAAAATTCATAACAAGACAATAATCAAATTCTCTTCCCAAAACAATTAATTGAAACAATTCCTTGTCATATATGCATAAAACCAATTTCCAACGAAGTCTCGGGTTCAAATCCATTCGAAGGACGGCCATCACCGTCTATAACCATTTTCGGGAGAAATAGAAAATTGAGTAATAATGTAAATACTTCACGCATAAGTGTCAATATCTCAAACCATAGTAAAAATCTTTAACCGAGGCTCCCGCTAAACTTTAACCAAATAAAATCGTTCAAGAACACGAGAAAGATATAATTCTCGAAAACCATCATAAAACCATGCAATTAACTCAATAATTAAAGCATGCATTTATTTAAAATAATATGTCCACTCACAGTACTATTGCGACCTTCCCGCTCGGAAAGCTCCTCGAGCGACACCCTCGAACTACCCGCGTAGTCGAGCCCGTCTCACGTCCGACCAGAGACTGTACAACAAATCATCAAATTAGTCAATCACGGTTGACTTGGTCTTTTCCTAGTTTGACCCGGAAATCCTATTTGACCACATGTTGACCAAGTTCCTTTCTTATAGCACTTTAACCTTTATAACTTTCTTTCCCGGTTATCGACTCTTAACTCAATTTACCGGAAGTCCGACTCAGCTTCCGAACTTTCCTTTATTACTTTAACTTGACGTTAGGGTGTCACGTAATAAGTCGTTGAATTACTATGGACACCCAACGGGTCACACTAACCAATACCTTAGGAGTCCTTAAAATAATCCTTAAACCTTAACCGGGAATAATCGATGGTCGGAATAATATTTAATTATCCGCCAATAATACTAAACTAGAACAATTCCAAAACCTAACCAAAACACCTCCAAAAATTACCAAATTTTAACCATAGACTCCTCACAATATGTACTAATTAATGGACATGAAAAACTGCCCAAAAAGTGGCGGCACCGCCGCCAGCTCCGCCGCCACCGGCGGCCGCCGGCAGAAATTCCGGCTAAAATTCCGACGACCTCGGATCGCCACCAAATTTTACCAGTAGCTTCGTCTCGTCAATTGGGACAACTTTCTAGTTCAACTCGAAGGCCAATTCGGCCTCTAACTAGGTCAAAAACTCGATGAACAGTAGACCCCGAAAATTACACTACCAAACTTCAAATCCTCAATTCTCCCTACACACTTCAAATCAAGCTACCAAATTCTAGGGGATTGTAGTACACCTAAAACCCATCCTAAACATATAAAGAACTCAACAATTGGTGATCTAGGGAGGGAGAAATTCAATCCCGAAAATCTACTGTACACACCAAGAACAAATCGGAATTTCTCCCGATTTACGGCGAGTTAGGTCGGAAAGCTTACCTAGGATTGAAGTAGACTCGGAGGCCGAACTTTTGGGACCGGTGCGCCGGCGGTTGGTGGCCGGACGGCGGCGCTGTGGCGCGCGCAAAATCCGGCAGCATTTCCCGTCGGGAGAGAGGAGAGAGAGCCGGGTGAAAATCTGATTTTTCACCCCGGTAACTCCTATATATAGCCGTTTTACCGCATAGTAACTTTATACTTTTGTTCATAACTTTCTCATACGAACTCCGATTTGAGCGTGCTACGTGTCCCCGAACTCGTAACGACGCCCTCTACAACTTTCAAGAAGGAAGTTTTCTCAAATTCTTGACTTAACGAAAAGTCAACTTCACGATCATTGTACGGTTAAACGGTCACTTTAAATGGTAAAAGACCTAAGTAACCAACTGTAAAATAATTCTAGGATCGGGGTGTGACATTAATAGTTTTACTTAGAATCATTTCGATTACGCCATGATCATTTCGATTACGCCATGATCATTTCATTCCTTTACAAGAATGTGTCCAAGGTATTTCGTGTTTTTAATCGAAAACCGTACCTGAATTTGCTCTGCTCCACCAATTTGGGAAGGCTGCAAATTTGCCTGAGCATCAGGACGTGACACAATATATATGGTGATGATGATTCTTCTGTGTGCATGACAATTTGATACTGGTAATTACTTTGAACTATTGTTTCTTCACTTTACTTTAATGTTTTAAATAGCGCGCTATGAGACTCGTCTTAGTGAAAAACGATGCGAGACTTAGAGCTTTCGTCTCAAGACACATTTTATTTAGCATTTTGCATAAAAGACGAGCAAATAGCGCGTCGAAGCGCAAAAAAGTGATATGAGGCGCGTTGAGGCATTATTTTTAATTAATTAATTATTTTTATTTAAATGTATTTGTTTCAATTTTCTAGTGTCTCTATACATTTTATTTCAATTTTAAATATACTTATTCGTAAAACACTATCTTCTGGTGTCTCTATACATTTTATTTTCAATTTTAAATGTATTAATTTACTTGTAATAATTTTATAACTATTACTTATTTATTTTTATTTAAACTATTGAAATATACAAAAGGCTTCGCCTTTCTCGCCTCAAGGATGCTATGAGGCAAGACATCGACTCGACATCTCGCCTCACGCTTTGGCCTTTTAAAACATTGTCTTACTCTATATATTATTCCATCTCAATCAAATATGCTTCTCTTAAGGATAATGAATCCCTTTTGTGATTTTTTTCTCAGTTTAGTTTTGTGAGCCAAGATTTGGAAAGATATGGCCGAGAATGTGTTGGAAATTCTGTACGAGTGCGTGTAAAATCTCTCAAGAGATTCTAATGTGTGCAAATCTAGTTGTGTTGGAGATAAAATATCTCATATCATGACTCCAGCCTAGTTTCAGTAACAGGGAACTCAGGATGTGATTTTGAAGTAGTCGTTGAAAACTTTCCTTTCATCATGACTCCAGAGATGAAGAGAAACCTAGATTATATAGATAAATGTCCATCTTGTACTCATTTAAGTTCTGGTTGAGTTTACTTCAATTCTTTATGAGATTACAAGTTTTTGAAGTCTACAGCTTCCTTCTTACATTGAGAATTTGTAGTATTTTGTATTGATCACTTACAAGTTGCTGTCGAGAGATGTTTAACATGATAATAATGGTGATGATCATGAATGTTAGGCCAAAGATTTGTGCTGCAAGGGAGATGAGAATATGAAATGTATGTTTATTAATGTACGAAAGCTAAAGATTTCATATGCATATATAAGAAGAGCAGAGGCAAACCAAACCACAAGCATTTTATTCTTCATGTAAAAAACAAAAAACAAAGAAAATGTAGCTAACTTCTCTTTGCTTTGCACCTCTCCATATCTGTTCCCTTCATAAGGTTCTGCGCAGCCTTGCTTGTCTCACCTTGATCTGCAGATACCATCAGACTAGGCAGAGGCAAGGGCATGAAGGTTTCAGTTTCAATTCCACAGTTGTCAAACTATTAAATTTTTAGATTAATTCATGAGGTGTCTTTGAGATGTTAAGCAGAAAGTAACTTGAGCTTTTGCAAGTGTCTGTTTGACATATTGTGTTTCTTCATTACATCAAAGACCAGGCTTAAGTAATTGGCGAAAGTCTTTCCTGAGCATTTATCATGTTTCACCAACTGAGTTCTCCAAAACGTTTCTCTCATTAAAGTTCGAGTGCTTCAGGTCTGGCCAGTGTCTCTCCAGGTCACCTTTGTATCGAATTAAGGTTTCATCATCCATTTCTTCTGAACCATGTCACATCAGTAAACCATGTAGTGTAAAAGACACTGAATTTGGCGCTGCTATATGGAAGTTGATCAGAAAAAATGAAAAATGGTGACAAATGAAAACATCATGGAGATCGATCGCGAGGTGGTGAACAGAATCACAAGGGTAATAGATGGACATACTATCATCCTTGTCGACCTTTGTCCTCCGGAATGTCACCATCCATGACTTCCCGATTGTTGAAAATGCTGAATTATCCCCTCGGCTCCCATGGAGCTGGCTGTGTATTGGATAAATGTCCATTTATTACTAATTTTAGAGATTTATAACTCAAATCCAATGAAAATCATTTGTCAATGTCCATTTGTACAAGTCTAAAGAAAAAGACAACATTGCCTTTCATAAATATCAACCTCACTCTTCTCTCACTCATTTTTCAGATCAGAACTTCTCGATCTCTCTCTCTCTCTTTATCAAAAAAAGCTTCTCTCTCTCTGTCTCTCTCTCTCTCAAGCCCAGATCGGCGTCGCCTCTGTCACCGCCATTGGCCAGTGCTTTGTTGTAAAGCTCGCGGATCTCCGATGCCGATTCTCAGATTCTCTCTCTCTAGAAGGAAAGATCACTGCCTACTCCGTCGATGCCGACATCAGCCTCCTCCTTGGTATGAGTCGCGTCACTACACCGTCATCGAGGACCTAAACGGCAACTGAAACCTCCACCATTCAACTTCGAGTTGCTCTGCCCAGATCTGAATTGCTGATTGATATCGACAACAATCTCTCTCTCTCGTATCACTTTGGTCCTTGATCGTATGCATCCCAATCTCCTCCGGCGAGATCTGTACGCAACGGCTTTGTAGAGAAAGCTTCATCATCATGGAGTCGTTGTTCCGAATTTCGATTCTTTTGTTTTAATTCCAAATCGAGGAACATCATCTTGCTTTGATCTCTGCTTAGAATTATGGAAGCAATGACTGTTAATCATCGGTGATATAAGTTGTGTTGATGCAGATGGAGGACAAATTTGAGGCGATAAAACCTTCATCAGCGACCGTCGTCGGTGTGAGGAGATGTCAGTGATGTAGAAGAAGCTGCAGAGGCTTAGTAGGATTATCCATTTTTTGATGATTGATCGGATTTTTTTTGCATCATTGATACTTGGTACAAATTTCAATCTTGATTTTATTATTATTATTTTCTATGTAAACTGTGGACTTCTATCTATTAGTGATATATGAGCACAACAAGAATCAATATCACCATGTTATGATGTTCATCGATCTCTTTTCTATATTTTATTAGGGTCAGTAATCTGTTTTGGGTTGCTTGATTGGGGTCAGTAACTAATGATTATTAAGAATTCGTAACCGAGTATGGTGTGTCAGTAACTAATAAGTTATTCGGGGTTAGTATCTAGTTATTGGGAGTCTAGAAGTCTATAAAACAAATTATTGTGGGTCAGTAATCGAGTTACCAGTGGTTATTAGTGCTCATAAACTGAGTTATTGGGAGCTAGTAACTGAGTTACCGGTGATCGTAGAAAATCTGAGTTACTGTGTGTCACTAACCGATTTACTGGTGGTTATTAGAGGTCAGGAACTGAGTTATTAGAGGTCAGTAACTGGAATATCCGAGTTACTAGGTGTCAGTAACCGATTTATCGGTGACCGGAGAAATATGATCACCGGAGTCCGATTGTGCTCCGGTAAAACCTTTTCTTTAGTAAGAGTTAAAGGTAAAAATGTCTTGAAAATTATTATTTTAATATAATTTTAATAAAGATTTGTGTATTTAGGCACAAATAAGTGATGTTTCATTCAATTAGGTTTCAAAGTCTTATTTTCATTAAAATGAGATATGACTTTTATTTTTTTTATGTAAATGGTTAATTTTGACTCTATTATGTTACTCATGTTAGTGGGACTGTGGGAGCTAGAGTCTAGTTTTCTCTTCTTGTTTTGGGCTCTCCTTTCTGGGACCGGGATGTTTGATGTTTCTAGAGATGACTCCATCTGTCCAAAGAAACAAAAAAGGGATCAAGATGCAAGACATAATCTCGTTCTACTGTTTAATGCAATAGGTTAAACAAACACTTTATTTTTGAAATTGTCATTAATTTAATTTTTAAACTGTTAAAATTATTATTTATATTAATAAAAATATATAAATAATAGTGAATTTAGACACACGTATATACCAGTTCAGAGAATGAGGTCCATATCATCCGCTTGTGGACAAAGCCCAAACTAATGTCACGAATCCAGTACCGTACCGTATCCGAACCCGATTTCAGTTACTTGAGCTTCACTACGTGTACGTGACACATTTAATGCAGAGATTGCTGTCGATTGATTCTTATGCCCCAAAAATGAATCAGACCTAGAAGACACACCCACAGTTTCAACCCTCTCTCTTCCTCTCATCCCAAAGGTTAGTTCTTCCTTCCTCTACTTGTTCTGTTTCTCGTAGATTTCAACACGATCTGATATTTAACTTGGTTTATGGATCTGGGTAACCGACCTCTGAGACCAAGTCGGTTTATAGTTGCCTGGATCCGCAAAGCTCTGATATAACAAGTTGTGAATGTAACTGGTTTCCATGCTAGTTGTTCCATTTTGGGTTCCTATATATATATACTGATATGTAATCATACATCTAAGGGGTGACTGTAACGAGGGTGAAGAAGCATTGTATGACTCTCTTTGCTTTGCTTCTCTTTCTATATATGCAGGCTCCCAACACAATTCAACTCATTAAAGCCTATAATTTTCAATTGGATTTTGGCTCTTGTTTTGATGGCATTCCTTCCCTCGCGTTTTAAGAAGAAAGCTCTCAAAGGAGATTTTGATCTGCTCGAGTGTACCAAAGTCGATGTTGGGGTGACTGAACAAGACTGTAACTTACCTCCAGGGTATAGGTTTAATCCTGTGGATGATGAATTGGTTATGTTTTACTTGTTTAACAAAATTCTTGGTCGTAATTTACCATTAACTGATGTTGTCAAAGAGATTGATCTGTATGAGCATGATCCGGATCAACTACCCCAAGGTAAATGAGTAAATCTCAAATTTTCATGTGAATAACTGTTTGTCGTATTGATTTTGAAGCAACTGATATCTATGCTCGAAACAGAACTGTTTGATTTTATAGTCGTTGCAATGAACTTTTTAATGTGGCCAGTGTCTTCCATTTTTGCTCACTGCCTAGTTCCATGCCAATTTGAATTGCAGGTGATTACAGACATGGTACCAAGCGCAGTGAAGCTTTTTATTTCACCAATGTCGAACAAGTTTACAGTACGGAAGGGAAGGTCAATAAGAGAACTACGAAGGGTGGTTACTGGAAGGTAACTAGTGAGGGAAAGAAAGTTACATATGGGGATGACGAGATAGTTGTTGGGTACAAAACCTCCATGTTATTCAATAAAGGACATGTTCCAGCACCAAGAGGAACCATAAGCTCATATATCATGCATGAGTACAAAGTTAATCCCGGTATAGTTCCTGTTGATGTGCTAAATGACAGTATAAGGGCAAAGGTTAGCTCCACAAACTGTGGATACATTTTTATTATGAATGTCTAACTTGTTTGGTGGCTAACAATCTGTTTTCTTTGATACAGATTGAGAGATTTGTGGTATGCAGAATTGTAAACAAAGAGAGAGAGGCTCTTCAAGAGGGTCCTCCCGCATATAAACTTCCACCAGAACTGATTAGCCATGAAGAAGATACGGAATCAAGTTGATATGGCCGAAATAGATTATGCTGGCTTTGTATTAGGCTAATATGTTAGTTCTGGTTTCAAGTTTCTGAATCTTTGATGTAAAGCACGTTGCTTAGTCTTTTTGATAGATAAAATAACAGAATTCATATGCTACATACTTTTATCATCATACTCCAAGCAAAGATAATTTAAAATCAGCACAGCTTCTCTTCAATCAAGTCACTATTGATAGTTTGTTATTTGTAACCCCTAGCATAAAGTATCCATACAACTGCAACAATTGAACATTAACAAACTATGCAGGCCTTAAACAACTGGGTAAGAACATTCTCGTTTAAATTATGCCCTGCAAGTCAAACAGCAAAGAAACATATCAATAACTAAAATGGAGCTATTTGTGGACAATAGTGAGCAGAGAGCAGAGCTGTTTACCTATAAATACTATCTTGTTCATCTGATTTTCTTCCTCTTTCCAATCACGAGTTGGCACAATCTCATATATTTCTCTCACTGCCTGCCAAACATTCATGAAAAATGAGGAAAAGGTGAATCTGAGATCCTCTAAAAGAAGACTTAACATACAGAAAACCGAGGAACAGGTTTAAGTGAAACTCAACATAGACTTGGATCCTCTAGAAAAACACTAGAACACCAAACAAATAGAATTAGTGGATGAAGTGCAGATAATCAGACACAGCCGATTGCCTAGATGCCTCCGTCGTGGTATATCAAAACTCAGGTCAAAGAGATCTGGGTACCCATTAATTGGTCTTATCACTGTTTACATGCCATATAGCCTACACACAACTCCCTCGTGGTACATCAAAACTCAAGTCAAGTGATTTGGACACCTTGCTATTAATCGGTTGTATCACTGTTATATCCCAAAAATGATTCAACAAATTAAATAGCTTCTTGAAAGTCATTCAAAGGCAAGTAATAATGTTCTCTAGGGATTATCACTCTTGATCAGTCAAAAACTTTGGGGAACCTATTATTGCCGCATATGAACATTAAACAATACCTGCAAAGTATGTAATTGGTTTGAATTGTGGACGCTCAAAATCCCCTTGCGGCGATACACATCCATGCCATATTTCTTCTCCCAAAGAATCTCCTCGAGCCATAAACGGACCTAGAGAAACAAGATGATCAAATATTATAGGCTGACATATATGACTATCCAAAAGCTACAGCAATGGACATTTGTAATGTGCATTCCAACTTTCTTAGCTGCTGATATCCATATGTAATAACTCTGTTCTGTCTAGCCTTACTTTATGCACAACTGATGTCAATAACTTATTAATTGATAATGATGTCTACACTTCTAACTGTGATGAGTGCTACTCTTTCTGAAAAGCTGTTAATGCAGCAGCACCTACTTAAATAATAATATATTTCAAGCAATTCATATTACAACTGTTTACCTTTTCAAGATCAACTTTCTGTTGCTCACAAATGCATAAGGTTCGCACACCACTATCATGGAGATCCCGAGTAGATAAAGTACGACTTTCTTCCAATAATGATTCTAAATGAGCAGCATGCTGAAAATGAATTTTTTTTTTACAATTTTTATGAAATTACACCTCAGCATGAACTAAAACAATAATTTAACACAGATAGAGATGCCTCACTAACCGTAGCCTCATAGGCCCGACAGTCCAATATCTTAGACAAGTCGACTTGACTACGAATAGAACGGATGATACAAGCAAGAGAATTAATGCTATGTATGTCCTTCTCTAGTTCCTCCAGATAATCATTAGAACCCTCTGGAGAAACTAAATCAACCTTGTTAAGAATTACAACATCCTACAACAAACAGCCAAGTTCATAAGATAAAAGAAAGAGCTGAACAGCACATCATTGTTAATAAGCAAATCAAAATGGAGAGGACATACACACACCAATGCAATTGAAATGATAAAAGTAAAACTACTTTATCCTTCATTGATAGTGAGTCATGAATAGAAAAAAATGACATTAACGCAAATGCAATCTGTAAATATGCTTCAGGAAAAGAGGATGAACCTTTATTCTCACTGAGCTGAAAACGGAGGTTCTTGGCATCCACAACCTGTAAAGACATATCGGCACGGGCAACTTAGTAAACAAATTAAGAAAACTCAAACCACTGTAAAGAAAAGACAGAAACAGTAGCTCAGTTCCTATGAGATACATGAAACAGCATAAACCAACAGTAGTTAACAAACGTATCATGGATGTTGCCAAGTAAGCATTTAGCAAGACAGGCGGGTTAAATACAAATAGCACTCTAAACACTAATGTTGCAACTGAAAATGCAATAGACCAAATTTCAACACCATCACAAAAATAACAAACACCAAATTGCAGCATCAACTCAAAAGCTCAGTACTCACAGTGATAATTGAGTCAAGCTTGACAGATGATTCCAACTGATCATCCAACCACAGCACCGAAGCAAGCGGAGCAGGGTTGGCCAACCCAGTTGTCTCCAGCAATATATGATCAAGTCTACAACCAAACAAAACCCACATATCATCATCATCACAATAACATACACTTTTAAGCAAAAACCCACTATAAACCTCAAACCTTTCTTTTCTCTGCACAAGTTGCTCTAATGCCTGCACCAAACTATGTTTCACAGTACAGCATATACACCCATTTGCCAACTCAACCCACTCTTCCACAAGAGCACCACCATCTCCTTCGTTTATCAATGCTCTTTCAACCCCAATCTCCTCACCAAACTCGTTTAGTATCACAGCAATCTTCTTCCCATGTTGGGTGTTCAGTATATGATTAATTAGCTGAAGTAAAACCAATAAATCACAATCAAAGTTCTTATCTTTCTCTTTAAAAACCAAAAATTTAAGTGAAAGATTTGAGCTTTACAAAAAGAGCTGAGCTTACAGTGGATTTGCCTGAACCCAGATAGCCAGTGATGACGGTGACGCCAACGGGAGCGTCAACGTCATTGAACCCACTTGCAAAGGGTTGGACGATTTCAACGGCGAGAGGCGGAGCTTCTTCATCGTCGTCCATTTTCAGAGCTGAAAATTTTACTACTGGGGAGTTAAAGTGAAAAATTTATAGTTTCAGTTTTTAAGGACTTGGGTAGTAGTCGGGTACGGGCCGGGGGCCCAAAACGAATCTGATACATGAATCTGTATAGAAGGTTCAAGGTTGATGTGATAGACTTGAGATGGTTATCTTTCACAAAATGGTGGTGGTGATGTGAGATGCTTTTCTATAATGTGAAACAAGGTTGCTACATTGTATTGCTTCCAAAATCAAATCTTTGTATCGTAAACTCGCTCACTAGTAAAGTTGTTGAAGGTTCCAAAATTGTGGAAACTCATGCTGATGAAGTGGGATGAGCAATCCTAATTTAAAAGGGAACAGCCCTAAGATATCGAAGACTCTGTTGCAAAGTTTTGCAGAATGAGAAAATGCAGTACTTTTATTAACAGTTCGATTGGCTTAAATAGCCATTACAATTGAAGATCAAATCAACTAACAACCACATCTCCAAATCCCTAACATCAAGCTAACTAAGCTAAAGACTTGGTCTAATACTGATCTAAATGAAACCTACTGCAAAAAAAACTTTGACTCCTAACAAATAGGAGCTTATTCAAATTAACTTGCATCACAAGAAATCTTCCAACAAATCCTCCCCTAAACTACACTTGCTTACAGCAAGTCAGTTTATGTCTGTCATGCTTCAAACTCCCAGCAAGTCTCGGAATTTCAAGAAAGATTCTAACTTCAATGGTTTTGTCATAATATCAGCCACCTGATCATTAGTCCCACAATGAACTAATTCCACCACACCATCTTTGACAAGATCACGTAAGAAATGAAATCTTACATCAATATGTTTAGTTCTTCCATGAAGAACTGGATTCTTGGACAATTTGACATATGAGCTATTATCACAAAGAATCTTGACACACTTACATAAAGAGAGGTCGAGACTGTTAAGCACCCTGTTCATCCAGATACCTTGGCAAGCACAAGCCACAACAACAACATATTCTGCTTCAGTGGTGGAAAGAGTTACCACTGATTGTTTTTTTGAACTCCATGCAACTGCACCACCACTTAGAAGAAACACATACCCTGAGGTACTTCGTCTGTCTTCTATATCACCAGCATAATCGCTGTCTGTATAGGCTTTAAGATCATCTTTGGAACCTTCTTTTCATAGAGCACTCCCAAGTTCACAGTTCCTTTCACATACCTAAGTATCCGTTTTGCTGCTGCCATATGAGATGCCTTTGGATCTGCCATAAACCTGCTTATAAGACAGACAACAAACATAATGTCTGGTCTTGTAGCTGTTAAGTACATTAAACTACCAACCAGCTGCTTGAACAAAGTTGAATCCACACTATCTCCTCCACAGTCTTTCACTAGTTTTGTACCAGGCACAATGAGATTTTTCACAGAATTGCAGCTCTCCATCCCAAATCTTTCTAGAATTTCACCAGTATACTTCTTTTGGCACAGATGTATCCCTTTACTATTCTGCTGAACTTCAACTCCTAGGAAGTACTTCATTTTTCCCAAATCACTCATGTCAAACTCTAGCTTCATCGATTCTTTAAACTTTTCACACAGCTTTACATCATTCCCTGTGTAAATCAAATCATCCACATATAGGCTAACAATCAAAAACCACCTTCATTTCCATTTTTGAAGAACAATGTGTGTTCATAATTGCATTTCTCAAACCCCTCCTTCATGAAGTATCCTTCGATTCTACTGTACCAGGCCCTTGGAGCCTGTTTCAATCCGTAAAGAGCTTTCTTAAGCTTCAACACTTTGTGTTCCTCTCCTTTGCGAATGTACCCTTCTGGCTGCTCCACATACACTGCCTCCCTCAACTCTCCATGAAGGAAGGCACTCTTGACATCTAACTGGAAAACAATCCACCCTTTCTGCGCAGCTAAAGCCAAGATCAGCCTTATGGTGTCCCAACGAGCCACAAGTGCATATACTTTACTAAAGTCAATTTCAAATCTCGGAGCATAACCCTTAACCACTAATCGTGCTTTGCATTTATCAACCTCTCCATTTTCATTCAACTTTGTTTTGAAAACCCATTTGACACCAATTTTCTTCATTCCTTTTGGCAAGTTTACAAGCTCCCATGTTTCATTTCTTTCTATAGCTTCTATCTCCAAGTCCATTGCTTTTCTCCATTTTCCCTTTTTAGCTGCTTCATCAAAACTGATCGGATCATCATGCACCATAAAACAGGTTAGGTTTGACTCCTCAGAGAGACCAGAACCACTAACATAGTCTTCCATCCATCTTGGTGCTCTTCGAACTCTCTCTTCTGGTGAGATAACATCATCTTCTGCTTCCAACTGACTTGTTCCTGCATCTGCCCCTTCTACTTGTTCTTCCACATTTTCAACTTCTTCATCATAATCACTAATTTCACCATCATCACTATCTGCCCAAGCAAAGGTGTCAAGCTCCACACTTTCATCATTCCTCCCCCAATTCCAGCCCTCATTTTCTTCAAATACAACGTCCCTACTAATAATCACCCTTTTGGTAATAGGATCATAAAGTCTATAGGCCTTAGATCCCTCACTAATACCAAGAAACACACATCGGTGACTCTTATCATCTAGCTTTACTCTCTTATTGTCAGGAATATGAACATTAGCAATGCATCCAAAGACCTTAAAGTATTTGACATTAGGTTTTTCTCCACTTCAACATTCTTCAGGAGTTTTTCCTTTAACTGCCACAGTTAAACTCCTTTTCAATACATGCAATCCCCATCGTACTACTTTGGGCCAAAAGAATTTAGGCATTTCCTTTTCTGAAAGTAAGCAACGAACCATGTTTAATATCGTTCGATTCTTACGTTCAGCCACTCCATTCTGTTGAGGAGTGTAGGCAGCAGTAAGTTGTCTCTTAATACCATGATCCACACAGAACTTATTAAACTCCTTCGAGGTGAACTCTCCTCCTCTGTCTGTCCTCAGACAACATATATCACATCCTGACTCCTTTTCAACAAGACTTTTAAACATTTTGAACATGGAAAATGTTTCACTCTTCTCAGTCAAGAAGTAAATCCAAGCTTTTCTACTGAAATCATCAATAAAACACAACAAGTGCCTCTTGAAGCTATTTGTGTCACACCCCGATCCTAGAATTATTTTACGGTTGGTTACTTAGGTCTTTTACCATTTAAAGTGACCGTTTAACCGTACAATGATCGTGAAGTTGACTTTTCGTTAAGTCAAGAATTTGAGAAAACTTCCTTCTTGAAAGTTGTAGAGGGCGTCGTTACGAGTTCGGGGACACGTAGCACGCTCAAATCGGAGTTCGTATGAGAAAGTTATGAACAAAAGTATAAAGTTACTATGCGGTAAAACGGCTATATATAGGAGTTACCGGGGTGAAAAATCAGATTTTCACCCGGCTCTCTCTCCTCTCCCCCGACGGAAAACTGCGCCGAGCTTCCGGCCGCCACAGCGCCGCCGTCCGGCCACCAACCGCCGGCGCACCGGTCCCAAAAGTTCGGCCTCCGAGTCTACTTCAATCCTAGGTAAGCTTTCCGACCTAACTCGCCGTAAATCGGGAGAAATTCCGATTTGTTCTTGGTGTGTACAGTAGATTTTCGGGATTGAATTTCTCCCTCCCTAGATCACCAATTGTTGAGTTCTTTATATGTTTAGGATGGGTTTTAGGTGTACTACAATCCCCTAGAATTTGGTAGCTTGATTTGAAGTGTGTAGGGAGAATTGAGGATTTGAAGTTTGGTAGTGTAATTTTCGGGGTCTACTGTTCATCGAGTTTTTGACCTAGTTAGAGGCCGAATTGGCCTTCGAGTTGAACTAGAAAGTTGTTCCAATTGATGAGACGAAGCTACTGGTAAAATTTGGTGGCGATCGGAGGTCGCCTGAATTTTAGCCGGAATTTCTGCCGGCGGCCGCCGTCGGCGGCGGTGCCGCCACTTTTTGGGCAGTTTTTCATGTCCATTAATTAGTACATATTGTGAGGAGTCTATGGTTAAAATTTGGTAATTTTTGGAGGTGTTTTGGTTAGGTTTTGGAATTGTTCTAGTTTAGTATTATTGGCGGATAATTAAATATTATTCCGACCATCGATTATTGCCGGTTAAGGTTTAAGGATTATTTTAAGGACTCCTAAGGTATTGGTTAGTGTGACCCGTTGGGTGTCCATAGTAATTCAACGACTTATTACGTGACACCCTAACGTCAAGTTAAAGTAATAAAGGAAAGTTCGGAAGCTGAGTCGGACTTCCGGTAAATTGAGTTAAGAGTCGATAACCGGGAAAGAAAGTTATAAAGGTTAAAGTGCTATAAGAAAGGAACTTGGTCAACATGTGGTCAAATAGGATTTCCTGGTCAAACTAGGAAAAGACCAAGTCAACCGTGATTGACTAATTTGATGATTTGTTGTACAGTCTCTGGTCGGACGTGAGACGGGCTCGACTACGCGGGTAGTTCGAGGGTGTCGCTCGAGGAGCTTTCCGAGCGGGAAGGTCGCAATAGTACTGTGAGTGGACATATTATTTTAAATAAATGCATGCTTTAATTATTGAGTTAATTGCATGGTTTTATGATGGTTTTCGAGAATTATATCTTTCTCGGGTTCTTGAACGATTTTATTTGGTTAAAGTTTAGCGGGAGCCTCGGTTAAAGATTTTTACTATGGTTTGAGATATTGACACTTATGCGTGAAGTATTTACATTATTACTCAATTTTCTATTTCTCCCGAAAACGGTTATAGACGGTGATGGCCGTCCTTCGAATGGATTTGAACCCGAGACTTCGTTGGAAATTGGTTTTATGCATATATGACAAGGAATTGTTTTAATTAATTGTTTTGGGAAGAGAATTTGATTATTGTCTTGTTATGAATTTTTATTTTAAGGGTTGACCAATAAATATGCTAGTTAGAGTAGCGTGAGGGCGCTACTAGAGCTCTTAGCTCCGACCCTAGCCTGAGAGGTCAGGCAAACTACGTAGTGCACTATGAGGGTTGACCATTTCCACTTTATCTAGAGCTCTTAGCTCCGACCCTGGTCTGAGAGGTCAGACAAGCCTGAGAGGTCAGGTTGATATTATAAGGGTTGACCGTTATCACATATTCTAGAGCTCTTAGCTCCGACCCTGGTCTGAGAGGTCAGACAAGCCTGAGAGGTCAGGTTGATATTATAAGGGTTGACCGTATTATTTTATCTAGCTAGCATAGCGTAGCGTGAGGGCGCTACTAGAGCTCTTAGCTCCGACCCTAGTCTGAGAGGTCAGACTTATTATGTTTGGTGAACATTTCTCTTCCCATATTCTTTAATTGTTTACCTTGTCATGCGTTTGTGGAAATTTGGTAATTGTGGGCATGCATAAATGATATTTGAATCATTAAAGTTTTGGGAGAGCATTAAAGGAAATAGAGTTTTTATATTTCATTTTCGTCCACTCACTCTAACAGTTTTTAAATGTTTCTCCCCTGGGCCTTTCGTTTTTAAATGCCCAGTGATGCAGGGTTCTTGAGAGGAGGTCGAGCGCGTACGAGAGTCGAGGCATAGTCGATCATTTCCGTTGCTGCTTGAAATTCTTTGGGTAATCATCTCTATAGACTGCTCTGACTAACCCGGTTTAGTTAGTTGTGTAGGAAGGGTTGGCCATTTCAAGGGAGTTGCGGTAAGAAGTTCCCTTGAGGTGGTCCCCGCAGGATTTACTTCGGGTTAAAGGGGTTTAATCCGGGGTGGGTCCTGTCAATTTGAGGTTGAAGTGATTGGTCCACACAAATCAGCATGAACTAACTGAAGTCTCCTTGAGGCTCTCCATTGGCTTTTCTTTGGAATGGTTGCTCGATGCTGTTTTCCACGATGACAAACTGTGCATACTTTGTTTGTGATTTTAAGTTGAGGAAGTCCTTTCACGAGTTGCTTGCTCTCCAAGACTTTCAGACTTTTGTAGTTTACATGACCATACCGCCGGTGCCACAAATCTGATGCATCATCTTCAGTTGCTATAAGACACTCTGTAGGTTGAAAAACCACAGTAGTTAGTAGAACAAACATCCTATTAGCAGCCATTGGTGTTTGAATGATGAGACCTCTAGTAGGATGATATATTCTGCAAGTCCCATTTTTTTTATCAAAACAGCAAGTCCTCGTTCTTGAAGTTGACCTATGCTCAATAAATTGTTCTTGAGATCTGGAACATAAAATAATCTCTTACCACCTGAGTTAATCCATCAATTTCAAGCTTGATATTCCCTTTTCCCATCACTTGCATCCTTGCATCGTTGCCTAACTTCACTGAGTGTCTAAACTGATCATCCATCTCTATAAACCAATTCTTGTTCCCTGACATGTGATTAGAGCAGCCTGAATCTAGAAACCAAACTCCATCTCTCTTTGCATTCTTTCCTTCAACATAAGCCATCAGTAGAAGCTCTTCCTCATCATTCAACTCAGCATAATTGGCAGTCTTCTCCCAACTAGGACATTCATATTGAAAAATGTCCTAATTTATGACATTTGTAACACTCTATTGTTGCTCTATTGAAACTTTGTCTTCCTCTTCCACGTCTTCCTCTGACAGCTCCTCGTCCTCTTCCTCTTCCTGCTCTATCTTCATGTGTAACCTTGAGAACTTGTTCTTCTTCACCTTGACCTTTCATTCTTTGTTCATGAACAAGGAGGCTGCTCTGTAGCTCATCAATAGTCATTGTTGTCATGTTGTTGCATTCCTCAATCGAGCACACAACATAGTTGAATTTTGAGACCATTGATCGGAGAATCTTTTCAGTGATCTTAGACTCACTCATATCCTCGCCATGAGCTTTCATTTTGTTAGCTATGGATAGAACACGAGCAAAGTAAGCGTTCACAGATTCCCCTTCCTTCATACGAAGAACCTCAAAATCACAACGTAAGGACTGCAACTGAGCCCTCTTAACCCTTGTTGATCCCTGGAACTTCTGCTTCATGGAATCCCAGATCGCCTTTGATGAGCTTCTGTCAAGAATAGTATCAAGCACTTCTCTTTCGATTGCTTGATAGAGAAGATTTTTTGCTTTCAAGTCCTTTAACTTGTTTTCTTCATGCATCTTGCGTTGGTTGTCAGTGAGTTGGCCTCTTTCTACCACCACTGTGGAGAAAGTTCTAGCTTCAGGCGCCACATCCACCATGACTCCACGCTCTACAATATTCTAATACTCCTTGGAACGTAGTAGATTCTCCATTAGCTCAGCCCAATGATCATAGTGCCCAACGAACTTAGGCACGTAGTTGGTGCTGCTTCCTTCTGACATTTTACAAGAGTATTCTCAACCTCTTTCTACACTCTCTTTCTCACGATCAGGCCCTGTTAGGGCTCTGATACCAAATGTAAGATATCGAAGACTCTGTTGCAGAGTTTTGCAGAATGAGGAAATGCAGTACTTTTATTAACAGTTCGATTGGCTTAAATAGCCATTACAATTGAAGATCAAATCAACTAACAACCACATCTCCAAATCCCTAAGATCAAGCTAACTAAGCTAAAGACTTGGTCTAATACTGATCTAAACGAAACCTACTGCAAAAAAAACTTTGACTCCTAACAGATAGGAGCTTATTCAAATTAACTTGCATCACAAGAAATCTTCCAACAAAAGCTTATCATAGATGGAGAATACTGGTTACGAACATAATCGAAATCAATGACATTCTTCTTTTAAAATTAGGATCGTCATCATGTACCTATCATAAAATCACCAATTTTCATCAACTCCCACGTAAGTACATGCTTTGTCAACTTTGCTACGGTTTGATTGCTTCTTCAACAATTCTCCAGCACTTTCAAGCGTTTCATATATGCAACAGGTTTATTACTTAAAACTTAATCAGGAACAAGATACATAGCACAAGCAACAGAAGGAACCAGTCATTCAAGTTTAAGCATTTCAAATTGAATTCAAAGTGCCAATATGTAATATTGATCATCAGCAATTGAGTAGCTGTCAAATACAAAAACCCAGTACCGTTCTAAAATGCACCACTAGATGGCATCATAAAGGTCACCCTTTAACATACTGGTATCTGAATCACACAAGCAATATTCCATTTTCATTCTTGTTTGGTGCACCTGGCCTTATAACTAATAAACTAAGTATCAAGTAGATATGTTGATTACGAATTTACTATTAGATTATGTGTTATGATGAGGTATAAATGGTAGATTATACTCCAAACCAACATTAGAGATAGTATTTCGTATTAATGAATCGCGAAGCAAGTTATAATCTAAAAAAATTTGAGTGATAGAAGAGTACGTACATTGTAACGGATTATGCACGTTTGTAGCGTTTGATCCTATCCTAAGCATTTGATATTAATATAAATCTCAAAACTAAGGCAATGAGATTCTAGTGAGCCAATAAAACAAACGGACTTAGGGACATGGATTAGAGCACAGGATGGATTGCAATCCCAGACAAGGACACTATAGAAAGGCTGGAAAGCAATCCTTCATTTCCTTCCAAGATGATTGATGAAAGCAAAGACAATGACCAAGGCTAGACCAAAAATGGGATTAAAATAACAAATAGAACCAAATCTCAAAGGCTCATGAATGCAAATGCAGCACCTATATAAATGTGTCCCTTCTGGTAAGAAAACGTGTGAACCCTGGACTAGCCAAAACCCCATTCCCTGTTTGCCACTATCCTCATATTTCAATAAGCACCATCTTTCTCTCTTCAGCCATTTTGGGATTCCCCAACCACCACTGTATGCCTCTTCCTTAACTACCCAGTTCACATTTTCTAGCATCTTCTTATAAAGCTTCAGTCTTGTCCAATCTACCTTTCCTATAAGTCCCTCAGTTCTTCATTCTGAAACCCCATAGAGAAGCTATGGGGTGGAAGAGAGGCATTGCTTTGTTGATTGCTCTTCAGGTGATTGTTGGGTGTTCATCAGAGTCTGATTCAGAGATTAACAGAGGCAGCTTTCCAAAGGGCTTTGTTTTTGGCACTGCTTCTTCTGCCTTCCAGGTTTGTCACTATTTTTTTTTCAGTTCTGAAAAGACTAGAACTTGTTTGGCACAGTGCTTAGTCGCGTGGAGACGTGATAAGATAAAATGAGCCACTTTGTTTCATGATACTTGCAACTCACCCCTTCGTTTTGTGTATGGTTGTGTTTTGTGTATATGTTGTTCTTGTCAGTATAGTGACAAGGAGAAATTTTAACTTTGCATACATTGTTCTTGTCAAAATAGATTAAATCTGGCTTACCACCTTGTTTGATTTCTATGTATCTTATTATTTTGATTACTTATTTGAAGGATATACTGATATATCGGTTTATATTTCTTCTGGTTTTGTTAGTATGAAGGCGCAGTAAAAGAGGATGGAAGGGGGCCTTCTGTATGGGACATTTTCTCACACACTTTTGGTAATGATTTACTATCTCCATGTTGTTTCAGACCTCTACTATGATTTCGATGTTAAACGCTATTTATCAATCCAAGCTTTTGCTTTAAGATTGAAATCCATAAACTGAATATGCAGATATTGTCTGTTAATTGCTCACATTGTGCTGCAGGTAAAATAACTGATTTCAGTAATGCCGATGTTGCTGTGGATCAGTATCACCTTTATGATGTAAGTCTTCTCCAACCAGTCTCGGTTCTTTTTGGTTAAGAGAAAATGACATTATAGATTAAGGATAATATTACTGTATCTGTGAGCAGGGAGATGTGCAACTAATGAAGGATATGGGAATGGATGCATATAGGTTTTCGATATCCTGGTCTCGGATATTCCCCAGTAAGCTCTAGTAGTTCTATAAGCTTTTGTCTTCTTACATTCAAGATTTTATAGCTATTGGAAGAAACTTGGAATGGAAGAAAATATAAGATTGAAACTTCTAATGCTGCGCCTTATGTATATCAGATGGAACTGGGCAAATCAATCAAGCAGGGGTGGATCACTACAACAATCTCATTAATTCATTGCTAGCGAAAGGTAACTTCTACAATCTATCGATCATTACCCTCCAATATTTAATGTTATAACTCTTGAACTAGGTGCATGAGTTTTTAGATCTGTTATTCATCTGAGAATAAGCTATGGCATTTAACTTTTTCAATGTCTGCTGTTGAGCTTAAAGTAACTCATATTAAAGTAACTCATGGAAATATGACCTCATGTGTAGGAATTGAACCATATGTAACCCTCTATCACTGGGATCTTCCTCAGGCCTTGGAAGACAGATACACTGGGTGGCTTGACGCTCAAATCATGTAAGCATGCTCACAATTTCATACCTATACTTTCTGTGTAAGTTTCATCACTATTACATATGACATCAATCAAGTACAGAAAGGACTTTGCAGTATACGCGGAGACATGCTTTCAGAAATTCGGTGACAGGGTGAAGCACTGGATCACATTCAACGAGCCGCACACATTTGCTGTACAAGGATACGATGTAGGTCTCCACGCACCAGGAAGATGCTCTCTCTTAGGCCGCCTTTACTGTAGGGCAGGAAACTCTGCAACTGAGCCTTACATAGTTGCTCACAATGTCATCCTTTCCCATGCAACTGTTGCCGACATTTACAGGAAAAAGTATAAGGTAAGAAGATGGATTTGTCATGATTTTGTTCAACACAGAGAAAGTCTTAAGCTATTCTTTTGTTCAGAGGGTGTGTGACACATGATTCACATTTCCCACACTTAGGTCTTACCAACAGAACTTGATTACTGACACTTCTTTCTTTGCAGTCAAAACAACGAGGATCAATTGGGGCATCATTTGACGTTATTTGGTATCGATCAGCAACAAACTCTACAGCAGACATTGAAGCAACTCAAAGAGCCCAAGATTTTCAGCTTGGCTGGTATGCTCATGACCCTAATAAGAATATGTTACTCCAATGTTGAAATTGAGGCCTCAAGTTCTCCTTGCTTTCTGTACTTCCAAACTTATATTTTTACAAGAAACAGGCGTGGAACTAGTATAATCACTTTGTTGTAATATAACAGGTTTCTTGACCCTTTTATCTTTGGGGATTATCCATTCTCTATGAGAAGAAGAGTCGGAAGCAGGCTGCCAAAGTTTTCCAAATCAGAGTCTACTTTAATCAAGGGGTCATTGGATTTTGTGGGCATCAATCACTACACAACCTTTTATGCCATTAACGATTCTTCTCATGTAATTGGACTACTGAATGACTCCCTATCAGACTCTGGTGCCATTACCCTTCGTAAGTCATAATTAACACTACAACCTGTTTAGAACACATGGTAGACCCAAATTCCATATCAGATATATGAGTTTAGAACCCTGTAATCTGAATCCTGTCAACGGTTAGTTTCTAACTGAAGATAGTACTTTCGTCCTGTTTTCAGCTTTCAAAGATGGAAAAGCTATTGGAGATAAGGTATGTAGTATATATTGCCTATGTACACACATCATTTCTATGTTGAAGTATGTCCTCTACATTTAGGCTCTGTAAATGATACATAATGGAGATGAAGCTCGCAAGCGGGTGCACACATGCACACATAATAATCTATACCAAAAGCAATAAGAGTAATTTTGATACCATAGAAGTGATAAAATAGTCTGGGGTTCAACTCCAAAACTTATTGGCAATGAAAAAAGTAGTTTAAACCCTTACAAACCCACAGGTAAGGTCTCATATTCCCGATGTGGGATATATATCTCAACACGCCCCCGCACGTGTAACGAATCTTTAAGTCTAACACGTGGACAACAACTTGGATGATTGTGGAGTTCGTGTGACATTTGGGCTTCACACGTGTACGTGGGTAACCCACTTTGATATTAAGATAAAGTAATCTGAGGTTCAACTCCAAAACCAATTGGCAATAAACAGAGTAGCTCAAACCCTTATAAACTCACAAGCAAGGTCTCATATTCCCGATGTGGGATTTATATCTTCATTTGGTCAATGCGGCACTCCCCCACCTAGGAGGCAGCCTTATCCATCGGGACAACATATTGATTTCGCCCTGCCTTGGACTCATCAGGGGATCGGCTCCAGATCCAGACCAGTTTGTGGAGGGATGACCTAATCCCCTCTGGGAAATACTTAGGTCAATACCGATATTGACGCGTGTATGCATACTCTTCTTTATTTGCATACTTCTAACAATGTAAATTATAATCTCAGCCGTTCCAAAAGTTTAATTAACCAATCAAGATTATCTCTGCAAAAAAACAATTTGAAAAAAGATCATTTGCTCAACTAAATGCATCAATCAAATGGACGACAGTTCATGAGGCTGCTAACTTTCACCATAACTGTCCATTTGATTGAAGCATTTGGTTGAGTAAATGATCATTTTTCAAATTGATTTTTTGCATATGTGATCTTGATTGGTTAATTAAATTTTTGAACGGCTAAGATTATGATTTACATTGGTAAAAATATATAAATAAAGGAGAGTATACACGCCCTCGTCAATACCGGTATTGATGCAAGTATTTTCCATCCTCTCTTCAGTGTCAAGTCCTCGACTAGCGACAAGCTCTCCAAACTTAACTGGGTCGGCCTGCCTGAACTCCAAAGGGACAACACATATGCACCTACACTCTGTGATCATAGAGCGTAATCCCACCAGCATCGCCCACAGTAGGCACTCTCGAAAACAGGACTTGACATCCTCTCCCACCTAACATGGTGTACGTCCTCGTACATGGCACCTGCAGCACGCACTTCTACTCGCACCACGATGCTCGAGCGACGAAAGAAGTTTCTCAAAGATCGCCTAACATAGCTACGCGTCAGACTTTGTTCAATCCTCACCTTCGAGGCACTCTGCCCACTCGACCTCTCTACCACGGGATCCCTCATCTCCTCTCGGGGACACGACGATACGTGTGAGTGCTCGGCTTCAACGGACATCTATCTGATCTTCACCCTTAGAGGAACCTTGTCTACTCGATCCCTCATTCGGGATCCCCCATTCACTCGGGGACACGACGGCACGTGTGAGCGTTCGGCGACACCAGAAATTGATGTCGGGACGGCTCTAATACCATGGTAAAGTTGTCTGGGGTTCAACTCCAAAACCAATTGGTAATGGAGAGAATAACGGAAACCCTTATAAACCCACATGTAAGGTCTCATATTCCCGATATGAGATATATATCTCAACAAGAAAGGCTATCCTGTGTTAATTGTACTCTTATGACTATAATCAATCTTTGCGGTCTTTAACTTGTTTCAAGATTAACGGGATCTGACAGAATATATTACTGGAATGCTAAATGCTTCTTATTGTTTGATTTCCTGAATATGCATTATTGTTAATGTAAAAATGCAGGCAAACTCGATATGGTTATACATCGTCCCTGAAGGGATGAGAAGCTTAATGAACTACATCAAGAAAAAGTATGGCAATCCCCCGGTGATTATCACTGAGAATGGTAAGTTCTGAGAGCCAAACATAAGGGATTAACATAAAAGTAGTTCTACTCGATCATTTCTTAAGCACGAGCTGATGTATTCCTTGTTTCATTTTTTTTCACAGGCATGGATGACCCGAATAGCCCATTCATTTCCCTCAAGGATGCTCTAAAGGATGAGAAAAGGATCAAGTACCACCGTGACTATTTGTCAAACTTGCTGGCTTCAATCAAGTATGTAAACATAAACCATCTTCGACTTTACCCTTGAATTTGTTTATTGATCGATCTAGCAGACCATGTTCATATATATGTTATGATGTCTGGCATCTCATGTTAACTTGTGTTCTGGTTGAAAATATGCAGAGAAGATGGGTGCAATGTGAACGGTTATTTTGCATGGTCTCTACTAGATAACTGGGAGTGGGCTGCAGGATACACTTCAAGATTTGGTCTCTATTTCATTGACTATAAGGACAAGCTCAAGAGATATCCCAAGGACTCTGTTCAATGGTTCAAGAACTTCTTAACTTCTACTTGAACAAGATGGTCTGGTAGAGTAGAGACCATGGAAGTTGAATTGATCAAGCATTCAAGCTGCAATTGCACCCCAACTCATCTAGTACAAAATAAAGTGGTTGTTGCAGTTCATGTTATTGGCGGGAGGAAGGGATTATTTGTAGTATACCATGTTAGATATGTGACTTGTGTCTTTTGTAATGTGTTGATTTGTACATACAAATTGAAGAAAAAAAATCATACACAGATGTGAATTCGTGAGATTTCAAATTGGTGGCGGGTATATGAACACAATGACAAGGTTTATTTACTTGGTGGCCATGAATAAGAAACCTTTTGTCACATCCATGCCAGGAGCTTTGATGGTTACCTTTCCAAACCAAACCTCCAAAATATACGCCAATTGGCCAAACCTTGGAGAAAGTAAGGAATTATGGAGCATAAGACTATAGTAATATGTAGATAACGAAATGCAAACAATATACTAATGACTTGTCACCCCCCTTTGAATACGGTTTACATCAGTAATAACTGATAATAAATCTAGCTTTAGGTCATTCACCATTAACGTTACCAGCTACAACATCACATTATACCACTCAAATCTCTTCTTTCCTTTATCATGATAAACATTAAGCACACCAAAAATGTGGACGCTTGCTAGGAGAAATCGAAATTTGGGATAATTTATCAACCACAAACATGCATTTTAGTACTCCATTTTCGAATGCTAGCAATCGTCTCAATAAAAAACGACTCACATTCACTCGTACTTCTTCCTTCCTGCTCTTCTATTTCCAACTGATTCAAGTTTAACAAGCGCACTGATAATTTCGATAACTAAGTTTAACAAACCACCTTTTTGTGAGTGGCTAATTAACCTGCTTCCTTCTTTCTTGCCAATCATAGTTTGCTTGCTTAGTACTGCATAATTCCAACAAGCTATATAACCAAAACAAAAAAGACACAGACAGAGAGAGTGACAGACTGTTGGCATCCATGATCATATGAAAGAGTGGACCTTATAAGAATGGAATTATGACGATTTCTTTTGTCCTCCTCGTCTAGGGCACTCTCCCTTAATCCACAGCTAATTGACTACAAGTGTCTTACAAGTTTCCCATCAAACAATGCCCTCCTCTAACAAACCAATTATATTTAGTTATTTTCGATCTTCCTATTCAGATCTCTACCAAATTTTTCTGCATGATCGATCTTCCATATGCTTCCATTATATACCTTCCATCTTACTCGATCTTTTTGTTCTTCATTTGGGACCCCTAAAAGTTCCAATGATTTGAAACTTCACTTTCTCATTTTCCCCATTGTTCTTTTCACATTTTCTCCATGCCTTTTGTAATGATGTAAGGGTCTGATTAATTAGTTTTCTGCTTTCTTCATAAGTTGTTTACATTAATTTAGGGCTTAATTGTTCTTGTTTTATAAGGTTAGTAGTCCTTTTCGAGCTCGGCACCCTCGATTCAAATTTATATTATGCATTGCTAACTTGCATTATACTCCAAACCTTATTATTAGGGTGGCTGGATCTTCATCGGATTTACTGGATTGCACTCAATTCAAATATTTGAATATCAAAAATGTATGTTACTTAGTGTGAAGAATGTTACTAAACCTGTCACGACTCGAATTTTAAGATAACTAAAATTTTTAAAATTCAAGACATGATAACCTCACCAACAAGCTAAAACCAAGAAACCAAATAAAATCGCACTCCAAAGAGCTTACCACCACTCAAGTACAGCTACAAGCAGAGTTTCAACTTCCAACGAGTAAGCTCCTAAGCCTCCTCTCCGCAATCTCTGATATCCCCAACCTGCAAGATCAAACCCTACACCATAAATTGGTGCACCGGGTTGTAAACAAAACAAACCCAATAAGTTTTAAAGCTCGTATGAGTAAATCTAAAGACAATTACGGATTCGTACCCCAAAGATACGAGAACTTCCAAAATAGGAAGATTCAATAACAAAAATAAAGATTACATAAAACAAACATTCAGTGATATAAAATAAATATAACGATAAAAATTATACATTTCATGCATAAAGATTAGTTCAGAAAAAATGCACGGAAAAATCATAAATCAAAACATGATAATTTCGACAATTAAGGATAGTTTCAGGATTACCCAAAACCACATAAAATCAAGACACAACAGAGAAAATAAAATAAAATAAACAAACCAAACACACTCCACTTGAGCCAAACGTCACACTAGAAAAAATATGTCCGTACGCCACTAAGGAGGACATAATCTACCAAATCAGAATAGATCTCTTCGCCACTAAAGAGGATCTAGATCACACACAAGCACAAAAAATCTCTTCACCACTAGAAGGATCTGACCGCCACACATGACACAATAGATCTCTTTGCCACACTGAAGGATCTGACCGCCACACAGGACACAATAGATCATTTCACCACATGAGGATCTAGACCACACAAAGCCCATATGTTATAGCATTAGCAATGAGTTTTACTCGTACGCCCGTTCTGCTTCCAGATTGGTATCACAATAGTCAATCGGATACCGAAATATCCGTAGTGCAATTTTGTAACTAAAAGGTACTTTAGCCGACGAAATACCCTAATTTCGCTGGCTAAACTTTTCAAATTTCGTCGGCTAAAGTTCACAGACTATAGCTGAAGAAAAAATTAGTTTAGCTGATAAAAATTTAACTTAGCCGACGAAAAAAAAAATTTTGGCATATTTTTGGTTATTTCGTCCGCTAAAGTCTTTTTTCTGGTAGTGCACCGGGTCGTCGTCGCTACTGTGATGCCTAGTTGCGTCGTTCCAGGACGAACCACCACGCCACCACTACAGGGAGACTCGCACAGGAGAGGAAGCGACCCTAATCGGCCTCGACGTCTTAGGTGGCCGGAGCTTGCTATAAAAGTCAGGTCGACCTGGTCCGGGTCGAGTCAGTTTGAAAATCTCGGATAGTAAAGAGAACGCGTGTGCGTGGAGAAAGAGAAGAAAATGGGGGTTTTCATTTTTAGAAACTCATCTCTTCTATTTATATATTTTCCTCAAATAGAAATCCAACTTCGGTTAACCATAACTTCCTAGCACGATATTGGATTCACACCTGCCGCATGTTCACGGACTCGTATCGTCGAGTGCTACAACTTTTGTCAAGGAAGTTTTCTGAGAAACTCGACGTAGAAAAAAGTCAACCCTTGACCCTTTAAGTAAAACGTTTCTGAGCGTCCATTGACTCCGAATACTTCGACACTCTTCTCGAAAGTACGAATACGCATCAATTTTCCTAAATAATTTTTAAACAATATTAATAATTAACATTTAAATTTCTGGGTTATAACAAAACCAAACATCCCTGAGGCTTCGACGAAGAAAATAAATTAAAACAACTGAGTTATGTTCGATAACCTCTTTTAACAGACTTCACCCATATTTTAGCATACTTATCATAAGGTGAGCCCATATTAGATGATTTCATATTCACCTGCTATTCCATGACCAGTGCATTTCCAACAGCTTCTTTAAAATTTCTCTAAAACGGATAAGCAAAAGCCAAAATATCTAAAAAAAATTATGCTTCAATTCTAACAGCTTTTCCATTTTGAAGATTTGAACATTTATTACAACAATAAAATATGCTACATCATTATTGATTAAACAAATATATATATACATTTTTTTTATTGTAAAAATAAAATATTCTATATTTGTAAAGTTATTTTTAGAGCACATAAATAATTTAATTTTTGAGAAGGAAAAATTTAATTTTGGAAAAGTTAAGTTTTTCTGTAAATTTGAGAAAATAGTGTTTCTCTTTCTTTACTATCTCCATTTTGGAGAATAAAATTGAGAAATTGTTGAATTAAAAATTACTCAATATTTCTTAATATTGAAAAAATAAAAAAAATAAAGAAGTTGGTAGAGATGATGTATCACTAAAAAAACTAATACACCATTAATGTGAAAGAATTGCTTAGTCATTATTATGTTATAGGTTTTTTACCGCGTGATATTTCGTAGAGAAATGACGGTGATGACGGTGACGAGGATCTGGTTGGTTGGATCTTAGAAAACGCGAGGCGTATATATAGGGGCCTTGTCTTGGGTCTCCTTCATTCTTCACTTCTCAACACCAACGACAGAACAAGAAGCAGCTTCAAGCTCTTGTCTGTTCTTCTTCTTCATCAGATCTCTCTCACTTTCTCCGACCACCACCTTCGCATTTCCTCATTCACGAGGTAGCAATTCCTATGGTCTTCTTTCCCTCATTCATATTTCAAAGTCTTCATTCTTCGTTTTGGCTGCTCTGCTCAGCTCAGCTTTGTGATTTGCTCTTGTTTCTGGGTTTTGGTTGTTTGATGATGTGTTGTCATCGTTAGTTGGAATTGGGTTTGTGTGTGATTCTCGCAAAATGCTTACTTGCTTATTCTTGATTATGGTCTCTGAATTGTGATGAGGTTGGAAGGTTCAGATCTTTATAGCATCTCAGTGTCTATTGTAGATCTGAGTGGCCTGAATTCCTTACTGGGATTCTGATATCCCATTATGAGATTAGTTTGTAGATTAGCTCAATTATGGATATTTTCGTGCTGTTTGAGAATTTTTATTCTGCTTCTACTTGGATCTGCTAATTCCAATGCGGTTTTCCTCTAGTCAACTTATAGATCTTAGATTCCTTTCTCACAGTTTGCTAGAATGCTCTGTTTGAGTTGCAAGTTACAAGTCAAAATGCAAATAAGCTATGTGAAGTCATACTTATGACAACTGTGTTTCATTTGTTAGGTTTGTTGTTCGAGCTCTTTGTTTTACTTGATCAAGCTTGTTCTTTTTTGTTATTATGGCCTAAACGACTTATGTTGTAAGATATAGTGGTACTTCTCATAGGACTCTTTGATGCTCTGATCAGCGAGATCATGTTATTCGTTTGTTTGTCAATTAGTTTCGTACTGGCCTTTTATGTTATCATTGATGTCTTGCACATTCTGGGGATGCATGAGAATAATTAATAAAAAATAGTAGCTGGTTGTATCATGTTTGGTCTGAATGTGTCATATATTGTTTTGGCTTGAAAATAGTAAAGCACCTACTATTCTTTCAGGTTTTGAACAAGAAACAAAGATGGTCAAGATCTGTTGCATAGGAGCTGGATATGTTGGTGGGCCTACTATGGCTGTGATTGCCCTCAAGTGCCCAGATATTGAAGTAGCTGTTGTTGACATTTCTGTGCCACGGATCAGTGCCTGGAACAGTGATACTCTCCCCATATATGAGCCCGGCCTTGATGATGTGGTAAAACAGCGCAGAGGGAAAAACCTATTCTTCAGCACTGATGTTGAGAAACATGTCATGGAGGCAGACATTGTCTTTGTGTCAGTCAACACACCTACTAAGACCCAGGGTCTTGGTGCTGGAAAAGCAGCTGATCTTACCTACTGGGAGAGTGCTGCTCGTATGATTGCAGATGTATCAAAGTCCGACAAAATTGTTGTTGAGAAATCAACTGTGCCTGTGAAAACAGCTGAGGCCATTGAAAAGATTCTGACTCACAACAGCAAAGGCATCAACTTCCAAATTCTTTCCAATCCCGAATTCCTTGCTGAGGGAACTGCAATCCAAGATCTTTTCAATCCTGACAGAGTCCTTATTGGAGGTAGGGAAACCCCAGCAGGTGAGAAGGCAGTTCAAGAACTCAAGAAGGTTTATGCCCGCTGGGTTCCTGAAGATCAGATTATTTGCACTAATCTGTGGTCTGCTGAGCTTTCAAAGCTTGCTGCCAACGCCTTCTTGGCACAGAGGATATCTTCTGTCAATGCCATGTCAGCTCTCTGTGAAGCAACTGGTGCAGATGTTGCTCAAGTGGCACATGCTGTTGGCAAGGACACAAGAATTGGGCCTAAGTTCTTAAATGCCAGCGTTGGCTTTGGTGGATCTTGCTTCCAAAAGGATATTTTGAACTTGGTATATATCTGCGAGTGCAATGGCCTTCCTGAGGTCGCAAACTACTGGAAACAGGTCATTAAGATTAATGACTACCAGAAATCCCGGTTTGTCAACCGCGTGGTTTCCTCAATGTTCAACACAGTTTCCGGTAAGAAGATTGCAATTCTGGGATTTGCCTTCAAGAAAGACACTGGTGACACCAGGGAGACCCCAGCCATTGATGTGTGTAAGGGGCTGTTGGGCGACAAGGCCCGGTTGAGCATATACGACCCTCAGGTTAATGAGGAGCAAATCCAGAGGGATCTTGCAATGAAGAAGTTTGATTGGGACCATCCTATTCACCTTCAACCTTTGAGCCCCACTGCTGTGAAGCAAGTTAGTGTAGTCTGGGATGCTTATGCGGCAACAAAGGATGCTCATGGCATTTGCATCCTGACCGAGTGGGATGAGTTCAAGAGCCTTGACTACAAGAAGATTTATGATCAGATGCAGAAGCCTGCTTTTGTCTTTGATGGAAGAAATGTTGTCGATGCAGAGAAACTGAGGCAAATTGGATTTATAGTTTACTCCATTGGAAAGCCCCTCGATGACTGGCTCAAGGACATGCCTGCTATTGCTTAAATACTTAAGAAGCACATAATCTGAAGATCCATGGAGGGTCTGAGTTATAATTGAAGTTTGGTACTGAGTGTATGCATTTGTTGTTTATTGTATCCTGTTTTTATTTGTTGTTCCCATACTCCTACACTCTGGGGCTATGTTACCTCTTATTCTGCATGTAATAGGATCCATAAGACAATAGCTGATCAAGTTTGTCTTTAGCTTAGTGGAATATCTGAAATTTGTCTCATAGTTTAATGTAATAAACCAAGAAATTACAGTTTTATTAATTCATCATTTCTCCTCATTATAGTTTTGGTCCTCCTGTCCTTCTGAAAGTAACAAATAATTAACAGTGATGTTGATACATTGCAGACATAAATGTTTGTGAGCAACTTCAATTGCTATGAAGCATTTTTTAGACAAAAATTCCTAGGGATGGAAACTACAATGTGTTCAATCTTTTTGCAAATAGAAACTTATCTATTGCTTTTGTTTTTCAAATATCGAAGATTCTAGTATAATGTGCATTTATATGATGCAATTTTAGCATTTATAATCATTCATATATCAGGTATTTTGGTGGTCAAGATCTGTTATCGGTGTGGAGTTGGAGCTTCAAAGCTTTGAAGCGGTGTCTTGCGGGGAGGCTACGAACGACAGTTGACTTGTGTCTTCACCACCAACGACGGCTCTATATCCTTACAGAACAGAGGCGACTCTGTCTCTAAGAGGGTTTGTTGGATTCAGGACGGATCACCGCGTTGGTCAGAAGGGGTATCAAGGTTCTTACCTCGACGGTGGTGCAGGCTCTGCGGTGGTGCTAGTGGTGCAACGCAGGTGGTGGTGCTGTGGTTTTTCTGGACTGGGTTGAGCAGATATGGATCCTTCATGGGGCTGGCTTGGTAGGTTTGGGCCTGGGGCTGGTGTTGGGCCACTTTTGGTCCTATGTTGATTTATGGTTTTTTATTAAAGTTTTGTTTAGGGTTTATGTTTGATTTTTATTTAGGTATAATGAGTCGTCTCTCCTCTTTTGAGCGAGAGTTTAGGTGTCGTGTTTTGGTTGGTATGTTACTTCGGTGATGTTATTTTTGGGTATTATCGGTTTTAAAATCGGTGTGGTTTGGTTGTCAACATGAGATTAGTTGTCTTTGCACGTGGTCTGATGATATTTGGGCACTATGTTGAAGAAGGTAAATTGGCTCGAGTTAGTGTTGGTAGTGAGGCTGTATTGTTACTATCAAGACTTGGTAGCTTATTGTGAGTGTATAATTTGGTTAGGGATTGAGCCTTTTTGGCTCATGGATGTTGTTTTTAGTGACGGACCTGTAACTATGGATCTTGATAGAAATATGTGCTGTAAATTTTTTATTATTTAAATAAAACTCTTGATATTCCTCCTCAAAAAAAAAAAAAAATATATATATATATATATATATATATATATTTCACGTCGGACAGTGAAGATGTCACCACCAAACAATCAATTTCCATTTACACTGAAAAGTCAGGGTATTATGGTAAATTGCCACCAGTCGGATACGGACCCATACCTTATATAGGGTCAAGCCCATAGTTTCCCCATCAAATCAAACCCGGTTTTTCTTGTCCGGCCCGCCTAACAAAAGCATGAACCCTATCCCTCTTTATCTTTCATCGTCTACCTACCGCCTTCGATACACGCTCAGATCTACATCAAATTTCTTCGAATTTCTCCAAATTTCTTATTGGAATCTCTAGATCGGCCACCGATCTGCTTAAGCCCCAACTTTCTTTTATCGATTAACCCCAAATTCATCCCAACTCGTTGAGCTCTTAAATTCTAGGGTTTCGCTTCCCAGTCGGCCCCTTTTGCCCTCTAATCCTTCAATCTCTTACGTTTCCTGAATCGGATATTCCAGATCTTTCTTTACCCTCTTGAATTTGGTCCCGATTTAGTCGATTTTTGACCGCTTCGAATTTCTAGGGTTTCGAAAATTTCGTGCCGATTGGGTTTTGTCTTTGGTGTAAATTCGTATAGGGGTTTTGTTCCTTTTTCTGCTGTATAGCTTTCCCGTAAACAATTTTTGAAAAATTTCCATATTTTTTCGAGAATTAAGAACCTAGGGTTAGGGTTTCTGAACAAAACTGAATCTTTGAATTTCGTCAAATTAAATTGGGGTTAAGATTCCTGAGGTCGATTAATCGATTTTCGTATATTGTTCGGTGCGGAATCCTATCATTTAAGCTCTCTGCCGTGTCCGTTTGATCTTCCCGTCTTATTTGTGGAGGTAAACTCTTATTTTAGTTGTTATTATGTTAAGTTTGCCTAGCACGTTGTTGTTATTCTGTGATATAATGGGTGTAGTTTTGATTGTTAGTTGTGCAAGTAATGAGATAAAATCTACCCTGTAGCCAAAATTGAAGCTATGGTTAATGTGTTCATGCTTACTTTTGCAAGTAATGAGATAAAATTGTACCATGTAGCCAAAAATGATTTACTTTTGCTGTAGTTTTATGCAATTTTGGATTGACAAAGTCTAATTGTTTTGTCCTTTCAGGTTGATATGGGAGTCAAAAGGCCGTTTGATAATGTGGACTTTCAGGAGCTTCCTTGTAAGCATTCAAGGCAGCTTGATTACAGTGACAAGCGCTTTCCATTTTCTGATGTTGTTTCTTGTTATAGTGCACCCGAAAAACCATATGTTTCAGGTAAAGGACATTGTGGTATTAAATCATTTCATGTCTTGCATCCTACAGCTAATGTAGTCTGTATTTTAACAATTTAACATAGATATTTTGGGCGATTCATATTGAGGTATGATCTTATTTTGCAAAATAGGTGAGGGGCTTGGGGTACTAGAAAAGTATAATGTTGGTAAAGATTCAACAGCTGTCAGTAAAGGTAGTGTGATCAATGCTACCTCTGCATTGGTCACCAGTAGTTGTGGTGAACAAGATGTTGGTCCTGATAAACAAGATGCTTCTTCACCTCCTGCAGCATATTTTGAATCTGACTACCCAAGGAGAGTATTTGTTCCTTTTAAGGTTAATTACTCATCTTTGTTGGATCTCTCTCCACGAAAACAAATTCCTGTTGGGCCAAATCATCAAGCCAGTATTCCATCATGGTGTGGACGTGACTGTTACAAAGTAGAGGATAGGCTTTTGGGAACGACTGTTATTCCAATGCCTGACCTGAACCTGTCAGCACCGGAGTATGATAAGGTGGGGCAGGGCCGAAAAAATTGTAAATACCTAGATGCTGGGACCTGCAGGTGTGTGCAGCAGCATATCATGGGAGCACGGGAAGAACTTAGAAGAACCCTTGGAAATGAAAAGTTTGTGAAGTTGGGTTTTTGTGACATGGGAGAGGAAGTAGTAGCAGGAAGATGGAGTGATGAAGAAGAGCAGGCTTTTCATGATGCTGTTTACTCCAATCCTGCGTCATTGGGTAGAAAATTTTGGAAGCATTTGTCTGTGGTGTTCCCTTCTCGAAGTAAAGGGGAACTAGTCAGCTATTATTTTAATGTGTTCATTCTACAAAGGCGGAAAGCTCAGAATAGATCCAATACTTTAGAAATAGACAGTGATGATGATGAGTGGCATGGAAGCTATGGAAGTGCCAATGATGGTACAGTTGCAGAAGATGAAGAAGACTCTGTTATTGACTCTGTTGAGGATGGTCAAGCAGTGGGCCCTAGAGAGTTCTCTGAAGAAGATGAAGGTGATGATGATGATGACAGTGACAGTGATGGTAATGGTGATGGTGATGATTGTGTGGGATATGGAGCAGATGGTGGGATGGATTATATAGGAGAATCATACAGGCTGAAACTGGTTGATGAGGGAAAATATGATACTGTAGCTCACAATGAGGAGAAGATTCCAGGGTGTTGTGAGGATTTTGGTTATCAAGATGATTCATGCGTATCTTTTGAGTTCCAGCCTTATATGCAAGACTCTTGTGGTCCAATTGATGCTGAACCCGCTGGTGATGTACCAGGCACTAAATTCAAGGGTGAGCGTAGCCAAGATGATGCATGTAGTGATGTAGTGGGTCATGGATATATGTTGGAGCCTTGTGACGCTAAAGTTTGGGACTGTAGGTTACCAATGGATCCCATGAAAGGTATTGATCTTCTACCCACATGGAGTATGATTGAAGAGATATTTGATCAAGGCATGGGGGATTACAAGATCAGGGATGACCAAAACGCACCTGCTAGTGGGTAGTGATGGACAGTTGGCAATCAGGTTTAGGAAATAATTCTTTTGACTGTCATAGGATGCTATGTAAATTCAGTGTCCTCCTGAATTGTTGAGGGCTAGTGTTAAGTTTTGAAGGCAACATTATTTTTTTCCCTGAAAGCACAGGTGATTTTGATATCGGGTGCTCCTTTTGTACAGAAAATCCATGGAATGTAATGCTTATCTGTTATGTCAATCTCTCAATGGAATGAAGATTCACCCTATGATTTGTATATTTATGCATATCATGTCTCTTCGTAAGCCACCCTCTTTCTTTTCTGTTAGTCGTCAACCCTTAATAGCCAGAAAGATCCCACTGATCCCATTTTTAGTTGAGCCTCTTCAACCTTCGGTTCGTTGAAGCAGTAAAAATGTGATGCTTTTGCCCTTTGTTCTTGTCAGGAAATGTCTGCAAAGGTTCTTTGTAATCAAATGATGCGTTTGGTTTATGTACTGGTTATGGGTTGATGTTTGTATCAGCTGTGCTTTGCCTTTATGGTAAGGACAAACTAATACGATGGACAACGGTATCCCATGACTTTCTTTGTCTTGTGATTATGATAACGCTTTTGGCACAATTTTGTTGGAGGGGTTATGTCCTTTGATACATTGTCAAATGGTAGAAGCGTCGAGCGGAGACGATCTGCTATTGGGAAAGTTTACAGCTTCCATGACTGTATTAGCTAGTTTCAGGTAGCTTGTGAGGTTTTTGCTGAGGGATATAAGACAAAGCAATGAAGAAAAGCGCCTTCATTCACATGATTTAAAACTAGTTAAATCCTGCGCGTTGATGCGGGTTAGAATTAACTGCCGAGCAACTCTACCTATTTCACCCTTGCAACAATGTGCTTGTTTTTATCTTGAACCACTATTGTTGAAACTGTGCAAATCCTCAATAGGTAAATTGAACAACAATTGCAGTGAAAATGAAAAGGTTTAAATCATAGTCACTAATTTTCGAGTGCTTTCAATCTAACTCTACATATTCCACCGTCCACTTTTCTACTGCTAGTTCCATGGCCACCAACATGCCCACCTCCAACCCCATAACCGCCAGCAAAACCACTTCCGTCATTGTCTCCACCGCATCCTCCAACTCCATCAACACTACTGCCTCCAAAGGTCGCCTTCAGAACTATCGTCAGATCCTCCCCAAAACTATCACCACCAACCCCACCGCCACCTATCCCACCGTCAAAACAACATCCAATTTCTTTTCACTAATTGTTGAACCTAGCCAAATAAATTTAACTTATCGATTACCCACCACGAAGAACCAACTTACCCAAATCGGGTTCGTATGGCAAAAACATAGATCCTAAAATATACTTCTTCCTCTCCATAAGAAGATAACACCATAACCTAATCATAATCTCTTGTAAACGAAATTCTAAAAATAAAATGGCTTGATTGTTTGTTTTTGTTTTTTCTTCCTCTATTTCTCCCTCTGTGTTATCTCTTTTCTTGGAGGCAGAAGAGAGCAGAGTGAACAGAGAGAGCATAGAGGGAGGAAGAGAGGAAGAAAAGAACAAAACGCACCAGGGGCAAAAATATCATTTTAGCATATTAATGACACACTTGCAATTAAAATGCATTTAGAGGTAACACCGTCATTCCACCAACTGAATGAACAATGCTACTTACTAAATACTATTATATATATATATATATACACACACATGGTCCTTCTAACGAGAGATCCTTTTTTGTTCATTTCTAAGGATAAGTTATTACATTAACTTCCCGATCAAATTTTGGCATCTCCACCATTCAGTTTGTTAGGCTATATGAGTAGATCATCTCTATAAAATTTCATGTAATTTGGTGATCGTTAAGGCATCTAAAGTTTCGATTTATTTTTAATGATCTTGAATGGTGTAGGTTTGACATAAGTGTTAAGTTTTTTTGTTTTAATCTCATTTATCCAAGTCCATCAAAAAACAGATCTATGTGGGACTATCCCTAAAAATAAACAAAAAAATATATCCCTTATTAGAAGGACGGAAAATCTCTTGATTATCCACTGGGCCTATCCACTGTTCCAGACTTCCTGTTTACGAACAGTTTCCCATAGGATGCCAAGCAGGAAAATCTGCAGAAATGACTTGATTATCTGGATTGATGCACTTAACAAACAGATCAGTACAATAAGGTGAGTTGACTTGATCAAATTTGCTGGTGAAAACTAAGCAAATGTGTCTTTCGTTTAAGTTTATATTGTTGGCATCTATATCACTGTATGCTTCCGCTGTTTGATGAAAGCTAAACAATGTTATAGGTAAGCAGCTTCTTTCTCTACAACCAAAGACCTCCTACTTACCATAACGGTATTGGAAATTGCCTTTGGATTAGAGATTGCTCGAGTATAAGACTTGCCCAAACTATTTGGGGCATCAGAAGTTTTGACACACTAAATTTTAGTTTCACAACTCAAATAACTCGTAGATGAAAACGGTGCCTTATCTACAAGTTTGCGATTCGCAAACCAAACGACGCGCCTAAACAAACAATAACGAAACAAACACATGGAATTCTCGCTTCTCTACACGTGCTCTGCCAATCTTTTCCTTTGCTTCCATGCATGGAATTCTCCTCCTACTCCACAACACACACAAGTCCTAAGAGAGAGAGAGAGAATCAGTCATGGTTGAGCTGTTTTTTACAGGCCTCTTCATCGCCATCATTACCGACCCATTTCCTCAGATTTTTTATCTTTTCAATTAATACTCCCCATAAATTTTTCAGCTCCAATTGAAGAAGAAAAAAGGACTCCAATTTATCATTTTTTTCTATGTATGGAAGAATTTAGAGGGTCCCTACTTCTTTGTGGGTCGGATCTCGTACTTCGCAAAACTGTCACATCTCTGAACTCTTCGATTCTCCTATGCTCCACCAAATAAAGCACCAAGCTTTGTCATCTGTGTTCGATCTGAAACTCCTTCCTCTCGGCAAACACAACAGCTTCATGGGATGGAATGTAGCATAGAACTGTATTAGCACATTGGAGGTAAGGCTAGAAGCCAGCTGGTTTTGATTTCGTTTTGTAGTTTGTGTTGTGTTGTGGTTAAGTTTCAAGTGATAAGTATTGAGAAAAAAATGGAAGGGGATCAGAACCAGCACAAGAAATTCGTGTGCAAGTTTTGCAACAGGAGATTCCAATGTGGGATGTCGCTTGGTGGTCACATCAGGACTCATTTGAACAAGAAACCAACTCGAGAAAAGGAACAGGATTTGGTAGTGGTCGAAGAAAATGATGAGTTTGCAAGAGTTACAAGGACGGCAAACCTTTCGACATTGGATTCCGCGATGGAAGGGCAATCAGGTTACCGTCTAAGGGAGAATCCGAAGAAGTCTTATAGGTTTGCGGATCACAAAGTTCCGAGCTTTCAGTTGCAGCAGATGAAGGTGTGCAAAGAATGTGGGAAAGGTTTCATGTCGCTGAAAGCTTTGTGTGGTCACATGGCTTGTCACTCTGACAAGGAGAGGAGGCTTGAAGAGTTTTCTAGTGAGAAGCAGAAGCTAGTGATGGATAGTCAGTCTGATACCGAGACCTCATCAGCTCCAGCAAAGCAGAGGAGGGTGTCAAAGAGATTGAGGGAGAGCTGCAACTTTGAAGTTCATGGTGGTTGTTCATCTGGTTCTGGAGTTGAGCAAGAGCAGCAGGAAGTGGCTATTAGTTTGATGATATTGTCTCGTGATTCGGGTTATAAATGGGGTTTCAATTCGTTCGGTGAGTCTTCAGATAACAATTCAGTGATTTTGGAGGGTAAGTCATCTTCTATTGATATGAGAATTAGTACTAAGAGAGGTCTGAGTTATGGTGCTAAAGTGAGTGATGTTATGGACTTGAAGAAAGCTAGAGAGAAAAGGTTGAAATATGAGGAGGTTACTGTTTCTGACAATTCTGATTCTGGGTACTATATACTTGAACCAAAGAAGGTTGAATCAGATGTTTCTGTAGATGGGTTTGTGAGGACTGGCGAGTTTAAGAAGTACAGAGCTGAATTTGGATCCGGGTTTGGGGACTACCAGTCTTATGGTGTTAAATCAAGAAGGGGGCTCGGCATCAAGTCTGAAATGGTGAAGGAATTGCCAAAGGAAGAAACTTATGAACAAGTAGATAGGAGTTCTTCAAAGTATGCATTGAGAAAATCGATTAAGAATGGCTTTCACAGACCATTTACTAGTGTCTCTTCTGGTGTTGAAGTCTACAAGAATGTTAAGAAGAGCAGCGAATATGAGTGCTTGACTTGTAACAAGACCTTCCATTCTCATAGAGCTCTTGGGGGTCATAGAGCAAGTCATACAAAAAATTATGGCTACTCTGAGTCTATGTATGAGAGTGGAGAAAACAGCATAGACAGTGATGAGTCTCCTATTCCAACACCTCAGACTAAGCTTGTTGAGGACAATAAGCCTCACAAAGGCAAAACCCCAATTAACCAGGACTTGGGAGCGAAGAGAAACTCAGGGTCTAAGAGAAGCAAGGGGCATGAGTGCCCATTCTGCTTCAAGGTTTTCAAGACAGGCCAAGCCTTAGGTGGTCACAAAAGGTCCCATTTTGTTGGAGGATGTGAAGTTAAAACTGTAGTACTTGGACAAGAGCACCAGCCGCAGGAAGAAGAAGAAAAAGAAGATGAACTTGAAGTCCCTGAAGATGAGGCTCATATCCCTACTCTATTTGATCTTAACCTTCCAGCTCCTATGGTGGAAGAAGCAACCGGGAGCTTTGAGTACATGTCATGGTAGATTTGAGCTTGAAATAAGAACTTAGAAGCCACAACAAGATTGAAGTTTTGGTGGGTTTTATCATCTGCTACTGAAGATCAGTACCCTGTCATTCTTCTGTAAAGATGCAAATGCAGGACAGTATAGACATTGAGATTTCTTGTTTCCCTTTTAGGCCACGAATTCAAGGGGTGGAGGTAATGGTTCAATTTCTTGTTCATGGACTTGAAGAATTAGTAATGATTTTCTGTTGGTCTAATAATTTATTTCATTCTGTCAGTTTTAGTGCCTGATCTGTTTCTTTCCAGACATAATTATACAGGTTCAGAAACTTAAATTTTCCTCTCCCCCTCCATCAATTTTTTATATATTTATTCTCCTTACAATTTTGGACTTTTGGCAATTCTATTATAAAACTTTTATTAAAGATAAATTTTAGTGTTCCTAGTTCTTCAAAGATTTAAAGTAACAAGATATATAATGGAGACTGGAGAGAGTGCCTGATCTTAATACCAACATCTTTATGAGAACCACTTGCTGATAAAAGTTTTTGCTTTCCAGTTTCCATCACCCTATAACCAAATGACCAATTGCTTTTAGTCTTTTGACCTCAAGAAAATTCAAGACAAAATTGTATGTGCACTAATGTCATACACCACATCCATGATCAACTCCACCTCTACTTCTAGCTGTAGACTGTGTTAACACTTAGGACCAAGCTCACTGTGTAAATCATTTTTCCCTAAAGTGTCAAGGACCACTTGCTTCATGGTCTTATTGGGAAATGGTTAATATGCGCCACTCTTATGTTAAGACTTGAGAGAAAAAGAAGCTTCCTTTAGAACTCATAGCTCACATGCTTAGCTATGCCAGTCTATTCTGTATTCACACTCAGATTAGATCTTCAAGCCATTCTTGTATTGCTTAAGCTTGAAGGTGGGAGAAGGATGTGTATCATAAAATTGGGGAATCATGAGGAAACAAAGTTCATATATGCACCTTTTCATGATTGAAGAAGAAATATGGTTCTGGGTGGTTGCAGAGCACCTACCGCTCAGCACTAATATTCATATCAGTAATCTGTGAAATGCATATCACTGTTCACTTTTGTTTTTTTGTAATACTCTTCTCAGTTTCAGTCTTTGATCATTTACCTTTATTAATACCATGTCCTTTCATCTATATATATATATATATATATATTGCTTATATAGTGTGTGTTAATTCTTTTGCAAAACCTTATCAACCTCAGGGCCACCTTTTTTTCCTTGCATCTGCATCAACTCAGAATCAAAAACCATTTTGAGGAGGATCAATCACTATCTATGTAGAACTATGAACTCATAAGGGCTATGCATGAGATGTATTCCAAGCACCCACTTGAGGAAAAACACCAAGCCTTTCAAAGACTCACTGCATTATTGCTTTCTCTTAAGGCAGCTGGTCATTCATCATCACAAAGTTCACTAGCTTTATGAACCAGAAGTAACCACACTCACATCTTCTTTGTTTAGTATTTTATGGGAATTAAACTCTTAAGCCCATTTGTTTTGCTTAAACCATAGGCTACAGCCCATTATAGGGGTGCTTAACTTCCCTGATTACAGAGCATCTTTGATAAGTTTGCAAAGGCTAAAATGTTCTTTGTTGGGTAAATGAGCAACTAATCCCATAAGAAGATGTGAATGGGTTACCTAACAATTAAGGTAGGGTATCTTTGTGTTTCTGGTATTTATTTTGTGTGAACATCTCTGTCATGCCTTTTTCTGATCCTATACATAGAGTTGATCTGAGAGATCATAGAGTAGATTTGTTCCCAATTAAACTTTGATAAAAATATTTGCAGTTTTCTAAAATTAAATTAATTTTCCCCAAATTTTATTGCATAGCATCTTGGGCCTGTGGATGGGTTTGGAATCAAACTCAAACTTGCTCACAAAAACTTGGGTCTGGCACAAGCTGAAAGAATCTGCCAGACACATCAGGTGCTATTTGCTGCATGATTTTTTCTCTTTTTTGAGAAACTTGAGAATTGATGAAGGAATTTTGCATAAATTGACTGCTACCTGACATATGGAAGCCACAACGTTAATTGCAGTCTGGGAATGGGCCTTTTGGTGGGCCCGCTGCATCTTTCTATTCTCAGTCCACAAATGTGAAATATGCTGAATTACCTCCATCAATTCTGGGTTTGAGACTTTTTTTGGTGGTTTGAGACTGAGTGACCAAAAAACTTAAACCAGATTTTCCAACTTTTGGGATATTTTTTCTGCGAGGGTAACGCTACTCTTGTATGCATCTCCTTTCGACATTTCTTTCTAAATCAAATTCTAGTAAGTCAGCTACTAACATTTTTTCTAGAATAATGCTACACTTGCATTAGTATAATCTCCGATCCCTAATACACAGTTGTTTTAACTCTCACCGTCCGTCAGATGTAATTCTAAAGTGGTTGAACATAATTAGTTACTGACCAGGGGAATACGTACTCATATTTTCAATATTTTCCGGAAGCAAACAACTCTGTTATCTATAGAACCCAAAATGGCTTTTTGATCTGTATCTTTCTCAATTCTCTAGCATCAAGTTTTATCCCTCTTCTGATTTTTTTTGATGCTGTTCTACAAGCATTTTCCTCAACCAAATGAGGAAAATTACCATATGAACAATGAAGGTCGACAATGACCAGACCTACCTAACAGTATAATTAATTGCCACAAGCTAAAAAGGATACAGATAACTGGATATGGATGAGGATTCGAGCTCGGAGATGGTCGTTTGGAGTTGGCGTGTAATCTCCTCCCGTACACAACGGCGGGTAAAACGGCGCTGTTTTACCCGTCTCTTTCTTCATCCGTCACTCTCAGTTGGACCTCTCTATCCTATACCCCATGTACAGTCGCACTCCTCATACCTCCCCAGTGACCCTTGCGTCAT
Source organism: Comarum palustre (assembly GCA_951800085.1). Taxonomy (NCBI): domain Eukaryota; kingdom Viridiplantae; phylum Streptophyta; class Magnoliopsida; order Rosales; family Rosaceae; genus Comarum; species Comarum palustre. Next base: position 3,413,707 of record OX637584.1, on the reverse strand, counting down.
GGTCCAACCACCCCCACAGTTAATATATCAGTCTTATTTTGTTACCTTTACCTTTGTTTTCCCTCAAAATGGACCGGAGATTGGTGTAGTCAGAAAGAACGCCGGAGCCGCCGGGTTCGATCTTTTTTTTCAGATTTCAGAGTCTGAGAATGAATGGATCGAGAACACTCAGAAAGGGCACAGTGCTCGATCTGTAGCTTTAAGACCACGTTTGTAAAACAGTACTGGAGAGCTAGGGTTGATTATTTTGAATGAAATGGAGTAGTTTATGGCAGTCGGCAAGGTGAAAAGGAAGCGTGATATGTGGTCGAAGATGACAAAAGGAGGGTGTACTTAAACAAATCGAGGTAAAAAGGTAGTGTCGGCTGGTTAATTTACTCAATTACTTTAACAATTATATATATATATATATATGCATCAAGTAACATGCAACTCCAAGCAACGTAGCCAATATGATCCAGCTACATCTGCTCCTTCTTAGCTAGCTAATTAAGTTAATCAAACTTAATCATTTGCTAGCTGAGGATGCAACCTCTGCCGCACGAGGTGATCGAGAATATCAGAGATGGCCGGATGACGACGTCGTTTAATATATTATATATCAATATCATGATGAAAATATGATATAATACACCATCCGAATCAGATCATCACTGAAACTAATTGTTTAGTTAAATACTGCAATTAGTTGGGTAAATATTAATTTGAAGTGCGTTGAGTTTAGACCATCCCAAACGATCAACCACTTAGAGAAATTAAAATTATGATCGTTGTTCTTCCGCTCGAGTATCGATATTCAACTTTTAATAAACTAGCTAGCTAGCTTCAGATCGTTTATGATCTCTGGCTTCATGAACATATATCTTTAGTTTCTGCACTGGACAACTTGGTCATCATTTGGCCAAAATACTGATATGTAGTGCAATGAGGGTCGGGCAGAAACAGCTGATCGATCAAGATGAGATGGGGGCAGAATAATTGAGGTGGGCAAGAGCACCAGTACTTGCTGCAATACAATGATCAAAAATCAGATATGGAACAAGCACTAAATCCAAGTATTAGTACCAGTGCAGCAGATAGCTTTATAACCAATCATAAATATACGCATAATGTTTTTGTAGTGGTGCATCAATCTATAGCCACAAGGATTTAACAACTCGACCTAGCTCGATCCATCCCAACTTACAAGCAATATTTTTCCCTACCATATGTCCATACGTATCTACTCTCCATAGTGCTGCACATATCACATTACTGTAGTTCATGATCGATCCAATCAATATTCCTATATCTATAATATTGCAAATACTTTTGTTCTTCCATTTTTAAATGAACTTATATATATAGTTGTATCCGCTGGAATTAAAATGACGTATATCTATGACTTAATTAAGGTTTTGAAACTGGGAAGAGTATATATATTTTGATTTTATAAACAGAAAGGACGGTTTATATAAGTGTGCAGGCTGCTGTGCAAGGCGGTGATTATAATATTACAGTTGAATGCAATATATTATGACTCAAGTATATATATACTTTTATATATATGTGTCTTTCGTTAATCACTAATTTCATTTAAATGTTTGGAATAATGATCTAATTATATGGTGTTTGATTGATTACCAATTTATCCATCAAATGGATTACGCATTCCAGGAGGTACAATGTCTCCAAGAAGCCCTTCATCTGTAGGAACTGGTATTACTGGGAGTTGCTCATTGTTTTGATTAGTAATGCACTGGGATCCTCCAGCTGCTGCATCATGTTGGTGATGATCAGTACCACCAGCCTGGACTAATCGATGCGACTGTGAAACCCCAACTGTCAAATTATGAGTTGGACTAATTTGTGATCTGGGTTGAATTGAAGTGGGATAATGCATGAACTGCGAGACTGGATGAGGAAGCTGCATTAACTGGCTTCCTGCGGCGGCAAAGCCAGATTGGTGGTCATGACTAACAATATTGACTCCCCCGCCGCTGCTGCGGGGAAATGCAACCGTATGATGGCAATGTTGCCCTTCATACGTCGTGATTACTGTTGTTGGATCTTCTGAGGAACGCTCAACCCTTTTCTTCACAGTGCATTTGCTATTTGTGCACCGATAGTAGCTCCTGTGCCACAAAGGCACAAACAAGTTAATATCATAGCCTCATATAGGAATATATATAAGCAGAAGTACTTGTTCTAAATGTTGAAACTATAAACGAATTGAAGGTTACCTTGGATAAGGGCTATTCTTAACAGCCTTCTGTCCATATTTCCGCCAACGGTAGCCATCCTCCAGATGATCAACTTCACTCTTCGTCATGAACGCAAATCTTGGCTGCCGGATTCGCTTCTGCCCCTTCTTTTTGTTCACCTTCGCAGTGCTACTCCTACAAAATATTTTACCTACAACTGTCACAATAAGAAACAAGACTTGAAAATCCAAAGAGATATTGGAAACTGAAAGGCTTGGTATTATATTCGAGAGTTTGTACATGTAATGTAGAATGCATCTTCTCTGGTTATCTTCTTTCATAGTTTGATCCGTCACAATTTTTCTCTTGTATACACCCAAATAAAGAGAAGAGGTTGAAAAACTAAGGATTAGGAGCAATGCTGGTAACAAATATGAGTATGTAGTGAATATGAAGAATTGGAAGAAAGAATCTGACACCCCGACACAAACTTATAAATTTTAGGGTAATAATTAGATATACACATTTTAAACCCTAACTTGATTTAATGTATAGCAAACTAATTGGAACCCTAATAGTTATTCAAGTTTATAAAACAGAGTAAATCTATGAGGCATTTCCAAGCTAATAAAAACCTTGGTTATTAAGAGCATGAAAATGTAGAAATGGGAAAGTGATATATATACATATGGTGCATGTAATTATATACCATCATTGATAATTAGGAAGCAATCCAAAGTATTTTGGACCACAAAACAAAGAAAGAATCTCATGGAAGAATTATGATCGCGCAAAACACTTTCTTCACAATTGCATTATGTCATGCACTACGTCACATGCATGCATCTGATCATCGACCACAAGAAAGAAAATAAAACTGCACCAACATATAGCAAGTAAAATCATTGTTCCCCTTTCAAAAAAAACTTTAAAAAATTACAGAGACAAAGGCACAAGAGCATGCCCTTATTAATCTATACGAGTTAAAAGGACGGAAAGTCTATATTGTTCCCGGAAAAGATAGCGTGAAAAGATGTAGCACGCCATTCCCGCCGCAAAAACGGCACGAAGTGTTCGACTGCCAAACCCAAAAGATCCAGAATTATAACCCTACATGCTCTGCCCTCAACTTGCATGAGCTTTTTACTATCACCTAGAACCGTACGGAGGATCAAATCCCAGAGATTTTGGCTCAGAAAACTCTTAGATTTGATCGTTGCTCACTTTTTAACTTTTGGTAAAAACATGGCAGGGAAAAGCAGGTTAATCGACCAATAATCAAGCCACTATATGAATATGTAATCATGTATATGCATGAGATGATGATCACTCACGGTGGTGTGCCGGAGCCGGTAGACCTCTCTGGCGGATCTTCAGTTGAGCTTGACGAGACAGATCCGACCAGGGGAGCAGGGTCGGAGCTAGTATTGCTGCTTCTTTCAGGAGCTTGTTCCGCCGGAGTTGTAGTACTGCTACCCGCCAAATCAGACCTGTCTTCGGTGCCGATCGGTTCGTCCGGGTTGAAATTCCAGCCGAATTCGCTGAAGTAGGCGTTGTCCCAGGTGGGGAAGTCGGTGAGTCCCGGATCGCGTGTGTCCTTGTCGTCGTCCATGGAGGGGGAGGAGGATCTGACGACTTCGTAGAGTGTATTGGAATTGATAGGGAGAAGCGAGCATGAATATGAAAGCAGAAGGGGTCGGCGATACAGAAAGAGATAGTGAAAGATCGATGAAGTAATTAGTAACTAGGGTTTTGGTGTGATGGAAAAGGAAGGGCGGTAGCTTTTGAAGGTGGGGATGGAAAGCTTAGTCGCGTCAATGGAGAGAGAGAGAGAGAAAGAGTAGAGAGCGAGTGAGAAAAGAATCGAAGGAAAGGAGGAGGAAGGAAAAGATAAGCTAGAAAAATTTGGTGTCAACCTCGGTGAAATAGTACGGGAGGCTGATATTGAACCAAAAGAGGCAAAACAAAAGGGTTAGCGAGCGAGGGGGCAAGTGGGGCACACGCGCATGAACTCATTGTTCTTTCATATCCGTGTAGTAAAAACATGGTGCATTCCAAGTGGGACGGGCCCGGTAAGAATTATTTTGGTAATAAGAAATCTTTGGTTCGAACTCGAGCGTGTGAAAAAACATCATTTAAAAAGTGCCAAACTTTAAAAACAAACGGAAACAACAAACATTCATTTCAAGCTAGCTAGAAGCCTAGACAACATCTTGGCATAGACAATGTAGACGAATGCATGATGTATATAGTATTGTTTTAGGTATACGGTATTTCATACCGTATATTTTGAGCACACATCCTCTAAGTAGATCAAGTGTAAATTGCTATATTATTATGATTTTGATCGACCGAGTCACGTTGATTGAACCTCAAACGTACTGTCATCTTCATATCTAGCTATATTAAGTGCGTGAGTACATATTAGATGGAAACATTACACCATGATTATAAGTTTAAAAATGATAACTAGTTCATCATATGTAGTACTCGTGAGAGATTCATTTTTGTTTGTACACAAAGTGTTAATGTTGATGATGTTGATTGAGGACGTGCATAATAGTACTCCTGTGTACTAATATAACCAAGTGTATTATTGGAAAATTGCGAGCATAATCATATAACTAAGCATATGATGCAAGAAAAACAAAAGCAAATATCTCTTATACCTCTAGCTACTCCCACAATAGCATATGACAGTTGTTTGGACATGGATAATGGATCAATAACTTCATCGATGGATTGTGCGTGAAACCAATAATTGATGAAACTCTATTAACATTTCCACTATAATAAAATAACAGAATAATAACTATTATACTAATTAATATTTAGATTGTATATAATCATATCCAGAGCAAATGATACCAGGGGAGGCCAAAATAATGACCAAACTAAATATTGTACCTCTGTTTTTGTTTCCAATTGGCCTAAAAATTGTACCTAATGGCGATGGAGAAATTGCTGGCCCAGCCTAACTTATAGTGCATGCTAAAATATCCTGTCCAAATTGAAAAATCATGGTCCATATCAAAAACTCGTTTACGTGGAACTTTTTTGTCCTCCCAATGCTTAAAAATGAACACTAATCATATCATTATCGATCGCTAATTACTTCCTTAATTAATCAGAAGTAGTGACCAAGAGTGATCTCCTGCCTCGCAACTATCTGCCTTATTACTGCACCTCCTTCCAATCAAGCAGTCTGAACACGTGGATCACGACAAGCTGAACGTGAGACCCATCGCTTTGGTTTCCGGATCGTCCATTTGTAGGGAGGTGTGAGACGCACTTACATAAGATCTTGGCCTTTGGGAACTTGACTTTTTTGGTCCTGAACCCTAAAAAGTTACGACTCCATCAAAACCTAGCCTATATACGTATATGTATACGGTATACGTACGTATATTTATCTTCAAGTCATTCTACTTCAGGAAAATATGAAATAGGAACTATCGAGGGAAAAATTGAGTTTCGATAAAAATTTTATCATACAACGCTACTTGCTATATAATCTGCTTTCAAATCAAAAAAAAATTAAACAATACAATACACTCATCCACCCCCGCGTAAAAGCATGTGCGTCCACAAACACCTATTTGTGTATGTATGTCATTGTTGTGGGTATATACCGCCATGCGTAAATAGTGATCTCGTAGACCGCTCTCTTGGTTATGACAGATTCTGCCTCTGACATACATCTCGTAGACTGACGTTCAGGCTACCTCCCCGTGGTAAAGGATCATCGATATCATGCCCGAAAGGTGCTCCCCGAAGCTCCACAAGAAAGCATCATGAGAACACATGTATATTTTGTCCCACATTAAAAACATGGAATGTAAGGGAGTGGTGCCTTCCTTAGCCTCTCCCATATGTAGAAAGCATCTGAATTTGATCCTGATCCCTTGCTCATTTTGAGAAATCTTGTAACACCTTGGCTATATATGAACAGTCTTGGGAAGAGTCGTTAGGAGGGCTCCGGAGAATTCTCCTTCCACAACGACAAGCTTGATGGGTCGGAAGGGCCCGGAAGAGGAAGTGCTTGCCCGTCTCCCCAGAGGGGGAGACCATATGAACAGTCTCGGGAAGAGTCGTTAGGAGGGCTTTGACCCCCAAACAAGATACATGTAATCAGTGAGTAAACCTAGAAAACCTTTGAAGAAACAACTATCTAGCAAACGAGCTAAAAAGAACAAAGGAAAACACAAGTTGGAGCACTTGCCGAAATAGTTACAATAAGAGAGCCTTGCGAGACTGCTGAGACCCAACTGTTCGTTGTAGGTTAAGTGGGATTTGACTTATAGTGTTATGCCACTACCACAAATCTCGTCATCAGACACTTGCTATTAGTGTGTATTGGGATACTAGACACCTATGATTAGTCTCTGTAACAAATGGGCACGGCCATAGACACCAAATCGTCTGTTAGTTTCTGCCCAACGTACTATCAACTACCTATAAACCCACTATCACAAACGTCCTCTCTCTCGTTAGAAAATTTTCTCTTCTCTCCCTTGTGGTGCTGTCGTCGGATAAACAATGCTGTTACGGATTGCTGTGAGTGCCTTCCTCACCCGTAATGATTTAGGTCTGGATCAATGCGTTTTGAGGGAGGCGGTGGAGGAGAACTTGGCCGGGTTGGTTGGTCTCAAGTTGGTAGGGTTGGCGGCTGGTGCCGAGGTGGCTTGGAATGCAGATCCAGTTTGATGCAGTCGGCGAAGGGCATTTTGTGACTAACAACTCAGATCCGATATGGATCGGGAGGTCACAAGTCGTGGCACGACGACGGAGGATCTGGGTTGCGAAGCGTCAAAGAAGATGTGGTTGGGATATGGACGTGCCAGTGGATCTACCCGTAACAACTTAAAATGGGATGGGCTTTACATGGTTAGGATCTTCTAGGTATTTGGGCCCTATTTAGTTTTGTTTGTTTCTCTTCAGTTTATTTTTGTTGGTTTATTTACTATTTATAATAATTCCTTATCAATTTATGGTCCACAGGTGTGGGCTAACTCCTTGTAGGTGCACTCAGCGTGTCATGTTTACTTTAATGAGATGACGAGTTTCTTGCTTCATCAAATGATCGCAGCTTTTTAGAGGCATAATAAAATTTAGTGTCACTAGAGATATTTTTCAGCGAAAACATAGTGGGAAAGTTGATGAACATAGTAATTTATGGCTCTACATAAGTTTTATCTTTCATGTATGTAGTCAAAATTATAAAGAAAACAGAGTTGTCAATGATACATTCTTTACTAAATAGTGCTTAATAGGATGCATGGTAGCCAGTCCTAATATTATTTTAGGATGTTGTTACATTATGAGATTTAGGTTTGATGCTCCCTTCTTGTATTTTTTGGTTTCATCAATGCTAATGACATGATGGCTGTCAGTTTAGTCATTTTTTAAAAATAAAATAAAAAATAAACTCACTATCAACTTTTTGGTGATTGTCTAATTCTGAGTCTCACGCACATTAAGAGTTTTCAATAAATAAATTAAATTAACTTAATTTGATTTTTGATTTTAAATTATTTTTATTTTTTTGCCGGAAAAGGCGGCAGAGGAAGAAGAAAAATGGGATGGTGATGGTTATGGTGATGGTGATGGTGGTGGAAGAAGAAGAAAAGTGCGGGAGGGTGGGGGTGATGGTGGTGGAAGAAGAAGAAAAGTTGGGGAGGGGGTGGTGGTGATGGAAGAAGAAGAAGAGAAGTGGGGGAGGGGGTAGTGGTGGTGGTGGAAGAAGAAGAAGGAAGAAGAAAAAGAAGAAGTTGAGGGGTGGTGATGAAGACGAAGTGGTGTGGTGATGAATAAGTAGAAGGAAGAAGAAGAAAAGTAGGAGGGGGGAGGAAAAAAATTTGACGGAATGATTCAAAATTCAATTTTTTTGACGGAAAGACTTGTGCGATGAAATAAAAAATTTCGTCGCATGAGTTCAAAATTCAAATTTTTAGCGGAATAACCTATGCGACGAAACTATTTCGTCGCATGAGTTTGAACTTATGCGACGAAATTAAAGTTTTGTCGCATAAGTCAGTCCTCATGCAACAAATTTTTTTTTCGTCTCATGCAACGCATAAGGTCTTAATTCTACTAGTGTAATATATATCATGGATTTTTTTGTTGAGATTTTTCATTAATTGAACATATCGAGGATGCGATGGACAGCAAGTAGATTAAGCAAAACCAATTCCAATGAAACAATAAAATTTCTCATGTGTATTATGAAATATTGCAAAAACCTATTTGAAGTAAGGTATAGAGACTAGAAGATAGACTTCTCATCTTCGCACTAATATACCAGTTAAAGCATGCACACCATTGAAAACTCAGGCAAATAAAAAATCAAGAATGCAATGTAGGCTACCAGAATGATAATACGGATAACAAAAGTTCTATGACACTCTTGAACTGACATGATACTTCAATATCATATACACTATTAGCATTTACACTTGTAGTGCTCGATCTACCTTAATTAATCTCACATTTTAAAAGCCAAAACTGTTATGTTACTAGAGTAAAAATTGTTTAAGCATTCTCATTCTGTCCTATTTTGAAAGTAAAAATACCTGAAAAGCAATAACATGATTCACATTACTTCATTCACAGATTAACATGATTCACATTAAATCATCCGATTACAGTAAACTCACTTGAAACTGAGTGGCTGATATCTTTGCTTAATATATGATCCTATCATGTGCAATCAGAAGCTCTAAAAATTCTCACTTGACATTTCTAATAAGTACTCGTGTCAATGTCATTCTTACATATACATGAATTAATATTTTAGGTACATATGATGCATAAAAAAGTATAGAAATGCTTTTAACAATGAAGTGTTTTCACTTTGCAAAAGAAAATTCCCATAATTGTCGGCATGCTCCAAAATTTGAAATCCGAGATCTTGTTAGTGAAATTTGAATATTTTGCCCCCATTTTTGTTAGTGTGCTTGCACAACAAAAGCATGGTCAAGGTGCTTATTGGTCAAGGTGCTCACTATCAATATCCACCACGTACCTTCATCTTAAAGTCGCAAACTGTATCTTTCACTACAATTCATTAGCCACAGAAGAAATCAAAAATCTAAATAAGTAGCAACAAAAAAAAGAACAGAAAAAGTACAAGTGAAAGCAGTGCTAAACATTGAGAAGGCAACCGACATTTCTGCAACATTTTCTAATACACAGGAACAATACTGCTAACAAATTTACTTTCCTACCACTTCATTTCCCGATCCCAATGTCCAAACTCTCTACGCCCTTATCAACATATATATTCAATACAATAAAGGTTTCACGCCATGAGTGGGCGAACTCTGCATCAAAATTTGAACTTACATACAAAACCAGTTCATTAATTCACAAATCTTAAAATATCGGGTCAAACAGCTTAGTATTACAAATCCAAATAACTCTGAACTATATTCTATGAACTTACATCTGACCTACAGGCTTCTCTTTCATCTAAGATATTACTTGTATAAAAAATAGAGTAAATGTCCAAAATAATATCTAAATTTTTATTCATTATTAACTTTAGTGTCCCATCTTTTTAGCATATCAGAATTGTATCTTAAGTTTCATTTCCGACCTAATTTTAGTATATTGGACCATTAACGGCGTTAACTCCGTCAACTCCACTAGCGCCACCTCTGGCTCTGCCGGTCAACGGTGTTAATGACGGTCACCTGTAAAATCACCAAAAATTTCTAAAAAATTTCTCTTAATATTTCGAACAACTTTCTTAACTACAACAATTGTCAAATCCAAGCCTAAGTGGGTCATTCGACAAAAATCCCCAAATCGGCACTACTCACCAAGAACCCTAAAATCAAAATCATTGATTTCTCTTTACCTAGTGACAATCGAGCTGATTCCTTTAGAGAGATTGTTCACCACGGCAAGGGCTTCAATTTAGGCCCAAGAACTCTATCAATAACGGCCTGAGAAGAGAGAATAAAAAATTAGAGTGAGTAAATAGTAAATCGCGCATTCTTCGATTGATTTCTCTCAAACGGTGTCGATATAGGATGAGATACTTATCTAGAATTGAAGAGGATGTCGAGAGCTTCGTTTGGACACCAAGATTGCCACCTATGGTGGCCGGACGACGGCGGGCTGAGGTCGAGTAAGGTGAGGGCTGGGGAGGACGCGCAAGGGGCATGGGAGAGAAAGAAAAATATGATTTTTCGTTAACGCCGTTAGTGGTTCTAGATATTAAAATTGGGTCGGGGATCAAACTTGAGATACAGTTCTGATATACTAAAAAGATGAGACACGAAAGTTAATAGTGGAGAAAAGTTGGGATACTGTTTTGACCATTTTCTCTAAAAGATATATGCAATTGTATAGTTCAACTGTACTTTTCTATCCAAATCCAACAAAACATTAACGATTTCCTAGAAAAACCAGTTTGTGCTTAATTTCATGATTCTCAATAACATAATTCATGTTAGCTGATCATTTGTCTATGAAAAGTCCTTTGATTTTCAGACTATGCCTCCAAGAGTCAAGCACTTGATTGAAAAATTGGGTTGGGTCAAAGCCTATGAGTCCTTTCCTAGGTCAATATTTCTTTGGTTCAGGAGTTTTATACTAATTTTCTTGAAAATATCTCAGCTATGGTCAAGCTTAGGTCTAGTGATCTCATAACTGTCTGGGTGAGAGGTGTGGAGGTTGACATCTGCCCCACTATGATTAGAGAGGTCTATCGCTCCCAGTTACTGAGAAAAGATCCTTGAACAAAGTCTTCCAGTTCATAGATGAAATGACCATTGATAACATTGCCTCTCTCATGTACTTTGTTACCCCCATTGAGCTAATCCCATAGTCTCATCTGTCTAGTTGCTTCATGACCGAGTGGTACAAATTCATGGCTTTTCTTGTTCGGTCCCTTCTTACTCTTACCACTAAATCCAGTAAAATTACCCATGAGAAAGCTGTCTTGATTGCTTATTTCTATGACCAGTCTAAGCCTATCTTTCGAGCTGAGTACTATGTTTTCCAAGGCATCACTAGAGCTGCTATGTGATACGTATATCATCATCATCTCCAGGAACTTAGGTGGATTTCTTCTCCAACTTGATTAGGGAAAGACTTATTTCTACTTAGTTAGAGAAATAGTACTTGATCAGGGAAGACTTATTTCTACTTAGTTAAAGAATAGTTTTCTAGTCAGAAAAGGATTCTAAGAGACTCTAGTCTATAAATAGAGATGTTTAGTTTAGATCTAAACATAGAGATATACTTTTCTCCTATCAGAGTGAAACAGATAGAGAGATACTTTTCTCCTATTAGAGTGAAGCAAATATAAGGATATTTTTCTCATATCAGAGTGAAATAGAGCTATTTGTTATGTTTAGAGTGATATTGTGAGACAAAGATCATAGTTTGATTCTTTTGCACAATATAGAGTGAAACAGAGTTATTTGTCATGTTTAGAAATATTGCGAGATGAGATTCATAAGTTTGTATCTTGTGCGCAATACTGAATAGAAGATATTTTCTTCACGTTTTGGTTCTTTTCGTCTCTTGTAAAAAATACCTATTTGATTATTTCGCGATCAAATAGTACCTTGTTTGGTTATTTGTATCAAGTTTGGTATCAGAGCTAAACTTCAATATATCAAGTTTGGTATCAAGAGCTTAGGGATTATGCATGGAGATTCCTGTGCATGGTCCTGATCCGTTCACAATACAAAAAGCTAGGCGAGGTCCTTGTTTCTTGGGAGCAGATTAGGAAGACTAGAGAAAGGAACATAAGTCAGATACAGGTCGCCGTTGAAGCACAACTACAGAAGTCGCAAGCAAAGTACAAGGCCAAACATGATAAGCATCGAGAACCTTGTATCTTTGGAGTTGGCGATCTAGTATGGCTGAAGTTAAGTAAGGAGCGTCTTAAGGGTGAAGGTCGGAAGTTAAAGCCACTGAGATACGGGCCTTTCCGTATTCTGCAACAGATTGGTGACAATGCCTTCAAGCTTGATTTGCCACCATACTTGGGAATGTATTCGGTCATTAACGCTGAATACTTAAGGTTGTTTGAGCTACCACTGCTTAATGATGATGGCGATGACAAGACGGTTCTACCATCAGTTGAAGTCTTGTGGTTTGACCGAGAGGATCCATTGGCAGAAGATTGCATTTTGGAGCGTAAGGTGACTACAACGCATTGAGTGGAACGAGTGGCGTTTCGTATTGGGCGTGCGGGTCAAGTTCCCAACAAGGCTAAATGGTTCAGCATAAAAAAGGGAGCTCTCGAGTTTCCTCATCTCTGTTTTACAACTTAAACGAGAGTTTAAGTTACTAAAAAGGAGAGCCATGATACGTATATCATCCTCTCTAGGAACTTAGGTGGATTCTTTCTCCAACTTGGTTAGGGAAAGACTTATTTCTACTTAGTTAGAGAAATCGTACTTGGTCAGGAAAGACTTATTTCTACTTAGTTAGGAAAATAGTTTTATAGTTAGATAAGGATTCTAAGATACTCTAGTCTATACATAGAGATGTTTAGTTTAGATCTAAACATAGAAAGATCCTTTTCTCCTATCAGAGTGAAACAAATAGAGAGATATTTTTCTCCTATTAGCGTGAAACAGATAGAGGGATATTTTTCTCCTATCAGAGTGAAGCAGAGCTATTTGTCATGTTTAGAGTGATATTGTGAGAGAAATATCATAGTTTGATACTTTTGCACAATATAGAGTGAAACAAAGCTATTTGTCATGTTTAGAAATATTGCGAGAGTGAGATTCATAAGTTTGTATCTTGTGCGCAATATTGAATAGAAGACATTTTCTTTACGTTTTGGTTCTTTTTGTCTCCTGTAAAAAATACCTATTTGATTATTCCACGATTAAATAGTACCTTGCTTGGTTATTTGTATCACTATGAAACGGTGCATATCTGCCTCTAGCTCCATTGTGTTCCTAGCAGTGATTACTCTTCTCTGTCGCAAGCGTGATGTCTCTTTCTAGGGTGATGACGCTATGGCTATGTCAGTTACTCCTGTTGACCATGTTACAATTGTGACATCCGCGTCCCAAGTCAGCATGCATGTGGAGAACATGGAGCATACCCTGCTGAAGAGGGAAATCAAGGTGATTGTGGACCAGTCTATACAAGAGGCTGTGCGTGGTTTTAGTGAGGTTATCGGTCGAAAGTTCTCTACTTTCAAGCAGCAGTTATCTGGGATGCTTAGGGATTAAGCGACCCGTTGAGATGGGGATACCTCCGGCTCTTCCACTGCCTCTGCTCATGATACACCTTCTTCCTTCGATCATGGTGCTAAGATAACGAGAGTGATGTTGATGTTCTAGTTGGCAGAACCAATGATGATGACGAGGATGTTTTTGCTTAGGACTTCTAATTTGTTTTACTTGCATTGATGTTGCTTTTTTCATTCTCGGTATTGGTTGTTATTAGAACAATTGATCTAATGTTCTCTGTTTTTCTTTTGGCATCATTCATTGCCAAAAAGGGAGAGAAATAGTTATAGGACTGTTATGGTTGTTAAAGCCTTGGTTTAATTATGAATGTTGTTGTGGTTCATTTCATGACTTAAGTGTTTGGTGTTTTATGCTATACTGCTGGTTATGATGCATGATTATCTTAGTATCTCACAACTGTTGATTCATAAGAGTTTTGGCCCTTCATACCTTCACTTTTTTTAAGGTGTTTGTGCAGGTGTTAGTCTTGCTTTTGACTGTTGTTTAAACCAGCACAACCTTTGAAGGTGTGTTTTGATCAGAAATGTCAAAATGAGAGATTGTTGGTATAAGAATTGTTGGCTATCCCTTTATGATCAAAACACAAGGATACACACTACATGTACTATGATAACAAGGACTGTTTCAAGTAAACCATATAGACTAAACAAGTAAAGAATGACGAACCTAATAAATCTCATAGGGATCAGGTAGTTTCATGCATGTGCATCACATTCTTTCATTAAGGATGACAGCGTTGCTTGCCATCTAGATTTGATGGATACCCCTGTTGTATGTATCTTAGCTGTTGAGTCTTTCATGTGCACGTTCAAATGTGGTTGCTTTAGTTTTTAAGTATTTGATTTCAAATCCCTTTTGAGCAAAATATTTGTTTATTCGTACTTGAGCTCCAAGTCAGTCTAGGGAGGTGTAGCAAGACAACCCATGACTTGAGCTTTTGATACTAGTTGGGTTTTGTGATACATAAACCAAGTCAACAGCTGGTCCATGTGATGTACCGCTCAAGTTATCAGTCGACCTATGTGGTCACCCAAGCTACATGACAGTCAAATCTTGTGTCCTATTATACAAAGTGGTTTTATAGAGTCTTTTACTTGTCTAAAGCTGATCTAGTTTTCCAAAACCAGTTGTCCTTTTCTTTTAGCTTATTCCCTTTTAAGAAGATCCTTTAGTCATTGTCTCATGACTGGAGGGATCTTCAAGATCATACCTAACCTGGTTTTCCAGACAACTGCTTAGAGTCCAAAATAATCTTTGTTGATGTGGCGAACGTGTTTGCTTCCTCATAGCAGTGCACTTGGCCTATAAATAGAGACCAAGGCTTTCCTTTGCTCTTTAGTTGTCTTAGTGTTGAAAATTGTCATTGTTGTTTTCTTCACTTTGAGTCTAGCTCTTTGCTAATTGCTCATTTATCTCTAAGTCTTTCTTGTGACTGTAAATATTAGAACTGAGCACAAAAACCTTTTCAAACTCATTTCATTGTGCATTGCATTCCTTGAGGTCTATTTAGGTGATGCAACAACCTGAAGTTGTCTTAGAGAATTGCTAAAGGAGTTAGCTGGATTCTGCTTAGAATAGTGCTATGTGTAAAACACTTGAGTGGCAAGAGTGTTCGGTGTGAAAATGTAATTTCTTCGAACAACCAAGCTTGAGAGCGTGCCAGTATCTATGAGTCAGGTACAACCTTGTTCTTGATGCGCGTCCGCCTTCTGTCTTCTTCTCAAACGATTGTCGTACAGACGTTGGTCAGGCCGATATTTAGGTTCTTCTTAGACCTAGCTGAAGAGCAACTAGGATTTTTCTCCTCCTCTTACAAAGGACGTTCCTACTCAGACCGATATGGTTGAGTAGAGATAAAAATCAGGAGTGTAGTGCGTTCGCCAAAGGATTTCTGACAAACTGTGGATATTTGCTAGAGTTCTCACTCCAACAACGGTTTTTACGAGTATTCACCTACGGATAGGGCATTATGAAGCGGTTGTGGACTGTTCGCTCACGGATGAGGCTTGGTGAGGTAGAAGCGAGTAGTGCTCACAGATGTGGCTTTGGTGAGTAGAAGCAGATAATGTCGACGGGTCTGGCTTTGATGAGTAGCAGCGGGGAATGCCTACAGAGAGGGCTTTGGTGGAAGAAAGATTCAAGGAATCTTTCTAGTAGAAGTACTCCGGAGAGTTGTATTGCAGTGTGCAAAAGTTGTATTGAATCGTTGAGATGTCTCTTGATAGTGTATCTTGACCCTTTTATATAATGAACACTAGGGTTTTTCCTTTCTTACGGATCAAGACATATCAAATCTTCTTGGATCTTCGAAGGATTCCTTAAGCAACCATGAATTCTTGCCAATAATGACTTCCAATCGAAAGGAAACACATTAATAATAACGTAAACTGTAATAATCGGTCCAATGAGCCCTCTTCCAAAGCATTTGCCGAAAGATAATATTTTGACCCAAACATTACCCCCAGGCCTTGAGATTGAACACCAAGCCCACTTGTAAAATCAATAAGGGCTAGAAACTTGGCCAAGTTTCTTTAAAATAATAGGAAACGCTGTATCGTTTCCCCCTTCACCGTTGTCCACTTTCAACAAACAACACTTCGATTCAGAGGCACATGTTCGACTCCTCTAAATACCCTAACGCCAAATCTCGTTCTCATCTTTTCTTCAACACCATGTCTGACATTCCAACCCAAGACTCTGCCATTGATGGTAAAAGAATCTCTGAAAACCTCAAAGCTATCAACCACTAACCCATTCTCATCTGGAATTGACCACCAGAGCCACCACCGGACTTGGGCCATTCATAAAAAATCTTCCAGAAACTCAGCACTACTACCATGAATCCAGGATCCCCATATTCCTTTTTCAAAACGTTTTTGCAGATGTTACCTCTTGGCAGAAGCAAAGTGACTGTTCAGCTAGAATTAGAGTCTGGCCATTTCCAAGTGATCAAATGATGCAATGGTACCAGAATCGCCGAGCTCTTGATCTGGATCGATGGAGATTGGCAGGAATCGCGGATGCTATTGATCTAAGTTTCAACCTGAACAGTCGCTGTGTGAATCGACCCCCAATGATGGCTGCTACATGTTTCTAGAATTCCTCCAGTAATACCTTCGATTTTAGGTTTGGTCAGATGGGCATCACCCTCCTGAACATTTATGCAATCACTGGCTTCCCAGTTAGTGAAGAAGCATATCAGGAACACCTCTTTGAAGATGCAGTTGTCTTCCACAACACCAACCCAGCAGACTTTCCTACACACATGTCCCATAAAGGATGAGTTGGACATTTCTATGCTCATGCAGATGAGCATAGCAGAATCGTCTTCCTTGACTTCTGGCTTCATAAGTTCGTGGCCTGCATAACCACTCAGAAATTGACTAAGACCTGGGCACGCACTGCCACCCATAAACGAAGGTAAAGTACGTTTCTCCACCTTAAGAATACGTTCGTGAACGCCATCAGCCAAGCTGACACCAGTAGCAATCTGTGCTAACTCGTTCGCTACAAAATGCTTCTCCCTAGGAATGTAGTCAAGCATAACATTTGCGAATTCATCTAAAAATTCCATTACTCTTTCTCAGAAAGGGATTAGACCAAATGCAATACACTGTACACACCTTTAAGTTTGTTGATCACTAACAGCAAGTCTCCCAATACTTCGACGTCTTTCACCCCCATCTCCAGCAGCATCTCCAAGCCAATTATTAGAGCTTCATACTCTACTTGGTTATTAGTACATCTCCATTCCAGCTAAAAGAATATGAAAACTTGTCTCCTGTTGGATTAACCAAAGAAATACCTGCTCCTGATAGAGAATCCGTGCAACTTCCATCAAAGTACAAAATTCATGACTGTATGTAGACCAAGTCAATTGTGTTGTCCTGACCTTCCAGCTGATCCTGAATGGGATGATGCAGAAGGAAGTCTGAAACTGCTTGTCCAGTTTGTGCTTTGAGTGGAGCATACTGGAGCGAAAATTCGGATAGAGCGAGCATCTATTTACCAACCCTATCTCTCAAGAATAGGCCTAGTCAGCATATACTTCACCAAATCAGTCTGTGCTATGACCAATGTACTGAATGACAACATGTAATGACGTAATTTGCATCCGGCGAAATACGGGCCAAATAGAGCTTCTCAATTGGCGAATATCTGGTTTTAGCATCTAGCAATGTCCGGCTAAGGTAATACACCGCATACTCGGTGATTTTACCATCTTCCCTAGTCTCATCCTAAGCAAGCAATCCTGCAATAGAATAAGGAAATGCTGATATGTATAACTTCAATGGAATGCCTGGCCATGGTGGTCGTAACACAGGAGGATTCGCTAGATACTCCTTGATCTTCTCAAAAGCATCCTGATGCGCCGACTACCAAATAAACTTCTCTTCAGCATGTAGCTTGAGAAGGGGAGAGAAAAGAGCAATTTTGCCTGCAGAATTAGTGTCACATCCCGGTTCTAGAATCCATTTACGGTCGGTTACTACCTAAGTTACTTTGGTCTTTAACCGTATCGTAGTAACCGTTTTACCGAGAAAGGTCAAAAAGTTGACTTTTTGTTTGGTCAGGAATTTGGAGAAACTTTCTTCATGAAAGTTGTAGAGGGCGTCGTTACGAGTCCGTGGACACGTAGCACGCTTAAATCGGAGATCGTATGAAGAAGTTATGGTCAAAAAACAAAAGTTACTATTTGGGTGAAAAGCCTATATATAGTGAGTTACTGGGGTAAATCGGTGAAAAAGTGAAAATTGGAAAAGTTACTGTTCACCATCGAAAACCTCCGAAAATCCCGATTTTTTTCGCCGGATTTCATCACCGGATTTCTCCTCCGTCCGGCGGAGTTAGGGCGCGTGCTAGGTACCAAATTGAAGCCTGCAGCGCCACCTTCAAGTTGGTGGTGGCCATCGGAGCTGAGTCGCCGCCGTTTGAGAGAAATCACGGCGAGAAGGGGGGACCTGTGCACTGTTCATTGACGCCGGATTTCTCCCTCCTCCGGCCACCTCCCGGTGAGTTCTTTATATGGTTTTGATGGGTTTGAGGTGTACATTAAGCCCCTAGAATTTGGTAGCTAGATTTGAAGTGTGTAGGAAGAATTTTGGATTTGAAGTTTGGGTTGACTTTTGGATTCGGGTTGTGTATTTCTTGTCGATTGACCTAGTTAGGGGCCGAGTTGGCCTTCGAGTTGAACTAGAAAGTTGTCCCAAATGTTGAGACGAAGCTGCTGGTAAAATTTGGTGGCAATCCGAGGTCGCCGGAATTTTGGCCGGATTTTCCTGCCGGCGGCCGCCGCCGGCGGCGGAGCCGCTACTTTTGGGCAGTTTTCTTGCCCATTTAAATTGTAAAAATTAAGGGAAGTCCATTAGGGGCAGTTGCTAATTTTTGGGAATTTAATTGAGGTGTTGAGTACGTTTGGAAGGTTTGGGATTATTATTTGTGTAATTAAAGGTTAATCGGTCGTTTAGGGAGAACCGGCTAGGCGTGAGAGCGTGTTTAAGAGTTTGTACGCTATTTGGAGGGTTAGAGGCCGACACCCACACTTTTGATAGATGGTTAAGGTTGAACGCTATGGGTAGAGCGTGTTATTCTTGCCCTCACGATGATTATGGGTTTAAGACCTGTTTATATGTTTTGTACAGGACGTGGGGGAGCTCTAGCGGAGCAGCCATCTAGTAGCCGACAGACCTAGCGGCATCTGTGAGTGGACATTTGTTTTAAATTAAATTGCATGCTATACTCTTTAATTGGTTTCTCCTGCATATATGATTTCCTCCATTTATATGTTTACGGTGATTTGGGAAAATGAGATTTACGGATTTCAAAGGCAAACAAGCCGGGAAAGAGGTTCAAACCCTTCCCGTGATTTTTAAAAGATTTTCCCGGGTTATGGTTTAATGATTATCACCGTTTTGGGATTTGGAGGGGGATGATTTTAAAAGGGGAAACTTGGCTCACGGATTTTAAGGGGTTTCGATTATTATTATTTTCCCACGAGGTTTTACATGTTTTACTGGTTTTAAAGGAATGTTAAAAAGGGAAAAGAAAAAGGATTGTATGCTAGCATGACCCTCTTCGGTAGTAGCTGGTCAATAGACCCTCCCGAATAGTAGCAGGTCGGGACCCTCTTCGGTAGTAGCTGGTCAATAGACCCTCCCGAATAGTAGCAGGTCGGGACCCTCTCCGGTAGAAGCTGGTCATTGGACCCTCCCGGATAGTAGCAGGTCGGGACCCTCTTCGGTAGTAGCTGGTTAATGGACCCTCCCGGATAGAGCAGGTCGGATTTCTCGTGGATGAGGTTAACACCCCACATTTAAATTATTTATGTTTGAGCCAGGGCATCATTGATGGTTTATTTGCATGCGGTTCTTCTTAAAGAAACTAGAGGGAGAGCATTAAAGATAATAGAGTTTTATATGTTATTTTTCGTCCACTCACTCTAACGGTTTTCAATGTTTCTCCCCTGGGCCTTTCGTTTTTAAATGCCCAGATTGCAGAGCTCGACCTATCTAGACCACTTGGAAGCCAAGCATAGTTACCGCCGCTTTCCACACTAACAGTAGGTTCCGGGTTGACCTACTTGTAATATATCTATGTTTCTGCTTTTATCCTAGACGCTCTGATACACATCGGGTAGTTTATTTGTTGAAGAACTCTTAGGGACTTGGAATGTTATGTATCATTTACATTTGGGATGTTGAATTAATTGTGGGATGTTATTAGATGTGTATCATGTGGAGTTGTTGGTTATTGGGGAGCAGGATGGCTCCAGGAGTTTCGGTTGGACTTTGGTATTAGAAGTGTACTGTGGGTTATTGCAGGTTAAGGGTTGTCCACTTTTCAAGGGAGACTATGTCGATTTTTCGGCAGAATCTTCTTTGGGAGGTGGTCCCCGCAGGATTTACTTCGAGTTAAAGGGGTTTAACTTGGGGTGGGTCCTGACAATTGGTATCAGAGCATTAGGTTATCCGATTCCTTCATACTACTATTTGTACTTAGGAGTATCTAGTATCTATAGAGTGATGGTTTGACCATGGCAGACCATTAGCATTTATGCATGAGGTACTGGGTATTCCTTGAGTATTTGTAGTAGTTAATCCAGTGCTGATGTTATACATGGTACTAAATGTTTTCTTCCTCAGGTAACTATGCGTCGTGGTCGTAGTCGAGCCCGTAGGGGAAATCCTCCTAGTCCTCCCAACCCTCCAGAAGGAGGGGATGCGGGAGCACCAGCTGATGGTCAATTGGAACAATTCTTCAGGCGACTCACTACCTTTGCCTCAGACATTAATTATGAGAAGGCTCGTAGGAATGGAGCCCGGGTTTTCTCCCATGCCAATGAGCCGTTAGATGCTCTCAGCTGGTTGGAGTGTATGGAAAAGATGTTTGTGCAGGCTGAGTGTCCTGAGAGCAAGATGGTGACCATAGCTGTTCAGTTTCTGGAAAGGGAAGCTTGGCATTGGTGGGTGGATTTGAGCAGAGGTTTGGGCGATGGAGCTCAGAATATGACTTGGGGTCAGTTTACCGTTCATTTTAAGGAGCGTTATATCAATCCAGCCCACATCAACCGTATGAGGTTGGAATTTCTGAATCTGAGGAAAAGTAACAGTATGACAGTGACAGCCTTTGAGCAGCGCTTTAGGGAGTTGGCATTCTATGTGCCTGACTTGGTTAAGACAGATGAGGAGAAGATTTACTACTTTGTCCAGGGACTTGGCGGTATATATGCCAGTCAGATGACAGCCGTGCCTTACCAGACTTTCCAGCAGGCCTTGATGTTTGCTATGCATATTGAGGCGCAGGAGTTGGCAGTTGGTCCCCTGCAGAGTTTTGGTGATCCTAGCCGAGTTCCTCCTAGGCGGGGGACATCTACTTCGGGTTCTGGATCATCTGTTGGTAGTGGATACAGTAGTCATTCGAGTTCTGGTTCCGGAGTTCAAGGACGGTTCAAGAGGTTCGGCAGGAGACGTCCTAGGAACCGGTTTGGTGGACGCCCATCTGGACAGTTTAGTGGAGGATCTAGTAGCCAGAGTGCGGCCTCAGGTGGCCAGCCATTTCAGGTGGGGCAGAGTCAGCAGCAGGCTGTGGGATGTTATCATTGTGGTCAGCTAGATCACTATAAGAGAGAGTGCCCTATCCTGATTCAGAGATCCATGTTTGATCCTACTCAGTCATCGGGTCAGTTTCCAGCGAGTGCTTCTGGCAGCGGTGCTCGCATGTGGGGTCCTGATAGAGGCAGTGCTCAGCAGAACAGAGGCGGCAGAGGACGTCCCACCACTACTCATGCTAGAGTGCATGCCATGACTCAGCAGGAGGGTCGTACTTCTCCAGAGGTCATTATTGGTACGTTATTAATCTTTGGTCAGCCTGCTTTTACTTTGATTGATCCGGGTGCTACGCATTCCTTTATGTCGAGTAGATTTTCACTCCATGCCAATGTGCCAACCTCCCCACTCCCAGGTGAGTGGCGTGTATCTCTGCCTTCTGGAGATACAATGGAGATTAACTGGGTGTGTAGTGGGTGTGAGGTGTTATTAAATGGACTTGTATTCGAAGCTGACCTAATTCCTCTGGATATGATAGAGTTCGATGTAATCCTGGGTATGGATTTTCTGGAAGCCCATAGGGCCATGGTAGATTGTTTCCAGAAAGAAGTGGTATTTCGTAGTCCAGGATTGCCGGAGGTTATATTTCAAGGAGAAAGAGAGATTCTCCCAAAGTGTTTAATTTCAGCTGTGGCCGCTAGGAAATTGCTAAGTAAAGGTTGTCAAGCCTACCTAGCACATGTGGTGGATACTAGTATGGGGGAAGTAGGTTTGAATGACATACCTATAGTTAAGGAGTTTCCAGAAGTTTTTCCAGATGAATTGCCTGGATTGCCACCCGAAAGAGAGATCGATTTTTCGATCGATTTACTTCCTGGAACCGCACCTATTTCTCAAGCACCATATAGAATGGCCCCTGCTGAATTGAAGGAGTTGAGAACTCAATTGCAGGAGTTGTTGGATAAGGGATTTATTCGACCAAGTTCCTCTCCTTGGGGTGCCCCAGTGTTGTTTGTTAAGAAGAAGGATGGTACATTGAGACTTTGTGTGGATTACAGGAAGCTGAATCAAGTTACTGTAAAGAACAAGTATCCCTTGCCCCGTATTGATGACCTGTTTGACCAACTGAGGGGGGCAACGGTCTTTTCGAAGATTGACTTGAGGTCGGGATATCATCAATTGCGGATTCGGGAGAATGATATATCCAAGACTGCTTTTCGGTCACGTTATGGCCATTATGAGTTTGTAGTGATGGCTTTTGGGCTTACCAATGCACCTGCAGCATTTATGGACCTCATGAATAGGGTGTTTAGCCCATACCTTGACCGGTTTGTTATCGTGTTCATAGATGACATTTTGGTTTATTCCAAGAATGCTAAGGAACATGCAAGGCATTTGAGGTTGGTCTTACGGACTTTGAAGGAGGCTCAGCTGTATGCAAAGCTCAGCAAGTGTGAGTTTTGGCTAGATAAAGTGGGGTTCTTGGGCCACATTGTGACGGCCGAAGGTGTCAGGGTGGATCCCCAGAAAATAGAAGCAGTTGTGAGTTGGAGGAGACCCACTAATGTAAAGGAGATCCGGAGTTTCTTGGGTCTAGCTGGGTACTACCGCCGTTTTGTGGAAGGCTTTTCCAAGATTGCGGCTCCTCTTACTAGATTGACTAGGAAAGGGGTAAAGTTTGAATGGTGTGAAGACTGTGAGCAAAGTTTTCAAGAATTAAAGAATCGTTTGGTGAGTGCTCCAGTTTTGGCATTACCTGATGATAGTGGTGAGTTCGTGGTGTATAGTGATGCATCTGGACAAGGTTTGGGTGGTGTGTTAATGCAACATGGGAGAGTCATTGCCTATGCTTCTAGACAATTGAAGTTACATGAAGGAAATTATCCCACCCATGATCTAGAGCTTGCAGCGATAGTTTTCGCGTTAAAGTTATGGAGACACTATCTTTACGGAGCTAAGTGTCAGATTTTCACTGATCACAAGAGCCTCCGTTATGTGTTTACTCAGAGGGATTTAAATTTGAGGCAGAGGAGATGGATGGAACTACTGGCAGATTATGATATTTCCATTGAGTATCATCCAGGAAGGGCCAATTTAGTGGCCGATGCACTTAGCCGCAACCCTTCCGTCTCTTTGGCTCATTTGAGAGCGGTTCGGGTTCCACTTCTCTATGAGTTGCGGGCTACTGGTGTTGAACTTTGGGAGGATGAAGTAGAAGCCTTGGTGGCTAATTTCCAAGTGAGGCCAGTTTTAATTGATAAAGTGCGAGAGGCACAGTATAATGATCCGTCAATAGTGCGGTTGATTGAGCGGACACTTGATGGGACAACAGTTGACTTCTCGGTTAGAAAGGATGGAACTTTGATGTTCAAGAACCGACTTTGTGTTCCAAAAAGGAATGAGGAGCTTAAGTTGGAAATTTTAGAGGAAGCTCACAGTTCCGCATATGCAGCTCATCCTGGAAGTACAAAAATGTACAAGACCTTGAAGAATCATTATTGGTGGCCGAATATGAAGAGAGAGATTGCGGGATTTGTGAGTAGGTGCTTGATTTGTCAACAAGTAAAGATTGAGAGACAGAAACCTGCTGGTTTGCTTCAGCCTTTGCCTATCCCCGTGTGGAAGTGGGATGACATTGCTATGGATTTTGTCTTTAGTCTACCACGTACTCGTGATGGGCATGATGGTATTTGGGTGGTCGTTGATCGATTGACCAAATCAGCACACTTTCTGCCGGTGAACAAGAAGTATACGGTGGAAAGGTTGGCGGAATTGTATGTCAATGAAATTGTGAGACTTCATGGGGTGCCAGAGACTATAGTGTCAGATCGGGATCCTAGGTTTGCCTCCAGATTTTGGAGAGCTTTACAGGCAGCTTTGGGCACCCGGTTGCAATTCAGCACAGCCTTTCATCCTCAGACCGACGGGCAGTCCGAAAGGACTATCCAGACTTTAGAGGACATGTTGAGATCGTGTGCCATGCAGTTCTCAAGAAGCTGGGACAAGAATGTAGCTTTAATGGAGTTTGCTTACAACAATAGCTACCATTCCACCATTGGTATGTCTCCTTTTGAGGCACTTTATGGACGACAATGTCGTACACCTTTGTGTTGGAATGAAATTGGCGAAAGAGAGTTGTGTAGCCCTGACTTGATTCATGAAACGAATGAGAAGATCAAGGTTGTTAGGGACAAGTTAAAGACAGCTCAAAGTAGACATAAGAGTTATGCAGACCACCGAAGAAGAGATCTTGAATTCCAAGTGGGTGATTGGGTATTTCTGAAACTATCCCCTTGGAAGGGAGTAGTACGTTTCGGCAAGCGGGGGAAGCTTAGCCCCAGGTACATAGGCCCTTATGAGGTCATTGAGAGGGTTGGTCCACTTGCTTATCGGTTGGACCTACCTCCTGAGTTGGCAAGGATACATAATGTCTTCCATGTGTCTATGCTCCGTAAGTATGTTGCCGATCCATCCCATGTGTTGCAAGAGCAACCGGTTAATTTAAAAAGAGATTTGACTTATGAAGAATTGCCGGTGAAGATCCTTGATAGGAAAGAGCAGGTACTCAGGAACAAAACCATTCCTCTAGTGAAGGTACTTTGGAGGAGCCATGAGTTAGAAGAAGCAACATGGGAACCAGAGGCTCGGGTGAGGCAGCAGTACCCCCATCTCTTCGAATGACAGGTATGTAATTTCGAGGACGAAATTTTTATATGGGGGGGAGAATTGTCACATCCCGGTTCTAGAATCCATTTACGGTCGGTTACTACCTAAGTTACTTTGGTCTTTAACCGTATCGTAGTAACCGTTTTACCGAGAAAGGTCAAAAAGTTGACTTTTTGTTTGGTCAGGAATTTGGAGAAACTTTCTTCATGAAAGTTGTAGAGGGCGTCGTTACGAGTCCGTGGACACGTAGCACGCTTAAATCGGAGATCGTATGAAGAAGTTATGGTCAAAAAACAAAAGTTACTATTTGGGTGAAAAGCCTATATATAGTGAGTTACTGGGGTAAATCGGTGAAAAAGTGAAAATTGGAAAAGTTACTGTTCACCATCGAAAACCTCCGAAAATCCCGATTTTTTTCGCCGGATTTCATCACCGGATTTCTCCTCCGTCCGGCGGAGTTAGGGCGCGTGCTAGGTACCAAATTGAAGCCTGCAGCGCCACCTTCAAGTTGGTGGTGGCCATCGGAGCTGAGTCGCCGCCGTTTGAGAGAAATCACGGCGAGAAGGGGGGACCTGTGCACTGTTCATTGACGCCGGATTTCTCCCTCCTCCGGCCACCTCCCGGTGAGTTCTTTATATGGTTTTGATG
This sequence comes from Comarum palustre, assembly GCA_951800085.1. Taxonomy (NCBI): domain Eukaryota; kingdom Viridiplantae; phylum Streptophyta; class Magnoliopsida; order Rosales; family Rosaceae; genus Comarum; species Comarum palustre. The sequence goes on along the minus strand of OX637584.1, from coordinate 3,387,931 downwards.
GGTTTGAGGTGTACATTAAGCCCCTAGAATTTGGTAGCTAGATTTGAAGTGTGTAGGAAGAATTTTGGATTTGAAGTTTGGGTTGACTTTTGGATTCGGGTTGTGTATTTCTTGTCGATTGACCTAGTTAGGGGCCGAGTTGGCCTTCGAGTTGAACTAGAAAGTTGTCCCAAATGTTGAGACGAAGCTGCTGGTAAAATTTGGTGGCAATCCGAGGTCGCCGGAATTTTGGCCGGATTTTCCTGCCGGCGGCCGCCGCCGGCGGCGGAGCCGCCACTTTTGGGCAGTTTTCTTGCCCATTTAAATTGTAAAAATTAAGGGAAGTCCATTAGGGGCAGTTGCTAATTTTTGGGAATTTAATTGAGGTGTTGAGTACGTTTGGAAGGTTTGGGATTATTATTTGTGTAATTAAAGGTTAATCGGTCGTTTAGGGAGAACCGGCTAGGCGTGAGAGCGTGTTTAAGAGTTTGTACGCTATTTGGAGGGTTAGAGGCCGACACCCACACTTTTGATAGATGGTTAAGGTTGAACGCTATGGGTAGAGCGTGTTATTCTTGCCCTCACGATGATTATGGGTTTAAGACCTGTTTATATGTTTTGTACAGGACGTGGGGGAGCTCTAGCGGAGCAGCCATCTAGTAGCCGACAGACCTAGCGGCATCTGTGAGTGGACATTTGTTTTAAATTAAATTGCATGCTATACTCTTTAATTGGTTTCTCCTGCATATATGATTTCCTCCATTTATATGTTTACGGTGATTTGGGAAAATGAGATTTACGGATTTCAAAGGCAAACAAGCCGGGAAAGAGGTTCAAACCCTTCCCGTGATTTTTAAAAGATTTTCCCGGGTTATGGTTTAATGATTATCACCGTTTTGGGATTTGGAGGGGGATGATTTTAAAAGGGGAAACTTGGCTCACGGATTTTAAGGGGTTTCGATTATTATTATTTTCCCACGAGGTTTTACATGTTTTACTGGTTTTAAAGGAATGTTAAAAAGGGAAAAGAAAAAGGATTGTATGCTAGCATGACCCTCTTCGGTAGTAGCTGGTCAATAGACCCTCCCGAATAGTAGCAGGTCGGGACCCTCTTCGGTAGTAGCTGGTCAATAGACCCTCCCGAATAGTAGCAGGTCGGGACCCTCTCCGGTAGAAGCTGGTCATTGGACCCTCCCGGATAGTAGCAGGTCGGGACCCTCTTCGGTAGTAGCTGGTCAATGGACCCTCCCGGATAGAGCAGGTCGGATTTCTCGTGGATGAGGTTAACACCCCACATTTAAATTATTTATGTTTGAGCCAGGGCATCATTGATGGTTTATTTGCATGCGGTTCTTCTTAAAGAAACTAGAGGGAGAGCATTAAAGATAATAGAGTTTTATATGTTATTTTTCGTCCACTCACTCTAACGGTTTTCAATGTTTCTCCCCTGGGCCTTTCGTTTTTAAATGCCCAGATTGCAGAGCTCGACCTATCTAGACCACTTGGAAGCCAAGCATAGTTACCGCCGCTTTCCACACTAACAGTAGGTTCCGGGTTGACCTACTTGTAATATATCTATGTTTCTGCTTTTATCCTAGACGCTCTGATACACATCGGGTAGTTTATTTGTTGAAGAACTCTTAGGGACTTGGAATGTTATGTATCATTTACATTTGGGATGTTGAATTAATTGTGGGATGTTATTAGATGTGTATCATGTGGAGTTGTTGGTTATTGGGGAGCAAGATGGCTCCAGGAGTTTCGGTTGGACTTTGGTATTAGAAGTGTACTGTGGGTTATTGCAGGTTAAGGGTTGTCCACTTTTCAAGGGAGACTATGTCGATTTTTCGGCAGAATCTTCTTTGGGAGGTGGTCCCCGCAGGATTTACTTCGAGTTAAAGGGGTTTAACTTGGGGTGGGTCCTGACAATTAGATATGAATCTTCGCAAGAAATTAATCTTGCCTATCAGGCTCTGCAACTCCTTCTTATTCATTGGAGCTGGAGTTTCTATCATCGCCTTAGCTTTGTCTCCAGAAACTTCTATACCTTGCTGGTGTACCACGAACCCCAGAAAATCTTCTGCACGAACCCCAAAAATACACTTTGCTGGATTCATACGAAATTTGTGTCTTCGCATCCGCTCAAACACCATTCGCAGGTCTTCAATATGATTTTCTTTCTGTTTCGACTTAACCACCACATCATCAATGTATACCTCTATCTTGGTGCTGAGGATGTCATGGAAGATACGATTCATGGCTCTCTGGTAAGTGGCCCCAGCATTCTTGAAACCAAAGGGCATACCAATGTATTGAAAGACCCCTGTAAAACCTGGACACCGAAAAACCGTCTTATACCTGTCTCCTTCATGCACATGTATCTGACGGTATCCAGCCATTCCATCCATGAAGGATAGAATCTCATGACCTGCCACAACATCTACCAACATGTCCGCCATGGGCATCAGATACACATCCTTAGGTGTTTCTGTATTTATGTTCCGGTAATCGACACAAACGCGTATCTTTCCGTTCTTCTTCCAAACTGAAACAATGTTGGATAACAACTATGTATACTTTGCTGGCCTGATTATCCCTGCCTTGACCATGTTTTGCATCTCTGTTTTGACTACCTCAGCCGTCTCTGTATTCATTCGCTGTTGTTCCTATTGAATCGGCTTATAACCAACCATTATGGGTAACTTGTGACAAACCAGCTCAGGTGCCAGACCGGGCATGTCTTCATACTTCTCGGCAAAACAATCTTTAAATTCCTGCAATAACTCAATAAGTTGTTTTGGCTGCTGTGGTTCTAAATATTGACTAATGCCAACCTCCATTGGTTCCTCAAGGGAGCCTAGGTTAACTTTCTCAACTGGATCTTTGACTTTAGGTGGAGTATCATCCAAAGCTGCGGGAGCTGGTTGAATGATCTCCTCATCCTCATATTCGCCATTGGTTAACTCGTCTTCGATGCATTCTACCAAGGCTATGTTCTTGTTTAAAGATAGATAACTTCTGAAGTAGGAACACATGGGCCTCTGCTTCTTCCTTGCTAAGGTTTGTTGTCATTTATGGAGCTTGGTACAATGAAGCTAAGCCCATACAAATTACATTTGCCATTAACCCAAATAACCCCAAGAGGGCGCATATCTCCATAATAGTATTCAGAATCGAGCGTGCACGTAGCCACTGAATATGGGCACTCGTCTGCTTTCACTAATTCTGGTTGATCCGTCACGGGATTCCACATAAATAGCTCCTGGTGCATGGAAGATGGAACACAATATGCTCGATGAATCCAATCCCTGCCCAGAATAATATTGTAGGGAGCAGTACAGTCTGTCAGAAAAAATGACTGGAAGAAGTCAGATGGTTCTAACTTTATATTGAGCATCAAAACCCCAGAGGTTTTGGTTACGTTGTCTGCAAAGCTTTTAACTTTCAGGTTACTGTTGAGGATCTTCTCCTTAGGGATCTTCAGCGCTTTCATTGTCCGTACTGTAATGATGCTAATAACAGCGCCATTATCAATCAGGATCATGTTCACCTTCATTCGTTCCATCTCTGCAGTCATGTATAAAGGCTTAAGATGCTAATTCATGGTTATAGTTGGTTTGGAGAACATCATAAACAACTTTTTGACGTGTGCCAATTTAAAACCCTATAGTTGTAGTAAGCGTAAGTAGGGTATCGTTCTAGCCGGGGACACTAGGGAAGGATTAAATTCTACAAAACAAACGTCAGTACAAAGAAATACACTATACATATATACAAATTCGATAGAGGTTTTTTGTTTTGTTTTAAAGTTGGTACGAAATATTTAAAGAAAATAATGAAAATATATACATACATCGGTCATTCAACAATGCAACACTTAGAATAGCACATAGCACCGATTAGACAACATGCAAGTTTATGAAACAGACTAAGATGCAGCACTTATATTTCCGAATACTTTAATTAATTCCAATTATGTAGACTTCTCATGTAAACTTAGTGCCTACAATCGCCTGACACTAAATTTATATATGTGTCATCTTGCTTAGTGCCTACAATCGCCTGACACTAAGACAAAATACAATGATCGAACAAGAGTCATTGGGGACATGATCCTAGGCATGGCGTCACTCATTCTAATAGCATGTAAATCACTTTACCCTAGAAACCCTTGGTAGTGCCTAAGAATCAAGACCTACAATCGCCTAATCGTAACCCTTAGAACACTACGGCATATTAAACTCCCCCTTAGGAACATCTGACGTCTAGACTACCCTCAGGTTTGATTACTTGATCAGGTAAGTGATAAATCAATTAAAGTATTTTAATCATATAAACGCAGCAAATTATTCTTTTATTCATAACCTAAACATGCAATCTAATCGTTATGTTCTTAAACAAACACACAAGAAAATCACAAAGAAGAACTCATGCATATGTTCGAAACATAAAACCACAAAACAATATATATTCAATGAATTTCGACAAACACCTAGAGTACTCAAAAGCTTACATAGATACATACCTAAACCTTCTAAAATAGTCGGAAAAGTATGGTGAAATTGGCGAAAGAATGGATGAACTCTTCGGTGAACAATGGATGCGGCAGCTTTTGTATCTCTAAGTGTTTAGGGTTTTTGTAGGTAGAGCTTGACTCTCTAAAAATTACAAAGGTTGAAGACCCAAAACTAAGAGCTATACATGTCTATTTATACAGAAAAATCTCAGAGAGACCTAGTTGATGTCGGCTAGATCTTCCTTTTGCAACAAGAAAAGATCTTCTTGTATTCCTTCTTGAACACAACTTGTACTTCTTATTTTCTGACAAGGAATTCCGACCTTGGGCTTGGATCTTCTAACTCTTGGACTCTCCTACATGTTAATGGATCCATGTAGGCCTCATTGCACAAGTCTTGGGCTTCTAGGCAGCCGAATCCCTTGAATGAACTCGGTAGGACAGCTTTTCCTAGTTGAACCGGGAAAGCTTTCCTACTTGCTGTTTTGGCTACCCTTGATGACTTCTCCGAATTTTCTTCTTCTATACAGCCTCCCATATCTTCATTAAGCTCCTTTTAAGTCTCTTGACATGTTTGGGAAGGTTTTTGGTGAAGAGACATCATCCCAAACTCGTGTGACAACTAAGGCAGAAACTGCCAGCTTTTTGCAGCTTGACCTCCGTATATTGTTTTGATCATAACTCCCTCATATGAAATCCAATTGATGCGATTCCAGCTGATCTGAAAACTAGACACGCACAGCTTTCCAACGGTGTATAACTCGTGCTTAGATTCCTCCTGGATCTCCAGATATAAGTTTCCAAGTTGATGTAGGGTTTCTGGAACTTTCTGTGCTCAGATCAAAACTTGTGTTTCAGAGTTTCTTCTTTTCCTTAGCTTCTTTTGTTGTCCTCTATAAGTCCAATGAACATGATTCTTGATCTAATGTGTTCATTTACATGTCATCTATACATTGCGCAAAATTCATCAACACTGACAATGTAAAATATAACGAATCATGAAGAAATAACCAAGTCTTTATCAAAATCAGATTTTTCAACACTTAAGCACAAATTTTCTGTAAAAACGCATGTAATAGCCATTGCTCTACAGAAAAAACCTTTTTGACTTAAAATAAGTAAAAACGACATTACCAAGGAATAAACAAAGTATAAATGAGGGTAAAACCACATTAAAAACATGGCGTAAAACACACTTATCACTTTTTACGGTATGACTCCTCATTCGCGACGTCATGCTTCTTAATTTGAATTTTCTGCAGGTCGGAAGACAATTGTTCTATCTTTTCTATGATGGGAAGTTCTGTTTCCTTAACATTGTCTGAATTCAAGAACACATGGGATGACATGGGTCTTGACAACGCATACTTCTTGGAGAGAGTATATGCCATGTTACACCCCAGTTCTGCAGACGATGGTGGTTTAAAGTCTGCCCCTAGTCAGATGTAGCATATCACACTCTAAGCTTTCTTCAGACTCTTGTGCTACTAACCCTTCCAAGTTGTCATCCTCGCTGAGTTTCAAGATGGCTTCATCTTTTGCCTGCTGCTCACTGCCAGACACATTTTGTGTAACTCTGTCATCGACAGTAGAAACCTCAAGAATAGATTCTCTTTTTAAAATAGCCTCAGGTGTAGGCTTATGGGTAACTTGCAACCGAGTTACCATTTTATCTTCTTGAGAAACCACTTTTGGTTTCCATTCAAATTTCTGGCGGCATTCCACCCTGTTCAGAGTTGTATCAATCCTGGCTTTCTTGCTCCTAGCCTCCTTGGATGTAGTGTCTTTAGAGAACGATAATCTACTAAGAACCGAAGCCCTCTGCTCTCTGTTGGGGTTGATCATTCGCCAACTTGCTTTGACTGGTTCCATGGCGATCGTGCACGTAAGGCCTAACTTTTAAGTTTTCAATCACCCTTTTTAATTGCCCCGGCGTTCGTCGTATCTGGTCAGGCTGAATGTCACATTTCTCCAAGGCTTCTAGCGTTCACTTTGCCTGACCATATTTCTTATGCGCATTCCTAGTCTGAATTGGTGTCGTTTCCACCACTCTTCCTCTTTCTCGTACATACCACTTATTTTCTTTGATGATGGTTTTTGAAACAGGTGGTATGTATGGCTTTGATAGAACATCTAGTTGAGCTTGCTGTTGAGTCCCAACTCCATGACTAGTGCTTGTAGAAGCTTAAAACTGCTGAACTGCCTCAAACCCCCAAAGGATCTGGTTTACCTGCCTTGATGTCTTTATGCCCTGCGGGCTAGAGGGCGCATAATGATCTGGTGGTGACTGCAAGGTAACTGCCTCCGATGACTTAACAGTCTTTGCAAACTCTTCATAGCTCATCTTCAGTCTGCATTCTACCTTGCACCTAGAACACAGTACTACTATCGAACCCTTCACTGCTAGTTTGACTTTTTCAATGATCACCGGCTAATCTGATTGTTTTTCTTCCTGTAGATCCAATGTCGCCTTCCTTGCTCCTTTTTGGTTGAATGCAACATCCACCATGGACACCTCTACTTCTGGCGTATCCTTCATTTATCCATTGCTGGATCTGGTCTTTAAGTTGTACACAAATTGTGGAACTTGCAATATGTTTTATCTGCAATTACGTCTTCAGCAGGAACTGATCCCCAAAGAATCTTCATTATTCTTTCTGTAATCAATGTGTCCAGAATAACATGAGTTTGATTAGCATCATACGTGTAATCTGAAAACCGAGGCTTGACATTCTTCCTCTGAACAGGAGTGATGACAGGTTTGATGTCTACCATGAAGATTGTGGAGAATGGATCCACATCAACCCAAGCGGCTGTCTTTTCGCCGTCAACATCCAAATTGCCAGTATTGATCCATGTCTGGAGCTGATCTTTCAACCTGATACATTCAGAGGTATTATGGTTCCACAGATTGTGGTACTTGCAGTACTTCTTCCCCCTGATTTAATCTGGCTTTGGACACGTTCTGAAGTCATGTCGAACCTTTCCTTGGGCGAATAGCTCATCCAGGATCTCTAGAGCAATGTGGGCATTGTAGGTGTATGATTCGTACTCTGGCTTGGCGAATTCTCCAGTTGTTATCTTGAACTGGGTTCTTTTCCATTCGTAGTGCCCTAGACTTGACCACTTGTCTCCCAGCTAACTCTATTGCTGCCACATCCTCTTCGTCGTCTTGTTTAACATATCCCTATGGCTCTACGAAGTGATGTTGTGAACTGTAAAAAGGATCCAAGTGTGAGTACACTGTCGACACCATTCTACCCTTGTTGAGACCGTATCTGGGTTTCAAGGTCCCTGGAATATAAGATTTTGGTGAACCTTGTGAACCCCCAGGCCCTCCATCCAGCTCATCTAATAAGTTCTGGTAGCTGGCTACCTTGCTCATCAGATCTGCTATGCTTGCAAAGTGAAAGTCATGATATTTAGCCCTCTGACAACGTTCTAATCCTTTGATGGTTATGCGAATGATATCCTATTTCTGAAATTGGAGTCTTGCACTTGGTCTGCTGGATTTTGAATTTCTTCAAATACTGCACAAGAGACTCCATTGGCTGTTGATACATGGAGGTTAGCGAAGATAAATCAACTTCTGGCTCCACTGTGCCAAACATTGTTCTGAACATAGTCTCCATGGTTGGCCAATTAGGGACTGACCTAGGAGCCAACCTAGTATACCAAGTTAATGCGGACTCTACAAGAGAAGACCCAAAAACTCTTAGTTTAAATATATCATTGGTCCCATAGGGACCGCATTCGCTTTGAAAGCGAGAAATATGGGTGACGGCATCTTCTGATCCTTCTCCAAAGAAAGTTGTAACCGAAGTTGCTTATAATGCTCAGGCCATGGCATATACGTTACTTTGTCTGGATATGGATTGAAATAATTCAGATTCACAGGTGGCTGTCCCTCCATCGTCCTTACGGTCTCCTGAATCATCTGCATCACCTAATCTGGTGTGCATCCCTGGCCATTCGCCACCCTATTGAGGACTTCTATTCTTTGTGTTTCAAGACCTTTAGGTAGATCTTGGTTCCTTTGACGCCTCAGATTCGCCTCCTGTATGGCAGGCGTCCCGGCTACTGTCTCCCTTGTATCTATGCGAACTAATGTGAATGGTCCAGTAGCCTTAATTGTCATAGTTTTGGCAGATGACGATGGGTTAGTCACCTCTTCAAAACTCTGCGAATCTAGCTCTTCATCAAGCTTTCCTTTTGCCCTTGCGATTCGCTGAGCCTCACAGCTCCTCTCAATTCCCAAGACTTTCTCTACCTCTCGAAGGTGTTCAAACTGCCTGTCGATCCTGTCATCAGTTTCAGCACTGTCTTGGGTGGTAGAATTTTCAACTTCTCAACATTTTGGCTGGTCGCCCTGATTTCCTGACCATGTTGCGTCTTAGTCCGCTCATACTGCTATATGGTTGTCTCGACTCGCTCCATCTTCTCAGCGAGCACTGCTATTTTGGTAGCCAAATCAGCTAGTAGACGCTTTGATTCGTCGTCCATGATAGCTTTCTCACAAATGAACTCTGTTGATTTTCCTGGTAATAAACCGAAACGGAAGATCGTTTTTTCAACTGATAAACCTCTACAGTACGCTGAGTTATGTAAGTTAACCCGCGAATGTTGTGGTTTATTGCAAGCCGGGTATAACTTTGAGTATTCGTTAACCCCCGTTATTTTTTAGCTTGTGTCCCACCGGGCGTGCCAAATGTTCGGTGTGAAAATGTAATTTCTTCGAACAACCAAGCTTGAGGGAGTGCCAATACCTATAGGTCAGGTACAACCTTGTTCTTGATACGCGTTCGCCTTCTGTCTTCTTCTCGAATGATTGTCGTACAGGCGTTGGTCAGGCCGGTACTTAGGTTCTCTTAGACCTAGCTGAAGAGCAACTAGGTTTTTTCTCCTCCTCTTGCAAAGTGGACTTTCCTACTCAGACCGATATGGTTGACCAGAGCTAAAAATCAGGAGTATAGTGCGTTCGCCAAAGGATCTTTGACAATCTGTGGATATTTGCTAGAGTTCTCACTCCAACAACGGTTCTTACGGGTGTTCGCCTACGGATAGGGCTTTATGAAACGGTGGTGAACTGTTCGCTCACGGATGAGGCTTGGTGAGGTAGAAGCGAGTAGTTCTCACGGATGAGACTTTGGTGAGTAGAAGCAGATAATACTGACGGGTCGGGCTTTGGTGAGTAGCAGCGGGGAATGCCTACAGATTGGGCTTTGATAGACAAAAAGATTCGAGGAATCTTTCTGGTAGAAGTTCTCTAGAGAGGCTTGTTTTGCAGTATGCAAAAATTGTATTGAATCGTTTAGATGTCTCTTGTTTTTGTATCTTGACCCCTTTATATAATAAACATTAGGGTTTGTCATTTCTTAAGGATCAAGGCATATCAAATCTTCTTGGATTTTCGAAGGATTCCTTAAGCAACCATGAATCCTTGCCAATAATGATTCTCAATCGAAAGGAAATACATTAATAATAATGTAGACTGCAAGAATCGGTCCAATAAGCCCTCTTCCAAAGCATTCGCCGAAAGATAATATTTTGACCCAAACAAAGAGAGCAAGTTCAGTTAAGTGCTAATAGGTAGACTAAGCAGTATGATTAGACGTTGTGTCATCATCTGAGTTATGAGTCATGTAAGAAGTGTGTTTAACATAGTGGATAAGTTTGTCTCTCAAAAGTTAGTGACACACAGTTTTTCTACTTAGGTGCAGGGTTTTTGCATATAAAAACGTACTGGTATTATATCTTTTACTTTCAATACTTCCATCTATTTTTACACAACTTAGTCTCACATGATAATCAAATTTTTGTTATCCTTACGTTCGGGATAGAGCGAAAAAGTTATCAGGGCATATTTCCCCCTCTAGGACTTCAAGATGGGTTGCCTCTACTTAGAATATAGCTTCATCTCCTATACATTCAATATTCAATTTAACTTTCCCCACTTGTAAATCTTGAAGTTGTAGGGCTCGTAGGGATATGGCGTTTGCAGTTTGCCGTTTTACAACTTCTCTGAATAAGAGCAATAGGTCTCCTGTGCTACTTGATTCCTAAAGATGCACTCCCTTATAAACGTCAGGATTCAACGTTGCAATTAGTCTTGGCCCGTCGTGAATAGCTTCCAGTAACCAAAGTTTTCCGTTGCAAAAATTTGGTTGGAGAATTTTTTTTGAAAAATCTACACACTTAGACGACGGAAATATTGTGTCGCATGCATGTGTCGTCACATAGGTACATGCCTTAAGCGACGAAATTATGAATTTCCGTCTCTATTAAAAAATACGACCATCCTTAGACGATAGACCTTCCGTCGCTTAAGGATTTTTTTTTCTACTAGTGATAGATTCAACTTTTACAGTTTTTTAGTTCCCGGATGTAAGTCCAATCTTTTTGACCTGCTCTGAAGAGAGCCAACTTGTAATCTGTCACTGTTGCAACCATAAATTATCATCCCCATTCCAAGATGGATTAAGTAACATAAATTACTGCTCATCTATGCTGCAAGCAAGGACTAAAATATCAATAATATCCGTGATATTTTCTTGAAATTTTCGTTTTTTTACAATTGTTGATATCAATATTCATATTATTTTGATATTTTATATTTAGTCTATTTTTGGTCAAATGCATAATTTTAATATAATTTTGGTAAAAATTGCATCAATATTCGATATTTTTTCGATATATCTATCAAAATTTCTTTTTTTTAAATGATTGAAATTTTCATGATCATCAAAATTTTAGTCCTGGCTGCAATGGAGGGAAGACAGAGAAGAGATGTCGCGGTTTTATCGAGAGGGTTCCAGAATTGTATAATCAGAGCATCTACTGTGGGATCTACTGTGGCTAACCAACCATGGCCACAACCGCAGAACGTCTTATAATTAGGAGGAACTGATAACTGAATGTTGTCGTGAATTTTTCCGGAACAAACACTACAGAGACTTAGCAAGGATCAAGGGTATAGGAAATACCCGAGTACTGCTCCATCGTTGAGTTGTGAGGTTGTATTCTTTGGTGAGAGCAAGCCATTCCTTGCAAACTGCAGCAAAGTTGAGAAGGTCAATGGGTCGAGACACCAACCTGCTGGTTGTTCCTTGTTCGTGTTACTAGAGCCTATTGAAAAACAGTTGCTACTGATGAGGGCTTTAGCCATCAGAAAAGGGTCGGATTCCTTTCAAAGCTCAAACCCTAGTTATGTAATAAACTTGTTGCCCTAACCGTTATATATCGATATCAATAGTCCGAGAGTCCAAAGATTTCCTTGTTATAGATGGAATCCATAAATAGAGTAAAATCTGGATTTACCGCAGGCCAATTGATACAGAATGACTAAATGGGGTAAATAAATAACAAAATTTTGATAGCCCACCAAATTCTGGGAAGGAAGTCACTTTGAGACATGGACTTGGAGCCATACAGTTTCTCTCTGATTTTCCGCGGCATTTTTCTCTGATTTTGCTCGCAGCCACAGGGAAGGAGGATAAATACTTGACTTCAGAATAGTAAACCCTTTGCTTTTCTTCTTTTGTTGATTAAAATCAATCCATTATCTCTTCCCGTTTTAAGCACAAACCAATCTAAACCCCATCGCGGTGGTTTGTGCAGGGAACCAGTTTTTGATTTTTCATCCAAATTTCTAGGTACGTTTCCATCTTGATTATACCCATTTTGTTCTTGTTGATGGGAATGTGTATGTTCTCATTGTCAATCTTTAAGTTCCTTCACAACTTTTGTTCTTCAATTCTACAAGTCTAATGCATAGCTGCAGTTCTTACTTGACCGATATTACTCTGATGATTGCTTGGTTTAAGTATCAGTTGCATTTTGTTAGGAACAAATAGTTTAGTTATTTGGTGACACAATTTATGACTATCATTCTCATTGATTTTACTTTCCTGTGATGTCTAGGTAACATTTGTGAACCTTCCAAGGTTTCTGTCATTTTTATTGATATAGCGACTTTTGCCTCGGAAGTAACTAGTTGATGTCAACCTAAAGCTCTGTTGGTGTTGTCAAAATGTTTGGGTTTATGAAATCCCCTGCTAAGATTGCTAAGCAGAGTTCTGTAGACCCAGAAGCTCTTGATCCTGCTAAATCTGATGGGGCTAAGATTACCCCAGCGAGACGAACTACATCTGAACCGGTCCTCATCACCCCAGGCATGGGTAATGAGAAACATGGTAGGCCTAGAACAAGAGGGACTTCTCCTGCTTCATACCAGAACGATTTTCACGACTCCGGTGGGCTAGAGAACCAGAGTGTGCAAGAGTTGGAGAACTATGCTGTGTACAAGGCTGAGGAGACAACAAAGAGTGTCAACAATTGCCTTAAGATTGCCGAGGACATCAGGGAAAGTGCTACAACCACGCTCGACACATTGCATCAGCAGGGTGATCAGATTAATAGGACTCACATGGCTGCTGTAGATATAGATAGAGATTTGAGCAAGGTATGATCATTGTTTTCATAGCACTTGTGAACAGGATTATGAGGTCGTGGTACTGTATTGTGTAAGATCATGTTGCCTATTCGTTCATGCATGCTTGAATCAGGGTGAGAAGCTTTTGAACGGACTTGGAGGCATTTTCTCAAAGCCTTGGAAGCCAAAGAAGACCAAGGAGATCAATGGCCCTAATATGACAGCAGGTTTGCTTCTGTTATAGTGTTCTTGCTTGATATCCTGAAACTTGGAAACAATCCGAAACATCATTATTTTTTGGGTGGCCCTGATGTGGTTATCGTGTTCCTCTTCAGCTTCAACCAGTAAAGGTGCAACTAAAGCGCAGAAGGAGAAGTTGGGTATATCTCCTGCACCCAAAGGAAGCCGGTCAGCTCCTCGGACACCTCCTCCTGAAGGAGGAAGTGCCATTCAGGAAGTCGAGGTAAGTGTAAATATATATTTGGTTATGAAGAATATGGCTACATATACTCTGGAGTTGTTGATGTTGGTATGATTACCAATACCAGGCTGAGAAGGCAAAGCAGGATGATGCTCTTTCAGATCTAAGCAATATTTTGGGCGATTTGAAGGGAATGGCTACGGACATGGGAACTGAACTCGAGAGGTCAGTATTACTTTTCTACTCCCTACATATTGTTCATGATTTTATCTCTATCTGTGCATTGTTGTTAAGTGATATATGGAAAATGCAGGCAAAATAAAGCTATGGATCATCTCTCTGAGGATGTGGATGAACTTAACTCTCGAATGAAAGGTGCGAATCAACGAACTCGACGCCTGCTAGGCAAGTGAAACATCAACAAAAGTGAAACTTTTGGGAGGCTTATTTGGAGACCTACAGAACTCTGGATAATGAAATTCTTTTCCACTTTTGACGGTATAATCATTGATTTTCCCCTATCTGGGATGTGCATATGCAATAAAACGAGTATTTTTGTTCATAACTTTCAGCTGTGGATTTTGGCTTGAGAAGTAAGATTAGGACTAACAAATTTACATACATTTCTAAAGGAAGAGATGAATCTATGTTTTATTCTGAATAGGAATAAGGTATCAAAAATACAAACAAGGTATATTTACCAATGTTAACAAACAAGGTATATTTACCAATGTTTTAAAAGGCTAAGGCGTAAGCCATACGTTTTTTTTTTTGGCATTTTTATTTAATTACACTACACTCCTACTAATTATCAAAACAACTTACACTATATGGATGATTACCCCAAATTACCAATTACCGTATAATTGATAGCTAGTTATCTATATATATATATATATATTTCAAATAGAAGACTTGTCCAGTACTCTAGTTGTCCCTAAACCTTGTCTCCAACCAAGAATTAGAGTTTGATACATACTTAATCACTACTACATAGCCCACAAACTCTACAGATCAATTGAGCCCCCAAAAGAAAATCTTCCAAATCTAAATCGTCTAAATGTCATGCGCGCATATGATTTTCGAGATCAAGAAGTAAATTGATTGAACCAATGGGCTTATTCTCTTTCTATATATGGTCTCTATATTCTGGATATATCCTTCACCTTGATTGAACCAAAGAGATTATTCATCTCACTCATCGGTTTTGAATCACTCTCTGATATATCTCATTTTATGAAGTTGGTACTCTCCACCCTAGCTTCAACAAAAGTTTTATTTCAAAATCACGTTTGATTTAAAAAAACCCAGAAGCGTCCGCCTTTAGAGCCTGAAGCCACGCCTAGGCCGCCTTGCGCAGCGCCTTTAGCGCATGTGCGCCTAGGCAGCAAGGCTGAGGCTGCTGCATAAGCGCCTTTTACGCCTTAAGGCTCGCCTGAGGCGCGCTTTTTAAAAACTTGATATTTACAAAAGGCTGCAGTTCTATACCAAGGCATGTCAAAACCTACTAGTTTATCCCTGTTAGGACCACTCCCAATATCCTTCTCCTAATCTGCTATTGTTTCCAGGATCACATGTTGATTAAGCGCAATCCTTTTCCAACCTTGCTGGTAGGAACATCATGGTCAAGACCCCTCCTAGGACCACCTTTTGTCTCCTAGAGTCTATGACTCTTTTGGTTCTATGCAGTGGCATCAGTCCACAAATTCCTTTATATTGTACTTCAGCCGTTTAGGCAATCATCAATGAGTTATGCATCTCTAAATCCCTGTTCTTCTCTCTTTCTAACTCTGCTTCCCATCTTAAAGTCATTTGGCTCTATCAGCTGGTATCATAGCCAGTATGGCACACCCTCCACCACCCCTCCACCCTCTGTAGCCGTACCACCACTTCCGTATACCCAAAACACCGACACCTTGACTTCTTCCTCTTACAACCCAGAAGAGGTAACTCCGTCCCAGCTCACGGAGGTGAGACAAGGCATGGAACTCTTGCAAGATATGTTGCACGACTTTGAAAACCGAACGACAGCACAACAATAGGCCTTTGAAAACTGAATCACCACACCCTTACCCGCAACGCGAACACCATGGTGAAATGCTTAATGCACCGCCAGCCTCCCCCACACTCGGCCCCACCCGACTCTTCACCTCCTCTAATGATTACTTTCGGCAGCCTTTCCAACGCTGGTATTTCCCTCCCTCCCACACCGCTTCCTGCACTTACTAATCGTCAAAGCTCTCCACATACTCCTCTTGTTTCTACCCCACCAGTGGACTCTATTACCACAACCTTTCCTCCACTTCCTAACCCCAATAACTTATTTCAACACCAGCCACACCCTCAACCCCACCAGCAACCAAACGATGCACCTGGCCAAAAACTTCTACGACCTCCAAAAGTTGACCTTCCACGATTCATGGGTGAGGATGCAACAAGCTAGTTTGCTATGGCAGAGAGGTATATCTGCAGCCAACGAATCCCAGACGGGGAATGTGTAGCTACGCTCGCTTCTTATTTTGGGTCAACTCTATCTCTTTGGATGAATTTATTTCAACAAAGACATTCTCAGGCCACATGGGAACAATTTTTCATGTGATCCGATTTGTGTGGTTGAGTCGAACCATGGTACTCCTTGAACCTTCCATTTTTCATCCACGCCCT
Source organism: Comarum palustre (assembly GCA_951800085.1). NCBI lineage: Eukaryota > Viridiplantae > Streptophyta > Magnoliopsida > Rosales > Rosaceae > Comarum > Comarum palustre. The sequence continues at coordinate 3,371,920 of OX637584.1, read as the reverse complement.
ATAAATAGGGCTCTGATACCACTGTTGGGGAAGAATAATACAATAGAAGTGACAATTCAAACACTACAAAGTATAAATATGTAAAGATATAAAAAGATAAAGGAAAGTGAACACCGAATATAACGTGGTTCGGTAATATGCCTACGTCCATGGGACAACAACAACAAGAACTTACACTATCAAATAATGGGTACGTAAGAGATACACAACTTCAAGAACACTACTTGAAGGAACCACTTTCTCACACTTGTTTTACCTACAACCAAATATAAATCAATTTGTGGCCTGCGGCCAAATATATATCAAATCATGGTCTACAGCCGTATAAAATCAAATCATGGCCTGGCCTGCAGCCGTATAAAATCAAATCTGGAAAAAATTTCGCAAATGATCGATCACACATAATAGGGTCAGAGCTAAGAGCTCTAGCGTACCTCTCTGTGAGGACGCAATCCGACACTAACACTACCATCTCCCTCAATGGAAGAGGAGCGCAACGAGTGGCGCGCTTCCACTCCGCCAAATGTGGAGCGTCGCTTGCTAGCTAATAACAAACAATACATCTAACGACCCTTCATGACAGTGAGCCTCATAGGCTAGGGTCAGAGTTAAGAGCTCTGGCGTCTCATCCACTGTCTAGTGAGAACGCAAATCCCGAGTACCATCAATTCCCTGCAAGAACACATATCATGCGCTTCAACTCCGCCAAACGAGGAGCGTCGCCCGCTAGCTATAATTATCCAACGACCCTCTATGGTTAAATTAAAAACAAATTCCTGATATTTATAAAATTCAGGACCGAAGCCTATTTATAAAATCCTGACCCGAAGCCTAATTATAAAAATCCAGGAAAATGCCAAAAAAATACTTCAAAACCCGGCAATACACCAAACAATAAAATCCCAGTAAAACAACGGGTCTGATTCCCATCTGTCGGACGGAACTCTCCCGTCAAAAACTATTCAAAACCCAAGTGAAAATAAGTGAGCTGAAATCCATAAATCAAATGGAAATAAACGAATAAAAACCCTCCACTGGGGTGCTCGCAAAACCAAAGGAATCGAAAATGTACAGAAACCCGAAAAATCATTCGTTCTGTGAACATTTTAAAACCATTTAATTATTAAATCATGACATGTATTTCTTTAAAACAAATCAAAGGTCTACTCATCATACTGGCCACGTATCTCCTGCTCCAAGTATGGTACTCTAACCATTCTCATATTCTGTGACGTTTCTCTTGCCCGAAAATGGTTCTCTGACCGTCGTAAAATATTCCTCCTCGAGCTTTATGGACTCACCGCCCTAGTATACTCTACTTGTTCACCTGTGTCGGTTTGGGGTACGGTCAGTTCACCGGTGGGATCGCCCTCCCAATTCGAAGTTTTTTCCTGGAAGTTTAAACCTTGTTGACTATGACAACAGTCGCGACTATAAACAGACTCGCAACTGTGGCAGGGCGGTACGCTCTGCTCTCTCGCGACCCCTACTCTAATCAAAAGAGTAAAGGCCCCTTAGGTCGCCAAACTATGACGAGAGTTTCGTCTTTTGAAGCGCCATCCACTGGGCCATTATGATACCTTACTTCAACTGTTTCTCTTGACCTCATCCAGCATGTCGATCACCGGATCATCCCTGATCCTCCTCGAATATAATTACGCAACACTAATGTGTTGTCAAAAGTGGTCATACATACTCTTTTAACCCATCAATCAAATGTAGGACGCGAAACGACTATCGAATAGTCTAACAGTCTAATTTTTTTCTAGTTTGACCAGGAAAAAAAATGATTGACTATAGGGTTGACCAAGTCTTTCTTAGGTTGACCAGGAAAATGACCAAACTTTCTGACTAATCGACAAGGATCAAACCCTAAAATCTTAAAAATTCTCGATTTATAAATTCGAATAATATTGGGGCATTCTTAAACCTATTCGCGCCCAAAACTGAAACTCGAATTTACTTTTCCTAAATCTGGCTCGTTACTAAACTTATGAACCTCTTGACTTTTCGATCCAACGAAAAGTCTATATCGACATCTAAAAGCAATTGATGTCAAAAACTTTACTGTTACATTTAACTTCACTAATTTCAACCCTAGGTGACAACCCTTGCCACCACACATACTAACAAATATAACGACATGTTCCATTTGGAAAGTCGATAATGCATTTAAACATTTCCAAGGACTTTAACTACCCAACCTTTGGTCCGAGCTATGAACCTAAACTCTGATACCATTTGTCACGCACCGACCCAAGTTTACCTTCCTAAACCCAGGTTAGAACGTGCGGGACCCATCCTAAGAGAGAATTACTCGTAATCCCCCTTGAGAAGGGATAACCCTTATACCCAAACCATTTTCAACAGTCCAAACAATAACGGAATAGACCTCACAACCAGAAGTTATCCCGATTTCCGCATTTGTATCTCAAACCAATCACTTTCGAGGAACTAGGGTTCTAATATTATTTGTGACTGCACCTGAATCCCGGTCAGGCTGCCTACGTACCATGTACTCAAGAATCAAGCCACACGTAGCTCTTATTTTAATTAACGCCCTAACCGGGCAAATCCAGCTTTTCTATTTATCGGTCAATCTACTAATATGGATAGCAACACCTATTTCATATCTGAAGTTTAACCTCTCCGCTGAAGTATTCACCGACCAGCTATCTATCGGAAATATCTCAAACATTCACCATACATATCTATCACAACAATACACACATAAACATAATACAGTGACAACCACATAGTTATATAAATCCACTAAGGGTATAATAGTCAATTTATCCTCAATAACACTCTTGTAAATACGTAGAACTGTCAGGGCAATATTGTCAATTCAGCCTTAATGGTAGCTTGGTAAATATGCTAAACTGCTAGGGATATTTTAGAAATTTAAGTCATAGTGGCAGCCCCTGTAAATATATAAAATAGATAGGGATAGTAATGTCTTTTTGGTCTTAGTGACAGTTTTGTAAATATATTCAGGGGTATTTATAGAATTTCAGCCTCAATGCAGCCTGGTAATTAAACAAAACTACCAGGAGTATTTTCAGGATTTCAGCCCTAGTGGCACCCCTGTAATAACTCCCAAACTACCAGGGGCATTTAAGGAATTTTAGCTTCAAGTGCAAAGAACCGGCAACGCCGCCGCTGGCGGCGGCCGGCCGTCCACGGAGTCCGGCCAAACCCAGAAACCTTTCAAATTTACACATAATGATCCTCATGTCATTCCAAACATCTTTCATGTTCAACTCGAAGCCTAATTCTGACTCTAAACCGGTTAAATAACCAAGAACAGTAAGAACCCGATTTAGGGCAAAATAACCTAAAATTTCAAATCCAAAATTCGTCCTGCACACAATGAATCGAGCCTCAAGTTTTTAGAGGATTGTTATACTCTTCATGAGGATCAAAACCATACCTGGATTGCTCCATATGGTAGCCTGAGGAAGAAGAAATCCAGTGGAGAAGCCCCCACTGCTTCGTCGGCTTCCTGGAATTGTCGCTCCCTCACGGTGGCGTTACAACGTCGCTCACCTACCCAGGAAGGAAGCCCAGGCGGAGGGGAGTCGAACACTACCCGAGCGCCTCCCATCAGAGGTCCGGTGACGGAGAAGGAAGCCGCCAAAGCCAGACGACAATTTCGGGCTCGGGGAGCTCGAACAGTAACAATTTCGGATTCTTACCTTTCTACAGTTTTACCTCAATAAAATCTCTATTTATAGAATTGACTGTGAACAATAATTTTACATTTTTGCTTATAACTTTCACATACAAATTCCGATTTGAGCGTGCTACATGTCCACGAACTCGTATTGACGTTCTCTACGACTTTCATGAAGAAAGTTTCTCCAAATTCTTGACTTACCGCAAAGTCATATTTTTACGGTAAAGTAAAATATCTTTCACTTATTCCGTAAACTGAATAAATTCATAATAAGTTGCTTATAGCTCCGGAAAACATTCCGGACACACCGGAGGACTCGTATTAACATAATCCACCACCTCAGGACATTAATTCTATCTTTCTCCAGAATCGAGAATATTTTGCTATTAAACTCGAATAGTAGTTCGGAAAAGACTAACAGCATGGTTACAACCCTCTGTAACCCGCCTGATCCAGGTAAAAAGATAAATTTCAGGATGGAATGTTACAGAAGGGGTATCTGACCCAGAGCAAGTTTCTTGTTTGCTCTACTGGCCCAAACAACCAACAATCAAGGCCTTGCGGGGGTTATTGGGCATAGCGGGCTACTATCGCTTTTTAGTCTGAAGATTTGGGTTAATTGTGAAACCCTTAACGGAGATGTTGCAGCAAAATTAGTTCTCTTGGATGCCTCAAGCAAAAGAAGCGTTTGATCTGCTCAAACAGGTGCCCACAATACGATTTCGGATGCGTTGTCGCGCCATTTTGAGGTTTGCGCCATTCAAACAGTTTCTGCCCCTGTATTGTATTTTGTTAATCAAGTTGATCAGACCTGTCTCCGAGATCCGGAAGCTCAATCCATTATCCAAGCCTTGCGGGATGGCCTACCCACAAAGGCATGGTTCTCTTTGGGCACCAATAGATTGTTATACAAAGGTCGAATCTTTGTGCCTAATTTGTTAGAGTTGAGTCCTAAGTAGCTATTTGAATTTCATACTGTATCATAGGTGGGTCATTCAGGCTATTTGCTCACCTATACGCGCCTCTCTTGAAGCTTTTCTTGGCCTGAAATGCGTCATAACATCAAGGATTACATAGCTGCTTATGATTAATGTCAGCGATAGTCTTACGAGACCATCAGTCCTCTGAGGCTCCTCCGGCCCTTACCAGTTCCCGAAGATACCTTCACCGACATTTCGATGGAGTTCATTGATAGGTTACCACGGTCTCAGAACCACAATGTCATCATGGTGGTGGTCGACCATCTCACTAAGTATGCACACTTCCTACCAGTGTCACATCTTTACACAACAGCTACCACTACATCTGTGTTCACGAAGGAAATTTTTCTGTTACATGGGATACCAAACCAGGTTGTGAGTGACCGAGACCCAATCTTCATCAGTTAGTTTTGGAAAGCATTTCATCAGCTTCAGGGTACTAAATTAAACTTTGTCACAGCTCCGCGTATCATCCTCAATTAGATGGTCAGACTGAGGTAATCAATCGCTCCCTGAAACACTATTTACATTGTTATGTTGCTGACAAAACATCCTCATGGTCGGAGCTTATGCATTGGGTGGAATGGTAGTATAACACCTCTATCCACTCCTCGATTCAGATGACACTGTTTGAGGCCTTGTATGGCTTCTATTGTAGCTCAAACAACACTTGGAGTAGGTGTGTAACCATATTAAACAGCAGGCGGATAAACAACGCACCGAGAGAGAGCTCCAAGAAGGAGATTGGGATTTTCTCAAACTCCATCCGTATCACCAGCAATCCTTGATCAAGTGGCCTTCTCACAAGCGTTCACCTCAATTTTATGGTCCATTCCAGATCTTGGCTAAGGTAGGCTCAGTGCCGTTTCGCCTCTCACTTCCGCCATGCACTAAAATTCACCCAAGCGATACACGACTGGGGATTTAGGGGACTTGTTGTCTACTAAGGCCTCAAAATACCTTAAAAACTTATCTACTTGTGGCTGTACCAAATAATAAAAAAGAAAAATGGGGCAAAGTAACAATGCTCACTAAAAGTTAATAAGATAGATAGAGAAAATTCCAAGGGAAATAGACAAAGCTCCCACATTGAAAGGAGGAAAGGAGAACACATCCCCAAAAGCTTATAAAAGAGGTCACATACTTCCAAGGTAAGTACACTCTTCCTACTCAATTTGGTCATTTCTAGCGTTGTACTATTATTGACTCGAGTGTTGGAGTTACCGCCTCCAGGACACTCGGGATGCCCTCTAATGTAATATGTCTTGACATGGACCCGCGAGATAAGGAGTCAAGTACATGTCCTGGGACGCACAATCCGCCTTTAGACTACGATCCACCCGGAAACAATATAAAAATGGCAAAATAGCTAATATACCTCCTGAACTTGGCTCTAATTGTCAATTTGCACTCCTAACTTGCATTTGTGCCAATTTACCTCATCAACTTGGTAAAAGCTGCAAATTTGCACCCTCTCCATTAAATCTGACTGTTTCCATCCTATTTTCAATCATGTGTTATGCACGTGAAGGATATAAATATGATATTATATTTTTTGTTTTAATAATAATAAAAACTATTCAAAAGGAAGATTTAAATATACCCATGCATAATGCATTATTTATTTAATATATTTTTTGTATAATTTTATTTACCTGATCATTCATTTAATATTTTTAGAGGTCATTTGTATGAGTCACCTTTTTAAAGATGTTTACATTGATAATGTTGATAAGAAAAAGTGCATAAAAATTAACAATAAAATTGATTTGAAGTCAATAACAATGAACACGATATAATTTGTAGGACTGAACAAGTCAAATATATTGACAAAAATAATATTTATAACACATAATTTTTAGATTGATAAGTATATATGAATCTTTTTCTAAAGATTTTGTTTCATTATTTTAATTAATTAAAAAAATATAAATTGATAGTAATACTCGTCACATGCATGACACAAGACTAAAAATTGGATGATAACCATTCGATTTGACGGAAGGGGTGCAAATCCTTAATTTTTACCAAGTTAAGGAGACAAATTGGTACAAATGCAATTTAAAAGTGTAAATTGACAATTAAAGCTAAATTTATGAGATATACGGGCTATTTTGTCAAAAAAAATTGATGTTGAAACGTGTAAACCAAGACGATTTTGATGACGTATAGCTTCCTGTGAAAATTGCATTACCGGCTGAGCAGTAAGGGGTTGTTTCCGGTGAAAGAAACAACCCGACGAGTGAAAATGTGGAAAAAAAACAGTAGAAGCTTTTATACAGACAGAAAATGGGCCGTCACGAGTACATCTATAAAAGCCCAAACCCGCCCAATTTTCTTCGTCTTAATTAGAGGGAGGGTACAAATAGAAGTGTCTTGTGACTTGGGTTGTTCTTGGTATTCTGGGGATATAGCTCTCTAAAAATTTAAAGTCCTTCATGTGTCTCGTGCTCTTTCGCATTAAACCAAAAACCGAGCCTCTTCATCTATCACCGTCTCTCTCTTTCTTTCTTTACTTTCTTTCTATCTCAACCGTACCCAAACCCAAAACCGCATCTGTGTTCCAAAAATGAAGAAAGCTTCTTCTGCTGCCGCTGCTGCAAGAAAACTTCTTTTGGCGTTGGCATTGGCGACGGTTGTGCTCCTACAGCTCTTTCTACCTGTATCTGCTACCGTGGAACCAAGAACCACGGCGAGACATACCCACCGCCGGCACAGCTGCGACGCAATTTCAAGGTCGAGCCAGAAGCTACGTTCTATGTGTATTCAGCTCCAGAGAGCACAGCAACACCAACACTCTCCGTCGCCGCCGCCGTCGCAGGAGGACTATGAGATTGATCTGAGATTCGGTGTCGAGAAGAGAAGGGTCCCTTCCGGGCCAAACCCTCTTCACAACTGAATCCGACGACGACGACTCACGTTTCTAATTATATCTATCTTGGGTATCTTTCATTTCTTGAAACTTTTTTTTCCGTATGGCCCTAGAGTTGTTCTTGGTTTCTTAGTAGTATAGATTATGATTAAACGCCATTGCTGCTATTTCCATGCTTGTTTTTCGAACGTACTCAGCTTCTTGTTGATTGATTAGTGAGGAAAGGTAGAGATCGATGTAGTAGCATGACTAGCATCAGAAACAAGCACGGAAATAATGGTGGTGTGAGTAGTACGAGTAGTTGTCTTCTTGTTCAGGGGGAGGGGGTGTCAGGAAGGGAGGGAGGGTAGGGATTCAAAAGAAGCCCATGAGTATCATTAATGCGGGGGTGATCTCTATAGGGGGTCACTCTTTCTACCAATGTGTGGGTCTGTAATTTTAATTATTATTTTCCTTGTATAGTTCATGTTCAAACAGTTGGAAGCCTAGCTATTATAATTTCATGATACCATTTTGCCTAATTCAGTTTCTTTTCCTTTGAGAGTTGAATCTTGTGATGACATTATACTACCTTCATTGGTGGATGTTTTCAACCCATTTTCCCATCCATAGTTTCAATCACGTACTTTTTTTTGAATAGAGATTGATAATTTCATTACTTATCCGTAACTAAAATGCACTTACATTAGAAAGCGACTACAAGCCGAATCCAAACCAGACTTAAAGCTATCAACTAACTAACGGTTGCCCTCATTGTTAACAGCTTAGCACGTAGAAGCCTAACAACAGGCTTAAAGCCGAATCCAAACTAGACTTAAAGCTATCAACTAACTAACGGTAACCCTCATTCTATGTTTAAAAAAGCGAAGGCGTGAGGCGAGGCATCGAGTCGGAGCCTCAAGCCTTGAAAGTCTTGAGGCGAAAATGTGAAGCCTTTGAGACATTCTAATATTTAAAATAAAAAAACTAATTAATGATATAAAGCTATTAAAAATACATTCTTACATTTAAAATTGAAATTAAGTAGCTACAATACGAACATAATGTCTAAATTTAACGTAAATTCATTCACTCATTGCATTTTCTTTCCTCTTTGTCACTAAGAGAATTTACATTCCTTGAAACCCAATTTTTCTCTCTTTAAATCCTAATTTTTATCCTTAAACCCAAAATAAAAACGACGTAGCTTAACTGTTTAAGGATTTTAATTATTTTACTTAAAAAAATGATGTCTCAAGGTGCGCCTTAGAGCGCTTGAGGGGCGCTTTTTTGCCTTGAGACGCGCTATTAATCACCTTTTGGGACAAACACTTTTTAGATGACGTCTTGAGACGAAATAGTCACGCCTCGCCTTACGCCTAAGGCGCGCCTTGAAGCACGCTATTTTAAACATAGCCCTCATTGTTAGCAACTTAGCACGTAGAAGCCTAATAACAGAAGCTAAGAACTAACTCTCTAATACTCTTTGAAAGAAAATCAAGTCGTCTAGAGACCGCAATTGATGTACAATAAGATTTACTAAAGCATTAAGAACCTGGAACCCAACTTATATCGATGAAAAGGAGACATGGAGCTTACACCTTCCCCTTGCCCTTGTCTGAAGGGCAATGCAAAACACCACTAGAAACCAGCAGAGAGATACGAACATGTGCCTCTGCCGTCTTCTTTTTCGCCTTAGGGTTTCTGTTCTTGCTCCCCAAAGCACGGCATGCCTTCCTCTTGTAGGTAACCGGCTACTCCACCTTTAAACCGAGAGAGTCCGGCAGAAGAGTGAGGATCTTTCCTCCCAGACTATTCTTGAGCTTCTTAGGTGAAGTTGTAGAACCATCCTCCCTAACTCTCTTCCTGACCAGAGTGGAAGAGGCATCATCTCCTTGTGGTAATGATACAACATCCTGCACACCCGGTTCCTCCAAACCGAGAGCTAACACCACAACTCCATGTGAGGTAGGAGCTACCGAGACAATCGCCTCCTAGTCCAATGAAGAATTATGAGCATCATCACCCACATAAGTAACTAGAGATGTAGATGTCACAACCCTATCTTTAAGAATTGTTGTCTTCTTCTTCCATGATGCAGTAGAGGTTGTTGGATCAACCGGTTTTGTAGCAGAAACCGACCTAGCAGCAAAAGAGAATCTGTTGCTAGGGTTTCGAATAGATAGCCCTCCAAACTCCAAAACTGTGTTCCTGGTCTGATCCAAGGGAGGTTGCTCACAGTTCAATCCAGAATGTGTGATGAGCCCACAAATAGTGCATCTCTCTTTCAGATAATCATAGGAGAATTGCAGCACCGGCTCAGATCCTGCTTCAAGAAAAACACTGCGCTCTATGAGTGTCGGTCTCGAGATGTCGTGCGAGAATAAGATCCGGACCACGCCTTTGTTGTAACTGGTCTTATCATAATCAATGTAACCCCCCAGTAAGTTACCGATCAGTTTGAAGTTCTTGGGAACTTCAAACCTGGGAGGGATCTCAGAAACCATAACCCACAGAAGAATATGCTTGATCGGCACCTTCATCGGGGTAGGATTCCATTATAGGGCTCCAAAGCCACCGGAGCCTTGTCAAAACACTAGACTCCTCCGCACAGCACCTTGGTTTGATCATGCATGGAGTCAAAAGAGAAGAGAAAGATGTTCTCTCCCATCTTCTGAACCCTAATCGGTTGATCCACCAACCAGGTTCAGAGGAAGTGAGACTTGAAGATAGAGTGATTAACAGTGTCACACCCCGAATCTTTTGAAGTTAATAAAAGTTACCTTTCACAGAGATTCACGAGTTACCGAGGACTTGTAACTGCGATCGGTAATTCGATAAGTTATCGCTCGAGTTAATTTTCGAGTTTTTAAAAGTACTCCAAATACCTAAATTGATGACTCGATGTGCTAGTACGTGTCAACACGAGTCTCCCGGTATTTCCGGAATATTTTTCGGAGCTTCCAGTTATTTTCTGTGAATTTCTGAAGTGTATGGTAACTTTTAATTATCCATCCGGTAAAAAGGGAGAATTACCATTTAATCTTTTCACTTTTTACCTTCTTTAAATCTGGACCGTCAGATCATTTGGAGAATGAATCTGGACCGCCCATTCAAGTATAAATAGGAAGTGAGTTGGTTGACTTGGTCAAACCAGAAACTCGGGTCAAACCGAGTTTTCCTTCTCCCTTCGACACCACCGGCGCCCTCTTCGTTCCGTTCGACACCACCGGCGCGTCCGGCCAACCCACACCAGCGCACCATCACCAATATCTTCCTCTCACTCTCCTCTACAAAACCCAGTCACTCAACCCGAGATTCATCGACCGTCGACGGAGATCGACCGGGGGAGGAACTCGACTGTGTTCGCCGTTTTCCGGCGTGTCTGGTAGCGACGGCAACGTTGAAGGGTAGGTATCTCTTTCTCCTTCCTTGTTCTTCAATTTGCTGCCCTTAAGTCTTCGATTCATACTCTAATTCAAAAGTCCCCCTTTCCTCTTTCTACTGTTTGTCCTGGGTTCCTTTTTCCTCCACCGGCGAATTCTTCTCCTTCGTTTCTCGGCCACGACGTCGCTGTCACAACTAGGAGGAGAGTCCAGTAGGACCCTCGAGTGAGTTTGGGGCTGCAGCTATCGAGTTAGGCCGAGGCAGTGCTTTTAGTTGTTGTTCTGGTGGAGTTGGTGATCGAGGCAGTGTAGGGGAGGTACGGAGGCCGGGCAGCTGCCAAAGTGGGTCTAGGAGTTGGTAGGCAGCATGAGAGCTGCTGGGTTTGGTTTTAGGTTCGAGTTTGGAAGCAGGCAGAGGGTAAGACTCATCCCTCTAAGAACTGTTATTTTGTGTATTCGTAGTTGAATTGTTGTTGGTGTTGACGCTGATTTGTGTTGTTTTGTGTGTTTTGTCGATAACTTGGTGAATCGAAGGAAACGGGGAAACTCTGGCAAAATTCCGGCAAAGATGCCGGAATCCGGTAACGCCGGATTCCGGCGGCAGTAAATCCGGCTGAAATGCCGAGGTAGTCTTCAATCACTTTAAATGTGTCGTTTCCGTTTAATAGGGTTAAAGTGTCGTAAATCGGAATTTACGTAAGGAAACGAGTAAAAAAAAACGGAAACTAACCGTAAATTGGGAACTTTCCATTTTGGGAAACCTTCTATGATTGGAAACCTGCTAAATTGGGAAACTTTCCATTTTGGGAAAGTTTCCATTAAGGGAAAGTTTCCACTTTGGGAAAGTTGCATTTTTCAGAAAAATGGTTAAAGGATTGAATTTCAATGAATGTGACCCTTTTTGGTTAAATGGGTAAAGTGTTAAATTGTTATCGGAAATTGATAACTGGAATTTATGGGAAAATGCTAAATCGGTAAATCGACTCGAGATTAATTATATTGATTAATACGTGACACCCTAACGTTAAGTTAAAGTAATAAAGGAAAGTTCGGAAGCTGAGTCGGACTTCCGGTAAATTGAGTTAAGAGTCGATAATCGGGAAAGAAAGTCAAAAAGGTTAAAGTGTCATAAAAAGGAACTCGGTCAACTTGTGGTCAAATAGGAGTTCCTGGTCAAACTAGGAAAAGACCAAGTCAACTGTGAACGACTAATATGATGATTTGTTGGTACAGTCTCTGGTCGTACGTGAGACGGGCTCGACTACGCGGGTAGTTCGAGAGTTTCGCTCGAGGAGCTTTCCGAGCGGGAAGGTCGCAATAGTACTGTGAGTGGACATATTATTTTTTAAATGAATGCATGCCTTAATTATTGATTTTATTGCAGGGCTTTTATGATGGTTTCGAGAATTATATTTTCCTCGGGTTCATGAATGTTTTATGTGGATTTATGCATATAAGACAAGGAATGGTTTTACTTATTGTTTTGGGAAGAGTAATTGAGTAAAGTTTTGTTATGAATTTTTGTTATAAGGGTTGTCAATGAATATGCTAGCTAGAGTAGCGTGAGGGCGCTACTAGAGCTCTTAGCTCCGACCCTAGCCTGAGAGGTCAGGCAAACTACGTAGTGCACTATGAGGGTTGTCCACTATCATTTTACCTAGAGCTCTTAGCTCCGACCCTGGTCTGAGAGGACAGACACGCCTGAGAGGTCAGGTGGATACTATGAGGGTTGTCCACTATCATTTTACCTAGAGCTCTTAGCTCCGACCCTGGTCTGAGAGGACAGACACGCCTGAGAGGTCAGGTGGATATTATGAGGGTTGTCCATTACCATTTTACCTAGAGCTCTTAGCTCCGACCCTGGTCTGAGAGGACAGACACGCCTGAGAAGTCAGGTGGATATTATGAGGGTTGTCCATTACCATTTTACCTAGAGCTCTTAGCTCCGACCTTGGTCTGAGAGGACAGACACGCCTGAGAGGTCAGGTGGATATTATAAGGGTTGTCCATTACCATTTTATATAGCTAGCATAGCGTGAGGGCGCAACTAGAGCTCTTAGCTCCGACCCTAGTCTGAGAGGTCAGACTTATTATGTTTGTGAACATTTCTCTTCCCATACTCCTTACTTGTTTATCTTATCATGCATTTGTGGAAACTTAGTAATTGTGGGCATGCATAAATGTTATTTAAATCATTAAATTTTTGGGAGAGCATTAAAGGAAATAAAGTTTTATATTTGATTTTCGTCCACTCACTCTAACAGTTTTCCAATGTTTCTCCCCTGGGCCTTTCGTTTTTAAATACCCAGTGATGCAGGGTTCTTGAGAGGAGGTCGAGCGCGTACGAGAGTCGAGGCATAGTCGATCATTCCGTTGCTGCTTGAAATTCTTTGGGGTAACCATCTTTGTAGACTGCTCTGACTAACCCGGTTTGGCTAGTTTTGTAGGAAGGGTTGGCCATTTCAAGGGGGTTTCGGTAAGAAGTTCCCTTGAGGTGGTCCCCGCAGGATTTACTTCGGGTTAAAGGGGTTTAACCTGGGGTGGGTCCTGACAAACAGAATTGGGCGTCAATGGCTTGCCAAGGAGGAAGACAGCCGCTGATCTCTCAACCCGACCTCCCCCTATTTTGCCGAGAACATGAGCTTTGCCCTTATCAACAAGAGCCAATGAAGCAGTAAAACATGCAGTAACAACTTCAATGGAGACCATATCGGGATTAGAGCCGGGTGAGTAAAGAGGGTGGGAAAATGACTGAATGATAGAGCTGGAACGTGAGAGGAACGGTGGCTTCTGAAGAAGAGCCACAACTCCTAGGGTTTCTGCAAAGACAGATAGGATTTTCCGCGAAGACGGGTATTGAAGAGAGTTAGAGCTCATCTTTTGAATTTTTTTCCGCTTTCAGGAGGTAGTTTGAACGATAAGCTTTTGAATTTATACACATATTTACAACTCTAAAAAATATGCAACACCAAATCTCAACATTAATGATTTCCTAGGGGATCATGTGAAAAATGTTACACAACATAATATAATCACAATAGTCGAATGAATCTAACAGTTATAACTTATATCTTGTACTTTAAAATCGTAACGAGTGTTATATAAAATTTGTACCAATTGTTTGGTACAAAAGCAAACAATGATAGTTTCGTATATATAGTACAAACGGTGATGACATGATGTCTTCCAATCACTCGATAAGATTTACAAACTCGTTACGTGCAGTATTCATCGAAACTCTCAGTGGCGCTTCAATGCGGCGACGGCGACCGTACGCCGTGGTCCGGCGTCACTTGCTCCACTCAAGGCGATTACTGAGCTGGAGGTTTATGCTGTCTCGATTGTTGGGCCTGCAGTTACTAATCTGTTGGATCTCACTAGGCTGTAAGAACAGTACTTCCTTGTACTTTCTTGTACTTGAGAGTTTGTTTAGCTGTACTCGATTTATTGCCTGCTCGTATATTCAGAGTAAGGATGGAATTTTACAATTGTAAAATGTGACCCCATTGGCAAATTTTGATTCTTTGAACAATGTACACAGTTTAGCTTTGGTTGATCACTGTGTTCTTATCAAGCCTTGATTTGCTCATTTAGTCAATGCTGTTGCTTTACAGTAACTTGAGATGGAATAAGCTGCAAGATATATGTCATTCCTCCGGAGATTGGTGAACTGAAGATTTTAACCCATTTGTGAGTGAATTTAGATTCCGTTGTGATGATTTGAACTTTCTTCTCTTGGAACTATGTACTGTTAAGTAAATCTTGAATTGATCACTGTGCAGGTATCTAAGCTTCAACAGTTTCTAAAGGGGAAATTCCTAAAGAGCTTGCTAATCTTTCAAATCTTCGCTATTTCTATTTGATGGGATACTTTTGTCAAGGGTTTGCCTTTTCTTTTGTTCTTAATGTTTAACTTGTGATCTAGCTTCCCCTGGCAATATCAATAAACTATCTGTCATTACATAAACATGCTCTTACATATATATAGCTATAGTATTCTTGGTCTAAGTGAATTATCTTGGAATAAGATCCACTTATTCATTCGCATTACTTATTGATATAAAAATCCTGAAGAAATCTACCTATTACTGCCATTAGGTCGAGGAAATAATGTACAGTTTTCCTAGTTGTGCTTCTGCTTACTTTGGAACAACACTTAGGCTCTCAACAGGAATCCTTTTTCTCTTTTCAATGAAGATGATTTGTTATATACTCTAATGTGTACCATAGGGCTTACCAAAATCTTTTTTTTAAAATAAAACCTTTACCAGCAATGAGCTATCAAAATTGAAAAAAGTGATTTGTATGATAGCAATCTTATTGTTCATTGATTTGTTTTAGGTACTTGGATCACAATCAGTTCTCAGGAAGAATTCCTGATGCCTTGTATAAACACCCATTCTTGAAAGACATCAGTCTCTTTGTCAGAATCATATGAATTTGATTGCGCTCTGTTGTACTTCTTGACATTATGAAGCTAAGAGTGATATTGATATATGGTTTGATTGCTTTTCACAGGTATATTGAAGGGAATGCAGTTTTGCCAATGAAGTTTTGCTGTCACTGTCACTTAAAGTATCCATGTTGCCAACTTTACAAGAAGCAGAGCTTCAAATTAGTTGAAATACCTAGTTTAACAAGAGCATCAATTTCAACAGCAGCTGTCACTTTGCAATTTTCCACTTTCCTTTTTTTCTTCTCAGTTTCCATTGATTCTCTGTATATGGAATTGCTGGAACATCTGATGTGTTTCATGATATTCAGCAGTCAACACTTGGGAGTTGAACTCATCATACTTATCAACTAGGGACAAACCAGGATGATTACTGCCAAAAAGTTCCATTTGATTGTTTATAGTCTGCAAAACTAACTGAATATCTTCCAATTGAGGGTGTGTTTTCTCCCCTGCAATGAATTCATAAACTGCTCTATCAATCTCAACTGAACTGCAGCCCGGTGCCTTATCTACTCTATTTCTCATCAAATCCCTCATTCTTCTGGCATCTCCATGTTTCCCAGCAGCTGCATATAAGTTTGACACTAAGACATACACCCCACTGTGACACTCTAGCCGAAACAGTTTCTCTGCTGCGACCTCAGCTAGTTGAGCTTGTCCATGATTGCAACAAGCGCTGAGAAAAGCTCCCCAAGCTACTGCTTCTTCCTCTCCAAACATCTCCAGTGCACCTTCTCCATCCCCATGCATTGCCATTCCTGATATCATAGCATTCCAGCAAACCGTGTCCCTCTGCGGCATCTCATAAAACACTCCTCTAGCTAAACCCAACTTCCCACATTTAGCATACATGTCAACAAGACCAGGTCCCCAGCCTACTCAACGGCAACCCAACCCTCTTCAAATACCCGTGAATCCAAATCCCAACATCCAAATCTCCCAAATGAGCGCAAGCACATAGCACACTAACAAAAACTGACAAACTGATATTTGAATAACACAGTATTTCCAAAGAGTAGAATTTCTTCTTATTGAATCAACATGAATCAGTTGGCTTTTATAGCCTTACAAAGCAAGAATTTGAAGTTAACTAAACTACTCGAAAACAGGAGAACTTGAAGCAACAGAAAAACAAATCATTCATCCCTACAGACCAGGGATTTATTAACAACCATGACCAAGTAAACTCGACTTGATCAAAACCATTCAGCAGTTCACAGATCCTAGAAACCAGCTTCCATTCAGTACTCATCACAGTTCCTAGAAAACAGCTTTCCAACAATGCCTCCCCTAAACTGAACACTCTCAGTGTCAGTTTAAATCTGAAATCTCACACATTCCTAGCATCTTGCGAAGCCTCTCATAAGTCTCAAGCTTCGGTGGCTTTGTGAGAATATCAGCTACTTGCACATCTGTACTGCAATAGACCATCCTTACTACTTCGTCATTAACTAGATCACGCAGAAAATGGTACTTAACGTCAATATGCTTACTCCTTTTGTGAAAGACAGGATTCTTGGAAAGCTTGATAGTTGACATATTGTCACAGTATATAGTTGTTCCCTTCTCCTGCATATAGCCAATGCTGTGCAATATATTTCTTAGCCAGATTACCTGACAGGCACATGCTACTGCTGAGACAAACTCAGCCTCAGTAGTCGACAGGGTAACAATAGATTGCCTTTTAGAAGACCATGTAATCACTGCATCACTTAAGAAACAAGCATATCCGGATGTACTCCTTCGAGTATCCAGATCACCGGCATAATCACTATCTGAAAATGCTACTAACTCTTCATTGCCTTCACGTCTGTACCAAATGCCCCAATCCAGTGTCCCTTTAATATAACGAAAGATCCTTTTGACAGCCTGCATGTGCTGATCCGAGGGTGACTCCATGAACCTACTGACCAGACTCATGACATACATCAAGTCTGGCCTTGTTGCTGCCATATACATCAAACAGCCCACCATTTACTTATAAACTTTCGTATCTGCATTCTTACTACCATCTTCCTTAACTAACTTCACACCAGGCACCATAGGATTTTTGACAGGATTACACTGATCCAGCTTGAACCTTTCAAGTATTTCTCTAGCATACTTTCTCTGAGATATGAAAATTCCTGATGGCTTCTGAATTATTTCAACACCAAGAAAATACTTCATCTCTCCAAGATCTGACATGTCGAATTCCTTTTTCATGGCATCCTTGAATTCCTCCACTGCTCTATCATTATTACCAGTCACAACCAGATCATCAACATATAAAGAAACAATAATCATGGTACCTCCTTCATCTTTCTTGCAGAACAAGGTAGGTTCATACGAACATTTACTGAAGCCAGCTTTTCTGAAATACCTTTCAATACGGCTATACCATGCACGAGGTGCTTGCTTAAGCCCGTACAATGCTTTCTTTAACTTGTACACCTTCTCCTCTTCTCCAGGCTTCACAAATCCTTGAGGTTGATCAACAAATACAGTTTCAGTCAGTTCACCATGCAAAAAAACACTCTTCACATCTAGTTGATGAACTTTGTAACCCTTTTGTGCAGCAAGAGCCAGAATTGCACGAATAGTCTCCCATCTAGCCACAGGAGCAAATACCTCTGTGTAATCTATTCCATATTTCTGAGCATATCCTTTAGCCACTAAGCGTGCCTTGCATTTATCAATATCTCCATTTTTGTTCAGCTTAGTCTTGTATATCCACTTGACACCAATGGATTTAGCTCCTTGAGGAAGACTGCACAAATGCCAGGTCTGATTTCTTTCAATGGCAGCCATTTCCTGTATCATAGCATCTCTCCATCTTCTTTCTTGGTTAGCTTCCTCAAATGTCAAAGGATCACCTTCACTTGTAAACAAAGCCAACTGATCTATGTTTGAAGACATCTCATCATCTGAAAGTCCCTCTCCAGTAACATAATCTGACATCCAGGATGGATTTCTTCTGTTTCTTCTTGTGTTAACATCTTCTTGAATCACTTCTGATCCAGCATGCTCATCATCAATATTCTCGGTTACTCCTGCCTCTTCTCTTATATCAGCTACATTTTCTGAATTGTCACCATGTTCACTCCATGCCAAGTCTGATGACTTTGCTTCATCCTGTGAAGACACCTTCCAATTCCATTCTTTGTCTTCTTCAAACACCACATCTCTGCTCACAATTATTCGACCAGTAGCAGGATTAAAGAGCCTATAGGCCTTAGATTCTTCACTTACCCCAAATAATACACACTGAACACTTCGATCATCCAACTTCTTCCTTTTTTCTTTAGGTATGTGCACATGAGCCAAGCTTCCAAAGATTCTCAGATACTGCACGTCTGGTTTCTTCCCTGTCCATGCCTCTTCTGGAGTCATTCCTTTTACTACTAGAGTTGGACTTCGATTAATGAGATGTACTGCCCAAATAGTTGTCTCGGGCCAGTATTCTTTAGGTACATTCTTCCCAGCTAACATACTACGCACCATATTCATAATGGTACGATTTTTCCTTTCTGCCACTCCATTTTGTTGTGGAGTGTAGGAAGCAGTTAGTTGCCTTCTAATACCATGATTCATGCAGAACTCCTTGAATTCCTTTGAATTGTACTCACCACCACGATCAGTTCTAAGACACTGTATGTACTGATTACTCTCTTTCTCCACTCTTGCCTTGAAGATCTTGAAGGTGGCCAAAGCTTGTGACTTCTCCGAAAGAAAATAAGTCCAGCTCTTTCTTGAAAAATCATCAATAAACGTGATAATGTACCGCTTATGACTACTTGACTCTGGAGTAATAGGACCGCAAATATCAGAGTGAACTAGTTGTAGTCGATGTGTGGCTCTCCATGTACTTTCCTTAGGAAAAGATTCCCTGTGCTGCTTCCCATTTAAACATTCATGACACTGTCCATTTGAAGACTCCATCTCTGGTAACTCTAGAACCATGTTTCCTTGCTTCAGTAATTTTAGGCCAGTAAATCCTAGATGACCATATCTACAATGCCACAATTGTGTGGCATTCTCTGTCACAGTAGTAAAACATGCAGCAGACTGTGGTACTTCATGTGCAATTAATACAAACATGCGATTGGTAGTCATACTGGTTTTGATAGTCAGACCTTTTGTAGGATGATAGATGCTACAAGTATCACCTTGAATGAGTATTGCAATGCCACGCTCTTGCAGTTGTCCAATGCTCAGTAAGTTGTTCTTCAGGTCTGGAATATAGTATACATTCATCATGACGTGAGTGACTCCATTAATCTTCATTCTGACATTGCATTTCCCCTTTACCGTGAGTCTCAAGTCATTCCCGAGCTTAACTAAATGCCTGAAATTTTCGTCTAGATTACTGAACCATTTCTTTTCCCCAGTCATATGGTTACTGCATCCAGAGTCTAGGAACCAGATGTGATCACGTTGAGCTTCTTACTTCTCCACGTAAGCCATGAGAACCAACTCCTCTTCCTCATCGAACTCCATGTAATTGGCCTTGTTTTCCCATTCTGGACACTCATAGATGAAGTGACCTAACTTGTGGCACTTAAAACATTCGACTGCAGCTTTGTTGAATCCTCTTCCTTGGCCTCTTCCTCGGTATGCTCCTCGGACTGATCCTCTACCTCTATAGCTACTACCTTGTCCGCCTCTACTTCCATTCTTGTCAGCAGTGATTTTTAGAACTTGCTCCTCATCTGTTTTTCTTCTAAACTTCTGCTCATGAACTAGCAGTGAACTTTGAAGTTCATCAATGGAGAGATTCCCTATATCCTTAGATTCCTCTATGGCGCACACTACGTACGTGAACTTCTCAGATAAAGTTCTCAGTACTTTCTCCACAATCTTTGCATCAGTCATGACTTCTCCCAAGTTCCTCATGTCATTTGCAATTAGCATCACACGAGAAAAGTATTCAGTAACAGTTTCATCCATCTTCATCTTAAGTACTTCAAAGTCTCTCCGCAAACGCTGTAATTGTGCGCTTTGTACCCTTGCATTCCCTTGATATTTTGCCTTCATGGAGTCCCATAACTCTTTGGAGGTATTTTTTTGAAGTATCTGTTTGAGAATTGTTTTGTCAATAGCAGCAAACAGATAGTTCTTTACCTTCAAATCATTGAGACGCAGGGTTGCAAGTTCTTCTCTCTAAGCATCAGTTAGCGCAGTTCTAGCTGCTGGTTCCACCATTCCAACCTCAATAAGATTCCACCATTCCTTTGAGCGCAGGAGATTTTCCATGAGCATAGACCAATGCTCAAAATCTCCATCAAATCTAGAGATACTCAACATACTACTCTTTTCAGTTGTCATGACAACTGATTTCTCTTCTCTCTCGATTTCAATCTTTCTGTATTTCGGTCAGGCCCGTGAGGGGCTCTGATACCAATTGACAAACTGATATTTGAATAACACAGTATTTCCAAAGAGTAGAATTTCTTCTTATTGAATCAACATGAATCAGTTGGCTTTTATAGCCTTACAAAGTAAGAATTTGAAGTTAACTAAACTACTCGAAAACAGGAGAACTTGAAGCAACAGAAAAACAAATCATTCATCCCTACAGACCAGGGATTTATTAACAACCATGACCAAGTAAACTCGACTTGATCAAAACCATTCAGCAGTTCACAGATCCTAGAAACCAGCTTCCATTCAGTACTCACAGTTCCTAGAAAACAGCTTTCCAACAAAAACAGCCTCATTAGGCTCTACATTACTAGCCTGCATCAACCGGAACAAACACAAACCTTCCTTGAAACAATTGTTGTGCACATACCCAGAAACCATGGCACGCCATATCCCTATTATCTCTCACAGGACCCTAGCAGTGTCCACATCACCAACCTTAGCATACCCAGAAAATCATCACCGTCCAGCCACGGCAACGTTCACCTTTCACATTACCAAACGCGTAGTGCATCAGCATCAAAGAGTTACCCACATAGATATCAGACTCAAACCCCAGTTTCAAGCTAGACCCATGAACCACCTCTCCAAGGGTGTAGCTTTGGAGCCTAGAACAGGCCATGAGGACATAAGGGAGGGTATAATTGTCAGGGTATGTTCCAGTGTGCAATATGTGGCATGGGTGTAGATATTTAGGGTTTGGGTGAGTTGATTTATGAGGAGGGTGTTGTAGATGCAAAGAGTGGGTTGTGGGATGTGGTAGAAGAATTTGAGTGCATAGGAGAGGGAATTGTGATGTGGGTGTGAGCAGAAGGCAAAGGTGTTGTGGGCTAGGCCAGAGGTGAAGACTTGGGCATGTGCTTGTGGAGGTGCTTTAAGTTCTTGCACTTGTCCAAAAGTTGGAGGCATCTTGTAGTGGTGCTACTGTATGACATGGGATTCAGAGAATAAACATTTGCTTTTGATGAGCGATTGAAATGAAGGAGGGAGTGTTCAAGCAAGAGCCAAATATTGTTTCAGTTGAGATAATTATAATAGGTTTTCCACAACAACATTGCAAGATTCGGCAAGTAGCTCTCGTAGCTCAGTTGGTTAGAGCACCCGTTTAGTAAGCGGGAGGTCTTGAGTTCGACTCTCAACGAGAGCAATTAATTTTATCTTTTCGAGCCATTTTCTAAACTGGCCTCATTTTTTTTTTCTTTGGTCTTGTTCTGGAAAAATAATAAGAGTTACACTTGAGCTGAGATTCAATAAGTTCTTAGAGTTGTCTTGGTGTTAAATCACCCAATAATAGAAGATAAATGGATTTGTAATACCTTGTTGCAGCTGGAAGTTATCTAAAACTGGAACATCCTACCAAGAATGTTTATCTGAATTAGATAAAACTTCTAAAACGATAGAAAGGTATATTTCCATAGTAGAAATGCAATCAAATTTTAATACCTGGGACACTGGCATGGTAAGTACTAAGAAGCTTTTCTGATTCAAAAGGGTTAGTGTTCTAAAGAAACACAAATCGTAAGGCTGGGTTGGAAAGAAACACTGATATCTATATAGGGTGGTGCTATTCACACATCTTTATATTTTCGATTCATATAAAGGGTGTGTGAATAGCATCATCCTTTGTATAATGCATTATTTTCATCCTATCCATATGCTACTATAAGATAAGCACCAATTTATTAGACTTGGTTTCTCTATATAACTCTAGGTAGTGGTTCTGAGATTATCAGAATCAGTTCACTTTCTGTGGGAACAATGGGGTCGAGAGCATTTGCATGTTTCATTCTTCTGTCATTAATCTCAGTAGCTGTAGCTGAATATGTCGATGTCAGGGTTCGAGGAGTGGTTTCCATATCTAACACAGATGACAATTTCATATGTGCAACCATAGATTGGTGGCCGACTGATAAATGTGATTATGGTCAATGTCCTTGGGGAAAGGCTGGAATTTTCAATCTGGTCTGTGTATCTTTCTCACTGTTTCATCTTGTTTAATTTGCTATAGGAAATGAGTTAACCTTCTTGTGGATTTGGAATCTATTTTGCAGGATTTGGAGAACAAGACCTTGATCAATGCAGTTAAGGGTGAGTAGGTTAATGTTTCTAGTAAAAGTTATTTATATTGTTGAAGTGTAGCACAAGAAACTGATCCTTGTGTTAAATTTTTCAGCATTCGGTTCGATAAGGCTCAGAATTGGAGGTTCATTGCAGGACAATGTAACTTATGGATTTGGCTATGGAGTGAAAGACTGCAACCGATGGAAGAAAGACAGTTCAGGGCTTTTCGGGTTTGGTGGCGCTTGCCTTGACTCGAATAGATGGGATGAGATCAATGACTTCTTCAACAAAACACAAGCCAAACTATGGTTTGGATTGAATGCACTTCAAGGGAAGAAACCGGACTCGAAAGACAAGGTTCTTTGGGTTGGTGATTGGGATGCAAGAAACGCTCGTGACCTCATGGAGTACGCTATCTCAAAGGGTTACCCTGTTGAGTCATATGAGCTTGGTATGTGAAATTAATCACTTTTTACTTTTGAATTTTGATGCATATAGAATTTTAGTCTTGGTTAATCTAACTACTGTATGGTAAAACAGGTAATGAGCTATGTGGAGGTGGCGTTGCAGCAAGAATAGAAGCTCAACAATATGCTAAAGACATGAAAAAGCTTAAACAACTTGTGAATGAGATGTTCCCAGATGGTAAACAGCCAAAGGTTTTAGGCCCCGGCGGCTTCTTTGAAAAACAGTGGTTCAATGACTTCCTGCTGGCCACTGGACCTGGTGTCCTAGATGGCGTGACGCATCACACTTACAATCTTGGCCCTGGTATGTACATATTTCACTTTGTGTGTTGCATATAACAATATGCTGTGGTTTGGTGAAAAATAAATTTGAGGAAATATGTTTCAGGTGTTGATCCAACCCTAGTAAATAAGGTTCAAGACCCATATTACCTGGACAATTCAGTTCAGACATACAAGGATGCAGCAGACTCAGTTAAACAGTTCGCGCCATGGACAGACCCTTGGGTTGGTGAGGCTGGTGGAGCTTACAACAGTGGTGGCAAAGGTGTTTCACATACCTTTGCTAATGGCTTCTGGTAGTAATAATAACTCAATTTTGTTCTGCCTTTAAAACTTAGCGCGCAAGCGATTAGTTTGTGACTGACCATGAGTGAATTAAATCAGGTATTTGGACCAACTTGGTATGACAGCAAGTTACAGTCACAAGGTTTTCTGCAGACAAGCCTTGATCGGAGGAAACTATGCTCTACTTAATACCACATCTTTCGTCCCTAATCCTGACTACTATGGGTTAGAATCTCTGACTTTCATAATATCGAAAGTGATTAGATTGTGTCGAAATGTTTGAAACTCTAATATGATTTTCTGATACACCAGCGCACTCCTATGGCATAGACTGATGGGAAATAACGTGCTCTCTACCGTTCATTATGGCTCTCCTTTCTTGCGTGCATATTCTCATTGCTCAAAGAAAAAGGTCAGTTTTCACTATTTATGCTAAGCACTGTTAAAATCAATGTCAAATGTGGCCTTTTAGGCTCTTCATATATGTACTTGTGTCCTGAAACTACTTATTTTGTGTCATTTCAGCCTGGAATCACTCTGGTTTTGATCAACATGTCCAACTCTACTACCTTCGATGTTGATGTTCTCCCCGAGTTCAATCTGCATTCTTGGCAAAGATATGAGGAACAATCGGACACAAAATTAACCGGTGCAGCAATGAGAGAAGAGTACCATTTGACACCAGAAGGTGGCAATATCCAAAGTGATGTGCTGCTTCTCAATGGGACTCCACTGAAGCTCACAGAATCATTCGACATTCCTGAAATGCAACCAAAACTAGTGGATCCTACCTCTGCAATCAGTGTTGCACCAGATTCGTTTGTCTTTGTATCTATCAAGGACTTCCATGCCCCTGCATGCTCTTAGTTTGGAGGATTGTAAAATTCTTAGGAGAAGATTTTGCTTCTTTTAGTTTATTCTTAGAAAGAGTTTTGCAGTCTGGTTTTTTTTCTATTGCTTTATAATTTAAACTGGTCTCCTGTATTAGAAGATTAGCTTAGCTTTTCATTTCTTAATGAAAGTTAAAGTATAGGTTTTATAAGGTTCTTAAAGTGTTGCCTGAGACTACTGATGCCTGCTTCTTTTTCTTTAAAAATCTGAAAGCTAAGAATCAAGGAAGGAAAGAAGAAATACTTTACTTGAGCAAAAAGGCTTTTCAGAACCAGGCCAGGGCTTGCTTGAATGCAAAGTATACACAACCCTATAAACAGTCCCATTAACTAGCTCTAAACAAGATCCCCTTTTCCCTAAGTAAGCTTAAGCTTCTCCTTCAAATAAACACCACCCTAATGGGTGCCAAATCATTGTTCAGACTTCAGAAACAATGGAGCCTAAGCAAATGAGGTATTCTGGTTTTTACTCTGAAATTTACTGAGCATTTCCATCAATTTCCAATCATCATTTCACTATCATAGCATTTCCATATGATCAGCAATTTTTATTTATATGGCTAAGCAAAGGATTATTGGTGGGGTGAGATTTTCTGGTGTAGATCAGGTGAAAGCAGAAGAGTCCTGCAGCATATTTGATCGAAGAATAGTACCGCAGAAAACTCAATCATTTAAAGGTACTGAACCCTCCTTGTTGAAGAAATATATCGCCATCAATAGAAGGTAATATAAGAAGCATTAATGTTGTTCTTGCAGGGAAAAAGAAGACACAGAACTGGTTGCAGAGACAGTTTTCTGGGAAAATGAGTGAAGATCATGATTCTATCGTTGAAATAGAGCATGCAACAGCGGTGGCAGCTGCCGCATTTGCAGTTAAATCAATCGAAGAAGCGGCAACCTCTGATAAGAAACGGGCAGGCAACGAAACTGGTGACACTTTGGTGAAGATCAAGAGCAAAAAGGAAGAAACAACACTTTCAAAGCCAGAAGCTGGTAGATTTTCCAAAATATTCTCAGGTAAAATACGCTACACCACAGAACAATTTTTTGACAGAAAAAATCGAGTTTGCTTGTTAATGTTTTTGAACTAGAACCAAGAAGATTGCCTGTTTCAGGTGCAGGTTTAACAAGCACTCAAGAAGACCAAGATAGCAAGGTGCCAATAAGTACTTCCCCGAATGACAGGATCCCACAAAAGACCATCCTTCCTGCTCCCTCTTTTAAACGAACTTCAACGTCTGATGCCATTCTTCCTGCCCCATCAATGAAGGAGCCTCCAACTTTTGCTGTTAATCCATTAAACAGCACAGGCAGTATAAAGCCTGGAACTTCAGCACCAAAACTGGATTTGTCCACCACTACGAAACCTGCTACACCTTCAAATGAAACCAAATGGCAGAGTGCAGCAAGACCTGGAGTGGTAAAGACAAAAGCAGATGAATGGGAGGAGGCTGAGATGGCTAAACTCAACAAAAGGTAACATTTAGCCAATATCTAAATATGATTTACACTTTCTAAGAATATCCTATGGCTTTCATCCTTCAATTTAGGATCATATTATCTTCTTCCCTTAAATATAAATGTTATCCTATTCCTTCTCTAACCGTCATGACTTGTTAGGTATGAGCAGCAAACCACTACAATTCTTTCCTGGGAGAACAAGAAGAAGAAGAAAAGCAAACTTCGGCTGGGACAAAGAGAGGTCTATCGAGTTATCACCCTTGTTTATTTCAAAAATATTTGATAATCTGATCACTGCCGTCTAATACCAACTTCTTGAAAATGCAGGGTGAAATAGAGAAAAGAAAATTAAAGGCGCTACAAAAATACAACAATGAGATGGAATATATTGAACAGATTGCAGAAGGAGCAAGGGCACAGGCAGAGGAAAAGAATAAGAATAAAGTACTCAAAGTGAAAGAAAAGGCAAATACACTTAGAAGAACAGGGCAAGAAACTCCTACAACATGTTGCTGCTTTTAAATATGAAGACTTATAGATACTTGAACACTGTGAAGAATGTAAATATCTCTTTTACGAACATGTATTCACCAAGAGCAAACGATGGAAATTCGTATTATGATTGTTCATTCTAATTTATAAGAAACAAATAAAATACAAAATAATATATGTTAGATGTGGAGTACATAAATGATTGACACCAACACAATGGCATTCCCAAATCTATTCCTGTACAGTGAAAAAACATGTAAAAGACAGATGGTACTCAAACTTGTGTAATAAGAATCAGCCACTTCTCAATAAATAATGGTAGTTACATCAGAAGTCAGAACGCACTGATTACTCAAGAAAGCTACCCTCATAAGCTGATGAAACTTCCGGTCCTTCATGCATACCAAATGAAGCTTCTGAATATCAAAGACTAGATATGGTAGGAATGTATATGAGCGACAGACTGGGTGGAGCCACATATATCTCAGATTCTCTAAGGTGCGGGCTCTGATGATGCCTCACGAGGTTATCTCCCTCACTAGCCTCTCCAAAGTAGGATATGCAAAGTACAATACCAAGACAGATGGGATTGCAAAAAGAACTGTGAGTAGTAAGTAGAGTACCAAAATTATAGCACAGCCTGGTAATACGAAAAAGACAATCAACAGAAGCAGTATAACTAATGGGAACTTGGATGTAATGTGAATGAGGCAATCCAAAGATTTTTGAAGGGAGAAATGATGCCGGTCAACACGGCCACCACCATCAGAACCATTATACCTAGACAGCAAAGGACAACTAGAATGGTTCCTCCTCAGGTTACTATTGCCAATTTGATTTCCAGTAGCCAAGTTGACTCTTGGACAACCAATTTGTTGATTTTCCCCATTGAAGGCAGGACCAAACTTCGCCCTATCATCATTGAAGCTCTCAACCATCCACAGAAGGAAGAAATTTTTGCGAGGAAACTTTAGATTCCCCTTATAAACCAGCCGCAAAGAAAACAGGTGGCACCACGGGCAAGCAATGAAAAATGGGATCTTAAATTTTTGAGTCGAGAATCTGAAGACCGCCCACTGAAGCGCCAGGACACAATTTTTGCACAGGGTATGACCGCACCATAACACATGGGGCACATTCTCGACAATGTTGAAAGATTCCAAGCAAATAGGGCATTCTAGCCCTTCCTCTCGGCTTGAATTCGAGCAAACTTCATCATCCGAGGAGTCCAAAAACACCCGGCTCGGCTCCGACGAACTTCTCCTAAGTCCAATGCTCGTAATGGCATTAGAAGCAAAGCCCCACATTTGAACTTCCCTTCTTTTTGCCAATAAGTAAACCAAACAACAAACAAAAGTATGAAGCCCGGAATACAGAACAACCCTGCAACAACAGAACAAACAAAACCGAAAGGCCTTGATTATACAAAAATTCTGATCTACCCCAGTTATACAAATAGAATTAATCAGACCACACTGCTCAACTCAACTCCACCATGGACACTGAACAACTATAGATTCCATTTTCCAAGCAACAATTTTTACCTTTTTCCAAAGTTTAACATGTCAAAGCTTAAATCTTTCACAATGCAACCAGATTTCACCACAGAAAATCCAAAACCCAGAACAAGTTTCAATCAAAAAATGAAAAAGGAACGAACTTTGCATAGATTAGCACACAATGAGCTGGGAAATGAACACCCAACAAAGAAATTGAGCACATTACAATTTATTTCAACCTATAAAATTGAGTCTAGATTCAAAGTTGATATGAACATTTGAAATAAGAAGAGGAACACTAGTTGAAGGTGAGGAGAAAGGGCATACCCTTATGGGTTTAATCGAAATCTGAAGCTCCGGGGATTGGTTCGGACGGAAGAACCAAGACGATGATCAGCTCGGTTGGGTTTGTCTCCGGTGGCCGAGATATTTTGTATATTTGGTCCGAATACTAAAACGACGCCGTAACATATGAATCTGTGGACAGGTGGCGGAGTCCGCGTCACAAGGATTCTAGTTGGGTCTTTATGGTGAAGAGAAGGAAATTGGATTCTTTTACGATACTTGTGTTGTACCGTATTTGTTGACGGAGTCAGTAACAAAATGATAATTACGTAATTTTAAATCATCACAGTAACTATCTATTTTCCTATCAGATTGAAGGATAGCATTGAAATTTTAACAGATTAATAGTCTATTTTACTATCACACTACCAACCTCCTTGATTTATCTTCATCAATAGTCTCGTAATGCCAACGAGGTTTGGCTCAGTTGGCAAGGACGGGGTTGTGGTGGAGACCCCATCCGAGTTCGATCCCCGCTACCAACAGGTCTCGTTGGTTCGCGATCTATAAATTCTCCTATAGAAATCCATATCTAGAGGCTAGTGTGACAGGTATGTGTCCACTGTAAGTTCTTCAGTGTTAAGGTTGCAGGTTTGTCCTGACAATGGTGATATAGCGTAACCAAGTTCTCACCTAAACTTTTATATTTCTCATCAATAGTCTCGTAATGATATCCAATTCAATCTGAACTCGATCTTGTTCGCTATTTAACAGATTTTGCTCCCTGTGTTCATCTAAAACCAGGCTAAAGGAAAATTCAAGGCTGCAGAGTGAATCAGTTAGTCTCCCTTTTACTTTGTTTTCTCTAGTACTAGTGTTGGACTTCCATCTATTGGTAATTAAGTTATCTTTTTTTCTTGTTGTTAAATTCATATTGTTGGATGTTAACCCTCGAGTTTATATGTAGATATGTGCTTTCGAAATCGTCCAGCGGAAGCAGCAGGACCGGTTTTCGCATGGCCATTATTAAATCTGAAGTTCTTAACTAGAACTACTACTCCTTGATGGTTTAAAAAACCACCATTCCAACATTGTTCTTACAACAAGCTCAATCCAACAGTTTAACCCGAGGTTAAACTGATGTCAGATTATACCATGACTCGAGGGAAATGAAGCAATCTTGCCCTGTATGAGATACAGATTACATAGAGGCTCGGTTCGGACAACGTCTCGATCGGAATCAGTATGGACTGGGTTCCTCGCTCATCATTCTTTTTGACGAGCTGACCTCTGACTGCACCTCCGTCGTCGGGTAGAATCTTCACGCGCCGTGCAGAGAAAGTTATGTACATTTTACACAAAACCCCTAAAAGTTTTAACTTCAACAAGTATTTTTATTGTCGACGGAAGTTATGTTCACTTTCTCAAAGTTTCAACGTCTGATTCAAGCTGAGACCTGCTCACATTCGCCATTTCTGCCACCTTAACTGCTGCTCCCACACTGACATTGCCGCCTAGCCGCACGACCAACATCTCAACTACGGCTTCTAGCAACCTACAACATTTTTAAAAAAGGGGTCAAAAATTGAATTACATTTTGGCTCGTTTGCTAATAAACATTTGTTTAAAAAAAGTTTAGGTGAGAGCTACTAAACATTGTACCTAGAAATAATATGCAAGTCATAGAAACTATCAACAAGTTAACATGCCATCATTCATGATCTTCCTACTTCGAAATGATTATACATGAAGCAAGTATGACCTAATTCATAATATTTGGGATTGAATATTATGAATTAGCTAGAATAAAAAAAAGAGAAAGAAGATACAACTAAATGGAGTGAGATTATTAATTTAACTTACATTAAACTATTACACCCTACAATTAAATGGATGGGTAGAATTCAGTTAGCACTTCTATTTCTGATAGGATCAGAATCCATTCAAAATAAGAAACTAAGAAATTAAGGGAAATCTACAAAGAAACATTCATTTCATACCAATTCAATAAGAGTTTACAGACTTAGAGATCAATCTCCTACAATTATGGAATAACTTCCTATAAGATAACTACTTATGATTCAATAAGAGTTTACAGACTTAGAGATCAATCTCCTACAATTATGGAATAACTTCCTATAAGATAACTACTTATGATTGGGCCAGATGAGTCAGCAATCTCTTACGGGCTTAGATCTATATTATACGTACTAATATAAAAGAGGAATAACAGATAATCCTGACAATCCTCCCTAGGGCTGGGCATGGGACGGGACGGGTCGGGATTTGTCAGAATCCCGTCCCGTCCCGAAAATAATTTATCTGGACCGGACGATGTTTTGAGAAATTTGTCCCGCACGTCTCGATCCCGAAAAATTATCCTTAAAAAAAATTGAAATAAATAACCAACTGAATTATTACATTCCACATTCATGACCAAACAGCAGCTTTGTTACAGCAATAACCAATTGAGGACCAGTAAATTTCTGAGGAATGATCAGCAGCCTCTGGGGAGGAGTGAACAGCAGCAGCTTTTGGATGAGGCAGTAATGCCTGATTGGTACACTGCAATGTGTTCTAACAATGAAAGAGATACTGGTACTAGTAGTACTCAGTGGTACCAAAAGGAGCCTATTGATCAGTCTTTGGTGTCCTTGTTCTTGGTGGACAAACAGCAGCCAAACTTGGCTCTTCAGCTGTGAGCCTTGAACTGAGAGTACTTCATTTGCCAACTAATAAAACAGTAAGCTCTCGTAGTGAGTTGAGCTCAGAGTAGGTAAGAACAAGGAGTCTTTCATTTTCTGTTACCAGTTGGCTTCTTCTACCCAACTAAATGTTAGAATGAGTCATTGAACAACTAAATGTAGAATAATTCAAAAGATTACCATATGTCTACATATGGTACTTGCTTTTGCTTATCATGAGTTGAGTAATGCCTTCCAGTTGCGATAAGTTGTATGTTCTAATGTAGAATGTCTCTATTTATCCACCCTTGAACAGTTGAACTGCTTGCTAAATAAGTATATATGGGATTTTCTTTTTCATTGAAATTAAGAAGTGAACTTGCTAACCCTGCACAACAAAGAATTAGTGACAAGGATTCATTTTCTGAAACAAGTAGTTCTTTTGCGTCTAGATATCTCATCTCAATCATATAAGCATCATGAATTCAGTAACTCGGTAACAGATAGCCAGCATAATCACATCGAACTTAACGAAGCTATCAACTAGAATCAAAAAACAAGAAATGCATTAACAAAGATCCAAAAGGTTGGACTAACCCCAGGCAAGGTCTTCTTATTATGACATGCATTGACCACCTTGTCTGCTTCCTCTCTAGATGAACATATCACAAAGCACTGAAAGCAGCACCCTGCAAATCAAGCATTCAAATGCATTTAGTAATCAAATTGAACGATAATATTCAAAATCCAATTGAATCAAAATCCAATTGAATCAAAACCCAAACTTTAGGATAAAAGTTAGAGCAGTACCGTCACTACCGTGAGCTTTCGGAGGAAGAAAAGAACCGGCGAGCTTGGGATCATGATTCGCCCAGCAATCAAAGGAGAGAAGATGAGGTGGCCAGGCCGGATCAGATTCGTGATTCGTGAATCGCCCAGCAATCGAAGGAGAGAAGAGAGAGAACGAGCCGGATCGAGAGAGAGAAGAGACGGAGAGAATGAAGGCGACTGAGAGAGAGGCGTCGAGGTAGAGAGTAGAGACTGAGAGAGAGAGGCGACGAGGTAGAGAAAAGTGTAGGGTTTCATGGACGGTTACGATCTTAGCAGAATGGACGGCTACGATCATTTCGGGTTCGTCCCGGTCCCGCGCGGGTTCGTCCCGATCCCGTCCCGTTTCTAAACTTTCGAGACGGGACGGGACGGGACGGACATTTTCAAACTCTATCTCGTCCCATCCCGTTAATTTTCGGTACGGGACCGGGACGGGATCGGGATTCCGGTACGAAGTGCCCACCCCTAATCCTCCCCCTTAAAAGAGCAGACCGACCATGGCTGCTGACGCTGATAAATTACTCGGTTAATCGCCCGGAATCTCATGAGTAGCACGATCCTGAAGAATGTGGTCATTGTCATGGTGCTTCTTAACCTCATGCTGGTTGTACCTCTTTCTCTTGATCACACAGTCAACATCTTTATTCCCATATTCTGTATCGAAAGACATAAACTTTAACGTTGAATTGGTTTGAATCTCTTGGTCCTAGGAGCACTGTCGAAAACTTTAACGTTTGTGGAAGTCACAATTGATGTAGAAAGAATTGAAGTCTTGTACTGAATGAAATGGGGTGGAACAGAGTGGGGATTATTGACCGACATATGGTGAGAATGATGTTCAAGGGTCGTAATAAGGCGGGGTAGATGAAAGATCAATGCCATGGTGGTTATTGGAGGTACGGTTGATGAGCAGAGTGAACATAGTAATATGAAGATATGAGTGTCGGCTAAAATTGTTCCTGAATCCGACGCATATCCTTCGTAAAGTTGTCATGGTAATTGTTCAACAATTGTCGAATGGTAGTAAAAGAACTGATGCAGTGTTGTAACGTTTCTGGAGACGGAAGCAAATGACCATTGATGATTGTGGTAGAATGGTTTGGTTGTTGTGGTGGTGGGTGATGATATGGCTGTGAAAACTTGGGTTGCGAGTAAGGCGGAAGCGAATTGATGATGGTGGCAGAAGGATCAAGTTGCAGCGGAGAAAAAAGATTTGGTGTGGTGGAGGGTTGTGTGATTTGAAGGTTGCGCATCCGAGCCATATTGGCTCTGATACTAATGATAGGATCGGAATCCATTCAAAATAGGAAACTAAGGAAATTAAGAGAAATCTACAAAGATAAACTAATCAACATTCATATCATTCATTTCATACCAATTCGGTAAGAGTTTACACTTATAGAAATCAATCTCCTACAATTATAGAAAAACTTCCTATAAGAACTACTTATGATTGGGCCAGATGAGTCACCAATCTCTTACGGGGTCACCAATCTCTTACGGGCTTAAATCTATATTATACATACTAATATAAAAGAGGAATAACAGAGTCCTAACAATTTCTAGGAAAAATCCTATAGCAGTCTTTTAGTACACTGGCTTCGAAATCTATACTTGTTCTGCTATACATGTTTGTATAACATATATCAAGCTATAAACCATATAATTATTTAACTGAATTTAGTATTGATGTTTTAATAGTTGAAGGATCCATAATTGAACCATGTAGTTGCAATGACGTCATTTTCGTTTGCGGGGAAGATCTGTGTTTTAATATAGGAACAAAAAGGAGAACATATATGTGTGAAAAATACATATCTAGTTTCTTTCTGCCACCACCAAGTATACTCTATGAGAAATTATAAACTGTATCTGAAATAC
Organism: Comarum palustre; assembly: GCA_951800085.1. NCBI lineage: Eukaryota > Viridiplantae > Streptophyta > Magnoliopsida > Rosales > Rosaceae > Comarum > Comarum palustre. Next base: position 3,338,047 of record OX637584.1, on the reverse strand, counting down.
CACGTGATATTTGGTCTCCTTTAACAATATTGGTTCAAGTATTTGATTTCAGGTCAATCTCAGGTCCCTCCTGCCTCTTTCTCCTTCCATTTGATTTTCTCTGCTTCAAAGTTTCATAATTTTTTTTATTATAATTTTGATTTTTTTTATTAGAGTCTCAGGTGGTGAAGGTGATACTAGCTGGTGATGAATCGAGCAGCGTGATAAACAACAAGGATGAAGATGGATGGTCCCCGCTTCATTCCTCGGCGAGCATTGTGGAGATACTGCTCAGCAAAGGTTGAGCTGTTAGGGATTCTTAGCAGTTTTCGGTTTATGTTTTTGAGCAATGTGTGTTTGGGAGAAGTTAAGTAGACAATGTTAGAGTTTGGAACGGTGCATTTTGATTTATGTCATTGTTTTGATTCGTTTGTGTAAATAGGAGCTGATGTTAATCTGAAGAATGATGGCGGTCACGTTGCTCTTCACTATGCTGCCAACAAGGGATAGGTGGTGGAGAGTTTGATTTTGCTGAGGAAGAATAATATAATGGAAGTGACAAACTCAAACTAACAGATCACAAATATGCAAAGATATAAAGGATAAAGCAAAGTGAACACCGGATATAACGTGGTTCGACAATGTGCCTACGTCCACGGGGCAACAACAACAACAAGAACTTCCACTATCAAATAATGGGTACACAAGAGATACACAACTTCAAGAACACCATTTGAAGGAAACACTCTCTCACACTTGTTTTGCTACACTACATTACACTCTCAACTTGGAGTGGACACTCTTCACTCTCTACTAGGATGAAGATGCTTGAGATGATCGATGTGATTAATCTGATGGAATGAGCAAATGACCTCTCATTTTGTAGGCTTAAGGAGGAACCCTCATTAGTGTTCTCTTATAATGGTGCTCATGTAACTCTCATAACTTATGACACCGTAACCATCCATATTCTCAAGTCTTAAAACCTTGTAACTTAAGAGCTACTAACTCCTAAGACCACTAACTCATAACTCATAAACCTTTAACATTCATATCATGAATTAGTGGTGTAACTTATAAGTTTAGATATTATAATAAATCTCGCAATGGGAAAGCTTAATTTACTGGACAAGGTTTGTAACAGGGAACTATACTTGTATACTCATTCTCATGACATGTTCAGATGTTGCAGTTTCTTCGTTTGTTTTCTCAAATTTCCTTTGTTGATGAGTAACTGAAGTTTTGCAAGTACATTTAAGCATGAGTTGATTAAACATTGTAAAGATCAGTATGCTAGCACACAATCGGCTCGTTTAAATTTGTTTCCAACCAATATGCCTACAGTACAATTGATGTGGTTTATAATTGACGGCCCTGAATTTTGAGTCTTTAACTATTAACCGATTGTCCTCCTTCTGAGGCTACCCTAACAGTTTAACATACAAAATATCAGATGATGTCAGATTCCGGCAGCCTACTGCAACCCGCAACAGTAACAGCTAAAGGTGACAGTGGACCAATTTCATCATCCGTTTTAAGAGAAAACAAGACCATATATGTTATCAAGTACGAAATCTTTTCAACTAAAAATGCAAGCAATTAGCAATGATGAAAAACCTCAACTCAAAATCAACAGAAATAGAGTCAAATACAGCTTCCCCAATTAAAATGATCATCAAACAAGCAAAAACATGGCCCCCAATTCAGAACAAGCAACTATAGCATTACTGTGAAGCAGAGATTAAAAAGAACGATATAAACATGATAAAACCACCAAGATTTTATTCCAAAAGGTAACTGCAGAACAACCAAGTTCTAAAATGATGGAATTTACAAACGCATAATGAGGGTGGCTGATGTTAGAATCTGTATTAGAAAGCAATCCACTCTCATCAGTCATCATACCATCTGCAATTTAGTTTCTGTTTTTATTTAACAACAACTGCAACTCTTCAAGCTACAACCTTTAACATGGCAGACCAATATGAGCAAAGAAGAAACACCCAGAACCGAAATCAACAACGAAGCATCGAAAGTTGTTGGCTTTTGGTTTTCTCAGACCGAGTTTGATAATAACGGCGAAGTTCTTAGGCAAACATCAAACTTCAAACTTGGGCTTTTGACCCCTCGGTGGTGGTGAAGGGGAAGACATTGCTGTGAAGATTAAGGAGCTGATGCAGAGTGATAGCTCTGAAGATTGGAGAAGAGGCTCTGTGTGCCATGAGGAAATTTCAAGGGACAAACTGACAATAGAATGGATAGTTGGATACTTGAAGCCTAAACTCTAAAACGACAACTTTATGTGCCGTTTTGTCAAGTAGATGATATCTGTAATGGTTGATATGAACCATAAAATTATATCTTCTCTGTTCAGTTGGGCTGTGGTATAGTGAGGGGAACCAAAGCATGGTTTCCTCTTCTATCTCAGCTCTCTCTCTCATTCACTCTCACATTTCATGTACTAGTTTGGATGTGTGTGAAAAACCCAGTAACTCTTTTAGGAGACCAGTCCAAGTTAAGAGACCCATTACAGTTTGCTCTAGCTCTACTGATCAAGGTTCTGCTTCTTTACAATCTCGCCGAGGTGTTCTTCATAGCTCGGTTGCTTTGGCTGCTTCAGCAGCTGTTCTGTTCTGGACAAGTCTAGGTATGTATGATTCCAAATCTCCAAACTTTGCTATGTTGACTTGTTCTCTGTTTTCAGTTTTAGTGGTGTGCAAAGATTATTGCTTTCTTTAGTCTACTACTATTGAGTAAGCTCTTACCTTCTGCTAGCTTATCCAGAAATAACTAAAACTGATTCAAAAGTTGGATTAAATCTAGTCAAAAATTACTGCCTGGCTATCTCAGAATGTACGAGCTGATGAGCTATTGAGTTCTATTGATCCATTTATTTTTTTTCTTTCTGTTGAAGGCAATTATCCAATTAACATGAATTGTCATGGCCATTGGTGAAGCTAGCTAAGGACTTCATAGACTTATGGTTCCACTTTTCATTATGTTAAATGATTTCCAATTTGCAAAACAACAAGGTTTAATTACACAATATGGTGAAATGTCCTATCAGGGAGTTGAGTGAAAAATGTAAATGAACTCTTGGTCAGTAGAGACTAAAGAGGAAGCAAACTTAAAGAACAGTACTTGATGTGTGGGCACTTTTTGTGTTGCAGCTAGAGCTGGATTTCTATCGGGATCGACCGGTTTAGAATCAATTCCAGGACTTGAGTTACCCAAAGTGGAGTTCCTTGACCGCTTCAATGGTTTGATCCTCACTCATTTTTCCTAAATATGGCACTTACGTTCAGTTCTCAGCCAGCGAGTACTGAACAAGCTTGATATTGTGTGTCAAATAATGTTTTCCAATTGTTACGCAGAAGAAAACAGGAAGTTTTATGAAGAAAATGATGCGAGATTCAAGTCATCTCCACTACTCCAGGGGCTATTAGAAAAATCCAAGCTTAACAAAGAGAAGTAATGTCTTGCTTCCATTTCGAGTCATTAGGAAATAGACTTCCTTATGATAGACTATTTCTAATGTTCCCACACCAAACTTTGACATGTTCAGGAATAGTAGGGAAATGAAACATGTCGGATTTGAATATTTTCACTGTAAATGTTTATGTGAACAATAGCCGACTAGAAAGAGTTGATCTCGCCTAATCTCTATTTGACCAAACTTGATTACTCCCAATATATAAGAAACAAAGTCTCAGACACAATTTGCATATTTTCCAAAATCATTTAGAGAAAAGAGAATGATATTCATGTACCAAAAAACAAAGAACAAGACAGAGGAATGGTCTTGCACGGAATTAAGGGAAGTTGCAGGGGTGCTTCTGATATTGTGAGTCCAAACAATGACACAAAGACAAAACAAAAATATGAAAATCAAAAGTCGCAGTAATGATCAGCAATCATTCTTGATGGACCAGAAATAAATAAAAAAGCTTGATACTATTTTATGGAGAACTAAAGCGGTTGATTCTGTTGCTGACCAAAATACCAAATGACCTCTTCTGCTAACTCATCTTCTGCAAATATAGCCGTATGTTTCTTCAATAACACAAAACCCAACAAATAATTGATACCCTCTTTCTCTTCTATCATTCCCAAAAGTCCGAAACTCAAAATCCCAGGTACTCTATTTCTCTTCAAACCCATAAAGTTCTTAGCTTTTCTTCAATTTTTGATTAAAACGATTTCAATTTCCCGGGTTAGGTCAAATATGCACAGTTGAATATGTGTAATTGAGAATTGAATTGAATTCATGTCGTTTTCTGCAGCTGAGAATTGCTGAGGAGTTTGAATTTGGGTTTCTTGGGGAGTGATTCGAGTTTCTGGGTTGAATTCGGTAAGGGTTTCTGTTAGTTTATGGAAAAGTTTAGTTTTTTTGTTGGTTAAATTATGAAGGTTTGATAAAGTTATGATCTTTATATGTGTGTGTGTGTGGTTAATTTGATTGTGAACATGGATTGGTTTTGTGGTTTTTAGGGGAGCTCTGTGATTAGTTGAGGTTGGCATTGTAGGATTGATGTGAGTTGGAGCTTAAATTATTGATAGCGGTGGTGTGTTAGTGGGTGCATTTTGGGCTGGGAAGTGTGTGGCTGTAGCTTGGAGTATTGAATATGTACCGGACTGTGGCTACAGCTACTACTGTAACCCGGGGTGGATCACCGACCGATAGTGGGGATTATGTGGTTAGTTTGGATCAAGTGCCGAGGTGGAGCAATGCAGATCATCGGTCCTCTTTGGAATATGACAATGAAGATCCCACCTTTTCAAATTCTTACTTCCCTGATCCTTTGACTGCTCAATCCAGGGCTGAAAATGGACTCAATGCGATAGCTTCGAGGTTTCCAGTTGATCATGAGATTAATTCAAAGATATATTTGTGGAGGGGGAACCCTTGGAATCTCGAAGTTGATGCTGTAGTGAACTCTACAAATGAGGTGAGTACTCAGTATGGTTATAGTGATAATTTTATGACAGAGCTATGCGGCTATGCTCATTGTCTCTTAGGAAATGCAAAGGTTTCCGTATTTGCATGGTAATACTTTGGACCTGTGGCTGTGTATTTCTTTAACTTATAACCTTCTCGATATTTGAAAATATATTATTCCACCAAATTCCTAACCAGCAAATACCATCAATTTCATTTGGATTGGGGAACCAATGGATGCACGTGGCTAATGTATCGTATTCCCTAACGTGCTTTCAATTCGATCATTTGCAGAACATGGATGAAGCACACTGCAGCCCTGGCTTGCATGCTGCAGCTGGACCTGGTCTTGCAGAAGAATGTGCAGCTTTGGTATGCTACTTATTAATCAAATTTAGCTATTTTATGGAAAATATGTATGGCTTACACTTGGTTGGTGGAATGTTGTCTTCAGTCTTCAGACATCAATCATAAGATCCTTGACGAAATATAGAATAGGATATGGCATACAATTTTTTTATGACATAAACTAAATATCATTTTCTTTAAAATCCTTCTGCCTGGTGTTCTACTGTGATTAAATTATATCAAGTTTCAACTGATTTGAACCTTTGTTTGATAGGGTGGTTGCCGAACAGGGATGGCAAAGGTTACTAAAGCATATGACCTTCCAGCTAGGTATTGTCCTTTTCCATGTATTATGCATAAAGCTGAATCTATGTATCATTCTATCAAAGCGCAAATCCGTTTAGTAGAACATTAGAATGCTCATTTAGCCCCTAAGCACTCTTCATTTCTGAAGTTTTGGATTCACAAGACATTACTAGTTTGTAGGATATGCTGATAGCATCACTTATAGGGATTGTCTTTTATTAACATCATTACTTGAAGTTGTGGGAACTTCTCTTGATGTCCAAGTAGGCTGTGAGGATGTATTTGAAGATAACCCCTTTGCCTTTGATCTGTTCTTTTGTATTTTCTCAGCATAAAGGATGTTTTTCATAACTCATGGTTACTTGTGAGCTAATGTAGGTGTTGCATTTCATGCTCTAGCATTCTTAGCTTTTCGATTCGCATCAGCATTTTATTCTGTACGTGGAGTTTTTTTCCTATTGTTGGTGCTGCACACAAGATTCTTGGGTCAGTAAAAGATGCTTTTTTCTTCTATATTTAGGAGGGTATTCCATACAGTTGGTCCCAAGTATGCTGTGAAGTACCATACTGCTGCAGAAAATGCTCTGAGCCACTGCTACCAGTCTTGTCTTGAACTCCTCATTGAAAATGGGCTGCAAAGGTGGGGGTGACAGCTATACTATTTCCTTGAAGTTTCCATCTATTCAGCTCTTTATTAACATCTTTATTTGTTTCCCTCAAGTAACTTTACTTGGCAAATTTATTTGCAGCATTGCAATGGGCTGCATATATACTGAGGCTAAGAACTATCCTCGTGAGCCAGCTGCCCATGTTGCTATAAGTGAGTTTATGTTTTTCATTCTCCTGGAAAAAGTTGTTGTGATGATGTTGACATGAAGCACATCAACCATGTTTGAGCATCCATGCTGAATTACTAAAAAAATATTTATATTCATGTTATAGTTGTTCCTTAATAGCTATTTCTCAAGATTGCATTTCTTTTATTCTTGCTCTCCCGCTCATCTATCGTCTGGTTTTATTCAGGGACTGTACGACGGTTTCTAGAGAAACAGAAGGATAAAATCGCAGCTGTTGTCTTTTGTACTACCACATCAACTGATACAGAAATTTACAAAAGGTGCTTTTTCTTTATCAAGCAGATGTAACTTGAGCTGGTTCATTGTGACTTGTCACGTAATTTTGAATAATTTATTTACAGAAGTCTGAGAGCTCATTATTTCTCCTTCACCTTTCTAAGTGTAGATTGCTTCCGCTTTACTTTCCTCGAGATAGACTTGAAGAGGAGGTTGCCATGTCAAAACTTCCTGCAGATGTAGGCGATGAAAATGGTGAGACAATTATAGATGAACGCAAAATCAGGATAAAGCCTTTGCCGAAAAAGACTATTCCAAAGCCTTCAAGAGCTCCAGTTGATCTTCCTGTTAGTGATGTAGGCTTGGTACGGAGGTGAGTTACTTAGAAGAAGCATACATTTACAAATGAACGTAAAGCGGTTCTCAAGTACTATAACAGAATACTTGATGCAAATTACCATTGAAGAACTCCATGTTCTATCTATAGCAATGTTCATAGATGCTGTGTACTTGATTATGTGATGGTTCATTTAACTAGACTTACAACTGTCATTAGCTGCTTTGGTTTTAATTAACCTGCTTGCTGAACAATTGTTACACAGGAATTCATCATATTTGGATTCATTTCTGGATCCGGCCTTTATGTCTTTGATAAAAGATCCGGACCAGAGACGCAGGGAACAATGGGAAAAAACTGCTCACGCACAAGGTGGATGGAATTGTGCTAAATTGCTTGGGTTTGGTGATCTTGGTGGACCTCCATTGTCTGCTGCAGAAGAATACTCACTTCATTCAAGATACCTGGCTAAAGCAAACTCTCTCAATCTTTCAGAAATTGCAGAAATGAAAATTGTGTATGCACTTATATCTCTTTGTCTTCAGTGGTAATTGTAAAGTCTTTAGCGTATAGATTTTTACACCTGTCGACGTCGTAACATTATAGGGGCTTTCATTCTATTTCTCCTTTGCTATCAAAGTATTAGTAACTCTTCAACTGGTTGGGCACTAATATTTGATATTAACAAAAAAGGAGGTAGTTATGTGCTGTTAAACCAATGAAGATTAATCAAAAACATTTTGCAATGTGGTGGAGATATTTAAAAAATGAATCTATTTGTATTTTATCCTCAAATTGTGTGGATTAATTTCTTCATTATCCTGAAAAAGCAAGAGTATTAAAGAAAGACTCACAGGAGCTTTTTCTTTTGTTGTAGGATCAAAGTTTTTGCAAAAGTTTGGAGTGTGCGTCTTCTGTGCAGTTATTATTATATTGAATTGTATATTGTTTTCTCTATTTCAGCTACCGAGGTGGAGTTGACAGTGAGGGTCGTCCTGTGATGGTAGTTGTTGGGGCACATTTTCTGTTGCGATGTCTTGATCTAGAACGATTTGTGCATTATGTTGTCAAGGTACCAAAGCGTTGAACTTCATGTTTATATGCAGATGTCACTAAGAAAATGTTTATAAGTTTGCTTAAAATGCATACTTAATTTTCTTTCTCTATTGGTTTACAGGAGTTTGAGCCCATAATACAGAAGCCTTATACTATCGTGTATTTCCACTCTGCAGCATCTCTACAGCTGTAAGTTCCTCATTTTTTTTGGAAAAATGCAAAACGTGAATGAGTATAGGCTACATAAACATTTTATTCTGGCACCCCAGAACACTTCTGTTATTTGGAGTACTCCTTATGGATAAGTGGCAAGGAGTTGCTAAATATTCTTATATGTGATTGGCAGGCTTTTCTGTAACTGATAATTTTGCTTCTCTAAATGTATGCAGTCAGCCAGACTTGGGGTGGATGAGAAGATTACAACAAATACTTGGTCGCAAGCACCAACGTAATCTTCATGTAGGTTTTTTAACTTGTCCATCTACTTGAGCCATTATATATCCACCATCACATCTCTAATCCTTGTTGCCTTTACATAGGCAATATTTGTTCTTCACCCTACATTTGGACTTAAGGCAGCTGTATTTGCTATGCAATTGTTCGTGGACAGTGTGGTATGTCTAGTTTCAGTTGTGTTTACTCGGTTATTAATGTTCTTATCACTTAAAAAGAACATTGCAAGTAAAAGGTATTTAACACTTGTTTCTAGGTCTGGAAGAAAGTGGTATATGTGGATAGATTACTGCAGCTCTTTAGATATGTTCCTCGTGAGCAGTTGACCATCCCTGACTTTGTGTTCCAGTTGAGTTTTCTCTTCCTTCTACCCGTACACTTGGTCTTTTAGCAAGTTCTTGATTCTATGATTCTATTGATTTTATTACCATGATAATGTAGGCACGATTTGGAAGTGAATGGTGGGAAGGGTCTTATCGTTGACCCAAGAACGAAGTATGTGTATCATCGTCCATAGTATCATAAATACAATTCCATTGGGAATTTTATGGAATGTGTATCATCTTTCATGCCTTCATGGTACCACAAATACAACTCCGTTGAGCAACAAAGGAAGTCGATGGATTCTGATGGGTTATAATGTATTGATTATAGTCTCTTCTATTTTATCATCAGGTCCGCTCAGGCATGAGATAACCGTTCAAGATGGAACGGCGATAGTCGTCTGATATTTAATGAATTGATAAAATAGACTTAAACGGACAATATCCATTCAAAGATCGAACGATGATATGTCTGAGCAATCGTGATTGTATCATATAGGTAATACGTGAGAGTCAAATTTGTCTGGTGCTTGTGTAGAAAAGCTGTAATTCTTTTGTTTTTTTCACTCTTTTTGAATCAACAAATGATCTCTACATGAGATGAAACTTGCAATATTCTTTCTTGTACCATTTTTGGATGAGTTATCAATAAAATGCAAGTGGGTTTGAGCCTGTGTGAGAGCAGATTCGTTGCCAATTTAAGTCTCCCTCAAACTCGCTTGGAAATAACCAACAATATCACTTTTTTTTAAGATCACATTAGAATCGTAAAGAAGTTCACTATTTACCAAAGTAAAAAGAAAAACTATTTACTGAAAATCTGAAACCCACAAACAAAAGAAACTAGTGGTTTCTCTGTTAATATCATAGATTCAGCCCACGAATCAGCAGATAAAAATCCCAGTGGGACTACGAGCTTCATCATAGCGTTCCACACAGTTTTCATATATATAGGGATTTTACCTTCGAATAAAATCTTGAATACCAATACCCACGTGGTCACGTCGGCCTCTTTGCTTCGGCAACTCTCCGGTGAGTCCGGTTACACTTCATTTCTCTTCACTTCTTTGCTTTTAGGATTATTCTGCTATGTTTTAGTTTCATAGATAAACCTGGGATTTGATAAAGAATCAAACTTTATACTCCTGGTACATAAAGATTGGATTTTGATGAATTTGGTGTTGTATGCTTTAGAGTTTTGATAGCAGAATTTGGTTGAATTGTAATGTTTCAGTTTTGAATTTGATTTCATGTGTAAAGATTACCAGTATCCCTTGAGCTTGAAATGTGATTTGGACTTTGATGTACCCTTGTAGATGCTGATGTTGTTTTAGAAGAGTTTGGAGAAAAACAAGTGTGTTTGTTGAAGATGGTGCAAGGTTTGTCACTGTGCACTCTGGCTACATCGTGTAGCAGTTGTGTTTGTGGATCAGTGCCTTCATGGAGGAAGCATTTTGGAGTAATGAGGAAAGACCAGATGAGCGGTGAAAGGAGTTTTGTGTGGCATCAGTGTGATCATAGCGTATTCGTGAAAGGTAATACTGATATGATGAGGCAAAGGAATGTAAGGGTGGAAGCTGGGTGGCTGTTTAAAGGGGGTGATAGGGGGTCGGATGCGATCTCAGAGCGTAGTGAGAGTGCTAATGAGGATATTTTGATATTCTTCTTCCAGCTGGACCTGGCAACTCGAGTACAGGTTTGGTGCAGATCCTTCGATGATTTTAATCTGATACGAGGTTTTCTTTTGTGTGCAGTTATTGACTTATTGTCATTTAGGATCAGGTGGTCTGACTTATATCTCAGTGTTTCTTTTTAGTCTGACATGATTCGCTATTTGGGGTTGTATTGACAGTATGCATTGAATATGGAAGAGTATGACATTGCACAACAACTGAGAACCAAGCTGGCTGAGGTTAGATCTGTCATCTCTGTTCCTCACTATCAGTGAAATTCTAACCAGGTGTCTGTCACCAGTTTAAGAGTCTTCTTCTTTTAATGAATACCTTATAGGCTTCTGTTAACTGCACTACTTAGCAAACTCATGAATCACTGAGACAGTGTGGTTTTCTGAGCTTCTAATCTAGATTTCTTTTAGATGCATTACAGAAATAAAAGATGATTTAGTTGTTCTATCCAATTTGAATGTTGGGGGTGTGTTATTTTGGTGTTAAACTTAAAACAATGGATGCATGAGATGCACTTGTGCGCAAATATGTAACAAGGAAATATGTTTGAGCTTTCTGGTATATGAAGAATCAAGTAATCTTGCAGCTTGACTAATAAACGTCTTTATTGGAAGGTTGAAGCAGAAGTTGCTAAGCAGCAGGAGGGGAAAAGGGGATCATCTTCAAAAAGTGAAGCTCAAGATAAGGCTTTAAGTATCATTCGCTTACGGTATGCTATGATATTTAAATTTAATTCCAGTGAGAGAGGTGTAATTATTGTGTTTCTACTAAATTTTCCCAATTCTGTTGGCGTATGGAGTCAACTAGAGATGTGATGAGACTGCTATGTTTGTCTTTTCTTACAGTGCAGACTTGCAAGGTACAATTGAAGGTGAGAATTATGCATTGGCAGCCAAGCTTCGAGATGAAATTTCAAGATTGGAGGCAGAATCATTGGCTATATCAGCCAAAGCTTTGGCACATGAAAATGCAAACTATGCATTTCGTTTGGGACAGAGAGTGAGGCATCAGAATTTTGGTAAGTTCTATCTCTGACTTCTGCTGACATATATCTTTCATCTATTTGATTCCTGATGCAAGATGGTGATGTCAAGTAGTGTATAATTGGATTCTTCTCAATGAGGCATATCTAGGGTAGTTGAAGTTCATAATGAGGGAGTATATTATAGGCAAATAAATTAAATAAATTAAAACTTGCAGCTTGAAAGGAGGGTAAATAAATTATGTATCCTCCTTTCCTGCTTTTTGTTACAAAAAATACAACTTTATGTGATCTTATGTGTTCAGGTTATCGGGCTGTGGTTTGTGGAATGGATCCAGTGTGCTGTGAATCAAGTTCATGGATGGAAACTGCTCAAGTTGAAAAGCTGTCTCGGGGTTCTAATCAGCCATTTTATCAGGTTAAATTCTGGATAGTCTATCATTTATTAGAATGTAACAACAAGCTTAATTTATTTACAATTAACAGTAATTGGCCGAGTGATCAAACCTCTCATGCAATAGTATCTTGAATCTTCTCTTCTTTATCTTGTGCCAGGTCTTGGTTGATGTGCATGCAGACCCCAACCTTCTGGTGGCTTATGGTAATCTGCATCTATTTGACCCGATTGGTTCTCAAACTTAAGTTTCTAACTTTCTATAAAGTGTATGCATTAGCTTGGCTTATATTCATTTTGTAATTTTTTTTATTTTTTATTTTGGTTTTCTTGTGCTGCAGTTGCTGAGGAGAATCTGTTGGCCCCTGACACACCAGACTTGGTGAGTAGATGTCTCCCTTTTTTGCCATCTTTGTTTCTGTATTTTTCTATATAAAAAAATGTTTTGTTAACTTGTATTTTTCTTGAAGATCAGATATTCCTCCTATGACTAGAAACGAGTGACAATAAAACATCGTTGATTTGTTCTCTGGTTAACCCTGTGCAGGATAGATTTGATCACCCCTATATTTCCTTCTTATTCTACGGGATGGACGCAGCTGGTGATTTCATCCCTATCAAGCAGCTACGTGAGAAGTTCAACAGGCCGCGACATGAAATACCGCTCGATGAGGAGCCCGGAAGCGATGCTTAGACAAATGCCAGCATTTAGCAACAGACCTTGTATAACATTCTGATTTACATAGATCCCAAAACCTTCCTAGAACGTACTAATTAGACTGGATGAACAATTAAACATGTTTTAGAGTCCATCTGTTTGTTACTTTTACTTTGTAAATGAAATGAAGGGGAAATGAGTATATGTCTGGGAAGTGATTATCTGCTTCTAAATTGATTGTGGGCGTCCAGATTTTTACTGTTCTCTCCTTGGCAAGTGAGAGAGGCTCAAGGGACAATTTCTAAATCTAATCTTTTAGACATGAAAACATTCCGAGGCCAATAAGTCAGTAAGATATGGGTCAATGGCAGGTTAGGAGAATTTGCTCTCGACTGAATATTTCAACAGAAGCACAAGTGTAGAATGAATCAAATCCCTCTGCTAAATACAACATATATGGGACGCATCCTACATTACTCAGAAGACTGAGATTCATCAAGTTTTGTGGTTGCTTCTTTATCCACAAACCGCACTAAATGGCTGGACAATTCTTGCAGGCACTGATGACAATTCTGAGGTGTGCAGCCTCCGCTTTCTTCTCACCAGTCATGTTTACTAGTTGGATGCCTGAATTGATGTCCAGCAATGTGACTGATCTCAGCCTCTCAGGTGGATATTTGGGACGCTCTGAGGCCATTAACACAACCTGCCTGCACGATTATAATTCACTTCTGTCAAGTCAATGCAGATGTCTTATTAGCGTACCATTACTCTTCATTCTCATAATCATACAGAACATAATCATGAAAGTTACTTCTAGAATTTGCAATGTTAAACAGTGCCTTGATCTTAAGCTTCCAGGCTTCAAAAATAGTCCGCTCATTTGGATCCTGGTGGCAGATTCCTGTTGGGGTCCAAAAAATCAAGACACTAGATCTAACAGAATTTGTGCGACTCCTGATCACGTATAGTCTGTATCGACAAGCCTAATGATCCATGTTACTAAGCAACACTAACAGGTGACACCATTTCTGTAATCCATTTGCACTTGGCTATATGCTTGGGACTTACTCAAACCCCTCTGTTTCATCAACTCTCGCACCTGATTAACCTGGCTCCATCTACCATCTGAAGCATACAGGTTACACATTAGCACATAGTAGGAGGCTTCATTAGGATGCAACTGAGAATAGCACGGCCGGCCCTGAGAATATAAAGGCCTTGGGCGAAATAAAAAATAGGGTCTAAATTTTTTAAAGCAAAGTCATATTTTGATAAACTGAATTTAATAAATTGAAAAAATATACCATATACAGTAAATAATAGCATTGAACATAAAAAAATTGGCACAATACAAACCAAGCAAAGCAACAACTTATAGAAAACATGCAGCATGGTGAGCTGAGCTTGTTCTACATGGTATTTTCCAACATTTCAGCTTGCATAAAGGTCAATAAAGAGAAAAGAAAGAGAAAACGAACAACCGGAAAAGAAATTGCAAATGTCAACAACTTAATAATATCCAGAGTCAAAATATATAACATAATTGAAAATAGAAAACAATGAGTGGAAGTAATGATTGAAGTCTATTTGATATTCATCAAGCTCAATTACATGATTAACTAAATAGATCACTGCAAACTCAAAACTAAGCTGCTAATATTATAGAATAGGTAGTCTTGCCAATTACACCATCATCCATATACAAAAATTGGAGCATTCATCTGATTTCAACAATTCTAACATTTACTAAAGATTTTACCAATAGAGAATATAAGTCCTATTGCAATATCAGTTTATAAAAAAATATCTTCTTGCATTTTTGGAAGCAAAATCATCTATCAACTTTTCGCAATCAAGTTTCCCTAAGAAATCACTTTCAATTGAAATCAAAGCCAATGCATTTAATCTTTCTTGAGACACGGTTGATCGCATGTCTGTTTTAAACAATTTTAACTTAGAAAAACTTCTCTCTGCTAATACGACAGTGACAGGAACTGTTAATAGTATTTGATATGCAAGACAAGCAGATGGATAATAGTTCATTCTTTTCAAAAAGTTTAATATTGCAATAGCTGTGTCTATCTCATTTGGTAAATGCTTTTGTAAAAGCTGCAATTTATGAAATAAATCATCACCATCTATATCTAATACCTGGTTATATTGCAGCTTTAGTTCAAGATTCTTACAACTTTTCTTCAGCTCAACTTCATCCAACGAGTTCAATCTTTTTGCTGAAAATAAAAACCCAAAGATATCCTCATATTGCTTCATCTGCTCAAACCTTGTTCTTAATGAAGCAATGGCTTGATCCACGATGTATATAAAATACTCGATTCTAAAACACTCTTCAGCTGATTGTTGATACTCTGGTTCACCAGAGCTTACTTCAAATACCTGTGAAAACAATCATATATAGCATGAGATATTATTAGCTTTACTGAGATATTATATAACATGCAGTGAAGACATGTATAAATTATGTCATTATAACACAGCACAACTTATTATTTATGAAAAATACAACTACATGTAAGATCCAGGTCTCACCAAGCTTGGGACCCTTACCAAAATCCAAGACCAAATGATACAAATACAAAACAAAGTACAAAAACTGCTTATAGTCAGACTAAGACTGAGTGTGTCCTAAAATCACAGCATACCACACCATTCTGAATGCAAAACCATAACCTGGTTTGGTGGAGCAACTCACGGACTAGTATCAACCACAAGTTTGCAATTAAAAGAAAAGAGAGCAGAGATGAAACCAAAACTTCGTAACCATAACAGGATTCTACTTTCTAATTGATATGCTGCTACTTTCTAGTATTAATAGTCTTAGTTGCTAGCTAGCTTTAGACCACATAATCGATTTCATGCTTTCTTATCTACATTCTTTTCTGCTTTGTTTTGATCTGTAAACCACATATATATATATAAAAGATAGCTTTTTATAAAAATGTAATATATAATACTAGAAAGTAACAACATATCAACTAAAAACTTGTACCATTCTATACCATTCTTCTCTAACAACTAGCGGCATATCTTCTCTAACTAGTACCATTCTATATGAAAAACAATTAGTACAAGAGATAGAGGGGAAACAAATATACCTCATCATAATGCTTTTTTTCCTTGGTTTCTTCTTCTCTGGAAATACCATGTCAATATCCATCTCTTTAGCAATCTTTTTAGCGCCATTCAATTCTTTTCAAATCCATCTTCTTGATACTCTTGAAAGAATAAAATCAGTCCTTTCACATGGTCCATAGCCTCATCAATATGCATCTCCTGAGATTGTAAATGTTGGCTAACTAAATTAACTTTAGACAATATTTGAAACCAAATAACCATGCCAACTATGAAATCAAACTTTGCCAATTCATAACCAGCAAGACATGTGGCCTAACTTTTGACTTTGTAGTCTTTCTTCTCAGTTTCAGCAAGATGCAATAAAGCTTCCTTACCATTGGAGCTTGGAGCACAATCGATTTTATACTCTCGATAAGGCTTGCCCATAGTGTCACAGACAACAACTTCAGAGTCAAACCTTTCTCTGTTACATGGTCTTTCAAAATCTTCCACCTCTTTGTAGAATCACCAAACAATGTACAAATTCTTTGTATGACTCCAAAAAAATCTTGTGCTCTGTCACAAGAATTTGCTATGTCAAAGAGTGTTAGATTGAGCGAATGACACCCACAATACGTATAAAATGCTCTGGGATTTATGTCTAACAGTCTCCTTTGTACCCTTTGGTGTCTCCCTTTCCTATTTGACCAGTTGTCATACCCATGGCCTCTAAAACTATCGATATCCAGATCAAGACGCTTCAATACCTCTTGCAACTCCTCAAAAATTTCTTGACCTGTTGTATCATTCATAGTTAAGAATTCTAAGAAATACTCTTCTACTTTTACCGAAAGTTTAAAGACATTTACACATCTTAATACCAATGTCATCTGTTCTTGACGGCTAACATCTGGCTTACAATCAAGTATCACAGAAAAGTACCTAGCTTCTTTGATATTTTTCAAGATTGCACATTTGATTTCTGAAGCTAGCAGAAGTATTATCTCATTCTGTATCTTGTGGCTTAGATAATGATTACGAATCTCATGATTTTCTATTCGTCGAAGATGCTCCCCCATGGTTGAATCCCATTCTGCACTCATCTCAACTAAAGCCATAAAATTTCCATTGCTTACTTGATACATCCTCTCATTTGATCCACGAAATGTCAAGCTCTGTCTAGCCAAGTATTTTACAATTGAAACTAATCTCTGCAATACTTTCCTCCAGTGCTCTTTCTCTTTCTTGAGTTGGTCTTGAACAACTTTGTCAATTGTTTCATTCCTCTTAAATCTATCACACAAATCAGCCCAAATGATCATATGATTAATATGCTCAGCGCTTTTCTCATGCATTTTCAGATTCGTACTCAAATGTTTCCAATCATTAGATCTTTCATATGCTAACTGACTTGGTTGAGGCATTGTCTTAAACAACTTGCAACAGAAGCAGAACACTTTATCAAGATCTTTATAATATACCAGCCAATTTCGATGATGAATATCTTCATTTGGTAAATATCGATTGTAGAATTCACAAGAGAAACGTCTATTGGATTTATCTTTAGGCTTTCCTGTTAAGAGATCTCTAACATGGCCTTTCTCCGCTAGCAAATCCCTCCATCTAGGAGCAAGACTATCCCACATCCTAGGGTCAGAGATATTGACAGGATAAGAACCAGCTAAATTAGCATCTTCTTCCATAAATTCTTCCACTTTCACATGTTTCTCTACAACTTCCTCCTCCACTATTTCCTCATCTCCAACTTCCTCATCTACGGGTTCCTCCTTAACTTCCTCTTCTATGGCTTCCTCAGTTCTTATTCTACAGATTTCTCCATAACTTGCTCTACATTAGCTTCATTGGCTAAATTTTGTAGTTTCTTAACAATAAGCCTATCAAGAGCCCGTCTTTGAGATTGAATAAATTCCTCTTCTTTCCTCCTTTTCACAACTTTAGAATACTCAGACAGATACTTTATAGTAGGAGTCATAACAAACTAGTTTTGCCTATAGAAATAAGAACTTGAACACGACCTAAGATTGATTTCAATGCTAATATAAAATTTCCATAAGAAATTGAAAGTATAAGAAGAATAGAGGGCTCTTACTTGAAGAACAAGAGAGCTAGAGAGACCTTCAATTTCGACTGGTTGGTAACTTGGAATTGAGAAAAGAGACCTCTTCAATTTTGTAACTAATTGGAAATTTGTAATTGAGAAGAAGGGAAGAACTAAGAAATCTGTTGGGTCTCTGACTATGAGAAGTCTTTTTGTTCTGGTTTTGTAGCTTGTTATGAACAACTTAAAGTCTTAAACCAATGCAAGTGATTCATTAAAACAAAAAAAGTGAAAAAAGGGGTACACTGGTTTCGAACCCGGGAGGCCAAACCATTAACTCAATACTCTAGACCAATTCGACTAACAAAGACTTAGTTAACATAAGAGCTTTTAAAAAAATATAACAAGTATAAACAATCTAGAAACTAGAATTTCAGGGGCCTCGCCGAATCGGGGGCCTTGTGCCATCGCCCAAGCCGCCCGGCCTCATGGTCGGCCCTGTTGAATAGAAGAAAAGCCCTAAACAAACTAACATACATGCATTTAACATAGAAGATTCACACCCAGGCTTGAAGAAGCCTTGGTCGAACAGGCATTTTCAAGTTTGCCAGCACAAGCCAGGAGATCAACATACATGCATTATAACAAAACCAACCCATCTTTCTGACACTCATTCTGCACATACCCAACAATCATCGAAGTCCAAAACTGACCACATTCATATCCCCAATCCCATCAAAAACCCTCCTAGACTACTTAATCCACCCACATTTCGAGTACACATCCAACAACCCGATCAGCACAAACCTTAACAATCTCACAATGCACCTTCCCCCCTCATTAGCGCGGTGCTAAGTGGGCTCTATACCATTGTTCTGTGATTCAAATGTGTAGGCCCAATAAGAAAGCCCACCACTCGACTGTAACTGGGCTAGTCGCTACTCTTTAACACCTACATATACTTAGATGATATCAATATAGTTATGAATGATTAAGATTACATCGTGATATTTGAATATTAACTTGTATTTCAGTAGTTATGAATTATGTTAAGGTATTTGTTTTTTCGAATAAAATAAACCTTGTTCTAGAGATTCAAAAATCAACATTGACCGAGAAGTCATCATGGTTTAGTCTTCATTTCAACGAGTAAAAGCAAGTGATTTTGAAGTGTATTTTTAAAAGAACCTTTCTATCAAGGAAACTAATGTGCAAGTTAAAGGAAGCCAACATCATCATCATTCATATTTCTTTTCATTTTGATAATTCCTTGCAAGAAGCACACAAAATAATTTTCCATTCAAATAAAACCTTAGAATCAAGGACTTGGAAAAACAATATACACAAAGATGAGGGGCTCACGCTTGCAAGGCACCAAAACATTTTTTTGGTGAAAGGCACCAAAACATATGTATCATTGTTTTCGTTTCCGTTTTCATTTTCATGTTATATATTTGCAGGGAGAATCAAAAATGAGAAAAAGACAGATGAGGATTAGGATCAGTGAGCGACCGGTGGTCAGGTAAGGGCAGGATAGTAATTTAAGTGTGGAAACATAAGGAGAGATATGATTGATGAGAAGTAGGAAGAGTATCCAAGAGAGTTTGTGAAAGAGTGACACGCGGAAGGGAACAAAGAGTCCACAGTAGATTGAGATTTTGTCCTGTAGTCATTGTACTACCGAATCCAAACTCATCCATGTCTTCCGGCGTACGTTAGCAAAGATCTTCTTCGTTCCCATTCGGTATCTCATCTCCACGCTCCTCAGGGGCACGTGTTCACTACCCTTCTCTTCTTAGCTATTTAGATGGTAATACACATACATATTATACATGACACATACAAATAGTGATGATCAGCAAAATGTTAGTACACTCCCGTGGAGAACTAAGATTAGATGACATTAATGCAGAACTATGATGATCTCTGTATATGAAAAATTATGAATGGTTAAATTTACATCCATCGTTGTGTATATAAGAATCTTTGAAAATATGATGTTTTGTGCTCCTATTCATTTAGAAACAATTAGTTTATAATGAGGTTTATTTACAATCAATTTGGAAGTCAACACGCACCATCAAAAAATGAAGTATATATTGATGCAGAGTAGTGTTCACATGGTTAGTAACTGACCAAGAGATTTATGGTCAATCACTATTAGATTTATATTCAAGGGCTGAAAACAAAACAACTCTATTTATAAATAACTATCTTCATCTTTAGATTTAAATCTAAAGGTGATTGACAATGAATCTCTTGATCAGTCACTGACTAGGTGAACATGGCTGATATTAGTGCATTTAAGACATGCGGAAAGCTAAATATTCCCAATATGCAAGAATCCCTTTGTTGGGTTTTCTTAATGCAGAAATGAACTTCACATAAAATTTTTGCCTAAAAAGAAGATTAGAGAAGGAGGTAGTTTTAGATGAAGTAATGGGTTGGCAAGATTGCATCAAATGGAGGGGCAATGTCAATCAAGAGTTTCTCAATGTTTTAAAAAGCGAAAGTGTGAGGCAAGGCATTTAGTCGAAGCCTTGCCTCATAGCAGTCTTGAGGCAAAAAATGAGAAGCCTTTTGTGTATTTCAATATTTTAAATAAAAACAAATAAGTAATACTTATAAAATATTTACAAGTAAATTAATACATTTAAAATTGAAATAAAATATATAGAGACACCAGAAGATAACATTTTGTGAATAAGTACATTTAAAATTGAAATAAAATGTATATAGAACACCAGAAAATTGAAATAAATACATTTAAATAAAAATAAATAAGTGTTTAAAAACACCTCAACACGTCTTGAAGCGCGCTTTAGATCGCTTTTTTACTCCTTGGAGTGCCTCGACGTGCTATTTGCTCGCCTTTTATGCAAAACGCTAAATAGAGGATGCCTTGAGGCGAAATCTTCAAACCTTGCCTCGCTTTTCGCTAAGGCGCGCTATTTTAAAACATTGGAGCTTCTAGATTCTTTTGTCCCTTGTTTGCTGTAGTTTTGATTCTCTTAGGTCAGAATATATATTACATTGTCAATCTAAGTAAAAGCATAGACTTGGCATGTTCAGTAGGTATCTTATCTAGGTTTCAATCCAATCTCACTCAATAGCGGTCGGAGTTTTAGATAAAGTAATGAGTTGCAACATTGCATCAAATGGAGGAGGAGCAATGCTTATAGATTCTTTACTGGGTTGCAGGTAAGAAAATGCTTAATTAGGTATTTACAGAAAACTAAAGGTTATAGTTTGGTTTATAGACAGATCAAAAATCTCAAAGTAGTTGGTTGTACTAACTTAGATTTGGCATGCAACTATGCATACTCCAGTAAGTCTACTTATGGGTATATTTTAAGCTTGCTAGTGGAAAACTGAAAAACAAAAACTCATAACATTCACAATACAGGCTGAATTTCTTGCTGCATATGAATGTGTTTGTCAAGGACTATAATTTAGAAATTTTTTGTTGTATACTTAAGTATTAAGTTCAACTGTTTCAGATGCACTTAAAATGTACTGTGACAATGAGGTTGCAGTGTTTTTCAGCAAAAACAATAAAGGTCAAACAACTCTAAACATATAGATCTCAAAATTTTACAATGTGAGACAAAGAGTTAAAAGTGGTGAAATCGATGTTTTGGACATTGGTACTGATTTATAGCTCGCAGACCCTTTTACTAAAGTTTTGCCAATTGTGAAGTTTCAGGAACATGTCAAGAACATGAGAGTTTTGGAAGATTTGTATTTATGAGCTCAATTGGGAGCTATGCAAAGTTAGAATTTTATATCAGTGTATTAGTTTCCTTGTTTATTCATTCTTTTTCAAATTTGCTTGTAATTTTTTATTCAGCAAGATATTAATAAAATGAGGTATATTCCATTCTGTCGATTTTGAAATTTACATATTTTCATATAATATTGTGTTATCAGGTGAGCTTTCATGAATTACGAAATTGCAGTTCAGTAAAGGCAGAACATGAGCTCACTGGTGTTTCAAAATTTCAGGTGTGATTTCATATGAAATCATTCATTTAAGGTATGAGCAAAAGATGTTTCAGGTATATATACTTATCTTTTATTTTCTCTAGTTATCACTGAAGCTTATGTGGTTGTTGATTCTCAATCATCTGGTTTTTGTAAATCGACATGGTCTTGAATTCTGCATTATATGCTTTAATTGACCAAGCTAGATGGGTTCTGAGTTCTTATGTATTTCAGTGCACACTTCATTTTTTGTTTGTCTTCAGTTATTGGTTCAATTGTTGTCATGCAGTGTGCGTTAAGTCTAATGAGAGAATGTTAGAAAATATTAGACTTTAACAATTACATTACATTAAGATAATTACAATTGATATGGTTAAATACAAAAAGAAATACATAAATTTAACTATTTCTGGTTATTTGTTAAGGTTATATCTCATTTCAAAAGTAAAACACTCATCATATTAGTTATCTGATTAATCTTAAGAGTTGTGATAAGCTTTAGTTTCTCTTGGTGACTATTAAGCAGGTATTTGACTCCTAATGAGATGAGATCTTTATCTAGTTAACTGACCGATATATATATATATATATATATATATATATATATATGCACTCAACAAGCTTTGCATTCAATTTAGTCTCATACTAACGCTTTAAGTGTTGAAGTGCATAAGACTTTACACTTGGTTATGATTCACTTGCTGCTGCTGCAAGAAGATGTCGACCTCAATGAACCAATCATCAGGTTAGTGTTCTAATCTTATTGTTTTACTAATGTGAGATATATGTTTATGTTGTTATGAGTTGATTTGGATGTATTTGATTGTTGCATCATTTAGTCTAATATGAAGATCCCAAATTTATTGCCCACATCCAAAAGCTGCATGCACCGAAATTCAATAAGTGAACCAAATTAGAAGATTACTTGGAGCTTAATCCCTCAAATCTCTTGATTGCTCAACCCAATGATGCAGAACCGAATGATGATAACACATTTCGAGAAGATTAAAGTTAGAGCATGGAGAAGAAGAAGATCGGCAACCCAATACGCATGTACAGAGCAGGAGGAAAGAAGGAAATTCTAACGCGTTGTGGAGACAATCAACTTTCATACCTACGCTAAATGGCGTGGCTGCAATTAACATGAAACTCAGCGATAATTTGTAATTTACAACTACAGTGTCGTGAGTAGTACCAAAACTCTGCTTTAATATATAGTAAATGACAAATGACTTGGCTAATTAGTGAGATCTGAGTAAGGGGTTCTACAAAAAGATGGACAATCAAGCTAAACCTACTTTATCACAACCAATCATGGCACATCATGTGGGTTCATGTTTCCCTTGTTCACATGCTTATATGGTAGCTGATAGGAATCAGATTTATTGAATTAAAGAGAGACTGAAATGTAAAACGCAAAAAAACTTAGTACTACATGGTGACTATTCTCATTGATTGAAAATGTAGGATACAAGAGTATATATAGCTAGGTTGATATAACAAAATGGTATAATTACCCTGCATTATTTACTCCTATAATCCTAACACCCTCTCTCAACCATATGCTTGGTCACAAGCCAAACATAATGGTTGGAGAAATACACAGCTAAGCTTATTTCAGGCTAACACCCAATTCATAATCCCAACATGATATGATCAGAAACTCCAGCTTCCATCTTGATTTGCAACAGATTTATCTGGAAGAACAACATTGGCAATAGTGCAACAGTATGAACAATAACTCCAGTAGCATAGCAGCTAATTATATAAACTGAAAATGTCTTCATTTGAAACTCAAATTTCTTCATATGTGACTGAAAAACTTAAATGAATAAGGTTAAAAATGGCAACTGTGTCAAATATTTACTTGCACACTACAAGCAACCATGTGAATGCGCTGCACAAACTACTTTGAAAATGTATAAGAAGTCCAGCAGCCCATAATCAACTTTAACTCCACTCTACCTTGCATCAAAAGTTACATAATAACATCTCACACCAGATATGAAATTGCAGCAGCAAATTCCATAGATTTCACATCAATTATGGAAACCTCCTCCAAACTTAACACATCCAGCACAGAGTCATACAACCAATTTATAGTCCAACTTGCCAGGCTAATTCACCAAACCAAAAAGAAAATATAAAATTGCTTCATGACCTTTTTTAGTTGATGGAAAACACAAACTTTGATTTAAAGAAAAATGGCAAACTTATGATACTGATAGAGCAAATCAAACCAGAAATCAATTCCACAAATTCAATGATAGGGTGCAAAATTATGAGGATATTACCAATTCTGCTAAAAAATCTAATGCTTACTGAGATGGGTGCATAAGAAATTGATAATCTAAAGCACAAATCAGAAGTTATTGATGCTCAATCTAGAGATACTAAAGCAACCATTGGCAGATGGAGCACATATAACTAGAATAGAATGCAACAACATCCAAATGTCGGAGTAGTCAAAAACTACTACACCAAATTCAGACATGTAGTTCTTCACACTAGAGCTAGAGATCCAATCCATAATCCAAAATAATCATGCTAATTCATTCTTCACATAACACTATATCATAAGAGAACTCAACAACTCAATACCATAATTTCTATCCAAATCCTCATTCACAGAAGCTTGCTGCTAACACCTACTATTATACCAACCTTAACACTTAAATCTGCTTCAAAATTCTTCATTTCAAATAGCAAGAATCAAAGATTGACAGCAGCGTCACCAATCATTCATTCCAATTGCATACATAGTTCAATCTTCTAAACTAGATAACACGGAAACGTCTCCCAAAGTGTATAACACCAACACATGGAGCCACATAATCAATTTGAAACCTAACTCATCTAGATATAAAGGATTCACCCTTTAACTGGAAGATACAAGTTATTTTTTTACACATTGAATCTGTTCATCTGTAATATGAATGCATCTGACTGAAGTCGTCGTCTGAGTTTGAGCTTGCTTCATGCACTGCTGCAGTGTTGATGCATTGTTTAAATGAAAACAATGAGGGGAGAAGAAGAAGAAGAAGAAGAAGAAGAAGAAAAGGATCTGAGGAGAAGCATATTCATATCTGAAATAGTGATAAACAACATCTGAATTCCCAGAAGAGAGGCAATGCATTAAGCAAATGAAAAAACGAACACTGGTATCTATCCGGGAATAAATCATGCAACGTACATTATTTATGAGAATAATACAAAGATGGTAACCACCCAAAGAAAGAAAAATCAAGCCAACCCAAGCCGTGGTCTAAGAAATGTACAGATAGGGTAATAATCCGAATGGCAACCTAAACCTGAAGCCATAGATATGATACACCACCCTATTTTGCTCTATAGAACTCAATCAAGAGGTTAAAAAGTCTCTTCCCATGTTTTTAGGAAGAGAGGGAGGATTAACTGCCGCGCATCTTTGCCTACGGGGCCTTCTGGTGGTCTTACCCCACCCTGTTAGGCTTCTATCTTCCAGTGCCATTTCGGTATTACTAAACTGCTGTAGTGGGGGAGTGCATGCAGGGGTGATGACCACAGGGGGTGAGGGACTCACCACTGCTCGTCGCCTGCCCCTAGCACAACCATTTCTTGTCGAGTTCCTCCTTGCCAACCCTGATTGCCATGAAGGATGACCTGTTGCCCGCATCAACCCTCCAAATGTCTGGATATCTTCTGTTACCTCATGCCTTGACAAAGTAACAAGGCCGGGAAGGATATCCCTTTGGAAGTCCCGCCGCTGCCTCCCTCTCCTTGACTGGCCCCTTCGGGGGGCATTTGTTAGCAAATTGGTTCCTGAGTCTTCAAACTTTATATTCTCCGGAACCAAAGGCTTGGGCATGTAATCTTCTTCCTTGGTCTCCTTCAGTTTCAAAGTGAGGAATTCAAAGTAATCAAACTCTTCTACTAGAGATTCTTCAATACCTTCACCATTGCTGCATCTCAGAACAGTGTCAGACTTGCTGTCAAGATCATTCCCACAAGTAGAAACTATGTCCACAAACCACATAAGAGGGTCAACTGAAGATGCTTCTGCTAGGTTGCAAGATGATTCATCCATAGGTTCGGGAGGACCGCAGCATGAAATGGCAACAATTGCCTCTGCCGCTTCTCTTGCAAGCTCATCTCGAGAAGGTTCCGTTATTTTATGAGGTAATGCTGAAGACAACTTGTTCTGCTTCTCTGCAGATGCTTCCCCATGAATAACATCATCCTCATCATCAGTCTCCAGAGAAATGGGGGCTTCCAAATCTATCTCCACTGCAATCTTCATACTGGTTCCTGGAGCAGAAGGTTTCAAAGATGCTTCATCATCGCTGATACAGAAGTTCAGGTCAATGTGACGTCTTACATTACCAAACTGTTTATCTCTTCCGTCTTCTACCGCTACAATGCCTGCTACATTCTTTCGGGCCAAGTCAGGAGCTGCAGCATCACAAGGCAAGTTGATGTCCAGCAATCTGTTTCTCCTGTTATTTTCCATGTCACTCTCCAATGGATGAGGAATTGACACAGAACGGGAGGTGAGAGAAAAGGACTCATTCTTTGAAAGCTGAGACTTCCCAAAAATAGGAAATCCAAGAAGTTTTCTATTACTTGGGCTATCAGCTAGCTCAGTCCTCGCTTCAACATCATTCCCACATGAAAATGAGTTTACACTCTGAGTAAAAATTTGATTGAAACCCCTTCCAGCTTCAATTTTATTGGATAAATTATTCACAGAAGACTGAAAGAAACTCGATTCACCGGTCTTTGAAACACTGCCACCATCAGCAAACTCATTCTTACCAGTAGGCTTAGCTCTTAGCCATGGCAAAGCTGCAATAGGGTCCTCATGATTTTGTTCACCACCCATGATTTTAAGACCTCTCTGGGGTATTTCTTCATTAGATGAACTGTTTGAAAGCATCACATTCAAGTTTACTTCCTTTGCAGACTTCACATCCAAGAGATTTGAACCCTTGTAGTACGTTGCTGAACCATAACTCATCAACTGTTCAAAACCTCCATTACGATTGTTACCGCTGCTCTGATAGTCGCAGTTAAGAGAAGGAAAGCGAAGCAGTTGCTCCTTAGACCCAGAAGAGGAACCATGATTAAACCCATTTTGGTATGGCAATTCACTTCCTGAACCTTGGTTAGATCTAGAACTGTTGTTGAGATGCCACGTGTCACCAAAAATCCCATTACTCTGAACAGAAGACTGAGAACTCTTACTCAAGGTAGCAGAAGAATTAAAACACTGGTGAGCTTGAACTAACATTGACTTCTGGCTTAAGCTACTGCCTGGCTTTTCCCAAGAAGAAATCGAGTGATTCCAGGACTTGGCCAAATCAGAAGAAGGAAGAATGGGATATGGACCGGGCACATTAGACGCTATAAAAGTACTTGGATGCTTGTTGCTGGAAAACTCATTACTTCTTTCACAGCTCCCAACATCAGAAACTGTCCTCTCTCTCCACAAATCCACCTTGCTTTTATCCGTCAAATAGAAATTTTGTTCATGAACATTGATAGCTGAAAGTTGGACTGACTGGGAGGATATAGGCAACCTATCTGTTTGAAGACACTGGGAAACAGTTTTGAGGTTGCTTTTATTTTGCCCTGTAATACAATAGCAGCTAGCTAAATTAAATGCGCAACGGAACAGCTAAGTAACAAAAAATGCTGCAAGCTTTAAAATATAAACTTCTGCAGACCCAAAGCAAACGCAGCCAATAGGCAACATCGCCCGTAGCAGGTTGGCGGTTATCTATTTATTTCATTTGTTATATCCTAATTAATTATTTGTATTTTTGATAGTATTCTTATTTCTAAAAGGAAGAAAATTCTAAACTGCAAATTTTCCATAGCAATGCTCGTACTAAAGCAAAAGGTAAGGTAGGAAGAAAAAGGTGTTTAAGGTTTAATGTGACTTGTTTAAAATAAATACCTGATACAAGAGCATGGGAGAACCACCCATTTCTTGCTCCATCACCCAGAGGCTGTGACTTTGACTTATCAGGCAGATCAGGGATTTGAATCTTTTCCCGAAAAGAATCATGGGTCGGGGGATCAGCATTTCCTGAAGCACTTGCTTCTTCAGGTTCAATGGGCTCATTCAAGTCAGCAAAACCATTTGCGCTCCTTGGACATCTCTCTGATCTCAAAGCATTTCCTGCATGGTCAGTCTTCCTGTCATCACCAAAAAAGACCTTCCCACCACCTTCAGGTGTGATTTCACACTTTTTAGTTGACCGATAACTAGGCATGCCTGAAACTTTCTCGTCACTGCACTCTTCCCCTTCTTCTGAATCTATGTACACATCAGCTGGAAGTTGAAGGTCAAACATTTTTTTCCTCACTTTAGTAGGTCGCAAATCCAACAACTCAACATCTTTTGAACTAATCCCATTTTGACACGGATAGAGACCAGTTCTTTGGCCATTCCCTTTAACGGCACTAGATTGAGAATGAATGCCTTCAACACCTGAACTTGAGTGTCCCGCATAAACAGAATTCACCAAAGGAAAGCTAGAATCAGGCCATTTCCGAGCATGTTCAGAAGTAATTTGAGATGCTAAAGGACTTGATGATAGTGATGTCTCCACGGGCATATGGTTTCTATGCAGTTCTTTTCTTTTGATTTCATCCATCAAGTCCCTTTGTATTCTATACAGGCGGTGAAGTTCATACACCTGGATCACATAAAATTGAAACCATTCAAGTGTCTTACGTAGTTGAAATAACATAAGCACACGCTGAAATCAATCTGCCTATGACATGTTGAGCAAACATGGAAGATCATACCCACAGAAATAAATCTGAGACTGAAATGTACCTGATTCTTGAATATGGCCTCATGCTCAAGCATTGTCTGCTTTACAACATCTTTACCATACCCTTGATAAGCATCAATAGGGGACCTCTGCAAGAAACCATTGTAATATTTGGTGTTTGGCATGCTTTTATCTCCATAGTATAAGGACCAGCTACAATTGTTTGGATCCTCATTAAGATCCCTGACTGAGTAATACCCCGGCAAATAGCTTTTGCACTGCATTTTTGTTCCCATTCCTGGAAAACATGGAGGAATGTACGAGCCCCAAATTAGAACATATTAAACAGGATTGCACGACAACATTAGCATGTAATAAAAACCTATTCTGCAGAATTACTCCACCCAGCACTTGATATGACATATCATAACACTGAATAAATATTGAGCAGTAAAATGAGTAGAAAATAAAAGCAAGAAAGACTAGATCATTGTAAGTATTCAGAGCCGAGGAAATGCTGCCTGGTACTTAATTACTCTGGACTATAATCCCAAAATGAGGAGATTATCATACCCTACAACCCCAACTTCGTTAATTGAGAATTCAATCAAATTAAATAAATTCCATAATCTGCAAGAAATGTCAAACCAAGTAGCAAATTCAATCGTCCAAGTGCAAGTGATTCTCAAAAAGGCTTGTAGGAATTCTCGACTTCTATCCTCTAATTGAAAACTGGGCAATGCCTAAGATATCATGAATTGATGTCCATACATGAAATCCTCAAGTGGTAAAGTCTAGAGTTCTGATATAAACATTCAACAACCCTTCAATTGACAAAAGATACACAACTGAAGGTTCTATCGAGAATCCAAATTATGGGCAGTAGTACAGTGCAACAATATAATTAACTAAAGGCAATTCGGGTTAATGGATCCGATCAAGCTGGTATAAAACCCTCAATAGAAACCTTTGCAAATCAGTAACAACAGAAACTCAATAAACCAACCGCGCTGATTGTGAGCCTAATGAATCTAACCTCTAAGAAAACAAAAAGGTCAATTTGTTTTATTCTCAAGTAGGAAAAATTGTGGATGATGCAACTGGAAGCCTGTAAGCAATAAATTGAGACTTGCGCCTGTTACCTCAATAAAAGACACCATTGTCATACATACTGGAACTTTCAGAAACTTCATGATCGAGCAGGAAAATTTAAATGAAACCAAATTACAGAGTGACAAAAGCTAACAGAACAGATCTAAACAGTTCCAATTCAACGAACATATATCAGCAACTATGATTATCCAGAACCTACAGTAACATAATCCAATTTCAACCAGGACAAAACTTTAACACCCAACAAAGCAATCAATCGATATAGAAAAGCACTGCAAATTACTATAATTTTCCAAGTCCACAACTTACAATGAGAAACAAATGCATAAAACCCAGCTGATTATCCAAACTTGGTAACAAATTGGGAAACCCAATTAATCAAACCACCCAAAAAAAGTAATCAAAGAATCAAAACTTGCAGACAAAGCATATAAGAATTGTACCTCAGACCCACAACCTACAATCCTCCTCCTCCTCAAGGATTAATCATTTTCAGCACCAAGCTTCACATCATGGAAAATTCACAAGTCTTATCAACACTGTTGGCTAAAAAGATAGAAAACAGCCAGCAAAGCAAAGCAGCTGAGAACTCTTTTATTGCACAATCCAGAATTTACACAAGAAACAACAAAGTGGGTTGTGCCTTTGCAACACACCATTCAACATGCTTAGATCGTCATCAAGTTTGAAGAAGAAGAAGAATAGAAAAAAGGAAGAAGATTTTCGATCTGCTGGGCCACTACTCCCTTCTCTCTCTCTCAGAGAAAAGAAAGACTAGAGCTTTAGAGAGAGAAAGAGTTTGGTTTTATTTATTTTTTCTTTTTAGAGAGAGAGATCCCAGATAAGAAACTCTGCACACAAACAAACGACCTTCTACGAACAGTGACATGAAATTTGTCAACATCCGGTCTCTTTTTATTCTCTGCTTTTTCTTCACTTCTCTCCTTATTTTCTCATCCTCAATATCATAAAAAACATGTTTCTTTCTTTACAGGTATTTTTTTTGAGGTAATGAAAAGAAATGGGCATTTCGAGATTCTCTCCACCTTCCTTGCTTTTGGTTCAGATATTGAAAAATAATTCCTCCATTTTAATATACCAAATAGACTCACAAACATGCTTATATTATTGCAAGCCCTAACATATATACAAAGCCTGCTTACTGCAACAACAGGCAAAGCATTGCTTGACAACAAGACAATCTTCTTCTTTTTTCCTTTTTCATTTTGGGTTGTTAAGACTGAAAAAATTAAAAAAAATATATCTACGCATTAAGATGCAGATGTAATTGTACAAACGACGTAGTGTTTATGATACAATTTTAACTATTAACCGTTATAATTTATTTCAAAAAATAATATAATAAACACAGTCAAAACATCTATTTAAATTGATTTAAGTGTTATTAGGAGCTAGGGGTGACGAATCTTCTCTAAAATAAAGGAAAAAATGACCCTAATTATCTAATTGAAATGAAAGCACTGAAATTTTTTTCCATTTAAAGAAGTGCATAAGTTGTTTAACACAGGTAGACAGGAGGTGGGTCCCTCTGATACGGGAATGAGGTTTTATCTTGAGATTTAGGGACAGGGGATAAATGCCCTTGTGGTGGGCTTTATTTACGAGAATGGGATTTGATTCTTTCTGTGTTTTGTTGGGCTCTGATTGGAGGATCCTCTGTTTTCTTGAACCTCGTCAAGGAAAATCAGACTCTCACGTGGCGCTTTCTCAAGGACGCATTTAGATCACGCCAGGTCAATCAGAATGTTAGATTGCTTTCTTACAACCAATTAATACTTTTTCAGCACTTGAAAAGAAATGGTTAGAGTTTCTGTTCATCCGGTTCAGAAAAAGAGTTTCTATTCACACCTTTAAAATCTCTTTTTTAATTAAGTATTTAGTAATTTTGTTAACTCATATCAGATTAACAATATAGACACGTAAAAATTATTTTTATTTTTATAAACAATACATGTTTATAACTATAAATATATTGAGTTCTTATTTAAAAAAATACATATTAAGAATCTATTTAGACAATAAAATTGATAGATCGTAGTTTTTTTCGATCGATGGTTTCATATGAATTTTAATGTATCTAACAAAAAAATAGTTGATGAGATTTCGCTAAATAAGATAAAACTAATAGCAAATGACTAAATCAATTGATTGTTCTCGTTCTCGATCAGATTTAAGATCCATAATGTGAATCACTTTATTTTTTTAGATAATATTTGAATTTTTTTGTTGATCAAATTATATTTTTTTATATAATCGTTTATCTTTTATTGATTTTGTTAAACAATTGATATTTTGAAAAAAAACTAGAGAGATGTAGGTAACATTTTTGTTAGAGGTCTATTTAGTAGAGAAGTATCAGTAGTCGGTTTGGATGTACGAATATAAGCTCCCAAAGGTTAAAACCACATAATCTTTTCATTTTTTTCCTTTGTAATGAAAATTAGACCGCTCTAGCCAAGCTAATTATATAGTAAATCTTGAAAAATTAATAATTTTAATTAAAATAATACATTTTTCCTGTCCCAAATAAAAACCCAGTGTATAAAGCTCGTTAAATGTCGAAGATAACAATACTCTAAATCCTAAATCCAGTGAAGTGACCAAGATTATCCATAATCCTTGCTGATTATGAGAGTAATCACTCGTTATGCCCACCATTAGCTGTGGATGCTCTAAAACTAGAATTGAGTGTCACTTTAACCAACCCGTTCACCAAACAAAAGAAAAAACAAAAGCCTTCACCAACAATATAGTTTAACTGTTCTATACTAGTTTATTGAGCAATAAGTATTATGCATTATTGGTGTATTCTTTGCTAGTTCTGGTTTAGAGTTACATGATTTATGCCCATTAAATCTATGATAACTTTTTTGTCTGCCATAATTCACATCATGCAGCATAATGCCACAAAAAATAATCAAAACCTAAATACAGTCAATTCACAATAAAAGTGACAATATCATCAACTTATGGAATGTTCAAAAACTATGAAATAACATGAAATTTTTGGAATTTAAATTTGTCGACCAGCAACATATGTTAGTCATAATGACCAACCAATCAGAGAAAAAGGATATAGAGATAAAGTAAAGAAAGATGATGGAGTTTAGAAAATTATGACTAACATGACAACATTTGATTGGTTGGTCATTATAACTAGCATATATTGCTGGTCGGCAAATTTAAATCCAAATTTTTGACCACTCATTTTAATTGTTCGCATTATAAGCTTAAATGCAGTAGTTATGATCATAAATAACTTAACAAGATACATCTCCGATATTTAACTTCATAATGTACTTCTAGTGTGAACAAGAAACACCGAATATTCAACTTCAAAATTGAAAACATTTAACGAACAGTTTAGAAACATAGGAGTCATTCTAGTGAGGACCTTTAAGTTAAGAACTTTTCGGTTATCCTGTTTTTTTTTATTTTATATCCACATCTTAACCGTTCATTTTATAAATATTTATGAGTAAATCATTTCTGTAAATTTTCAACCGAATTGAAAATTGTTAAGGCATTTATAAGTGTGATTTATCAATTATGAACTTGAACGGTTCATGTTTGACAGATTTGGTTCGTCTATTGATTTGATCTACAACTAGTTCTTAATGATCACTAATTTGGCTGAAATTTTGTATGATTGATCTATTTATATAAATATACTGCTTCAACAGTTAACATGTCAAAATTTGATCAAATAGTTAGTCTAATAAATAATTAATTCAAAAATTATGAACTTATGGAGGCTCTCTTAAAAACATAATATAAAACCAAGAAGCAAAGAATGCACGCAAGTTGTCCTGGACCATAGGTGGATGCCTTTACAGAAGTGCAGTCAATCATCTCACTGGTCACTTGAATGACCAAACTGTCCATCCCAATTTGAGACAAAAACTCATCTTGTTACCCAGCCATTTCAAGTAACTCATATATATTCAGGCGCGTAATAGTTGTGCGAAACGAAACGGTGACAGCCGTCTGATTTTTAATGAATTGATCAAACGGACATGACGGACTCAAACAGACACATATATATATGTGTGTGTATATGTATATGTATATGGTCTTATGAGGATGGTTTGCCATGCCGCCCATGTCATACATAAATACTATCTATAATAATAATACACACTCATGTTGAATCACTCATGATTTATCATAAAACCCCAAAGACCGGAGGGGCCGTTTGTAATTTTCATCTCCTCCGGCAACGTTCGGCTTCACGATGGCTTACGGTCAACCTGAACCTTCGATTATATAACGGGTTAATGGGTTGTCAACCCGTTACAACCCGCTAGTTAGCGGACGAAAACGGGTTGTCCGTTTGAACCCATTTAACTCGTTAAGGCCCGTTAAGAAATAAATAAAAATAAAAAGGAGAAAACCTTACTAATTCATCTTCTTCTTTTTTCTTTTTCTTATTTTTTTAACTTTATTTCATCTAAATCGTTGGAACTTCCAACCGCTAAAAGGAATTTTTTTTTTGGATATTTGATTAAAAAAGTATATAAGAAAGTATGAAAAAATTTCTTAGCGGGTCCTAACATGTTCAACCCGCTATAACCCATTAACTTAGTGGGTTATAACGGGTTGAACCCGCTGAATCTGCTAACCGCTAAAGCCCGCCCGCTAGACGTCCAACCCGTCCATTTGCCAAGTTGACCTTATGGCCTCGTTGAATATAGAATTTGCTGTCAGATGGGTATCTAATTCAAGACTGATGAGTTCGAGGTAACCCTCCATGAAGTTTTTGGCATGACTATGCTTTCAATATACTTGAGTATGTCATTATTCTTGAGCACACTCTCAATCACATGTTTAAGAAGAAAGAGACACCCTAATCCATCCAACCTAACATCATGTGATTAAGTTAGTCAAGTATTTACACAATCAATCTAGATATTTTTGAGAGAAAAATAAAATTATAGTTTTTCCAAACCTTAGACCTGAAAAAAAAAAATTTGTGGTCCTATATTTATCATATGGTCACTTTCATAGAAAATGTGTGAAGCTTTCCAACTAGTGGAAGATTTGGGTTTAACTAGATGTGATGCGCCCCACAATGGTTTATGATCTCAAATGCAGTGATGTGAAGACTCAAGCTCTTACCAATTTTTCATTTAGTGTCCATTAATGCAAATTTATTGGCTACTTTTTTTTCTTTCGGGTAGAGGTAAAAAGTGAATGTAAAATGAACGAATAGACAATCTTGTTTATTTAGTCATTAACTGACAATGAGTGTTTACACGATTATCATTAGATTAAGATTCATTTAAATCAAACCGTTAATAATATTTGTCCATATTCTCCATGATAAGCTAGTAAATGGTAATGAATTTTTTCAGATCCACCCTGCACTTGTTTTCTGATAAACAGTTTCAAAGCCAACTCAGTTATTTACTTTATTCCCTTGAATAGGTAACCCTACCCTGAAATTGGTTGTTTTCATCTGCAAGAATTGAAAGCAACATTGAATTGGGTACATTTTATTTTATTTTATTACTGTATAGCAGTCTCTTTGCTTGAAATAAATGGAAATGTAGTAAAAAGGTTCAGGTTTCGCTGTCGACCATGAAAAGATGCAGCGCAATTATTTCCACCTTCAAACATTTGCAGGTAACAAGTTCAAAAAGGCTTATACCATATCAGAAGATATAGTCTCATAAAGTGTAATCACATCTTCCACCAGATATGATAGATTCTCAAAACACCCTCGTCACCGTTAGCAGAATTAGGCAGTCAAATTTATTGCAAAATTCATATATAGCTGTTGTGGTATTAAGCGTGCCACATTAGTGATGGCATGTAATATAAGTAGACCGGTAAATGGATCGGATCTGGATCGGATTTATCTAGATTCAGATTCGGATCCGACCCGTTACCCGCCGGATCTTTAATAGCTCAATCCAAATCCGGATCCGGCGGGTTAAAGGATACGCGACCCGTTAATCCGATCCGTTTATAATAATAAATATATCAAATTTTAATAATAATTTCATAGTTTTATTATAAAACATTGATGAAATTTTATAAGAAAATAAAGTTTACATCAAGAGTTGAATTACATGCCTAAAATACTCCTTAACGGTACACTAATATAATTAAAATATTTGATCTCCAATGTTTTTTAGCATAAATATATAGGCATTAACAACCTTCAACTTCATCAAATCATATTTTAGAAGCAATTTAGAAATGAATGTTTAGATTATCTAGATAATTATCATATTATTTAATATTTATTAATAATATTATATTTATATAAATATTATTTAATTATTTTTAAACAGATCTGAGTCCTTAACGGATCGGATCAACCAAGATCCAGATCCGATCTGTTTCGTAAATGAGTCAAATTTTCGATCCAAACCCGTTTAAAAACCACGGATCCGGAGCGGGTCTGGATAAGATCCGGTCCATTTACAGGTCTAAATGTAAGAGTATTTCCGATAATTTTTGTATAATTTCTCTATTATAGGAGATGAAATCACAAAATTTCTATAAAGAAAATAGGTCAACTCCAACAACTTTTATATTTTAATCTACTAAATTAAATGTTTTTCTGTATAATTTAATGAACCTATATAATTATTATATATTTATTTAAATCAAAATCACATGTTGCATGCTTAATATTCTCAATCTTTCACTAGAGAGATATAATGACATTTTTTATTCTATTTTTAGTAGAGAGAGAGTGGACATAGAGTGAATTTTAAAAGATAAACAATAAATTTTAGAGTTTTGTCCACAAAATATACAAATTTTGAGAATTATATAGATACATAGGATGTATTTCTCTCTCTTCCTAGTTTTTCTATTATAGAGGATGTTTTACATGAGTTGTTGGAGCCGAAAACTCATGTTTGTCCTTTAAAATAGAAATAATTCTACTTTTACATAAGCTGTTGAAGATGCTCTTACAGCTCATTTAAAACCCTAAAATTATCTCTATTATATAGGAAAAATATCAATTTCTTGCTCCAATAGCTCATGTAAACCATTCTCTATAATACATAAAGTTTGAAGAAAGAGAATGAGATCCTCTATATTTATAGAATTATCCAAATTTGTATATTCAAGATAAAATCTCTAAAATTTATTGCTTTGTCTTATATAATTCATTATCTCTCCTCAAAATAGAAAAAAAACTTCATAAAATTAAAATATTTAACATAAGAATTGAGATTTGATTGTAATTAACATATAATATTAATGTAGATTCATTAAATTATACATAAACACATCTAATTTACATAATATAATAGAAAAACTGTTGGAGTTGAGCTAGAATTTTTATAGAGATTTTGTGATTTTCTCCTTTATAATAGAGAATCAATAGAAGAGATGTTGAAGATGCTCTAATGAGCATAGATTTGAGAGAAATTAAAGCTTCCATACTTGTTCTTCTAGATGGCCTAAAGGTAGATGAAAGCCTTAAGTGTGACCATACAGCTTTACTGTGAGACCCCGACTCATTTTATTAATTTTCTGACACATCTAGGGTTTATTTACGACTTCTTTTCGGTACGTCGAGAATGCACTCTAATATTTTAACATTAAAGCGAATGTCGCCACTTGCGTATGAGTATTTACGAAATGTTTTTCTGACACTCTACGTATTTGTTCTGTATTACGGACGTGATTTGACAAATTATTTTCATTGTGTGATTTACAGAAAACGTTTTCGAGTTTTTCGTTATTTTAAAAGTAGAAGAAGATCGTGGTCGTTGGATTCGTTCGACGAATCGTGACCGTCGATAAAAGGTTTTATAAAAACCTTTCTCTTTCTCTCCCTCATCTCTTTCCACTTTCTCTTTCTTTCCTCTTTCTTTTTCTTTTTCTTTCCCTTTCTCCTTCCTCTTCTGCTCGACCTCTGTTTCTCTCTCTTCGAGCAGCGACTGAGTCGATCCAGCCCATTCCAGCCGCTCCAGCACCGGCGCGCGTGCTGCCTCACCGCCGCCACCAGCGAGCTCACACTGCCCCAGCGACCTAACTCATACCACCAGCCAAGCAAGCGCTGCCCAGTTGAGGAAGAACCGAAACATATTGCATTCACCATCGAGCCAAACCAGTCCACTGGAGGAGCAAGGAAGCTCCCAAGCGCCACCAGGAGCTGCCCAGGAGGGAGGAGGAGGCGAGCAGAGCTTCGCCAGAAGAGAACCGCCGGAAAAACAGAAAATCGACTTCGAGAGTAAATTCTCCATCTTTTCTCTCGTTTCTTAGCCTGTTGTGTTGCTAGGATGTTGTAGAAAAGTGTTGTGCAGGTGTTGGGAGCTGGTTACCAATGATCGGAGAAGCAGAGGGGTAAAAACCCTGGTTTTTACCACGGTAGATTTACATTTTTAAAGTTTTATTGTGAGGTGAATTGACCAAAATGCCTCTGTCAGTTTTCAATATTACAACCTGCCACTTTTACTGTTTTACTATTTATCGGTTGACTTTTATTATTTACAATTTGACCGGGTGACTTTTACTATTTAACGGTTGATTTTTACTATTTACAGTTTGACCGGGTGGCTTTTACTATTTTACCAGTTGACTTGTACTATTCACATTTTGACTGGTTGACTTTTACTATTCATAGTTGACCGTTGCCTTTTTACTATTCATGGTTGATCGTTGACTTTGACTATTTATGGTTGACTTTTGACTTTTACCGTAGGAGACCAATTGTTACGTTTTTACCGTTACGGTTAAATGGTTTAAAGTTTTTATAAATTAAATAGGCGATGAAAAGACGTAAGTACCGAACGAGTAATAATCTCGATTCTTGCTCGGTTCGAGAATCGAGGCATCAAATAATTAGACTCTAGTGTCGGGGAAAAATAAACGGAAAGTTTGTCGAGTTTTGGTCAACTTTGACCAACTCAGTAGACTTGGTCAATTTCTTGGTCAACCCAGGAATGACCTGTTCAACTCTAAAGTCAACCTTTGACCTTTCTTGGTCAAACTAGAAAAGTTGGTAGTTGACCATAGAATGACCATTACGTTTCTACTTTTGACTTTAGTCGTTGACTTGTCTTTTGACGGATTCAGGATTTTACCTACACTTAGAGCTTGAGGACTGAGACTTGAAGCACGAGGATTTCAGCTTCGTCATAACAGGTAGGGTGAGCCATAACATCCGGGTTAGTGGCATTTTAAAATTGTGTAGTGCTCTACTTAATGAAAGTTATATGATGTTTGATTGTGCATAGTCGATGTCTCGCGATATATGTTTTCTTACTTTATCACTTCATAAAATGTTTAGAAAACCGAGGCTAGACACAAATGTGATGTTTCAGATCGAAAAGTAGTACCGTTGTCTGATTTCCGGTGTTTGGCCCGAGAGTGACGAGACCTAGTGTTTAGACTATGTTTTTCCACGGTGTCGATGACCGTGAACCTCCGGAGGGGCAATGCCCTGTTTATTTTATTTTCCCGCTTAAGCTCGTCTCGCACAGAGTTATGTGAGTCGTAAGTGTGGTGTTGTTATGAGTGATCTGTTGGGCATTAGCTGTAAATAGACACTCTCGCTACTACGCGTCTTCGGACGCATAAGTAGTTGACCCCGGTTTGCTGTGAAGATAAACCCGGGATTCGACCGCTCAAATCCGTGAAGCTATGCAGGCTGTTATGTTACTTGAGCGCTCAGTCATTTTGATGTTAGCATTGGCACATGAAGAAAAAAAATTATTTAAATCTGTCTATTAAAACCAAATACAGTTTATGGTTGTTGCATGTTTTACGAATTGTTTAATCACCGGTGAAAGCTATATGTAGTACATATCTATGAGAACTACACCTTTGTTTTCAAACCCTATCTTGGTTGGGTTCGTCCCCGTTTTGGGTTAGCGAGGACGAGTGCTCACCCCTACTTTGCAGGTACCCGGTAGACTTGCTTTAGAAGAGATGGATCGGTGACGAAGGGCTTGGTAGTGCGTGCTGTTTAGCATCTGTATTTCGGGATCACTCTGTAGGAGCTTTTCATCCTTCGTGGTACTTCAGGTTTTTGATCACCGTGACTGTTGATTTAGACGCATTTGGCGCACTCTGACCCATCGAGCTTTTATCCACTTGTATTTTGCTCATTGGCGCATGTTGTATATTCATTGACTTGGACTTTCTTCATATATCTTGTAGTCTAAGTCTTGTACGCTACATTCCGCACTTGTATATATCTTTATTTATTCATTCATTTGCTCCTCACATTTATGCCATTTTAATTAAATTAGCCTTGTGGTTTCGGCCTAGTGAGTAGTCAATACGTCAGATGACGCATTGGTTATTCATTAGTCCGGGATCACGGCGGTTACCGTCGTGTCTCGGGACCAGAAATAGTCCCAGGATGCGACATTTATATGAGAAAATCAAGCCACACTTATTATACAGACAACAATGTCTTCGACATGAAATTTCTTGAACAATGATCAAAATCGAGTTTGAGCGATGTTATGGTTTAACTAACTTAGTATAAACTCTCGGATATTTATTTTTTGTAAAATAAAAATGGAAACTCAAAATAATTGTCCAATGTCATTCAGTGCAAGGGCATATCCTCCAATTTGTAACTAAGAGGTTTTGAATTTGACTCAAGATAAATTAACTAGTTTCAATATTTGAGTTGATTATCAGATGAACACATTTGAATGAAAACATTTAACTTGTAATGAGCATTTTGTTATAAGGGAGGAATTTTTCAGTGCTACCGTAGCACCACGTGGCAATGCCTAGTGGTGTTACATTCCAATCAAAATAAAACATGTGGTTTTATTACAATTAAATTTAAATATATGTATTTTAGCTATATTGTTAAAGATCATTTTGGGTTTCTTATTGTTTTTTAAACCCTAAACCCTATACCCAATACCCTAAACCATATATCATATACCCGATACCCTAAATTTAAACTCTAGACCCTAGTATGAACTCATTAAATACCCTTAAATGTCATTTCACAAAATATAAAAATCTATAGTTTTTATTTTAATTGTAATAAATTCACATGTCTTGTTTTGATTGGAATGTAACACCAGTAGACATTGTCACATGGTGCTACAATAGCATTGAAAAATTTCTCATCGTGAGGACCAATTGAAAACGTTTGAATAGAATGTTATATGAGTATTTAACTTGTAATTGATAATCAAATGTCTGATGTTGTGGTCACCATTAACGAATTCTTATTTTCATTAACCCGATTTAAGAAAATCCGGAATAATTCTCCGTAAAATTTTCTTTTGTTTCCAATTTATGAAAGAGAAGGACCAAAACGTAGAAGGCCCGGCTGAGATTCTAGCGCTTGTCCGTACATGTATATCTAATTGCGGCGAAATTCCTATTAATTATTTTTCTTTTTCTTTTTCGTAAAAAAAACTCCACTCAATCTCAAACAATCTCTCTCCTGTCTCAAATCCCCATGTCGATCTGTCCATGATTCTTGGGCTTCTGAACCCGCCTGCCTCTGCAGAACTCCACCCCTTGTTTTCGACAGATATAACGGAAGTGCCATTATATTTGCGGTCTGACGAAAACGCCCCTACTGGAGTGGGGATGCTCCTCCCACGAGAATATTTGACAGTAGAGCATCATTTACTTTCCCTCCGGCTTTTTCGAGAAAAGTCCGGTCAAAACTGCGCCATCCTCCTCATTTAACATCATTGCCTTCGTTCATTCCTTACTATTTTAAATTTTATGATTAAAAACAGTTAGTCTTTTGTTAAAGTTCATTATTTAGTATCTTTAATTTTTAAATGCTTACAATTTAATTTAAATTTTTATGTTAGGTTCTAAAATATGATATCAAGTATTGGTGTGGAGCTCACAATGAAGTCATATATACTAGTATTAGTTCTCAAAATGTATGAAACGATCAAAAATTAACATTATGACCGTTTTTCCTTATGACCCGTAAGAGTTATTTTGGTCATTTTTATACATATTGAGAGTTAACACTAATATGTAGAGCATCATTGTCGATTTCACATTAACATCTGACATTATATTTGGAGCCCAAGATGAAAATTTGGACCAAGATGTAGACATTTAAAAGTTAAGGGCACTAAAAAGTTAGATTTTTAAAAAGAATGACTGAACTGATTTTAACCTCAAAGTTCAAAGTAGTAAACTGTATTTTATCATTATTTTTATTTCAATTGGTTTTTGTTGAATTTTCATGTGTTTAATCTTTGAAAATATGAGTACTCACACGTTGGCGAGCTGATAAGACGGTAAGAGTAACTGTGTTAAATCCTAATACCTAATTTCGAAACTGTTGAGGCTGATATTATCATGTCACAATGCCGTAAGCATTAAGAGGTCATGTCCAACATTTGCGTGGTTTGGTGCATACATTCAAAACGGGTAATTTGGTAGGTCGACGATTTTATTCCTTTGATTGGTGAGTTAAGGTTCCCACGGACAACTACTGCATGTGAACAAGCGGGGGTTATGATGTTGAAGTTTGCATTTTGGCCACACAAGTCTCTATTACTAAGACGCTTACACATTTACACTGGTTTGGTATACTATGCAAATCATTGCCAACCTCAACTCCATGACATTTTTTGCTTCATGATACTTGTTGAAATCACATCTTGGTAACAAGCTCCTTGTCGCTGAGAACAAAGTATGTGCGTGTCCTGGTCATATTTAACTCGGTTCTACAATATGTAGCGACATGTTTAAGTGAAATGTACTCATTATACTGTTATTTACAAATTACGTCAAATATCAAGTAATGTTGAACGATGGACTCAATTATATAATTTTAGAACATTTTATCTTTTAATTATAGGGTTATAGTAATTGATGAGATGTGGCAGGGTTTCAAACAAAATGGGTTGGCCTGCAAATCCCAAAATCACAAATACAGTAGTGTTCACTTGAATTGATTAGGGAACTCTAAGAACAGGGCAGGCCCAAACTCTCTAGGTCCCCATAAAACCGAGAGCAAAGCAGATTTGTTCTATTATAGCAAGTCCAACAAATTCTGCATTTTTTAAAATTTTTTACATTTAAGAGAATATAGGTCATTTTTTCAAGAGATGATGCCCACTAGCCATAATTTAGAGAACTTTAGATTTCAAAATTTTCACTAGCTAACTTAAACAACATAAAACCAATTATATCTTTAATAAATTAAATAGACTACAATAGATCATTATAAAAATAGTAAAAATCTATTTTGTAATAAAAAAATTATGACTGTTGACCGGACTCCTATGACAATTGGCCGGTCTCTGTTGACAGTTAACCGGACTTCAGTAACCGTTGACTGGACGCCGACGACCTTTGACGGACACCAGCGACCGTTGACCGGACTCTGACCATCATTGACCAGACTCCGGCCATCATTGACCGGAATTCGACGACCATTGACAGGACTCCGACAACCGTTGACCGGACCTCCTATTTAGGAGAGTAGGACCTCCTACTGGGGGCCGTAGGACCTTTTACTGGGGGAAGTAGGCCTCTTACTTGGGGTAGTAGGCCTCCTACTGGGACAGCAGGATCTAATTATAAATTACAAATCTGACTCTTTCCAAAAGAAATCTAAAATGCAGCACAAACACAAACACAAACACACAAATAGAGAACAAAAACACGCTGAGTGAGTCGTGCCAAAATGCAGCCACAGGATTCAAATACTTCAAATAAACACCTTCATAAAATAATTAAAAACAAAAAACGATACATAACAGAGCACCACACCCAATGATCAAAACAAATCACTGAAGCCCCACTGCATGCACATAAAGCAATTGAAGATGCCCAACATACTCAGAACAAAATATTTTATAGGAATGTCACTGCAAACCCGTTAACTAAAATAACTAGGATTGCCACTACCTACATACTTAA
This sequence comes from Comarum palustre, assembly GCA_951800085.1. NCBI lineage: Eukaryota > Viridiplantae > Streptophyta > Magnoliopsida > Rosales > Rosaceae > Comarum > Comarum palustre. The sequence goes on along the minus strand of OX637584.1, from coordinate 3,294,644 downwards.
CACATAAATATATCAAACACCACACACTGAATTTAGATTAGGAGAAGAGATCGTGCAACGAAAACAATAACTTAGTTCACAATCTTACAAAGCTCAGAGTCCTCTTTTTATTATAAGAGGCAGAACCAAACATAATTGCAATTCAAGCCCAAGCTCCACCCTCTCTGAATCTCCGTTCCCAAAACCCTCGCCAAACCATCTCCGTCATGCCGCCATCTCCCTCGCCTCGGCAACGGCTGCAGAGTCGCCGCCATGCGCCTCTACCACCTCTGGGCTCACCGACGTCATCAACAAGCCAGTCCTCGGTGCCGACCTGAAGCACTCAATTCTCCAATGGAACAAGACTAACCATATTGCCTCTTTCACCTTCCGTATGATGTCGTTGTGGTGGTCGATGTTGTTTACATCAAGGAGACGTGGGCCATCAGATCTTGACCATGAAGGAGGTGGTGAAGAACGATGACTTCAATTGCTTAGGTACCGATTGAGGTCCTTAAGTCCTTATAAAGTTGGTGAGAATATTGAAATATTATATTGTTGATAGAATTTTTTTTTAAATTAGAGCAGATGTGAATTTTCTCTTTTTTCAATCCAATTCTCATTTCTTAAAATAGGGATATATAGAGATGAAAAAGAATAAAAATATGTCCAACAACTTCTCTATTTTCTTGATTTTCTTAATTTTAGAAAACATTAAGCTGTTTTGTGGTTCAACAGGTTCCCAACCTTAATCTCCAAACATGGAATTAAGACTTTTTTTTCCAAATTTGCAGCAAAGTTAAATTCTTCACAACCTCTAACAAAAAATTTACAAATATGGAATATTATATTGATTATTTTATTTTTATAATAAAATATATAATCTTTTTTAGTCATAATTAATTATGATATAGTATATTTTGTTGTTGTAATAAATACCAAAATCTCTAAAATAGAGAACATGCTAGAGATGAAGCATAATTTTTTAGAGATTTTTTCTTTTGCTTTCTTATTTTAGAAAAAATTTGGAGAAACTGCTAGACATGTTGTAACACATTCCTTAAATTTACACAAGCAAAAAAATGGCGATAGCAACCACATTAAATTTTCACAACTTCCAAGTCATCTCTTTTGAGTCTTATCATTCGCACCGCTAGCACCGAAAAATCCCAAATCTCTCAATGATGAGGAAGTATCGTCATCTACCTCCTGTCTCCTCCCCAACCTAACAATGAGACCAGACGCGGAGCCAATGCTTTGGTTGATAAGACTCAAGTCCAACCAAGATTTTTGGAGTTTAAAAAAACATAGGTATATTTATGTTTTTTGTTTTTAATACATGCATTTCTGTTCACTCAAGCCCTCCCGACTTCCTGACCATCTATGCATCTCCTCTTTTATTATATATGATTACGCCTTTATTTTTCAGCTGCTCACTTAATTTTCCGTTTTTTCTTTTAGTTTTCTAGTCTTCTCCTTAAATATCAAAAATTTCAAATTTTTGAAAAAATGTTTGTTGAGTTTTCAAATGTCTCTGATTTTTTAGAAATTTCCATTAAAGTCTACTTTTTTAGATATATTAACGTCTATTTGCTGGGTTGTATCTGAAAAAAATTTGTCTTAGGCCAAATTTGAAGTCCACCCATGTTAAAATCCTAGATCCGCCGTTGAATGAGATGATCTCCCTCCGGCGAGCGACTCAGAGCTCTTGACTGGCGCCTTTGTTTTGTTCATGGGATTCAGTATCCTTAATGTTCAGATTATCGCGATCTTGTCATTGTTGGATCAAGCCGCGCGTCCCAAATTCCCCAATTGCAGATTCACTCGGCTTCGGTGTCTTACTATTTTCTGTTCCTTTTTGAATGGATATTCTGGTTCTACAACTATGGCTATGTTCATTTTGTGGTGCACAATCAAATTAATTCGCGTGGTCTATTTTGAATGGAGTTCTGCATAATTACATGAACTTATTGGTAGAATATGGTAGATTAGAGAAGCGTCAGTGGCAGTGGAGCTAGCCAATACTGATTTCCCACCTTTTGGTAATGAGGCAGCAGCTTGTTCACTTGGTCTCTATGAATATAGTACTATGACTTTCAAGTTCATGGGGCAGGTGATTAGTTATATTCTTACACTACTGAACTTGGATAGAAAAATATCTACTGGACTTGGATCTTCCAATGTTCTTTACAAGTTCTAAGAAACTCTTGCACCAGATAATCATTTCATGTTGCATCTGTGAACTGTTTGTGATGCCCCATTGGTATTGTGCAGGTATTTGCAGGATTTGTAATAGATAATCTTTCAGACTAGTTATCAAATAAGTTGGGATTGTAGCATTTTTTCAGTTTTGAAATCCTAAAATTTCTTTGATGGGAGCCATTTTCTCTCTGCCATTCTGACCGGATATTTGAAGCTCTCTCAATCAGTGAAGAAAACGTCCCTAAATGTTCAAATGTGTTTTGAATGACCCCACCCGTATCTTATTGTCTTCCAATCAGTGCCTACGCATCAGAGATATCGTCTCAGGTCTAGGTTCTATGACGTGGGACCACCGATACATCAGAGATCAGACGACTGCTGTCTTACAAGTGACGTAATACTCCAGAACCTGTTATCCTCTGCGGACAGGTTCAGTGGCAGCGTATGTTCTTTCGCATTTATTTGTTTTGATGATAATTAAGCAGCATGATTTTTTTGATAAAAATTAAGCAGCATGATTGACAATTTGAGTTCCATACTTCAGTGCATCATGAATGCATCCCAGAGGTAGATGATGCTTGATGCCAGCTAGTTTGCTCGATAAAGGTAAAGATCTGCTAGCTTAAGTAGTACTGTATTATACGTTTGTTGAAATACGTATGATGAACTTGCGTTTTTGGACGCACAAGTTTAACATGTTACTCGAATAAGACAATAATATAATCTCACAAAGTTTGGCAGAGTATTTTAATTTAAGTAAAGGATAAAACATAGTGCTTAACAACACTTTAAAATATCATAAATCGATATTTCAACATTGAAAATCACAACATAATTTTTCATAATATATTATATGAAACACAAATGATATGAACAATGCTGTAATTTAATGTTAGGGAATAATATCAATTAGGTAATCTTGTGCTTTATCATTACTAGATTGTAGTGACAAAAAACTAAAACTAGAATTTTACTACCAAAAATTTCAAGTTTTCAAATAATTACCATGTAGGGAGTGTCATGAAGAAAAAATTAGTGTTTTTTTTCTTCCTAAACCCAACAATCATACACATAATTATGCCATTAAGTAGTAATCGAAAGGGTGCCTTGACACCTTTGCTCTCCTACTAGCTCCGCCTATGGTTCCATGTTCGATTGCTCATTTCAAATACATGACATTTTGCAGTCGCGTATGATTTTGTATTAGAAATATAAATATTGTTTTGTTCTGTGGAGATATTTTTACAAATGTGGGAATAATTATAACGCATCTACAACTATTACTCTGGTTACCAACACGTAGAGAAATTTATGCACTTTGTTGTGTGTGTGTATATATATATATACTTTGTTGTGTGTGTGTGTGTGTATATATAAGCCTAATGAACCTGCAGCTATCAGATGCCTCCCACACCATCTCATTCTTTCTCTGCCTCGCTTCTTCCCCAAACAGAAGGTTCTCGAATCGATGTTTATAAATTGTTGTGTATTTGAGTAAGAAATTAAACCTCCCCTTGTTACAATTGATCGGCAAGAAGTTGATCGTGTTGCAGAGAAAGTTTGATTCACAGGAGAAGAAAGAAGACTTCAGTCGTATAGGAGCTATCAATGAACAAGAAAGGTCGATAACGGCGGTGTTGGGGGTGTCGCTCTTGGTGGTGTTGTTTGTTTGGCACTTCAATCTGTCAGAAAATTTGAGGTTAAACTTCGAACTCATTCATTCACTTGCAACAAGTCCAAAACCAGGTATGCTCCGGACTGAAACTTGGATCAATTTGATCTCTTGCACACTTCAATTCTTTGTTCCTGTTTTCTCTTTTTTTCCTTTTGCATACTTGTCTGGTTAAGCATGTGCTAGCATGTCCTAAATGGATATAAAGCATTAACAACATTACAAGGCAAGAATCAATACCAAATATCTTTAATAAGATATTCTTATTAAAGAATCATTCTTTAACCATATTAACAATACCTTTCAAATCCAAATGTAATTGTCTATCAAAATACGTTTTTGACATCTTTACTTCTGTATCTCATTTTCTCATGGCTGCTCAGATTCGAGATACTCGTGCAGAACGAAACGGCGACAACCATTCGATCTTTAATAAATTGATCATGTCCGTTTGAGTCCGTTTGATCAATTCATTGAATATCGGATGGTTATCGCCGTTTCATCCCGTTCCGTCCCGCACAAGTACCCCGCGCCTGAACAATCCGGCTCATTTTCTAGGCTCATAGACTAATTCGTTAGAGATTATGTATAAGTATAACCAAGACATTAGAACGCACTGCCCATTTTTATTCTTAATTTTACTTGTTAATGGTTGTAGATGTCTTCTAACAATTACCACCGAGATCAAATACCAGTGGGCAGAACCCTACCGATTGGACGCATTTGCAATCTACATAATCAACAAGGATAACATGCAACCGTTTTGATTACTGATTTCTGTTACATCAACGGCCCAACAACCTTAACGTTATTCGTAAAAATGGACGCCACATGCCCAACAGTGGCGGAGAAAATCGCCACAGGCCCAACCGTTCTGATGAGTACTACGATTTCTATTACCGACCAACAATCCTGGACCCAACAACCACGTTATTCGTAATGGACGCCACAGGCCCAACCGTGATGGAGAATTCAACAATGTCAATCAAAGAGCACACGTAACCAAAAAAAGAGCGCACCTCAGGCCCACCAGGCCCAAAATGCCAGATCCAACATAATGCCCCGGCAATTGTACAGTGCGGGAGGGTACACCGGAAACTTCTTCCATGATTTCAACGATGGGTTTATCCCCCTTTACATCATCGTCAATTCAATCCTCTACGATCAAGTTCCCGTCCTTGTGATTTCAAGAGCACATGATTGGTGGATTCAGAGGTACTCAGATTTGCTACAAGTTTTTAGCGAGCAGCTGATCATAAACGTTGATAATGATACTGCCACACATTGTTTTCCTTCTGCCACCGTGGGCCTAATTTCTCATGGGTATATGACTATAAACCCCAAATTGTTGGACCCACAAAACGCTACCAAGTTTCCATGCCATGCAAGGAAAAGCCTTTGGCCAAAGGGAAACTGCACAGCACAGCGCTTCCACAATCTGTGCCACCACAACGATCGGCCACACATCGTGTTCATTAGTCGAAACGTGAACGTGGGACGAGCAATCTTGAATCAAGAGGAAGCAGTGGAATTGGCTGAAGGAATGACCCTATGGCATTGTAAACACCAACATCACATAATTTGTTTCAACAAATGCAAGATGAATATGAATTGAAATGACCCAAGACATTGTAAACACCAACAACTAATGCACGTAAAAACTGTAGATTTATCATTGATGTAGAACGAAGGGGGGTCGCTTCTGACGAAAAATAAAGATTGAAGAACCGTTTGATCGTGACAAATTATTTAAGGACATCTAAGTTCGTTGGGCTTCTAGAAAACTGTTTTAATTATTTTTGAGTTTTATTTTATTATTTTGTTTTGTTTTATTTTTATTATTTTGTTTTAGACTTTATTTTATTTTAATCTATGGGATTTTAGGTTTTCATTGTTAGTTGCACTAGGGTTTATTTGCTCCTATCTAAGGAGCCTCTATCAGTTGTATGTGATAACCTTGATTTTATTAAAAAACCCTTTGAGTTTATCTTAATTCCTGGTGGATTCGAGATTAAAAACAGATTGGTGGATTCCAATCTCCTATCCCTTTATTTTCCGCTGCATCAATTGGTATCATAGTATGGTGGATTCCTGGTAGGCAGAAGAAGAAGAAGAAGAAGAAGAAGAAATGAAGAAGAAAAAGGGGAAGCTACAAGGAACGTTGGATATTTACCACACCAGATTACAATGATTTCAGAACAACGTGTTTCATCAAAAATAAGGTATGGTCAACAATAATTGATAGTGATTTGCATGAAAATTTTGTTGCAAGCAAGGTTGTTCATTCCCTTCAATTACCGACAGTAGAGTTGAGCAATCCATTTTGGATTGATGATCGTATATATGTGACAGAGGTTTGTAAAGTTCCCATCTCTATAGGAGAATTTTATAACGATGAGGTTACTTGCCATGTTATTGATATGGATGATAGTGATGTGTTTTTTGGAAAACCATGACATGAAAGCGTCTGCGGTAGTTATTGTAAAGATGAAACATATTTATTCATGAAAGAGTTGAACAAGATTACAATCAAGCCTGCAAAGCCTGAAGTGTGTGAAAAGAATGTTGAAGAAATCACTTTGCTGATTAAAGAAGAATTTTCTCATGTTGACTCGGTTGTCAGTATTGAAGAAGCCTCGTCTCAAGTGAATCTTTCAGAGTCGGAACCAAAGATCATTCAAGAATGTAATTTTGGGAATCATGAAGACTTCTCTCAAGTTACATTTGACAAACTTATCTATGGTGTTGGATTCATGATTGTGCCTTCAAAGTTTACAGAGTCTCTGATTTCTAAACCACAAGTTTAATTATTGGATTTATTATTAAGTTTGTTTTCTACAAATTATTCTTCTTTATTCAAGATGAACTCGAGGTCGAGTTCTTTTGAAGGGGAGGAGACTGATGTAGAACGAAGGGGAGTCGCTTTCTGACGAAAAATAAAGATTGGAGAACCGTTTGATCGTGGTTAATTATTTACGGACATCTAAGTTGGTTGAGCTTCTAGAAGACTGTTTTAATTATTTTTGAGTATTATTTTTATTATTTTGTTTTGTTTTATTTTAATTATTTTGTTTTGGACTTTATTTTATTTTAATCCATGAGCTTTTAGGTTTTCATTGTTAGTTGTCCTAGGGTTTATTTGCTCCTATATAAGGAGCCTCTATCAGTTGTATTTGATAACCTTGATTTTATTAAAAAAAAACTTTTGAGTTTATATCAATTCCTGGTGGATTCTAGAACCTCTCGTGGATTCGAGATCAAAAACAGATTAGTGGATTTCAATCTTCTATCCCTTTATTTTTCACTGCATCAATAATCCATAATGAATTCAAGAAACTATACATGAAGCATCATACTTATGAATCAAGTCACAAATTGAAGTAAAATGAGAACCCCAACGAGTAGCTCCAGGTCAATGCAAGGTACCAATTTGATTAAGTCCTCTACCGGTTTCACGCTCACCTGCTAGCACCGATTCTGTAAAATGTGTTACCTGAGCAAAATGAAATTCAGTGAGACGTTTTGGAGAAGCAGCAATAACATTGATAATAGTACTCAAGGAAGAAAAGAATAAGCAGGGGACGAATAGAGATCCACCTATTTGTTGCAGAAGACACCTACTTGGTCTTGCTTCCTAACGGAGAAAACAAGGAGATGAATAAAAAAATAAGGATAAAAACTTCAAAGAAAGTTAACATAATATACTAGGAGTAAATTTTTAAGAAAAATTATATAAACAAATATAACTAAACTTTTTAAAGAAAATATAAAGTATATATAATCAGAAGAAAAAAAATATACATGGACTAGATTGAGTTACATGTGGGTTAAGTATATAAATTTGGGTGAGTTACTTTTCAAAATTTATTTATTTGAACTATAATTATGCTGCAAAGTGCAAAGTAATGTTTTTTTTTTAAAAAAATCTGAGTTCAGATGTAGTCCACCTTAGCTCGTGTGTAGATCCGCCATTGCATGAAACTGAGAAGTCCACCCTATTGCCTCTTTTGTGAATTTGCTTCATTACAACTAATATTTTCACCTTATTCCAAAATCCAAAGTCATCATTGTAAAGAGCTACATCACAATTACCACTACCAGAAAAAAGACTATAGCCGACGAAATATCTAAAAACAGGCCGACGAAATTTTTTTTCGTCGGCTAAAGTGCCATTTTAGCCGACGAAAAAAAAATTCGTCGGCTAAACTAATTTTTTCGTCGGCTATAGTTAAATTTTAGCCGACAAAAAAAAATTTTGTCTGCTAAAGTGCTTTTTTTGTCGGCTATAGTATGTGAACTTTAGCCGACGAAATTTGAAAAGTTTAGCCGACGAAATTAGGGTATTTCGTCGGCTAAAGTAACTTTTAGTTATAAAATTGTACTACGGATATTTCGGTGTCCGATTGACTATTGTGATACCAATCTGGAAGCAGAACGGGCCCAGGAGTAAAACTCATCGCTTTGCCATGACATACAGGCTTTTTTGGCCATCCGAGTTCGTTTAAGGCTTCAAAATGAAGTTTTTCTAAACGCTTAATACATGAAAATGTCCATATCTACACCTATATGAGGTATTTTGGCCGAACCTTCAACACAACAAACACTCACCATAATGAGACGCAACTGTCCATCTAAAAATTTTGAGACATTTACCCCTCCATGATAGGCCTCCCCGTATAGATAAATAATGGTAAATAGTAGGCATGTTGTGATTCCGGTCATCAAAATTCACAAACAAAAATACGACCGTCAGATATCATCAATATGTTGAAATATATCTCTGGTAAAAAATTCAACTTTATCTGATAAATTTAAGGACTTCATCTAGACGGTCAATCTCGTAAGTCAAACCTTTATATTGTATTGACTGCAACTATCGGCACCGAGACTTTACCGGAATTACGTGATTTTTCAACCGTAGGCGTATTTCACCATTTCGGTCATATCTTATTTCACGACTTTTTTGCGTTTGAAGTTTCTACGTACAGTTTGTTTTAGAAACGAAACATTTACTTAAAGCTTAGTAAACAAGTTATACAACATTAGTACGCATGTTGTGATTCCGATGATCAAAGTTGAGAAAAAAAATTCCGACCGTCAGATATGATCATTTTGTTGAAATATGTATATAGGAAAAAATTTAACTTAATCTGACAACGTTAAGGGCTCGATCCTTACGGTCAATCACGTAAGTCAAACCCCTTAATGCACGGAAACGGTCATTTGACCGTCTAAATTACATATTTTGCCCGGGCCTTCAACTGAAAATAGTTTCAAATCGATGAGACTCAACCAGTGGTATAAAAATTTTATGAAAAATAACTACCGGAGATAGGGCTACCTCTAGGGAGAAATAATGGAAAATTGAGTTAACCGCAATTATCGGTACCGAGACTTTACCGGAATTACGTGATTTTTCAAGTATAAACGTATTTCACTATTCCGGTCATATCTTATTTCACGACTTTTTTTCGTTTGAAGCTTCTACGTATAGGGTTTAGGGTTTTAGCCGACGAAATTAGGGTAATTCGTCGGCTAAAGTTAAATAAATAAATAAAATAAATAACTATAGCCGACGAAATTAGGGTAATTCGTCGGCTAAGGTTAAATTAATAAATAAATAAAATAAATAACTATAGCCGACGAAATTAGGGTATTTCGTCGGCTAAAGTTAAATTAATAAATAAATAAAATAAATAACTATAGCCGACGAAATTAGGGTATTTCGTCGGCTAAAGTTAATTAAAAATTCAAATTTTTTGGCGGGGATTTTTAAAATTTTTCGACTAAAATTTTAAACTTTAGCCGACGAAATTTCGTCGGCTAAAGTTCAAAATTTTCTATATATTTCATTTTTCTCCTCCTCCTCTTCATCTTCCCTCCTCCTCCTCCTCCTCATCTTTCCTCCTCCTCCTCTTCATCTTCCCTCCTCCTCCTCCTCCTCTTTATCCTCCCTTTCCTAACCTTCTCCTCCTCCTCCTCCAAATCCCTTCTCCTCCTACTTCTCTAAATTCTCCTCCTCCTCCTTCCTCTCCTCTTCTCCTCCTCCTCCTTCCTCTCCTAACCTTCTCCTCCTCCTTACTCCTTTTTCGGTGTAAAAACGAAAAATAAGTAAAAATTTTAATCAAAAATACAATAAATTAAAAAAGAAAAAAAATATGAAAAAATTAAAAAAAAAACTATAGCCGACGAAATACCCTAAAATTCGTCGGCTAAAGTTTTTTAAAAAATAATAATTAAATAAAAATAATAAAATTAAAAAAATATGAAAAAATTAAAAAAAAAAAACTATAGCCGACGAAATACCCTAAAATTCGTCGGCTAAAGTTTTTTAAAAAATAATAATTACATAAAAAAATTAATAAAATTAAAAAAAATAGAAATTTTTTTTAAAAAAATAATAATTACATAAAAAAATTATAAAATTATAACTTTAGCCGACGAAATTTAATAAAATTCGTCGGCTAAAGTTAAATAAATAAATAAAAATAATAGCTATAGCCGACGAATTTTAATAAATTTCGTCGGCTAAAGTCCAGAAATTAAGCGACGAAAAATTTATTCGTCGGCTAAATAAATGACTTTAGCCGACGATGAACAGTAATTTCGTCGGCTATAGTGTTGGCCGACGGATTTTGCCCGACGACGTGTCGTCGGCTAAAACTTTAGCAGACGAAATTTAAGGTTTAGCCGACGAAAAAATTTCGTCGGCTAAAATGGTTGTTCTGGTAGTGTACAAGAATGTGAGATATTTTTCATTAATCACAATTTACAAAAGCATGTAAATCATAGAAACTTTACTATAAAAGCTATCTTCAAATTCTAATAATGGATATTATTTCATAAACACAATCCAATAGCAGCTCACGTCTTCCTATATCAGACATTCACACTCCCTATAAGGGCATTCCTTTTTTTTTCCTTTCGAGTTTGCACACAACATTGTTGCCCATCCAATATCACTCTCACTCAATCCCTAGACATAGACTCGAGAGTAGTGTTCACCTGGTCCAAAGCAGATCAAAGTTCTTGTTCCCAGAAAAACCTTGAACCCGAGATTCATCAACTTCAATCTTCATATACAATTTCCAACGTTTGGGGCACAATGCATGAGGGCATTTGTTCATCATATATTAGAGTTAAGTCGATGCGAATAGCAGATCCAAGGCAAATGAGGAAGACGAGGGTTTTGGTAGCAGTGGTTGCGTCGTGCTTGTGTACCATCGTCTTCCATATCAGTGTCTTATCAACCACCAGATATTTTTACAGGACAGAAGTTTCAGCAGAGACTCCAGGTATGAACAGAAAGCTATAGCTAGCTTTTCCGATAAATCTCTTTTTCTTTTGATAGTTTTGGTTGATCAGGTAATACTGATCTGAGTCTCAAACTCTTTGCATGCTGCCAACTTCTCTTTGATTTTGTTTGAAATTATCATTGATTATGTGATTAATTTCTACTTATCTCACCGGAGTCGCTGACTCCAAGTAGTGTACCAGTCTTAACTATTATTAATTGATTAAAAACCAATTCTTTTTAAAAAAAAAATTATCATTTATATATGAGCTGGATTCACTCGATCAATCTCATAAAGATGAGATTACAAGGATGAGAGTATATATGTTGAATCAAATAGTAGTTAAAAAAACAAATTATTGAGATGGGTAATGATTGGTCATTTGTATCAAATTTTGGTTTCAGAAGTAACACGTGGGACATCGGAGATTAGTGAACAATTCCGATGCCCTCCAAAGAAGATTCCGATCATTTGTGATCGTACCTCTAAACATTACGACCTCTGCTCCATCAACCGCCCAACTGTCTTGGATCCAACCACATCCACATTCTTCACTATGGGCCCGACCCAACTTCCATCCTTGGAAACAATCCGTCCCTATCCACGAAAATTCGGACATCATAATGGGCCGGATCAAGAACTTCACGCTCACTGTTGGCCCAAGAAGCCCACCGTGTAAAGTCCAACACAATGCTCCGGCACTAGTATTCGCCGTCGGTGGATACACCGGAAACTTTTGGCACGACTTCAATGATGGGTTCATCCCTCTCTTTATAACCATCAACACACTCTTGCGGGATCAAGACTTTGTGATCGTGGTTTCCGACACTCCAAAGTTGTGGGTTTCTAAGTATGCCGATTTACTACACATTTTCACCAAGCATCCTATAATTACCCTTGGAAATGTTACCACCACACATTGTTTTCCTTCTGCCAAGCTAGGTCTCATAACACATGGTTTCATGACTATAAACCAAACACGAATACCCAACTCAAAAACGTTACTACATTTCCGTGAACTGCTAGACAATGCATATAACCGAAGATCATCTCAAGCTCGAATCCTCCTCTCCCAGCAGACAAAATTCCGGCCGCGCCTTGTTTTGGCGAGCCGGAGTCACGCAACTGGACGCAGGATCATGAACCAGGCTCAAGTAGTTCGTTTGATAAAGAAAGTGGGGTTTGATGTGGTTGTGTTTGAGCCTAAAGACAATACCTCATTGCATGAGTCTTATGCATTACTTAATTCAAGCCATGCTTTTGTTGGGGTACATGGCGCTGCTCTTACACACTCATTGTTCCTCCGGCCCGGTTCGGTGTTTGTGCAGGTGGTGCCGATCGGGGTGGACTGGGCGGCGGAGGCGTGTTTCGGGACGGTGGCAAAGGGGTTGGACTTGGAGTATTTTGAGTACAAGATCGGAGTGGAAGAGAGTAGCTTGGTGGACAAGTATGGTAGTGATAGTTCTGTAGTGAAAGATCCGGTTGGTCTTCAGAAAATGGGGTGGCGGGTTGAGGTTATGGACAAGTACTTAAAGGAGCAGAATGTGAAGCTGGATTTGGTTAGGTTCAAGGAGCATCTGAAGCAAGCTTATAAAAAGGCTAAGAAATTTATGGAGAACAATAGTTAATTACTGTTTTTGGTCGGATTTCATTGGGAAAACATAAATCAAGATCCTCCTACTGTTTTGTAGTATCATCAACCATGAACCTTATGATAGATTTGCACTAGTGTACTTTTATCTTAATATCACGCCGATAGAGTATTCGATGTATCGAATAAATACAAAAAAGAAGAAAAAATAAACGTAAACAGTGTATATATTTAACGGTGAAAACACAATCGGACGGTCTAAGATAGACAAGTCACGTGCACTACTGATGCACCGAATAATTTCCGTATCATGCGAAGTGTTTGGTTTCGCTTTGTGTGTTAGCTCTAGACAAGGACACATGTTTCTTCGATATTTACGAAGAGAAAGGGTTAGAGAGAGCTAGAGTTATAAAACAGTTGCAGCTACTTGTAGAAAAGAGAAGAACAAAAGTGAGAGAAGAACAAAAGTGAGATGGAAGGCTCCTAGATAAATCATCAGTTCAGGCAGTTCATTGCTACTTAAGGTAAGCTGGTTCAATTTCTTGTACAATCTAAGACGATGAAGTGAATTACTTGTCTATTCAAAATGAAACTTTTTATCAGTTCTTACCAAAACTTACTACTAGCTTAAAGAAAAAAAATTTGTACCATTTCTTTACTGCAAGTTTTTAAACTGGAAGATATATTTGGGAGGATCATCAAACCAAAGTTATTCTTTTCCATGTGTTTTGTTTTTCCTTGTTTACCTTTTTCTTCTAAATTTCTTCCCAAATCGCCCCATATGTAAAAAAATAGCTTCAAATGTTCCAAGATGCCTCTTGTCTTTTGGCCCAGAAAATGACACCTCGAGTTTGGCAACTCTAATTTCATCATATAAAACAAAATATCTGGATCCATAAAACATCAGTGCTTAACTTTCGAGCCCAAATACCAAAACCTAATCCGTTTTTTATTGATTTACTAGTACTGTAATGGCTGTAATAATATATTATAATTACATGGGATTAAAACGCTAACCAGACTTCGTCTCCCTCACTGTTTCAGTCCTCAAATCACCACCATGGACGCCATGTTGTTACAATCTTCTGTCTCCAACATTTCAGCCTACAGTACCCTAAAGTCGTCACGACCCCTTTCCCATTTGGTCTGCAAGACCATTTCTACTACCTTTAGACATAGCTTTGCATCCACTCCAGCCAGAAAATGGACCCTTCAAGCTTCTGCGTCTCCTTCCTTCTTCCAGAGGTACTGAAAGCTTTAGTGTGTACATGTTATGTGGATCAATGATTTGTTAGATCATTTTATATTCATAGTTTGTGAGTTATGTTATTGCTGCTTAGGCTAATCTGCAATGTTGCTGTTCTTCCTCTAATTTGGCCTGAACCATTGAGGTTTGAGAATGAGGCACATATTTGGTAGATTAAAGATAACACTATTAAGATGAAGGAAGGGTGCAACAAGACTTGGTACTTGTATCTGTATAATGTGCATTCCCTGGATTACCAAAGATGTCTGAGTTAGATTACAGCAATGTTTTTGAGCAGTGTTCCTTCAGGGATTTTACTAATGTAATTCAATTGTTGAATGGATTTGAAATTTTTACCACTTTTCAGGTGAACATGCAAGTCCATTTTCTCCTGGCAGGCTAAGTATTGTGACACTGTGCCTTATGTTTTCATATAGATTTTCGGAGAAGAGGGTGGATGAGAGTGAGAGTTTGACTCTCGAAAGTATCAGACAATCGTTGATTAGGCAAGAAGATGATATTATATTTTGCCTTCTGGAGAGGGCACAATATGCTCACAACCTCAATACTTATGACAGTCATGCTTTCTCTATGGAAGGATTTCATGGTTCGCTGGGGGAGTTCATCCTTAGGGAAACTGAAAAGCTCCATGCTCAGGTAATATAATTCAAGTGACAACACTATAATACTATATGTGAGAAGTGATAAACAGCGAGCTATGTTTGTGCGGTTTTTATTCAGTTTTGGTTAGGCACTCTTGCTAATGCCTTTCACTTTGCGAGTTAGGTTGGCAGATACAAGAGTCCTGATGAGCATCCATTCTTCCCAGAACACTTGCCTGAGCCATTGCTTCCACCTCTACAGTACCCACAGGTAAGTCCTAACCCACATAGCATGATACTTCATTTATGATGTTTAAAATTTACTTGGTCTATATACTTAAGTTTTCAAGTTGCAAGCTAAACTTCTCATTTGGTCTGTTTTGCTTGCTGATGTGCAACTAGGTTCTACATCCTTGTGCTGATTCGATCAATATAAACAACCAAGTTTGGGATATGTATTTTAGAAATATTCTTCCCAGCATAGTCGAACAAGGAGATGATGGTAATTGTGGATCAGCTGCTGTTTGTGACACCCTTTGCTTGCAGGTAAGTTTCTGAACCACTCCTAAGATAACCAATTTAGTAGGCCTTCTGTAATGTTTTTGTTCTTCGGTTGTTAATATCTAGTCGAGTAAATACTTGCTGCAGTTAATATGCAAGTACTTGCAAAGCTGTTGTGTTAAAACTTAGAAGAGTAGTTCTGAACTTACTAGTGAACTAACATTTATGTTTTCAGAGTATGACTATGAGCTTTAAACTTACAGTCCTTTTTAAGCCTAATAACCAGTGTTTCTCAGGCACTCTCGAAGAGAATCCACTATGGTAAATTTGTCGCAGAGGCAAAATTCCGAGAATCCCCTGCAGCCTATGAGCCTGCCATTAAAGCAAAAGTAAAGTCCCCATTCTAGATGTTACTTGACTCATACTTTGGTTTTGGCTTATTGCATGCTTTGCTAGATGATTTTGTATCTTACATCTGAAGTCCTTTTCTCTTGCGCCGGCATGCGTTTCTTGCAGGACAGGGCTAAATTGATGGAGTTGCTGACATTTAAGAAAGTGGAAGAGGGTGTCATGAATAGAGTAGAGATTAAAACAAGAACACTTGGCCAGGAGATCAAAATCCACCATGAGGAAGAGGATGCTACACCTGTCTACAAGATCAAGCCAGATATTGTTGCTGCATTGTACGGGGATTGGATCATGCCTCTCACCAAAGAGGTTCAGGTTCAATATCTTTTGAGAAGACTTGAAGATAGTTAGAATGAACTATGACAGTGAGGCAAATCAGGCAATGATATTTTGGTGCAGAACTATATCCAAGTTTGGATTTCCTGGTTGTTAAGTGGCTGCTAATTGTTTTCTTGCATTGTCAAGTTGTTAGCAACTTTGGCCGCTAAACTTTCTATGATCAGTAGAAGAAGGATTTTCATAGTTCATCCTGCGGGGCACTTCGAATCCCTCTCTAATAAATCCAATAACAATGTCAAAGGCGCTTTATTTGAAGGTTCTCATTATAATTTAGATCTAAATTGTTACCTTCTAAATATACATGAACATGTCTTTTATTTATATGTTTGTAATGATCGTCCTGTATGATTTGGCAATATAGGAATGCATACATGTAAGGGTGAATCGCGGTGGATCACAATATATGAGTGTAATGAGATTGGCCTTAGCACATCTCTAACATGAAATTTTGAGTAAAATAGATCTGTTTTATTTGTGCTATCAGAGTGAGATGAAATATTGGAAGAAACTAATAGTAGATAAAGAATTGATCTTTGAAATCAATAATTAAGCTTAGTTGATTCGATGAAAAGGTTAATACGATGAAGTCACGGCATGCAAATACCAAATAGGTGTAAGATTGTTGAATTGAGAGTAGTAGTAGTCAAAAACAAAGGAAGAGAGATGAGAAAAATTCATTGAAAAAAGACTTGGTTATTTTATCTCTATAAACTCTAATTGTTTAATGTATGTACACAATTAAGCAGGATTATATGATTTTGTGTTCATCAGGGGAATTTAAATTAAGCTGTGTTTCAATATTCTAGAGGGAACATATCAAACATTTCAAATAATGTCCACAGCATTAGAGTGATAACACAGGCTATTTTATTTGAGGGGAACCAAAACTATAATCTTGTCCCTTCATTCTAGTACCTTTATTGCCTCGATGAGGCTGCTGCAAGATCTCATTCTGTATTGTGCATCTCAGTTCTAAAGTGTTAGTCACCCTTTAATGGCCTAAAAACTACGAGAGCTTAGATCCCCCACTATGTGCACTTTGCACCTTCGTTCATCTAAAAGGATCCACTCACTCATTACAAAAACAAATCTAAAAGGATCCACAACATATCTAGATATGACTGACGTCTGGTTAACGTAAAGGTGACAACAGAAAGGAAAAAATAGTGCTAAAGTTGAACAATTAACTTTATTCTTTGGTATTTTAATTCAGAAGATAAGTTCATCTATGTTTCGATCTCGTTATGTTATGATTTAAGTATTATTTAAATTACTTGTCACGATTCTTCTTTTAGTAAGAGCAACTTCAAATTGGATTTTAGGGATAGTGATGAAAGCGAAAAAAAAATTCCCATATATTTATGACAAACTATAAATTTTAAAAAACAATTACAAAATTTTGAGAACAAGTTGGAGTTGCACTAGGTAATCGTTGTTGGAACTTGTATGAGATTTATCCCACATGAAAGAAGAATTTAATGTTGTAGTCCTTATAAGGTATTATCTTTGTGACTAATTAAATTGGTATAAAACCTTGATTGGGCTTAGTGGGATTTTCTATTGAGCTTTCCAATAGAAAAATAATTATTTATATAATTATATATATAGTCAAAAGAAGGGCTTTGGGCTCTAGTTGGATAATTAAATTTGTTTTTAATTTTAGAATTATTTATTTTAGAAATTAAAAATAAGATAATATGTTTTAACGGTTGGTGAACAGTTTTAACTATTTGAAACCGACGTAACTGTTGGTTTTTGACTTTATATATACAACGACAAAAGCCATTCATTCCCATCAGTTTTCTCTTCTTCTTCCTCCCTCTTATTTCTGAAAAAATATACAGTAAATTCGTCAGGGCAAGTTCTTGAGAACTTGCACTAGATAGTTGTATCCTCAAGATAGACGTCTGTAAACTACAGCACAGGTGGGGGCGAATTTCTGTCTTAGGTCACTGCTCGTAGACCTCTATCTGATCAATCAAGTTAGTATTTTTTGTGTTTTGATTTATTGTTATTTCAAATCTATTTTGATATATTATTATTGGATTCGAAGTTATAAATTGGTTATAACAATCGAAACATGTTGGTGTTTTGTTTTGTTTATTGACGAGTGAAACAGTCAAACAGTGAAGTGTGAAAAGTAGAATGGTTGTCTCTATCCGCGCCACCTTGAGATTTGATGAGCCACCGCTTTATGTACTGGCTTCTCTTCATCACTCACTCATTCCCTAACTGTACTTTGGTAGTGTTGTACTTTTAAGAGAGAAACAGAGAAAAAATGGAGAAGGCTCTAACCAAAGTGAGCAGCTTGAAGATTGGGAGCTCATGGATCTCCAAGAAAGCCAAGGAGGAGTTGTCTAACATCAGCGACGACATCACTGTGAGTATATATTCTGGTTTTCTGTTTGGCCCTGATTTTGGTTTTTGCTTTTCATGATTTGTGTAATGTTGGGGTTCAAATGAGTGTGCTCTCAGTTCATGCTGATCTTGCTTTTCTCATTTGTGATTATGGGTGGATGAGATCTGATTGAATTTAGATAAACAAGAGTGAATTGGGATGTGGGTTTTTGATGTGGATGGCAATTGAGCAATGGTTAAGGATCCTTGATGGATGGATTGCATACGCTTCAATCTGTGTTTGATATTATTGCTGTGCTTCTTTCACTGCAATAAAGTTTTCTACTTTCATCGTCTCAGGGTTTTGTTTAATGATGATTCTTGATCTTGCACTTTTCTTTTTTCTGTGGTCGATTCAATATGGATCGCCAGAAGGCCATCTATGGAATGCATTTACTTGACATATAGTACTTGGTAATCAGTAAGGAATGTAGAAGCAGTAGAATTTATTTGGGCATTCTTGTTTACTTTGTTTGTTTTTGGCTTGTTGCAGACTTTCTCAAATACTGTTGAGCAGAAGGCAAAATGGGTTTTTGATAAGCTAAAAGGTGTGGAACAATAGATGAAGCAATGTTGTGAACTGAGTATTTATCTTGTTCTTTTGTGTTGTACCATTTTAAATCTCTTTCTTTTCTATCAATGCCATTTTTCTTTAAACAAAGGTTTGCATTTATTAGAATGGTGATGCTTACTGATCAAAGGATGAACTTTCTTTCTTTGCTGATTCTCCAACAGGAAAGCCACCAAGGAGCTTACCAGAACTCCTTCGAGAGTACAACTTGCCACCGGGTCTCTTTCCGGCAAACATAACCTGTTATGAATTTACCGAGACAAACGCCAAGCTGATTGTATATTTGCCTGCTCCTTCTGAAGTTACCTTCAAGGATTCATCTTCTATAAGGTATGCAATGCGGGTAAAGGCAAATCTGTTGAGGGGAAAGCTCTTAGGCATAGAGGGAATGAAGACAAAAGTTGTGGTATGGGTTAAGGTTACTTGTGTAGCAGTGGAAAGTACCAAGTCTGACAAGGTCTGGTTTACTGCTGGAGTGAAGAAGTCAAGATCCAAGGATGTCTTCATCACGCCCCAAGATGCTATCAGAGTACAAGAGTTTTGAGTTTGGGGTATATTGAACATCAGAATGGTTTTGTCATTGGGAAGAAGCCCAGAATTCTTGTTAGTTTTGTTGTTTGTCATCACAATGCATTTATTTAGCGGCTTCATTTTGACAATGTCAAGTGCAGCATGTTGTTATTTGGTCATCGGAAATCATTTTCTTTCTTTGGCTGTTGAACAGATATCAATACTGGGATATATGCAATTGCTTTATTTGGAATGATTACAGTAGTTGCAGTTAACATTCTACTGCCTCTTTTAACAAATGAAATTTAATTGGAATTTGAATAGAAGAACTACACGTTCACAACAAAATTGGTTTCCTATGGTACTGCAAGTTTCTCATCTGCTTGCCAGATGACCCAGAAACTGCACCTGAATCACGAACAATCTCGTATAGTGATATAATAATCTCTAGTCAATAGGAAGATGATGCACCATTCCAGAAGATCAGATTTTCTGTTTTGTAGGACTTCTTGCAAGAAATGAATGTTGTGCTGCAAAGAAGGAATGGTTCAGTTCAAGAAACAGACGGCTAAATTCCAAATACACATCTAAACCACCAATACAGCATTTTCAACAAGAATAAAAGAAACGAGTGTCCATGTAGAGGAATTGAGTCAACTGACAGATGAGTTGATAAATCGTAAAAGACAAGTTACCTCTACAAACTTTAACTTGAAATCTAAGTTTCCAAATCGTTGTGTAACTTCATACTCCTCCCTTAAGTATTCACGTATTTTAGCATACTTTGCATCCCTCCAAGCGATTTCTGATCTGATATATAAGAGAACAAAAAGAATATCAGAAGCTGCAAACAATCTTCAGACGACGAATTGGGGGTCATTCTGTCGAGTATGGTTTATATTTACTAAGGTCTCAACTTCTCATACATAATCCGGTCCAGGATTTATAATCAACGGAAAAACTTGATATCAATGAGCAGAAACAACTCATTTTCAAGGTCAACAGGAAACCTTCATCTATTGGGTAGAAGGAACTTTTTGGGAACGTTACCAAATGCAAAAGAGTACATGTTATGTCAAGATTCTAATTATCACATAAAACAACCAATGAAAGCAACAATGGCACATTACCTCTCAAATAGACCAACTTTAACAATAACGTCAGCTAGAGTCGAGTTGGCCTTTCCAACGAGTTGAAGAAGCTTCTTTTTATGCATAGTGAAATGTATCTAAAATTTAGAGTTTCAAGAAACATCAGCAATGTATATATGTTAAAATCATGACAGGGTGATACAAGGTTCTGTGATGCATGAATGCATAGATGCTTGTTTAATACAGAAAGGAAGATACTAACACAGTGCCTATTCTACTAGGTAGATATGAGATACATAAAACTGAATCGAGCGTAGAAGTTACCTGCGAAACAACATAATCTAAAGCAATACTTTGGCCAAGCACACTGCTAATAATGCGGAACTATCTGTGTCCAAAGTTCTAAGCACTATGTAGTCTGGCCCACCCTGCATATCATCAACCAGCTGAGGCTTCTCTCTTACAGCATAATCTAATGCAATCAGAGGGAATTATACAGTGCAACCAGTTCAAAATAATTGCAGAATCTTAGGAAAAATTGTTTCGCAGAAGTACCAATAGCAAGTAATATGCTATACACTTGATATTATAAGGTTAAGTTCCAACTCAATGAAATGAGATTATCTACGAGAAACCCACCGTCTTTCACCATCTCTCGTAGCATTCCAGAAGCATGCCCTTTGACTAGATTCAGATAAGCTTGAACTTCATGCTCCTCAATATTAAACAGAACAGTAGAACCATACTGGAATACTACCATGTAACGCCAAGAGCTTGGATTCTCCCATACTCCATAACCAAAACAACTAGGTCACCAGTCAACTATGCATAATCAAACACATTCACTTCACTCAGTATGAGAAATGGTCAAGTTCAAATGGACACATTCAACTGCTTAAATGTTAATAATGTTTGAATGAACGTAAACACAACAAGTATATGATTGATCAAATGAACCAACTTACACAATTTTCTGAAGGGAAATCACAGAATCTGAGTGCAATATAATTCGTGGAGCGAGACGAAGGAGGTATCACATTGCTCAAATACTCTGTCTGCATGCTCTTCAGATTGATAATGCGAAAACCACGAATCTGAGAAACCCAAAATCACAAAAACAATAGCCACCACAAAAACACAGTGAGAGAGAACGAACCCACCAAACAAAACCAATCACACGATCCATAAAGTCACCACCTTTACAAAACCCAAGAGCTAAAAACACAGACCCAATTGCTTAAAAGCTCCAGAAGCTAACCTGGTGCAAAGAAAATACGCCTTGACGGGTATTTTCCCAACGTCGTCGTTTTCATTGGGTTGTTCATGGGGACAATAAGCAGGCTCGGATTCGAAATCAGTCGGGTCAATCGAGACCCGAGATGGGATCGCAGAGAAAGGCCTAGACATTATGAACAAGTCATATTGGTTACTTGTGTTGAAGAAGAAAAAGGAGTGAGAGGGTTGAAAAATAAGGAAGATGAAGACTTGGGTGGTGTGGGTGTTATGATGGCTTTGTTCTTGAGCAGAAGAGAAGCTGCTCTCCATCTCCCCATTCACTGAATTTCAGGGTCTCTCTAGCAAGTTTTGATTTTTTTGATTGGAAGAGTTAAAGGTTTGATTTTTATTTTGTTGGGTTTCAACTCTCTTTCCAAGTTTTGTCCGAGAGAATAGTATGGGAATTTTAGATCATTGTGTATTCATTTTGGTTGTTTAAGGTTAGGTGTTTAGCAAACATTTGAACTTGTGAACTTAGTGGAATGAATAAATGCTAATTGTACTAGCTTCCTCTGTTCTGATAAGTCTTCTCCTATAACTTTATTTGTCAAACTAACTGTTAATAAATGTTCACTTCTAATTGCTACAGGCCAGGTAATCACTGCTGGTTTGGACAAGAAGATATATGCCTGGGACACACGATTGAAGAAGGGTAAAAGATCTTTGTTTGAAAGTCTTGACTCAGAGGTGACATCTATGTCACTCTCAGGTCTGAACGTGATGGTAACCATGGGAGCATCAATACATATGTGTGATTTGCGCAGCCCCCCAAAACCATTTGAATCAAAAGATTCAAATTTGAAGACAACCATTATATGTGGAAGTGCGAGTCCCCATGCTAAAGGTATTGTCACAGCATTTCGCATCGTTGTATACCATATACGGTTTATATTAGCACACAGGAAACATCATGCCATGTGTTGAACATTTTTACATAGTTGAATTGGATAGACATCTCAAATTTTAAGTGAACATCACGCTTATTGATTCTTCATTATGGTGACAATATATTAGTATCTTATAGTACTCTTGACTCATCTCTTGTAGGATTTGCTGTTGGCTCTGCAGATGGACGAGTATCATTGGAGATTCTCCATCCATCTAATTCATATAATATCAGGTCAATTTCAGGTTTATGTGCTTAATTCTTCTGCCTTTTCGTGAAAGATATTAAAGTATGGTATTAGTTTATGTGAATGAGACACTAGATAACATTATATCCTCGTTGCATTATCAAAAGATGAGCATAATGGATACTGTTTGTTTGTTGAAATACATATAGTTAAACATTGCATTTAAGGCTTGAATCTGCCAATTTGTTAGGACTGAAAATCAGTATGTACCTCAGTTCAAGTTCTTTGGGCGACCATTTTCCCTTTTTTTAAGATTCTTGTTGACTTCCGGACTGAGTTTGTGTGGAGTCATTTGCAATATCTATTTCCAGAATGTATATTTTATCTACTTATGTGTGGAACTGACAAAATTACATGAAACAATAGTCTTTTGAACTCATTTTCGTCTAATGTCACACTTTTGCTTTGAATTTTCTAACATAAATCACTTTGACAGATATATGTTCCAGTGTCATCCGAAGTCAACTGATAGAAGATATCATCTAGCAGCGGTGAATGAAATAGTCTTCAATCCTATGTATGAATAGTTAATATTGATTATGCTTCTCGATTAGACAAAAAGTTTATTCCACAAAACTCACTTATATTTGACGTTTTTGAACTACTAGCATTTACGGTGCCCTTCTTACTGGTGATGATGATGGTCATGTTATTGCATGGGACGCTCAAACCAGAAAGAGGCTATTTCAGGTAGTTTCATTAAAGCCGCATCGTTATTTGCTTATACTGCTTATTACAGTACTGTTAATGTGACTTCCCATATTATCTTTGCATGTTTCGTGTCATTGTTGAAACATACTTGTTCATTCATACTTCTGTTTTTCCACTCCTTTCTCTTACCGTTTATCATGTTTGCGGTTGCCTGGGTGCCCAAATAGTGTGGCATCCTTATCATATCACCACCAGGGACGACTTTTGGCTGTTGCATCAAGCTACACATATCGGCAATCCACTGAATTGTCAGTAATTTTCTACTGTCGTCTACTTTTACGTACTTCATTTCTAGCGATGTTGTTTATTCGACTACATGTTCACTTGTGACAGAGATGAGCCCCCTCAGATATTTATACATGACACTGGCAATGCTAACCAGAGATGAGCTGACATAGTCAGTTGAAGCCGTAACTAATTAAACCCATTGGGATGAAGGTAAAACACCACACACATACATACATTGTCTATTATTCCATATAGCATGTTAAACTAGATGATGTACTCGAATTTTGCCTAATTTTGCAGGATCATGTGTAAAGTTTTGATGTTGGTGGCATATCCAGCGCCTCCTTGTTGAACTGCAGAAACGGTAGACCACCAAAATGGTACATGCAGGAAGAATAGTGTAGCTGCCAAACAGAAGTTCTGGAATTCCAACTGGTGTAAGAATCACTAGAATGTATGGGTCAATTAACATTGTCCATTGTAACACACCTTGAACTAGAAAATTGAGAATATGAAGCACGAGCAATTATTATCGGGGAGTACATACTTACTGGCTAATTTAATTATTAATTTTTTTGATCTTAAAAACATGAAAATTTAGAAATTGTTTTACGATATTTGATTGTGTGACGTGAGATCAAT
Source organism: Comarum palustre (assembly GCA_951800085.1). NCBI lineage: Eukaryota > Viridiplantae > Streptophyta > Magnoliopsida > Rosales > Rosaceae > Comarum > Comarum palustre. The sequence goes on along the minus strand of OX637584.1, from coordinate 3,270,251 downwards.
ATGTTCTAAGGTTAGATAAGAGTCACTTTAGTGCTCTTCACCTAAAGCTCCTTAACAAATGATCTCCTTAATCGCTAAATTGCGGATTGTCACTTTTAGACTGTATTCTCGCCGTTAGGGGGAGATATGAACATCAATGTTCAAGTGAGAACGACATGAATGTCGTGGTTGGTCACCATTAAGTCTCAACATGATCATAAAAGAACTATAGTGACTAGATCAATGTTGCTTATGTCTGTAAGGAATGATGTTCTACCAAGAGGACATAACGTGATCATATTGAGATGGTCATGATGCTATCACCATGCCAAACGTTGGGGCTAATTTCGAGTACTAAAATGTTGTTTGTTATAACTATGTACAATTGGGAGTTCTTTTGGAAAGGTTATCAGTGTAGCAATCGTACCACAGTTATAGAGTTTCAGCTTGCAAGCGTTGTGGTACAGGATGCCATAATGTGGCCCTCGAAGGTTAGGATTGAGGCCCTTGGATTCGATACACACTCGCACTGAGAGAGAAAGCGAGATGCCAACATCATGTATTGAACATCCGATGTTAGAATGAAAAAGATCTTGGGAAAGACACAGTATCGTAATGAGTCGATGATTGTGTTTTAATGATGTATTTCTATCAATCAGCTTAGGTCATCTGAAGAAGAGTGAAACCTTCATATACTCTCATGATTAGTCAATGTCTTTACTCCAAGAGAGAGTGATCCGTTTAATCAAAAAAATACTTGACATCTCATCCATTCATTATAAAGCTAAGTAGCTTTGTGCCCACGTAATGTCAATGATATGGCAAAGGACATCACTTAAATACTCTAGGAGTATCTGACATATTCAATCCTTATGGCATGAGAGAAAGGTTGTTGTCTATGTCATCGCTAGCCATGAATGAGTCAAGATGCATCGGAAGCAGAATTGTGATCTAGGCACCGGTCGGTTTAGTGGCTGAGTTGCTGAACATATAGCACGTTGCATGTGCGCTGCCTGTGCACACTGCATGTGCGCTGCCTGGACATGCTGCCTGTGCATTGCTTGTGCGCTTTTCTGAGCGCTGCATGTGCACACGTGCACTGCTGCCATACACTATACGTGCACTTGTGCACTAGCTGCCAAGCATTGTGCACCAGCTGCCGAGCGTTATGCACGTAGCCGCCTAGAGTTGTGCACCCAGCTGCCAAGCGTTGTGCACCACCTGTCGAGCACTGTGCACATAGCCGCTAGGCATAGTGCACATAGCTGCTGAGCACTGAGTAATGCTACATATGAGACATGTTAAAAGAACATACATATATCAGATTGTCAAGACAGCTCCTTGGTCACTAGGGATCCAGAAGCACCCTATGAATGATCTTAAGATTAGGGGAGATACTGATTTGAAAGAAAGTCTTGCACATACATGCCATCATCAAATGTGAAGGGTGTGGTTGTTTGTGTCAACCATGTTGCACTTTTTTCCCTTAGTCTAAGCTTTTTGTCTCACTAGGTTTTTGCTTGACAAGATTTTTAACGAGGCAACATTGCATGCACCACTAAGACCATTTATCCCCTTTTGTGGTTGATTATAGCAGACTTGTTCAAGTCTTGGCTCACATATACTCTTGAGAAACATGTTGGAATGCACCAGTCATCAGGAAAATCCGATTGAAGCACACATCAGGGGGGAGCATCACATGACGAGTTCTCAATAGAGTAGTTGGTGCGTTGTACTCTTTTTCCTTCGACCAAGGTTTAGTTTTTCCACAGGTTTTTTGTTACTTGATAAAGTTTTGATGAGGCAACACCATAAGCACCATTCCGGCATGAAGACACGCGACACAAGGGAGAGTGTTCTAAGATATTTGATATATATGTGTCTTGGTCCATGCCTTGTATACGAGCTTTATGTAGTAAACCATGATGTAATAGAGTTTTACACATATCCATGTAATATGCTCATTGACTCATGTAATAGTCTAAGAGGCTCATATATTTCCTTATATAAAAGGCTTTATTCTATCAATAACAAAATGAGAATTTATTCATTCAATATTATTTTACAATGAATTAAAATATTTGAGTTTAAAACCACGTGTCATTTCTCAATCAAAAGCGTGAACTCAACACAACACAAGTCGTGAACTCAACACAACACAAGTCGTGAACTCACTCGCTGTCATTATTTTATAATTTATTTTATATAAATAGCCACTGTTCTCCCAAAATCACTCTTTTCTGATCATCAAAATCCACTTCTCTCTCAATCAATCAATCTCTCTCTCCGTTTCGGAGCTCAGCCATGTCCGACGAGGAGCACCACTTCGAGTCTAAGGCCGACGCCGGAGCCTCCAAGACCTATCCTCAGCAGGCCGGCACTATCCGCAAGAACGGTTACATTGTCATCAAAAACAGGCCCTGCAAGGTTTGATCGCTCCCTTTTTCTACCAGCCTTCTCCACTAGATCTTTGCTCCTCTTTGTTCATTCGTTGGTCTTGGTTTTTTATTTTTTTAGATTTTGCTGATTTGAGTATGATCGGTTTCGGTTTCATCGATATAGGATTTGGCTTTCGTTTGCTTTTAATTTCGTGACTGTTTAGCTGATTGATCATGAAAATTGAAGCGATGTTATTATGATTATGGCTTGGACGTACCGATTATTGTCCTCTTCTATGAATTGTGGCTTAAAAATATGTGATTTTTGATTCTGAGCTGTATGGCCTGGTTCATGATTTTGATCGTAGATTTTCTTCGATATGTTTTGAACAAAAGCAGGATAAGAATCGTATTATTTGGTTGCATGTGGCGATTGATCATTCTAGAAAACTTGTTGCGACACTGAATATCATCTGGTTTTTTGTGTGATAATTGTTTTGGATTCTACTATTATGAACTAGTGAAGGTCTCGTGTTGTCCTTGTTTACGGTTGGTGAATTTGCTAATTTGTTTTTCAATGTTGTGCAGGTTGTGGAGGTTTCCACTTCCAAAACCGGCAAGCACGGACATGCTAAGTGCCACTTTGTTGGAATTGACATCTTTACTGCCAAGAAGCTTGAGGATATTGTTCCATCTTCCCACAATTGTGACGTATGACCTCACTGATACTTTTGGTTGATGGTCTAAGTCTATCTTCTGTTTGTTGTAGCTTAACATTTTTTGTATCTGTGTTATTATAGGTTCCCCATGTCAACCGAACGGACTACCAGCTGATTGATATCTCTGAGGATGGATTTGTAAGAAACATAGATTCCTAGCTTCTTTAGAAAATATTATATTGCTGTAGTTGTTTTAGTAGATCTACCCTGTTACAGGGTTATAGTCTTATGTCTCACTACTCTCACATATTTCAGGTGAGTCTGCTGACTGAGAATGGCAACACCAAGGATGACCTGAGGCTTCCAACCGATGACAATCTGCTTACACAGGTCAGTTACTTGGAATATGACCTTTTATTACTCTAGCTTCCCCTGTTTTTCTGTGACTGCACATTATGTTGTAGTTGTCTCATTTTTTGATAAACAACTACTTTATATGTGATCATTTGGCTCAATCTGATTTGACTTTTGTTTTTGTTCTTATAATGCAGATCAAGGATGGCTTTGCTGAAGGGAAAGACCTGGTTGTGTCTGTGATGTCTGCTATGGGTGAGGAGCAGATTTGTGCTCTTAAGGACATTGGTCCAAAGTAGTTGTCCTTTATTCCTCCAGAAGTCTTTTAGACTTCAAATTTGAATTGGGATGGTTTATTAGTATTTTAAGGGTCACCATTCGGGAGCTATTTGTTGATTGTAGTTGGCCTTGGATTATCAGTCGAAGTCGCCGTTAATTAGCTTATCATCCATATACTCTTTTCTGTTTGCTGTCTAGACCATATGCCCTATTTCATGGTGTTGATAAAACGTATTAAGACTAGTTTTCTTTCTGGTTCCAAGTTGTCTAAGGTTTTTAACCGGCCTTTTGAAGTTGGATAATATTGCAATCTGATAAATAGGGCAAGTGACTTGATGCACCTAAGGTTTATAGCAAACTAGAGTATGCATGTCTTTCAAAAATTCCCTTCTATCAAAATTCAAAATTATGTGTAAGATTGGATTGTTAACCAAATGAGAGAGAACACGTGTGGTGTTGTCGTGGTGGCGCACAGGGACTACCTTGAGCAAACTCATCCTTCGTATAAAAGTATAAAACTCATCTCAACCTTTCCCTATAAGCAAGCATATGACAGTAGTGAAAATCATTCGCTTTCCTAGTCAAGTCAGGATAGGTTTACTTATTACTGTCCAATAACATCGAAAGGATTTCCTTACTTGAACAGTGTACCTTGGTATCTCCTTGGTAATCTCTTCTTTTCATTCTTGGTATAAAATTCTGCATCATATAGGACGCTGCTGTTTTAAATTGTTTCACAGTATGAATTTCATATGTTCTCGAAGACCTTTTTGTTTTTACTTTCACACATACAATGATCATCTATTAATCGAATTAAGTTGATCTTCTACCATAGAATTTTAGCATCTTATAGGATTCACTTTGTCTCCTCATCATAAATGGGCCTCTTGAGCAATTATAAATAGGTCAGTTGTTTCTCACGCTTCATGTCAGGTTCTTGGAGCCATCAAACACATCAAAGGATGACAAGAGCCTCGAGCAGTAGCAGCAGAAGCTGCAACTTATTAAACCGAGAATGGGATAGTCTCCCTCTAGATGTTGTGTTTGAGATTCTTGATAAATTGCAAGAACCCGCTTACCGTGGTCGCTTTGCAGCCATCTGCAATCGCTATCGTTCTCTTGCGAAGGACTACAACCAGTCAAACCGACACACTCGCCAACATAACAAAGATCTTCTTCCTCCTCCCATGCTTTTGATACGTGATCAACAGAAAACAACATTGGTCAGCTATTCCGAAGGAAAAGTAATAGGGTTCTAAAAACTAAGAGGAAATTTACAGGTTTCAAAAGCAAACAAGGGAAGAAGAAACACATCAAAATCTTCATAGTTGGAGACCAAATACATCCGAGTTCTCATATCCATACTAACCACCAGGATCGAGCCACCTAGCACAGATCCGGCCGACTGTTTAAACAACACTAATTTGATTTATTAACCCTAATAGTAAACTAATAGCTACTTAAGGAGGCACATGAGCTGGACACGTGCTCTGTCGTTGTTGCTTCTCCTACTCAAACCAGGAGAGATCATAACATTGCATCCTGCTTCACCAGAAACTTGTCCTCAAGTTTCTACAATGAAATCCTGAAAGCTGGCTTGGATTTCAGCAGCACTTTCCTATGTAGCTTCTTCAGGTCCTGTGCCAAATTGTTGCACTAGCCACCGTGTTTCGACAACATTCCCTTTCTTCACCATTCTTCTCTGCATAACTGCAGCTGTTGTCCACTTGAAGCTTGATAGATCACTAACAGGTGGTAGCTGGAGGGAGGTTTTTTTCTTCAGCAAGGAGACATGGAAGACATTATGTATTTTGACAGTTGGAGGGAGTTTGAGTCTGTAAGCCATTGTTCCAATTTTCTCCAACACTTCATAAGGTCCATAATACTTGGGTGATAACTTGTGAAAAACTCTTTTGTGGACTGAATGTTGCTTGTATGGCTGCAACTTGAGGAATACCATGTCCCTACTGCAAAATATATTTTTGTATGCTTCTTGTTGTGCAAGTTCATCATTCTCTCTTGAGCTATACTCATGTTTCTTTTGATAACATCCAACAATTCTTCCATGCTTCTAAGTTGCCTGTCCACTTCAGCTACAACAGTAGAACCTGGAGAGTATGGTGTTATGGGATTGGGGGCTACTCCATAAAATGCTTTATATGGAGTCATTTGAATGACTGAATGAAAGACTGTATTGTACCACCACTCAGCCCAAGGAAGAGCTTGCACTCACTTCTGTGGTTTTTCACCAATCACAGTTATGAGGTATTGTTCAAGATTCATGTTCAAATTTTCAGTTTGTCCATCGGTTTGTGGATGGTAAACTGAAGACTTTCTGAGCTTGGTTCCTTGAAGCTTGAAAAAAAATCTCCCAGAAAAAGGCTCATGAAAATGGGGTCCCTATCAGACACTATGTTTTCAGGCATACCATAAAGCTTGAAGACCTCTTGTACAAAAACTTTAGCTAAAGATGCAGCAATGTATGGATGAGAAAAAGGAATGAAGTGAGCATACTTGGTAAGCATACAAATTACCACCCAAATCACTGACTTCCATTCAGAAAGAGGTAGCCCCTCAATGAAATCCATGGATATCTCATTCCAAGCCTTGTCTGGTATGGTTAAAGGTTGCAGCTCACCCGGGGGTATGATTGTTTCATAATGATGATGTTGACAGATTACACACTCAGACATAAATTTTTTGATGTCAGCCTTCAAGCCAGGTCAGGCAAAATTTCTGTAAACTCTCTTATAGGTCCCCAATCTGCCAGCATGTCCCCCTTGTGAAACTCCTCTCTAATTTTTCTCCTTCAACTGTCAGCCTCTGGTACAAAAGATCTGTCCTTATAAAGTAGCTGAAGTTGACTATTGAGTAGTGTTTGGGTGCTTGAGTCCCTTGATGAGCTAGTTTCTAAGTAACCTCCCTTGCCAACACATCTTGTTGACATGCTTGCTGCATTTCCTTCACAAACTGGTGGATAGGTTAAGAGAAACTACTGAGGGTAGCAAGTGTAGGGTATCTAGATAGAGCATCTGGTACTGTGTTGTTCTTACCAGCCTTGTAATGAATGGAATAATTATACCCCATCAGTTTCACCAATCATTTATGTTGTGCAGGTGTGGTAATCCTTTGTTTGAGGAAATGCTCTATAGTCATGTGATCTGTGATGATTAAGTGGTATCCAAGTAAATAGAGCCTCCAATGTTAGACTGCAGCCACTACAGCTAGCATTTCCGTAACATAGACTGACAAGGCTAGATGCTTCTGGGCTACGGTTTTGCTCATGAAAGCAATGGGATGTCCTTCCTGTGACAAAACTGCTCCAATGCCTAAGTCTGAAGCATCACACTCCACTACAAAATCCTTGGAAAAATCTGGGATTGCAAGCACAGGTGCACAAGTCAAAACTTGTTTCAAATCCTCAAAGGCTCTAGTTGCTGCAGAATTCCATGCAAATGCATCGTTCTTTAGGAGATCTGTTAGTGGCTTTGCTATGATTCCAAAACCCTTAACATGCTTCCTATAGTACCCTGCTAGTCCCAAAAATCCTCTCATGCCTTCAATGTAGTAGGTAAGGGACATTGATGTATGCCTTCTATTTTAGTAGGATCCACTGCCACTTCTTCTGCACTAATCACATGTCCTAGGTACTCCACTTGTTTAGCCCTAAAGCTGCATTGGCTAGCTTTAATCTTCAAGGAATGCTGCATTAATAACTTCAAAATCTGCTCCAGAATTTCTAAATGCTGACTCATGGAAGGACTGTAAATTAGAATATCATCAAAAAAACCAAGACTCCCTTTCTTAATAAGGGCCTGAGGATGTCATTCATATTAGACTGGAATGTGGCAGGGGCATTAGTGAGGTCGAAGGCCATCACTAAGAACTCATAATGGCCTGTGTAAGTTCTAAAAGTTGTTTTCTCAATATCTTGCTCCCTCATCCTAATTTAATGGTAACTTGGCCTCAAATCTAATTTAGTGAATATCTGAGCTCCATGTATTTCATCAATGAGTTCATCCACTACTGGAATTAGGTATTCATCTTTGACAGTAACTAAATTTAAGGACCTATAATCAATGCACAGCCTTCATGTGTCATCTTTCTTCTTGACCAATATAACTAGTGATGAATAGGGGCTGACACTAGGTCTGATAACTCCATTAGCAACATCTCTTGCACAATTCTTTCAATTTCTCTTTTTTGGAAATAAGGGTACCTATAAGGCCTCACACTAATGGGTGGAGTATGTGGTAATAATTCAATGGCATGATCATGAGCTCTCTTTGGTGGCAGTTGAGTAGGAGGTTCAAAAAGTGTAGCATATTTCAATTCAAGAGCAGGGGTTGAATCTCAGTAGGCACTTCAGAGATAGGCTGCTGAGGCTGAACCACTTGTACTATGACTGCCTCCTTTTCCTTCCTCAGTATCTTGCTCATTGCCTTACAGCCAACCACAAATGCATGGGTCTCTGTTTCTCCTTGCAGCACATGTTGCTTACCTTATCTGACAAATTCATAGTCATATACTCAAAATTCCACACTATGTCTCCCAAGGTTCTTAGCCAGTTAGTCTCTAAAATCATCTCACTACTAGATATAGGCAACATGCAACACAAAGTACTGAAAAATGAAATTATACCCTTGAATATTTAACTCTAAGGTGGCTAGCTTGGTGGTCAGCAACACATTTCCACTAGCTATTGTTACTCTTACAGGGGTGATAGGTTGTACCTTAGCTTTTATATTGCGCAACAGGTTGGGATGCACAAAGTTGTGCGAGGCACCTGAATCAATCAAAATGTGCACTCTCTTCCTACTATAGCAACCCTTCAACTGCATAGAACTAGTAGTTTCCTCTCCTAAGATATTTAGTTGTAGCATTAGTTCATCCACCAAGGCTTCAATTTGGTATGCCACAACATCTGCCTCTTGAGGGTTTGGCTCCACCTCTACCATGCCATCCTGGACAACCTCAATAACTATTAGTGCTTGCCTCCTTCTGCAGTTATGACCGGGTCTAAATATCTCATCACAAAAGAAACATTGGTTTCTTGCCATCCTTTCTTGGTATTTGCTTAGGTAAGTCTTTTATTGTTATCTGCACCATTGGCACCCTGAGGCACAGGGGCTCTCATAGGTTACTGAACTCATGCTTGTACTTGTCTCGCAGGAGGTGCTACTACTCTAACAGATAGTGGTGCCCTATAATGACCCTAGTGAGTCTCTCCTTTTCCTCATAGAGCTTAGCTAGCTCACAAGCTTCATACAAGGTTTTTAGTTTCATCACCCTCACATTAGTCCGGATGCTATCCTTTAACCCCTCTACAAAGAATGACAACAAATTCTGTAGAGAGTACCCTGAATTTGTCTAGACACTTTGGTAAACTCCTCCATATAATGTTCCACATACCCTGTTTGATTCATTCTAGCCACTGCAAACTGATAGTCCCTCCTATTGTAGTCACTGAAGTCTCTCATTAATACTTTTACTAAACGTGCCCAAGAATTTGGAAATTCCTGTCTGAAATTGTTCCATCTATCTGATGCTTTATCAGTTAAGTGTAGTGTTGCCAAAGCTAGTTTCATCTCTTCTGGAACTTGATACAATTCAAATATCAGCTCAGCCCTATTAATCCATTCCAATGGGTCTCCTTCACTGAATGGAGTAAAATCAAGCTTCATTTGTCTCATAGTGGGTAAGCTGGGGTCAAAATTCAAAGTGTTTCCATGCTGATAGGGGAGATAAGACTGGTATACAATAGTGGAGGCTTGAGTGAAAACCAGCTGGAGGCGATAGCTGTCATTTGGTGTATAAGACATGGATATAAGAGTATGGAACTAAGCTGAGTTGGGAAGTAAGTGGTTAGGGGTGAGAAAATATGGTGCGAAATTGGGGGTCAGTGGGTTTGAAGGCATGAATCCTTGTTGGAAAATGGAGGTTGTGCAAAATTGGTTAATGGGACAAAATTGGGTTGAGCAAAACTGGTTGATATGGAGCATAAGAAAATGGTGGAGGGCCAAAATTAGAGTACTGGTAGGCTTGGCTTATAGGAAACCCATCGCTACCTACACCCTGGGATTTTAACCCACTTGGTTGTCCTTTCTCAAAACAGACCCTTTTCCTTTCTCCCTCGTAGGCTTAGGATCAGTAGTTGAAGACACAGTGAGCGTGTTCATCACTACTCCAGAATCATTAGTGATTATGGGGAGGCTGGTGTTGAACTGCATCAAGGGTTCAGATAAGGAAAACGATGGTTTTTCCAGATTTAACCCTAGTGAGCACGAGGTTGAGATTGCCAAAGCTCATGAAGAACTGACAGATTCATTTAAGACGGCCAAGGCAGAGCCATCACCACTCGGTGGGATTGACCCAAACTTGAGTGGAGTAGAGCAAGCTTAACTAGTTTGAGGCAGTGATACTTCTCTCAAAGCTCGAAACTTAGCCAACATCTCAGCTCAAAAAGCGTTTAAGGACTCTCAGATTTCTCCGATCTGGACCTTTGTGTGTTCACGGTGTATGGCTAACCATCTCCGATTCAAAAGCTGCGAGATCTCCAGCTTGTGAAGCAGAGGCTGTCTGGTCAGTCCCTTGAGGAGCCCTATTTTTTACCATAATACCCAGAGCAGGGCTCTGATACCAGATAATAGGGTTCTAAAAACTAAGAAAGGAAATTAACAGGAATCAAAAGCAAACAAAGGAAGAAGAAAACATCAAAATCTTCATAGCTGGAGACCAAATACATCCGAGTTCTTATATCCATACTAACCACCAGGATCGAGCCACCTCTTACACAGATTCAGCCGACTGATTAGACAACACTAATTTGATTTATTAACCCTAACAGTAAACTAACGGCTACTTAAGGAGGCTCATGAGCTGGACACGTGCTCTGTTGCTGCTGCTTCTCCTACTCAAACCAGGAGAGATCATAACAAAAAGTCTACGACAATGTTGAGTTACCAGCACCGCCTCCTAGTACTCAGAGCTATTGTGGTTGCAGGCATGGTTGGTTGGCCACAGTTGAAGAATGCACCAAGGAAGGTATGCCAATAGAACTTCAGCACCCTGAACCCTCGTATTCGTCTCCCTTTATTAAAACAACAGAGGATCAGAAAGGTTATACAATCTATGGATCCAGCTCTGAATCCAGATAGTTACATGGTTGGAGCGATAGACTGTGGTAGTGAATTAGGGTTATTGGCTTTCACCAGAGCAAGACAACAACATGGGACTTATATCCAGGCTAGTGGCGTAGCCACACTAGAGCGAGAGAAGTCAAATGACCTCTCTGTGTTTCTGAAACCAATCCTAATTGGTTCAAATATCTTAAACTCTTATAAAAAATAGTTGTTTAATGAAAAAAAAAATTAACCCTTTTATGATTTGTCAACATACATAAGAAAGAAATATAGAGTAACTTCACCCATTTACCCAAGTCTCAATGATGTGAGGTAACTCTTATTCTTTTTTGTTGTATTTAATTAGTTAATCAATTATTTACTAATATAATCTCTAGGTTTTTCTTTTATCTTTCTTTTTTGGTGGGGATGATTTCTTTAATCATTTTCTAAACTCAACTTGTAACATGTTTGTATTGAATCAGCTTAGCTTCTGATTGCGACTGTGACTCCATTTTTTCCAACTACGATAGCTAATTTTGGCAATATCCGATGATGCCTCCGAGCCCTATCACAATGCATATGCCACAATCTATCACTTAACAACGTACACGATTCGATATCGAGATTCTTAAATACTTATTTTTCCAGCTATCTTATAAGAAGCTCACTTTCATCCGACAATCAGGTCTCGTGATGACTCAGACTCTACGGTACCGTCGGCACTCGACGCTGCACGTCTGCGTCATAATAGGGCAAAACATTAGTTTCCATTAAATGACTGTTAGGTTTCCATTTTTACACTTGAAGGCGGGTAGTTCCAGAAAGTCGCTGGGGGCAGGTTTGTCATTTTCGGGTGTTTGAGATGGAGGTTGAGGGAGGCAATATCAGAAGCTTCAGAAAGTTAAGTAAATTAGTTTAACAAAAAAAGGGACAGCAAAAAATCGCAGAGCTTTTTCGTATCTATCTCTGCTTTGCGTGGACTTTGAGAGTTTCAGATCCACCCAAGTCCAACAAAAACAAAAAGACATAGTTTGGTTTTTGTTCACTTGTTCTTCTTTGTTGTTGTTCATGTTGTTGGGTTTGTTGATTCTGATCAAAGAATGAACGAGAGCGAAGAAGAGCGGCAACCGCCGTCCACGTCATCACGTCCTCCGCAGCCTTCGCGCCCTACGATCACTCTCCCGCCGAGGACTTCATTTGAGACGATGTTTAACAACTCCGGCGCCGGCGGGAATACCGGGTTTAGTCCGGGGCCGATGACGTTGGTTTCGAGCTTCTTCTCTGATGGGGAAGACTGCAAGTCGTTTTCTCAGCTTTTGGCGGGAGCCATGATGTCTCCGGCTGACGGGGCCGGGCTTGAGGAGAGGAGTTCCGGCGATGACAGCAGTGGTTTCCGGTTCAGGCAGAGCGGACCGCCGTCGCCGATGTTTCCGGCGGGTTTCCTTGACTCTCCGGGAGGACTATTCTCGCCAGGACAGGTAGGAGTTTCTATTAGAAGTAATTTGTGTTTTGCTATATTTGGAAAGTCTGACACTTTCGGTTAAAGTTTCAGTCTTTTTCTGTTTTGTATGTTTTGGTAGTACAGTACCTTGTTTTGGTTTTGCTGCTTGTATTTAGTTGAGATTTTTGGTTGGTGTTCTATAATCTGAGACCGTTTTAAATGGCAGTAAAGTAATTGCAATGAAGGCATTCCCATATTTGGTTCATCTTCAAGCCCCAATGTTAGAGGAATGAGATACACTTCCATATTTGGCAACTTAGTTTGAGTTGGCTAACACAGAACGATCCCTAAGTTAGGGTCGGGTTCTAAACACCCTTATTTTTGGCATTCAAACACATGAATGAGGTTGCTGAATTCTATTGATTCCTAAATGAATTTAAGGTGTCTAGAATCTGAATCTGCGCAAAAATGTCCGCTATATGTTTAGAATCAACTTTTAAGGTGCTTATAGAGACTTAAATGACTAACTTCGGTGTAGTTCAGTCATCAAGGCATGAGGCTTTTTGGCCTTTCAACTTCTTATTGTATAGAAGTGGTCTAGTACAGTCTGTAACCTAATTGTATTGGTTTCTCATTGCTGTGATCTGTGATTAATGTAGGGAGCCTTTGGAATGACACACCAGCAGGCCCTGGCTCAAGTGACAGCTCAGGCTTCACAATCCCAAGCCTACACTTTTCATATCCCAAATGAACACTCTACATCTATGACACAGCTTCCAGTCTTTAGTTCCAGTACAACGCCACCCCAGGAGATTCCATCTGGAGTACCTGATTCTGGGGTCTCTATGAAAGAATCGTCTGATATCTCGCATTTGGACCAGAGATCCCAACCATCTTCATTGACTGTCGACAAGCCTAATGACGATGGTTATAATTGGCGGAAGTATGGTCAGAAGCAGGTGAAGGGGAGTGAGTTTCCTAGAAGTTATTACAAATGCACACATCCTAGTTGTCCTGTCAAGAAAAAGGTTGAACGCTCGGTTGATGGCCAGATAACTGAAATCATTTACAAGGGCGAGCATAACCATCAGCGTCCTCAGTGTAAGCGCCAAAAGGAATCTGGAAACCAAAATGGAAATGTTCAGGTGAATCATGACTTAGCTTCCCAAGTTCATGGTAGGAACTTGATCAAATCAAAAGAAGGCTCTTATTCAATGTCTAAGCAGGGTCAGGAATCTAGCCTAGCAATATCTGGGACTAGTGACAGTGAGGAAGTTGGAGATGCTGAAACAAAAGTAGAAGAAAAAGATGAGGATGAACCTGATGCCAAGAGACGGTGCATATCTTTTCACAATCTATCTACTGATGGGGACACATTAAGGTGTGTGCCAGTTGTTGTTACTTGTTTTTCATGCGAGCTTAACAACTTCGTATCTACTCTGCAGAAATATGGAGGTCAGGCAATCAGAGCCAGCTTCTTCTCATCGGACTGTGACAGAGCCTAGAATCATAGTGCAGACTACCAGCGAAGTTGATCTGTTAGATGATGGCTACAGGTGGCGAAAGTATGGGCAGAAAGTTGTCAAAGGCAATCCTTATCCAAGGTAACACCGCTTGGTCCTAACTTTTAAACTTGTTAAGGTTAGATTTTCTTACATGTCATCCTCTAGTTCAGCTGATCAAAATTTGTGCCTAGTGGTAGCATTAAACCGTGACATCTTTTGTGATAACTAAATGTTCTAGTTTCTGTTGCCTTTTTCCATTTATGTGAAGATTTCATCAATTTTTTGGCATGTTGGGTCTGGAATTTCTGAGCTGTCTAACTGCACCTGCACTCCTGCAGGAGCTATTATAAGTGCACATTCCAGGGATGCAATGTACGTAAGCACGTTGAGAGAGCAGCAACAGATCCTAAAGCCGTCATAACAACATATGAGGGCAAACATAATCATGATGTTCCTGCATCTAAATCTGGCAGCTACTCGGCTAACAACAAGGCATCCAATCTAGGATCAGGCAATCAGGGAACCCAAAAGCATGCCTCTGTTAACAGGATGGATCCTCAAAACAATGACCGACAGCCTGTTGCGCGCTTACGTTTAAAAGAAGAACAAATAACATAGTTCTGTGTTTCAGTCAACCAAATTTGATATGTTCAAGATCAAGCAAAAGCTTTTTAAGTAATTTTGTTTGAATCTGTTTTGCACTTGTGGTCATGGCCGTGGCCGTAATTTTTATAAGGCCAATTACCCCCATGCGAGTGTATAAAGTGAAGGGGTAATACAAAAGAAGACTGGATGAAGTCTGATTCAAATTTTTTGGTTGTATGTAAACTAGCTTGCAAGCATACTGTGTTGAGATACATAACTTATGTGCATTCCTTTGTATATGGAAATGCAGTAATATGGTTATTATTTTATTGAAAATTGAATATCAGGAAAATGTTTCCACATTTGGCTTGGTGATTTCTACTACACATTCTGTTCTTACTTGATATCTTTTCTGTTCCAACCATCCTAACCTCAGTTATGACCTTAAAACCTCTTTCTTCTGAGCTCTGTCATCATGGTTAAGATAAATTTTGGTTCAAGGATAATAACAGAGGAAAGTTGGCAAATGAATTGTAATACGGCATAATGACTACAACATGTGTACAAGATTTTGATGCCATTTTGCAAAACAATATTTGCTTCTCATTTTTCTTTTATCCCCTCCTTTGCCCATTGAATAGGTAGTAACGATCTAATGTTTACCAAAAAAATGAAAAAATTACATCCTCTGATCAGTTTATAAACTATTGCAACCAGGACACCACAGTTGCTTGTCCAACTCAGTCATCCATGGTAACAAGAGTAGGTATTTGGCCATGGTTTACAAAATCAATCTTATTCAATTGCATACAGCACAAGACTTGCTCAGGCAGTTCTTCTTGTTTTTGTGCCTGAAATATTGTTTAAACACACTTAGTCTCATTGAATGTTCAACTAGTATAGATGTAACAGGGTGCTCAAGTAGAGAATTAATGTACCTGGATTGTTAATCCCAAACCAACTACCCCATTCTTCAATCTGTCTCTGAATGTTTCAAGTCCTTTCCTGGAAATATAGCTGAACCTGTGTATGTCTAGGTCAATCTCAAAGTAATTAGCCCCCCTGAAGAAGTTGTGTTGAGGGCGTGAAAGCACTGGTTTATCATTGTAAGCATTTATAAGCTTCTTCTCAGCAGCACTGAGTCCGAGCTCGTCTGGATTCACCAATCCAGCCAAAATTTTTAGCCTTTCCCTGAAAGAAACCGATGAGTTTGATGTGAACCCCTTAACCGTTTCGCTGTCATCCTCAACAAATCTCTGTGACATTAAACAAAGAAAGAAAACAAAAGTTACAGTACGCACCACCAAAATCAGAAAATGTGAATACTGAAAGATCAGACAAGATCTTCAAATACCTTGATGAATTCTTGAAACTGTGGAGATATGTCTGTGTCAAAACTTTCACTAACTTTAAAGTATAATACAAGACTCATGCCTTCACCATCACAATCTCCAAGGAACATTGAAGTAGGATATGTAGGCAACTGTAACAAGTATAAGTCTTTGTTAGCTTGATAAACTAGGCACTAGAAACACTAGTATCATCAAACAAACATGAGCCTGCAGTGTACCTGTATATTAACAATGAGGAGAGAAGGAACCTTGTCATGTGGTTTTACTGAAGGAAGCTCAAGATACTGAGCAATGTGATCTCTCTTCTTTGGGCAGATAAACATATCGATACCAATTGGTACATATGAGCTGTAGTTTGGAGCAGGGTACTTCTTACTGTCCTTGAAATAGTTCTCCCCGCGGAGCATGAAGACTGAAGGTGATACTTCAGACCAGGATCCTGGAGTTGCCTTTTCAATAGGTGAACAAGGAATACCTTGTCCTGCTTTAGGACGGAATAAGTACTTCTGATCAGAAGCACCTGCACATTTCAACCCATGTTTGTTAATGATCAATCAAATGAGTTCAAAATAACAAAAGACCATGCCAAGTTGAGTGCATACATGTAGTCCTCTCGTCGGGGTTGTCAATCGATTTTCTCTTATATGAAAGCATTATAACTGCTGAATGAGTGGCCTGATAATTGTCATTGTAACTGACTTGGGTTTTCTCTGATGAAAGTCGTGCGCCTGGACCATCAATTTTCACATAACTTTCATAAAACCCTTCATAGTTTCCTTCATTATCTACAGTACATACTGCACTTTCATACTGGACCAATTGACTATTTGGGATGTTTCCAACTCCATTACCTACTATCATAGGAGGAAATGTATCTGAAACCCCCAAAATAAAACGAATTAGGACTAACAGTGTCAAGATCATCAGCTAACACTCACAATTAAACCCGCAAACAAAGTTCAGCAAAAATTGAGATTTGAGAGTACCACCTCCTTGTGTACTAGCAAATTCATCATCTGAATCAGAATCCACTATACTATGCGAGTCGAACCATGTTTCAGGTCCTTGGCATTTCCCTGTATTACCAAGTTAATTTTTCATAATCAGAAATTACTTAAACAACAAGAAACTAAGTAGCTAAGACATGATCATAGTATTCTCACCAACATTAGCATCAATCTGACAGTGGTTCCATTGAAGCTGAGTTAGATGATATGTCCCGTTGGAAACCTCAGATCTTTTGCAAGTGGTTGCAGCACCTTTCTCAAAGTCTAGATGCACAAACTCACTAACAGACCGTCTCGTCGGAGCAGGCATCTCCGCGCTAATTACGGTGGAGGCTACCTTCTTGCTCTTCCTCCCACGCCGTCGGAGTCTGCCTCTGCCGTGTCTCTCGGCTCTTTTCGTCGGCTCTCTGAGAGCCTCACTTGGCTTTGAGACACAAACACCCATGACTCAGCTTCTATATGATACTGTTTCTACACAGAAGGCACCGTGGGAATTGAAAACGAGTCCAATCACATTACCATACTTGATACCACACCTTCGAACAAAACCTGAACAAACCCCATTACGGAAATAAATCCCAATCCCTTTAGTAAAAAGGGTCCAACAATTAGCAACAAAGCTCGGAAATTAATCTATGTATATGTTTAAAAGAGACGAAGATGAAAGTAATGGTGTGGTACAATCAAAAACAGAGAGTAGCTGCGAGAGGTGTTGTGAGACAGTAAATGCATTATAATCACGTCAAAAGTTTCAATCATTCAAGGTCCATCAATACAGTTCATCTGGAGAGTTGAACAGCGAAGAGTTGGAAAAGAAAGGAAAGAAAACAATACAGTAGATACGAACCAGTAAACCTATGAAAGTTGTACATGAATGAAACCATTCCAGTGAAACCATCATCATGAACAAGGACAACATAATTATATTAATGCATGCAAAAATAAACAAGGAAAGAAAAAGTAACCAAACCTGGTGCGGCGACACCGGCAAGACATAAAAAAGAGAGGAAAACCGTCGTTCCCGGTGAGGAACTAGGCCTCCTCCTCCTTCCCTTGAAACGGACCTTAGTGTCTGTGCTCTCCTTCTATGCTTCTATAGGATTTTCGGTGTTCGTTGAAAATGGAGTATCCGGTGAAGGGTAGTTAGGAACTTATACGATGATGCAAAGGATGAAAATGAATAACTAACTAATTAGAACAGCAGGGAGAAAATTTGGAGCATCTGCCAAATACAAAGACAGCAGTTTTGGGGATCCTATTTTGGGGAGTGCGTCTGGATTTGTTGGAGAAGCTTATTATACACTCCCGCTTCCTACGCTTTTTCTTTGTTTTAATTTCTTTCCTTGTCGGACGTGACCCTCTGTATTTTACTGGATTTTCTTCTTATTTTGGATTGAGTTTCAGGTTTGGATTACCATAGACAGTGATAGACTTAATTACTTGGTACGTACAAGGAAATATTCCTGGAGAGAAACAATAATTGACACTAAGAAGTGACGAGCATAGGAAGGACCAAAAGGACCGACAACAACTATTACATGCACAGCTAAAAGATAAAAAAATAAAAGTAAATAGTGCACACATCTGACAGTGAAGAGATGATCGAACGGTACAAATTGAGCGGATCACGGACGGTGACGGTGCGTCGAATAATTTCCCCAAAAACTAGAGATGATCTCTAGTTTTGTAGTTTTAAGTTTTTTACAAACTAAAAACGTAGCAAGGGCACCTTATATAGAGGTCGCTATCCTTTTTTTGAAAACTAGAGGTCTCTATCCTAAAATCTAAAGGAAAATAATGTTGAGGGTCGAAGCAAAACAGAGAAATTCTTATATACACGACGTGTTATTGAAGAGTTGTATCGCCTGATTCTTATCAAAAAATTATTTAAAATTACGTGTTTTTCATCTTCAAACCATTTTGTCTAATATCTGTTGCACTTCTTTCATAAGTACTTCAATAGACAATATATTAAGCTCCTTGATTGGATTGAACATAAAATTTTGTATATTTAGTCAAGAATCAATTCACATATTCTATAAGTTTGCATTCACTTGATTATCAAGTTAATTTGTACGTGGCTTCATAGGTGATCATAGTGGTTTGGTAGTACAATAAGTAGGGAAGTTCACACCACTAACTCAACAAGAGAAAAATGAGATACCAGAAGAAGGTCAGCATCAATGGCATAGTGCCAAAGCCAGACCCTCTTTCTCTCTTCTTTTTTGGTCAGATAGACCCTCTTTCTCTCAATAATAATTTCGGTGCACTTCATGTCGAGAAGAATCAAACAGTCGATGATGCTAGGCTGCTATCTAGCTCAGCTGACAAGTGACAAGTAACCAAAGCTGATCACGACTACTTTGCTCTCTTGGCTAAATAAACTTAAACGCACCCACCAACCTATACCTCTCTTCCTTCAATTTTCAAATGCAAACCATCAGTTTCAGGTACTTGAGTATTTTTAAGCCATTCATATATTGCAATGCATGAATGGCATCGCCAAACTTAGCAGGCGCGTTTTGATGAAGAACTTATTAAACAATGTGTGTTCAAAGTGGGAAGGATGTATGCAATGGAATGCCTAACCAAACAAGAACAATTAGCTGGTTTTGTCTTTGATTAGGGAAATAAGACTAATCTAAACAGTTGAAGTGGACTAGCTCTCCTTCTGCGCCGTGTTCAAGTGGTTGGACTAGAAAGAGGGTTGCTTTCATGAACCCATTACCAACTACCAGATGAAGAAATTTTGAGGAAAAAATAGAATTTGATGTCCCTTATGAACAAAAAGTTTGGTAATTAAGAGAATAATTGATGGATGTTGCTATACTAACACATTTGTAGAGTATATTATATGTAATCTTGAATCCGAAGTATATTTGCAACCTTCATAACAAAAGGAAACACCGTTAATCATCCACAAAGGAAAAGGTAAGAGTCGAACTCTTTAACATGACTATTAAGATTATAATAAAATGACAATAAACTATATTGAAATTTATTTTAGGATTCTTTTTAGTTGATGTTCATCATTACGTATTGCTGTTTCGAGGTTAAACTGTTAAAGTCTAAAGAAAATTAAGAAGATTTCACCATATTTTCATCACCATGAAAATTTTAAGTTTTGAAGGCTTTCTTCTGCAGAATACAGATCAGATTGGAACAACCTGCAGACAAGTTTCATTTAGTATTATTCCCCTTCACCCTATTTTCCTATCTAGCTACAAGTATGTGTCAAAGCATCAGATGAATCTCTCAACCATATCATATCCTAGTTAGGTGCAATAACACTCAACATGGACACATAATATCTAACAACTTTAAGATGATAATCTGATCATATGGAATTTTCTAAGATACATACATGTATGTGGTACATACATTTACCGATATAACAACAAATTTGTTGTCATTTTGGTAAATATAGTTATTATTTAGGTAATATTTGTTATATTAGATGTAATTACTCAACTTAAGACAATTTACAAGTTTATATACAATTTGTTGTCATTGTAGTAACTTGATACAATTATATGTAAATGTATAAAATAAATGTAGTAATTTTTTGTGAATGTTGTAAATTTTGTTGTGAATATTGTAAATTTTACTCGTTTAACTACTTATTTTTATTCAATTAATGGTAAATGAATGTATAATATACATCACAGTACCGTAGACAACCCCTGATCATATATAATTCCTTAGTTTTTCTTTTCAAAGTCTTAGGACAGTTTTCTAGTCTTTAATTTTTGTTTAATCAAAGAAAGTAGTACATGGATCATGCATGAATGGAAACTAATCTATGATCCTCAGAATCAATTAGCAAACCCAACAAGGGAAATCAAAATAAGATATCATTTTGTGCAAATCCTCATGAATAACAAACTACACGATGATTATTGTGTTGTGGTAGATAGCTACAATAAACACTACCAATACTGCTTCTTGTTTTGTAGTCTGTTCCCTTCAGCCTAAATCCACACCCACTTCAACAACCTCCAGACCTCAAACCAGTTCTAGCAGCAGATTTAACAAATCCTGTCATCATTTGAATAGTGATCTCAATCCATGAACATATTATATGTTCAATGCTCTAGTTTTACATTTACATGTTATTTTTGAGCAAGAAAGAATGGACCAAGCTCAAGAAACCATTAGATTAGATGGGTTATATTTGATTTCAGTCATCTCATGAGATTCATGCAGAAGGGAGATGCTTCATTAGAGTCTGCCCTGTGTTTTGGGGACAAAGATTTAAGGCTGGGACTGGGGATATGTAAAATTTAAAGATCCAACAGATAGCTAACTCCATTGATGGCCTCAAAGCATTAAAATCTCCATGTTCTACAAATTTATAGCTTTCTTGTAAACTGTAGCTTAGCACATGGTAATATGGGAGAGCATCCTTTTCAAATCAAGGCTTGGTATTTGCCAGCTCAGACTGTTCTCAACATAAGCCCAAAGGGAGAAATGGCTGTTGGACTTTTATTGTCTAGGCCCAAAGTTAATGAATCATGGGCCACTGTAATAGGTGTTGAACTGGCCTGGACCAAACTATATTTCTACGACATAATTAGCAGGGCCGTCTTTTTTTCCGTTGACAGACCGACGTCAGAATCCCAACTTAAACACTAGTCTTTTTGTAATTGCTTTCCAACGGGTTTGGGTACGTTATAGATGAAAAATACGGTATGTATAGTGTAGGCAATATTATGATTCATAATTTATCTGATACTTCTGACTTTGAGTTAGTTATTACTGTACTACATCTGACTTTGAGTTAGTTATTACTGTACTACATCTGATGTGATAATGATGAAAACATTAACCAAAAATGTATGAAATCCAGTGAAAATAAGTGTGATTACATGATGAGGTACAAAACATCTATTCAATAAATCAGTGTTCTCGTTTGAAAAGCCTCCTCTCCAATTGCTCTTTTTCATTACACAAGTGCAGTTGCCTTTACAACTTTTTTTCATTTGACCTGCACAAGATCAACACATATGTACGAAAAACTTTTAAAGCTATTGACACTCAATAAGGTAAAAAAATGAAACCATCCAAAACCATTTGCAAGCTAAAGCTATTGAACATCAACAACAAAACTTAAGCTATTGACCCTCAATTAAAATTAGGCAATATAGCAACACAAAATATCAACAACAATTAAAACTACTGACCCTCAACTAAACCTAAAACTAATGGCCCTCAATTAAAGTTACTGCAACACAAACAGAGTAGTACCAGACTCATGTTCTTACTTGATTTCCCTTCATTGTTTCATAACCCAAATAATAAACATAAACTAAAATAAATGATACGATGCAAACTTAAACACAACAATAACGCTACTGCAACTCAAGTAGCAATAACGCTGACTAAGAATTAGTAGCATTAACACTACTGGGGCTAAACTGCTCATTAAGGAGCATAACGTTACTGAGGCTCAAGTAGCAAAAACGCTACTAAGGCTCAATACAAAATTAAGTTAAAAATTCATTTAGAACTTTGACGATAAAATTCACTAAATCCACAGAATAATATCAAATATATAGATGATAAGTAAACTACTGAGGGTAAATATAATGAATATGCAATTGAGGTTATTATAACACGTATGCTTTAGGGTCAGCAAAATAAGTATGCTACTGTTAATATTTTTTTCATTAAAATGATTTACTGAGGATCAATACTTGTATATTTGCATGTCATATACACATGTAACGACAAATAGGAAGGGGAAAATACTTGTTGAAGAAGCAACAACTACTCAATTGACAAGAGACAAGGCTATAATCTCTAAATAAGATCAGTATAAGAACAACAACTCCATCAATTTTAAGCAAAACATACAATAGCACTCTCAAAAATAAAGTTATTGACTTTAAATAAGCTTATTAAAAACAAAAAACTTGCATCAAATGTTCGTCAATAATCTTAGAAAAGACAATACCATATTTTATCAATCAAACACATTTCTTCAAATTTCGACAATGTTGAACAGAAAACACAAAAATCAAACACTACTGAGACTCAATAAGTTCGAAGGATGAATTTACACCAAAGGCTGATTCAGCTTCAATTTTCAAAACGAATAGAGGAGACTTGAATTATATGATTTACAAGCTAATCTCAGATCCACAATAACAAAAACAACATATAGATACACAATTAAAATCCAAGTCCAACGCAAATAGTGTTGGAAAAATGGTGAAAATAACCATTTTATTTAATCAATTTAAACAAGAGAATTTAAATGGGTTATAGGGTGAATAAGAAATAGTCATCTAAAGATAAATAATTACTTGAAACCATGTGTTATAGACTTTATATAGTCTATTGACTAATTAAATTCTATGAGTTATAACCTCACATAATGTGTAAGGATGTAATCTCACTAATGTGAAAGGTTGTAACTACACATTTACGTGAAAAGTTGTAACCACACATATATGTGAAATGTTGTAACCACACATTTATGTGAAATGTTGTGGCTATATAATATCAAAGGTTGAAATTAATAGGGTTGTAACATATCAACCAGAATTCATGGCAATTCAAGTAGTGGATGATTTCCCCCATGTATAAATAAGTGACACTTCCTTTGTTCTAAACACAATCGAAAACATCATCATTCGAAACACTTTTTCGATAGTCATCTCCTTCTCTCAAAGAGTTAATCTCTCTCTAGTTTATAGCATTCCGGTGATAGATTGAATGTACTACAAGTTCGTCGGGTGTTCTTGGCAGAAGTGCAGCTCCAAAGCACTAGTAGTCGTTGTATCTTGGAAGACAAGTGCCATTAAGCCTTTTGCACCGGTAGAGGAGGCATAATTTGTCTTAAGGAAAGTGTGTGAAACACACAACTTGACTTCATCACTTTTCTCGTATTCCGCATTCTAAGTGTTCAAAGACAAGCAATTTGCTTACACAAATTCCATTTCTCCTTGAATCAAATGTGGTAACCAATGTTGTTTATAGTAATTATTTTTATGTTCATCATTTCATCATTTATAATTATAAATTGAATTTATGTGAATATGTATATGCAATATCTAACCTTTTTTGTTACAAATAGAAAACAAACAAATCTTCCAATTCAAAATCCAATCGCATCGCTTAGCTTCGTCGGGTCTTTTCGCCGCCACGCCACATGATTTCGTCGAGTCTTTTCGCCAGCGAGCCGCTTGATTTAGTCTGGTCTCTTCGTCGTCGAGCGGTCTTGATTCGTTTGGTATCTTCGTCGTCGTGCTGTCTTGAATCATAGGGTCTCGTCACCAGAGCCTTTCACGTCACCTCAAGATTTAGGTTTTCAGAGATCGAAACTCAAATAAGATCTGGATATAAGGGTACGTGGATATAGGAGTGGGTATTATTGTAATTTACCGCAATGGTATTAACGGGCTATAACGCGTGTCGTCTACATTAGCTCACCACGTGGTCTACGAGAAACTAAATCCTGCTAATGGTAATTATGGCTACAAAATTGTAGTTATGAGTAAAAACCTCTTTCTACAATAAGAACTCTCAAGCAGCCAGCTCCAAAAAGTTCGATATCATTCATTTTGAAGACTTCATAAAATTCAAAGAAGCATGCAAATTTTTTTGATCATGCAAATTCGACATGCGATTTGAATTCTCTTGTTCACTATAGGATTGTGTGAGCCCTAGATATGTCAAAGACATGAGCCATGATTGGATGCACATCAGAGGTGTGTATGAAGACCCAAGAGAGTAATGATGGTATGTTAGTGGACAAAGGCAAAAGCTCCTCTCAAGGTTTCATCCACCTGCACTAACAATAGATCTATATAGTCCTTCCCTTAATTTCCCACCGAGTAGTGTGAATAATGAGGACCCTCTCGCAAGTTTAAAGACTAAAATTTTGATTATTCAGAAAAAGAAAATCTCGGTGGATATATCGAGAAAATATCGAATATCGATAAAAATTTTATCAAAAATTATATATTTGACTAAAAATAAACTAAATATAAAATATCAGAAAGATATGAAAATTAATATCGACATATAAAAAACAAAAATTTCAAAGAAATATCACGAATATTATAGATATTTTAGTCCTTACCTCAATCCCTCGAGCTTAGCTTTGTTGTTCCCTTTCTTATGCTCCTGAGATGAGCATGAGAGTCAGCTATGTACTTCCTAAACAAACAAGATGAATAAGGTCACCTTTTTTATTTATCAATTTGGAAAATGTGCTGGAAAAACCTAAATTGATGGAAAATAAGGTATTGGGGTCATTTATAAGTGTATCAAGACCTAGTTTCTAATTGATCGAGAAATACTATATCAGGACCAATAGGGCTCCCAAGTCCAACACACTAGGGAAGCTACGTAATTATAATGTGCCATGGATATATTACAGTCACATTTCCCTAAAGTATAGCTAGACAAGTGAGATTGGTCAAATCTTTTGGCCTTCATCTTTGACATAAGAAAATGTTAAACAACATGCGAGTATCATTCTCTTTGTTTTTCTATCTTTGTTCTATTGCACCACATTCATATTCTGTACTTTGATTAATTCTTATCTTATGTTTCATGTAACTAACCAAGGATTAAGTAAGCATCAATTTCTTGGTAACAGTTAGGTTGAATTTTAACTTGTATTCCCTTAAAATAAAAACAATTCATGGGTCCTTAACTTTTTGGTTAAATATTTGTTTGTTCTTGTAGTGAAAGCAAATATCAACATCTCTAATGACGTCCACTAACACTTCATTATAGTGAATGTTTTGTCTAATACTAAATGCTAGCTTGTAACTTCAAACTTGTTTTGTTGTGCAAGCTACGTTTACAATACAATAAGACTTGTATCTAATGTCTGTGTTGCATACAGTCTAGGGCTACTTATGTGCCACTTGTAACAAACTTTAGACGAAGTTAATCCATGAGCTTAATTTCCTAAAGCTAGTAGGAACTCTCTTTTTTACAAATAGACATTTTCCATTTTCTTTTACAACTGTAGTATTTTCACCTAAAAAGAATTACTATGTAAAGGCTCATAATAAACTCATTCATTCATAACAATGTTTAGACAATTATCGTATCGGATCATATACATGAGAGTGTCTTGATATCGAAAACTCAGACCAGTTCGACACTCACCGAGAAACTCATCAAGAAATGCGGCAAGTGTATTCTGGTACTACACATTTGCATTACAATTGCTTGTTGGTTAATTTGTTTTTTATTAAATCTGACAAGAAAATGCGAAAGGGAAATTGACAAAGGTTTTTGAAAACCCAAATATAACAAACACTTCGCAATCTGGACCATCCTTTTGTGACTGTTATGTCACTCTCTTCGCTGCTGGCCTCTGCAATTTGTTCAACTATCGAATCAACCCCGAGTGCAGTAAAATGTTTACCATTCTATCTATTTACTTATGTTTAATGGTAATAAGGCAGGATGGCCTTCGATCGAGACGTATCATTGTCGTTCGGACTATGACATGTTTCGGATTTCTTTATGTTTGCGCCGGATTTTAGGATTGAAATTCGGAATATGTCACACCTTAGAATGTCGTATAACATCCTAGAACAAAGATGAAGAGGAATCCAAATGTAGCTTCTTTTTTCTTCTTCAAATTTTGGATCAACTGCGTGTACTAGTACAAGTCGGCATCCTATATCCCGTGAGGTAGCCAGGCAGGCACATGGCACATTCAAATTTGGCTACTTGCAATTTATAGTCACCAAAATTCACTATACTTGGCACCAAAATTCTCTAATTGTTTACCAAATAACCATTTGAGTACAAAAGTCTCACAGTTAGGTCAATTTTTTGATTTGATCTCAATGGTGGTTAGGTTTGTAAGTTTTGAGTCTCCTTGGAGATGAAACAAATTGAAAGTAATGGGTTTGCAATGACATCAAGCTTGGAGATGAAGCATCCATTCATCAAAGCAGCACAGACAAGAGTAAAGTAGGGTCACCATCATCGTCTTGATCATCATCGACATGGGTTCTTCTTGTTGCAGACAGTAGCAGCTAGAGGCACATATATGTTTAAACAACAATGGATCCAAGATTGGTCCTCTTCTACAAAGGGCATCAAACCCAACTACCCTCCCTTATAATTTAAACAACATGATGATGAACTGCATTCAATACAAGTAGGTGTTTGTCTAATACCCACAAAAGAGTTACATGCACATGAGAGTGCTTCTCTATTCATTTCTACAAGAGGTAAGATTTTCCCAATTCCACAGCAGATTTACACCATCACCATTTATACACAGAGCAAAGAAAATACCAAAAGATCAAAACTTTATTTATAAGAAGCTAAAAATTTACAACTGTGAACTGGTGTTTGCTACACTGGCCTGTACTGTGACACATGATTTGCCCAGAGAAAAGGAAAACGCTAGAAACAAGAAAAAAGTAAAAGGGTGTTGGGGTTGTGGGTAATTATAAGCCAGAAAAGCATAGGCAGAAAAAACCAGTGAGGACCCTTCTCTCTCTCTCTCTCTCTCTCTCTCTCTCTCTCATTTTCTTTGCACTACAGTGTAGTCAATTCAGTCCTTAGATCTTTGCTCTAACTCTCCAAGTGAAAAGGCGACCTGCAAGAAGAAGAAACAAGAGAAACCCATAAGCCCAAGACCAGCAAAGCTTTCTTCATCTTTTCTGATTATTGAGTAGTGAAACAGAACCCACTACCTGTAATATCTTCAAAGTTCATACCTTTTTTCCTTTCTGATTTAAAACACCCTCCTGGAAAAATTCTCAGGAAATCTGTTCTGGGTTGGTTCTATAGTGAAAGCCATTAGTTTTAGTGTCTCCCTGAAAATGAGGGAAAGTGTAGGTTAATTTATTAAGCGCAGACAAAGAAAGCTGAAGGGATATACCCAATTCATTATCTTTGTTTCTCATTGTGCTTGTTGCTTGTGTTGTTCTTGAGAATTCAAACCAGAAAATGAGGAAGCATGGATGGCAGCTCCCTTACCATCCTCTTCAGGTAATAGTTTCAGAAATCTTGGCATTGCCTTGTGATATATAGCTCAGAAGATTAAGGGCTGAATATTTGGTTTTGTTTATATGTGAAGGTGGTGGCTGTAGCTGTGTTTCTGGCCTTGGCCTTTGCTTTTTATGTGTTCTTTGCTCCTTTTGTGGGGAAGAGGATTTTTCAGTATATTGTGATCGGCCTCTACACTCCTCTTGTAAGCATTCCTCTCTTAAATTCGTTTTATTTTGTATATTTTTCCATAGTTTTGTGGGTTTAAGAACTGAGATCCGTGATTTCTCCGCTCTGGCATGTGAATTATGTTTGTTTTCTCCAATCTGGGTCATTGAACTTTAGGGTAGTTCAATTTAGGTTGGTAATTTTTAATTTTGGAGTATGTTATGGCTGATAAGGAAAATGGGTGCTGGTCTTTTGGTCTTGTAAGAACTCCTGCTGATCTGTGAATCTGTGATGCATGAGTTTCAAACTTGATGTGTGGACAGAAGAGCATTATGAGTTTTTGTGAGGTAGAGTTATTTCTACAAAACCCTGTACATGAACAAATTAGCTCAAGCGGGGTACCTGTGCAGCCATTGCTTTAATATCAAATTATTTGTGTGCTGATTTTTGGTAGTGTTAGTTTGAACTTCAAGGACTATCCGTCACACTGATTGCTCTCTATTTCCATGGCTTTGAGATTTAGGACCAACTTTTTTGTTTAAAGTAAGAGTTCAGACTCGCAAATATTTCACATATCTAGTGAATTGCTATTGCAAAAAGTATTTAGAAAAGAAAAATGGTATACTAAGATGACAAAAGATTAAGATTTAGATATGTAAAATCTTGTTAAGGAACAAAATTTGGGGATGAGTAATTGGATGTTCCAAATGCCGTATTTGAAATGCCAATTAACAGAAGATATTTAACTTGTTATAAATTTGCATCTATTCAATCTAGTTTTATCACAAATGTCCTATCAAGTAACATTTCTATTCTTTTCAGATTACATGTGTCTTCAGCCTATATATATGGTGTGCAGCTGCTGACCCCGTGGATTCCGGAGTTTTTAGGTCAAAGAAGTATCTCAATATTCCAGCCAATGAAAAGCATCCTAGAAGCAAAGATTCTAAACTTTGCGGGGAATCAACATCCTCAATGCATGAAGCTAATGATTCGACTGTTGGAGGAAGATCTCTGGACAAGGATGCACTTGGCAAACTTGGTAGTTCAAAAGCGTCCAACAGTGATATTAAAATGAAGGGTGCATCCTCAGAAAATTTGTCTTGCTTAATGTTGCTTTTATCTCCATGTGCTTATATCTGCAATTGCTCCGGATCAAGTGAAGAATCTTCATTGCATCAAATGAGTGAAGAAGGCATGTTCTATTGCAGTTTGTGTGAAGTTGAGGTGTGTAAACGGTCTTAAATGCCCACATTCATGATTTACTGTTTTTCAGTTTATAACAACTCGAGGAAGGCCTCATTAAGGCATTTTAATGGCATTCCATGCTGATATTTGGCATTCTGCCTTGGCATTTCACCTATGAGATATCTTGATTTGATAATGATTGATTCACTTAGTTCTTCTTATAGTGTAATACAAAAGAACATATCTAGAATGATGTACTGCTGGTTTCCCCATGCTCACATGGTTTTTCCATGATAGCATACAAGTTAATGTAATTCCAACAATTTTCCTAATACAGGTTTTCAAGTACAGCAAGCACTGCAGAGTTTGTGACAAATGTGTTGACCGTTTTGATCATCACTGCAGGGTATGGAGGATAATGATTTGTTGTATATTCTTTTCTTGTGCTTTCGTAGTTCCTCTAATGGCAATTACATATTCACCATTTTAGTGGCTCAACAACTGCATTGGCAAAAAGAATTATCGACAATTTTTCACCCTTATGGTTACTTCTCTCCTTTTGGTAAGCACATGTCTCCACTATGTCTTTGTCATGATATTTCTTGTGGTCACATATAACTTGAGTATTCGAATGAATCCATAATTTATCCACTTGTAGCTAATTTTACAATGGTCAACTGGAATCTTCGTGCTCGTCTGCTGTATAATTGAGAGGAAGCACGTCTCTGTGGATATATCTGCAAAGTTAGGAAGCAGTTTTTCCTTGGTGCCTTTTGTCATTGTGGTGGTCAGTCTCTGCTAGTATAACTCTTGTTTTAGATTAAGCTTCAAGTCCTGATATACCATCTAATTCAAAACAACTATTGATTATGTTGCAGGCAGTGTGCACCCTTTTGGCTATGATTGCAACCCTGCCACTTGCTCAACTTTTCTTTTTTCACATCCTCCTCATAAAGAAGGTAAGCATTGCAATTGCTTCCTGTAATCATTTGACATTATCTTTTGGGTGAATATCACAAATGGTTAATGACTGAATGTCTTATCACTAATCATATGCAGGGTATCAGCACATATGATTACATCATTGCTTTAAGGGAGCAGGAACAAGAGCAACAAGGAGTTGGAGGTCAGCACAGTCCCCAAATGTCTCCTGCAAGCTCACTTACTGGATTAAGCAGTGCGAGCTCCTTCACTACTTTTCACCGAAATGCTTGGTGTACACCTCCGCGACTGTTCCTTGAAGATCAGGTAATTTGCCACCTTGCCACAATATAGATCTTTTAGTGCTTTCTCATTTGAGTTTACATAGATTCTTCAAAATTCATTGCCTCTCCAATGGTGGCGGGATTCAAAATTGATCGACTGTTGGTACAAATTTCTCCCCCTTTTGGCTGGAGCTGGTATCTGTCTAAGCAGCAGCTGTGGAAAGAAAATACACAGTTTGGCCTGAAATTTTTGCTGAGTGCCTATTATTTAGACTCGTTGCAATGGATAAGGAATCTATAATTCAGGGTGTCATGTTGTGAACTATCATGACCTCTTGGGATCTAGAGTAATGATTCTTATAAATGAACTGAGACAGAGCATAGCATAGCATTCAGGTGAAAGATGAATGTAAAACTATTAGTCTGATTGGTTTTATGTTTTGCTTTCCTTCCAGTTTGATGTTGTACCCCCTGAGACCGCATCTGTTAGCTCATACGGGAAAAAGATGGCCGTAGAGGAACCGACTAAAAAGAAGAATAGTGGAACGGTAAAGATAAGTCCATGGACTCTGGCAAGATTAAATGCAGAAGAGGTATCAAAAGCTGCTGCAGAGGCCAGAAAGAAGTCAAAGATCCTGCAGCCTGTGAGACGTGATGCTCCTTTTGGACTGGAAAGAGACACTAGCTTTGGCAGCAGTGGCCGCCGGATAGTTCCAAAGCCTGATAATAACAGAAGACGAACTACCAAGCGAGTGCGCCTCCCAGCTGACCTTCCTGTGGAAGCTTTAAAAAAGGGTCCAGCTAAAGCTAGTGATAAAGGTTTTACCGAGACATCAACTAGTTTGGCCCCTCTTCAGCTTGAAGCTCGGAGTGCTTTCCAAACAAGCCGAGCTATGTCAAATTCCATAGGGATAGCCGCTTCTTCTCCTGAGAGCAGTTTGGACTCGCCAGATATCCATCCCTTCCGGGTGTCCTCATCAGGAGCAGAAGAGGCAAGGCGGCTTACTGGTCTGCCTGCTGCTATTGCAGCTGGTCAGAAGGGAATCCCACTGTCAAGGTCGACCAGTGATGGTGGATATGATGCATCTGGTGGAGAAGATAGTGACAGGGTTCCTCCCAGAAACGTTGAGAGGTCAACAGCAAACTGGAGTAGCCTTCTCTTTGGCTCTGAACAGGATGAAAGGGTTGTCAAACAGAAGGCAGCATCTTCTAGCCTGGCTAACAGTAGAAAGCTCTGAACAATTGTGTCGTATGGAACGTAGGGTCATTTTGATTGGTTTTGTCCAGAGGAGCAGTTCAATATTCTTTCATTTGTGGGGCCTTGAGATCTTAGTTTCTGAGGCTTCATGGGCAAGGCCGCATGGCATGTGCTGTATAGAAAATTGTTTGATTTTGGTTTTAACTGAAACACACTTTGTATCTTGTCTGATAAACTTAATCGCAGATTGTGGTTGATTTTATTGACTGCCTGAATGGCAAGTTTGCGGGCGCAATACTCATCCTTTTGCCCTGTGCAGTGTCTTTTGCTAAATGCATTTGTTCATGGTTTGCATCTGTTAGAGAGCTTGCTGCAATTATTGAGAGAACTTCTGTAAATGGACACTGGGCAGGCTGGATGTTATGGCCAATGATTCTGAGTAGAATAATTCCTCATCATACTGTCTGCTTCTTTATTCTCTCCTTTCAACACAATCACTCACCGGAAATCATAAGCTTGATCTGGTAGGTTATGTTGCAAGATGGCACGTTAATGTGAGAAAAACTAACCCACTCAGGTTGGACCAAAGAAAAGTTGGTCTCCATTCCATCGATGATATTCAACAAGGGCAAAGAGAAATCCACTCAAGATTTGCTTGATCATATTCTTCTTGATAACTTGGCTGCTCCAAGTTCAGGAAGAGGAGAAATGAGATTTGAGGGAAGAACACATAAAAACTAGTCAAGGGTTGGAATCATAATGAGTTATGCTGCAAGAATATAGTTGCGAATTGAAGGCCAGGACTACAAGTACTCTTCGTTTCTGTTTTATGTTTTTTGCTTTATCTGTGCGTGTATATTGCACCATAGCAATTAAAAACGTCTTGTTTCTGGCACAGATATGGCGTTGCTGTAAAGGCTGCAATGCAATTTTGGGGACTTTGGGTGAATCAATCGCTCTTCAATCCATATTTACATCTCATCTCCGTACGTAAGTTTTATACTCTCCTGTATTTCTCTACTTACTAATACGATATGTTTTGGAGTACTGAAATTTCAAAGCATAAACTTATTACTGAAAATTATTTTTATGGTATGGTTCACCTACTCCTCTTACTTGTTACTAGCACTCACCTACAAATTACCTGCTACTCCATGTTTTGTGGACAAAATGACTTGAACAATATACTGTTTTTCTAGATAGTAAAGGAAGCCACATTTGTCATTTGTGTCATTTCGAAATAACAACCTGCTATCACTTGTCTAATACTACTAATATCTTCCCAGATCAAGATCAATTGATCATCTTAGATTCTTAGTTACTGTGATTTGGTGTGCAAGATTGAAATTTCACCAAACAGCTTTAGGTACTTCAAAGGTTATAACTTCTAGCTAGTAAGCTTTTGACACATTTCGAACTAGGAAATAGCTTGTAAGGTGGTGTAGCCAACCCAATGCAGCTGACGTTTATCTACTGCAGTACTGCTACACTGATCAAGTAGTAGGGTAGTCTACACAGTAATTGCTGACACTGCCTCGTCGTTTCCCTAGTACTAGTCTTTCTGTTTCTTCCCGTGGGTCAGACTTACAGCTCCCTCTTTCTTTCTCTCTAATATTAGGCTGGCACTGGCATTTCCCATTGCCTTTGCTTCAGACCTTTAGTGAGTGATTGCGACTGATGATGAATTGGGGTTGTACCAATACTGTGGGGCATCATCAACCCTTTCCTCTTTTTCTTCTTGCCCTTCAATGCGTCCTTGCATGAATGGTAAATATAAATGTAAGTTTACACAGTGAGTCAGTGTCTCAGTGACAAGTCACAATTGCCTAAAATTTCTATGCTCTTTGCCTCCACCCAAGATCCTCCCTCTATACTACTCATGTGTATGTATACATTTATGCCGTATATTATCATCCTTTATACTAACAGTTCTCCAGTAATAATGAGTAATATAACACTGCGATAGTTGCTGGTCTTGTTTTGTTTTTATGTGCTCCATGAGTTCACAAAAAATGCATGGATTTCAAATGCCATACATACATTTCATGTTTCCAAACTGAATTTAATCATGTAGGCAATTCAGCTTGTTTTCTGTTACATTCTACATCTATGTTACAATGCCAGTATGGTCAAATACTCTGACATTCTTAAGAGGTTCAGCAGTAAAACATAAGCTTCCTAACATTCTCACTAAGTTTAGGTAGAGCCATTGCCTTTGGGGGGCCAGCTCTGGAGAGTAAGGAGCCACTTCTTGTGAATGTTGTTGTGGACTCCGATTGCTCAAGGTAAAGCCTTCCTCTATAAGCAGCTAGGTGAGCATAATAAGCCGCGGGCACAAGAGAAACCGGCTTGGTGCACCTTACGTATGTGTAGCACAGAATGTTCACCAGTTTCTGTAGTTCATCTGAAGTGAACTCATTTTCATCCCACAGTATGTGGTAATGTGTTGGTCTGCTTGTTCCCTTAACACCCCAATGGCTACAAAGATAAAAATCAAACTCTCTTGGGTGAGTAATCACTGTGTCCACCACAGTCCCTGGAGGAATGTTTTCATCAAGGAAGCGGTTCTGTCTGGAAGATGGATCATTTTTGAAAGGGAACAATCTAGTGTGGTGCCTCTTCTGAACCACTGCAAAGGTTATGGGCGGTTTGTAACCAGGGAATCTAGAACAGCCTTTTTTGATGGCTTGCAATTCCTCATGAAGCACTTGGTGGAATTGTGTTTCACTTACCCCATCTCTGAAGAAAACTATTCTCTTTGGGAGTTTGCCTACTTCTTGGTGAAACTCAGCCAACAATTCTTCCACCATTGCACCAAGATCCTCAATGATTTCTTGCCTATGTGTCTGTGACCTCATTCTTGAAACATACTTGTTTGCTGCTGGCCAATTCATACTACCAACCACAGCAGCAACAGAAGGGCTGAAGTCATCAAGTGGGTGGGGATGAGTAACATCAGCACCCATGAAGATCACTGGCTCATCACTCCGAAGCAGCCGGGGTATTTGAGATGGCAAAGAGTTGTACAGAGAAACTGTGCAACCTCCAACTTTGGCATTGATCTTGAGAGCCAAGTTAGCCAAAAACTGCGAACTCAATCTACAAAGGTTTGAGTACAAGCAGCATTGGGTCAAGACCCCAACGCCTGTATCAGCAATTCGCTTCAGGTCTGCATACCCTTTGTGTTTTCTTTCCATTACACAAACAAGTAACTGGAGATTGTTTGATGCAGCTCGCTGGATTTTCTTAATCTTAGATTCTAGAAGGGAGACATTGTTAAGCACTTGGGATGATTCAAATTGGGGGCTAACAATTGTGTTCTTGTTAAGAAAGATGCCCAGTTGTTCACATCTTTGAGATAGCTGGTGTATGAATTTGGGAATGCAGTGCTTCTGTTCTGGTGTGCCACCAAAACTAATCAGTGCCCACCTCTCAATGCACGTTCCTTCAAACACATGGCTGTCTAGAAGATTCCACTGCCGATCATGGCGGGAAGGAATGATGTCTGTTACATGCCCACCATCACCAAGCTTCAATTTTGGAGGCTGAAGAACTCTTCCATTTAATCGCGTCATTTCTCTAGAAACAAGGAGCTTAAATTCCCTTTCCTGACTGCCACTGTAAAGAAAGAAAAATGCATAGCCAAAAACCAAATTAGAGAGTATGTTTAGCAATTTAACAGAAGCAGAAACTTCACAATAATCAGCCTAGCTCAGATAACTACCTTATTGGCCCAACAGGTCCTCTCATGACTTCATCTATGATGGATTTTCTTTCCTTTGGTCCTTGGCATCCCATCTTAAGTATCCTTGCAGTCTGATCATCTGAAAGCTTCCCAAGGAACTTCTGGCCCTCACAGATCATACATAGCTCCATAGGAAGATAACATGGTTTACTCCTACTAATCTGCAAACATGGCAAATTCCTGAACTGTATATCATAGTTGTAGTGATCCTTGAAATAAGTCAGCAGCCTCAAATTCTTCCCATCTCTGTCTGGAAACCAAAGATCCTCAGTGGCTTCTTCGGTTAAGCCAAAAACTCGGTATCTCTGGACAGTCTCTCTATGGCAAACAAAGACCCTGATGTTCTTTAATGCCTTCTCCACTTCTTTCCTTTCTTCACTACTTAAACCCCTTGTCTTCCTTTGAGGAAGGTCTTGAAGAAACTCAAGACGCTTCTGCAAATATGTGATCACTCCAATGCTTTCGTGGAAAGCGGTCACAGAGAAATCAACATTGAGAGCTAGTCCTTTTTGGGTTAGTCTAAGGCTCTGAAAGAACCCTCTATATCCTACAGCTCCTCCTCCAATGTCTTTAGTTCCTCCCATTGAACTCGAATAAAGTGATCTTCCCACAGGTATACAGTTCTCCAATGGATTCTCTCTTAAAACCACATCTAAGGCATGGAGATAATCCTGCGGGATAGGTTTCCACTCATCTCCATCCTTGCTCAAGTAACTGGCTAATTCCTTTCCATCAAATTTCGAGACCAGTTTGATGCTTACACGAAACAGTTTAAGTCTTTGATCCTTCTCTTGAATGTCACTAAATTCCCCACATGGCAAGGTTGGCTTGGTTGTAGGGATGGGGAGGCTAACATACATTTCAAGCTTATCATGCTGGAATTCAATTGAGCTGTAAAGATTCTTGCGGCCATCATACGCTGGACTGGCACCACAGAGCAAAGCTGATTTATCCTCCACCAGTTTTTGCTTGATCATTCGTGCAATGTCCTTGGAGGGACTAGGAGAGATTTCAACATTGTAGTGAAAAATGTGTTCCGAAGAATCAAACTGGACAAGGAAATGATTAGCTAAGAGAGAAATAGCAGTCCCTTCCACACCACCAGAGTCCGGCCTCTTTGCTGTCACTATTGCTTTCCCTGTTCCTGCACCTGTGAACTTCCCTCCATTTTCTCCTTTACAGGGCAAATTTCTTTGCTTTTGAAACACTTTAGAAGCATCTGAATGTTAGTAAAGAACAAGGTAAGTTAAATTCTGTTTGTTCAACACTGCTTAAGCAACCTAAGTCTCATTCAACCTTGCAAGCCATACTTGAAAGACTTGAATTTGAAGCTATTGAACTAGCAAGAAAATTACTTTTCAAGCTTGAGTCTTCACTCTCTTCATTCCAGATGATCATAGTTCGTTGTTTTACATCATAAAGTTGCTATCTTTTAGGCCTTGAAAATTTTACATCATAAAGTTGCTATCTTTTTTCAGCCTTGAAAAACAACAAAGTGAAATTTCATCTACTTCCAGGCCTACTTTGGTATTTTGTGTATCATGAATGCTCACTGACTCAAGAACACATTCTACTCATAATCCGGTACACAAATGCATAGTTTCAATTTGAAATAACAAACATGCAAATAATGCAGATATAGCCAAAAAGCAGAGAACTTTGACATGTACCTGGTGAAATCGAGACTTTAGGCACTTGGGTTTCTGAGAAAGCACCAAAAGGAGGCTTGCTCAGCTTGTTTGAAGGTTTCTGCAAATGGGTTTTAGTTCTGAAACTCTGGTTTTGAGGCAAGGGTGGAGTAAAAGCTAGAGGCAGAGGTATAAGAGGAGGGAGGGGAAGAAGAGCTGGGTAGTAATATCTCTGATAGTACTGGTTCTGGTTGAAGAACCCAAACTGATTTGAGTATTGTATTAGCTGATGATGATTATGATGATGATGGTGGTGGTGCTTCTGAGTTGGGTTGTTGGTTCTGCCCCTTATGGTTTTGGTGTTGCATTTCCTGTTACCATTGAACTCCTCTGTCTCTTCCATGGCTTTGATTGTGTAGACAACAAGAATGAGAATGAGAATGAGAAATGAATAGAAGTTTTGGGCATGTGAGAGGGAGAGAGATGTATTGGTTCTATTTTTCCGAAAAAAAACACTGGGAAGGTGCGTGAGTAGTTATTGCAGGGAGAGATTTTGGGTTTTAGCTCCAAAATCCAAAGGTTCTTTATGTCTAGAACTCTGGCTCTGAAGGAGGTTACTTTTGATTCTGGTGAGTATATTTGGAAGGGAAAAGCGGACCTGGTGCTATGAGAAGAGTTCAATAAAAATGCCTCATCAGTCTCAGAGAGTTGTGTTGGAATAGTAGTATAATGTAGTGTTTATGGTGCTTCTCTGTGCTTCACTATGAGAACTATTCAAATACTCTTCCTTCGTCCCTTGACTGCTACCTGGACTTTTTCCTTGTGTTGTGTTTACAAGTCAAATGGGGATTCAGATGAAAGGGCTTTGTCATTAAACTAACATCAAGATTTAATTGCTGCTGATAGTGATTAGTCTCTCATCTTCTAAACCTCTATGTTTGATCTCTTGTACTTTTGTTTTTGTTTTGATTTCTTGTACTTTCCTGATCTAAACAATTTGTTTAATAATTCTGCACTTTGTTGACCAAAATCAAAATAACATGCCCATTAATGGATTTGTAAGCGGTAAATCAATTAAACTTCATTCTTGTAATTAATTAATCATGATATTATATCTTCTAATTTCAACCGTTAGCATGTGTGGTGTACATATATATACGGTCGTGTATCCATGATTTGTTAAGTACATTTTGAATCTTCTGATGTTGAGGTTGAAAAGTAATGGACCACATGAAAGTGAATAAGATACATAACTATTTTGGTGGTAAATCAGTTTATAACGAGAAATCAACCTTTAGGTTTTCCTTACAACTTAATGAATTTAGATTCAAAAGGAAGATCTTGAACATTACTCTTAAACATGAAGTGACTAAAGTTTTTACTTTTACAACACAGTACAATAAACCTAATCAACAAAAGAGAAGAAAAAAATGAAATCAATAATCATTCACATTCCCTTTTGTACTACTTCAAGACCCCTATTTGCCTAATCTTTAATGAACATAAGTAGTGGAGTAAGGTGAGAAGCGGCCATTGATGCACTTAGGAAGGTGGAATGTGGTGATGAATTAAATCATCAGGGTGGAGCCATTTCATATTTAACTTATTTTCCAAGATTTGGACCACATCATACTCTAACCATACCAATCAAGATATATATCCTTTTTGCTCACTGCCTTTGCCTTTTGTTTGTATAATATGAATATTGACAAACCTTGAGGTTTGCCCATTGGTCATGTTTGATTGAGAGAAGAAGAAGAAAGTTGATTCATATTTTAAGAGATTAGGCTTAAATCCTCACTGAAATTGGGTGATTAGGACTTGATCCTCATTGCCATTATATGTTGAAGTCCTCATTATTGAGTAATCCTATAGCCATACAGCAAGATTCTGTTTCATCTTGTTGTTTGAGACTTCTGATATATTTTTAAACTTGTGCAGAAATCAGAGTAAAATAATGGTAACACACTAACACATAATGGTTTTGATGACACTATTTTAAGGGCACTGTGATATTGGTGAAATATTATGAACTTTTCTCTATGAAATGGGAATTCAGATATCACTTTCATCTCCGGCCATCTGTTTCTATGTCTGTCTTTCTCTATTTGACCTTCATCAAAATATGATCATGTTAAACAAATCTTCCGGAATGATTAGGGTGGTGAATTGGGACATACAGAATTTCACTTGTTACAGTGGATCATTCCATAGAAAATCAACTGAATGTAAAAGGTCTAACTTTAAAACAAATAGAAAAATAATGTGCATATATAAACTGTAACAGTAGTTCAGACTAAGCAATCAAATTGAGATCATATATTAAGAACAATGAACTGCATATTTGAAATTCAAAGAGACATGACTGTATCAGTACATTGATTTCGAAAAATTTCCTTGTAAACTTTGACAATCTGCCATGGAAAGGAGAAGAATAAGCTAAAAGCTAACAAGGCACTTTCCTTTTTCCTAAATTTTAGCTCATACCACTCATGGATGTTAGTGGGGAAGATATACCAGATCCTTGAAAATGATAATCTAGACCATGAGTCTTGCGGTCTATGACTATCTTTTTGTTTCGGAATATGGTAATTTCGATCCTGGAAACTAGAGAGGAGGATATGCTGCTGATGATGATTTTAGACCAAAGAAAGGAGGTAATAATGGTTCACCTAGCTAGTGACTGGTTTCTTAACACAAGACCATGCATGGATACTGCAGCAATTCACATTTTAATAGATTCTTTTAA
This sequence comes from Comarum palustre, assembly GCA_951800085.1. NCBI lineage: Eukaryota > Viridiplantae > Streptophyta > Magnoliopsida > Rosales > Rosaceae > Comarum > Comarum palustre. Next base: position 3,230,727 of record OX637584.1, on the reverse strand, counting down.
GAATCTTGTCAACGATTGATAGTTACTTCAATTGTTCTATTGATAGGAGAAGAAAACCAGAAAGATGTAACAGAAATCATGCTGCTTCATTGCAATAAACAGAAAGATGAAAGACACCTATAACTATGGCTATTGACACACATTCACAGATGGATATGCAGATACAAGGAGAACAAACGTGCATCGATCACGCTGGAGAATGCTTTTCTTTTCAGGCGAGTTTTGTTGTACAGGGAAAAAGAATAAGGAATCAGACCAAACTGAGTACAAAATGTATGGCACCTACACTAAAAAACCACCATCTATATGTCATCAAGAGATTACAATCCTACCTCAAGCTCATGAATGACTTGAAGAAGAAGATAGAAGTGGGCTTCTGAGTCTGTCACCATTTGTAGAAGAAAAAATGATAGGCATCAAAGCCGGGTCTTGATAGGTACCAATCAATTTGGTCTAAAATTCAGGCATTGTAGGATCATTCTCATCTTGCCTGTCCTTTTTTAGCAAACTCTGTAAAAAAAAGAAGTAAAAGAAATAAGGTTAACATGAGGGCAGGGTTTTTACAGGACTGCCTGGTGCGGGAGCCGTTTGCAGAACTAAACGGGACGATCGAACGACAGACGTCCGATCTTTAATGAATTAATCCTGTCCGTTTAAATCTGTTTAATCAGATCAGTTCATTAAAAATCGAACGTCTGTCGTTTAATCGTTCCGTTCCATCACGACTCCCACGTCTAAGCGGGACTGGGTTCAGGAGGATAATCAAATTTGGCATTATAGCTACACAAAGGCAAGTCAACATTTTCTGATTTTCCCTACAAACTCAACTGATATGTACCTCAACATTATAACTTGGCAGGATCAAAATATAACTAAACAAAAGCTGCTGGCCACCGACAACTTAACACAGGTTATAAAGGTATAGTAGAGCAAACTTAAAACACTATTTAAGCAATTTTATGGAGTTCTGACGCATGCACAAAAATACTGATCTGAACCACCGAACCTCAGCGGGTGTGGGCCTAGTTCATTTGGGCTCGGACTAGCCCACATAAGCCCAGGTGTATTTATTTTTTAGAGTTCATTTATCGACCTCACTGCGCATCTCAAACCTTTCGTCGTCGTCACTCTAGCTTGCAGCTCGAGTCAATTTCAGGTACGTCTTCGATTCTCGTTCTTTCTTCGACGATCTAGTTTTCCGTTAGCTTCTTTTTGAATCTAGTTTCACTAGGTGTCTCTCTGATTGTTTCATTTTGTTTGCCGGAGTTGTTCTGATTTTCCGACCTATTATGCCGTTTTTGGTTCTCTGATTGTTCTCGTCGGATTTGTTTTTATCTCAATTTTGTGTTGAAAGTCTACGTTTTCGAGAATTAGCGGTTGCTAAAAAACTAGGGCTTTTTGTGAATTGGGAAATTTCTGTTTGTTATGAATGTTAGGTTTTGATGTGTTTCTATCTCTATGGATGAATGTTAGGTTTTGATGTGTATGTTATGAATGTTAGGTTTTGATGTGTGTTTACTTGGAGAAGAGTTTAACCCTAAAGATGCTTGCTTTGTTAGCTAAGGAAGGTGTGGAGTAGTTAATAGTGGAACTGAGTTAGGTACATGATAGCTGCTTAGATTTCTGTTAGATGAAACGGAATTGCATAGTTTCTCTGACCGGGGTCAGCTAGGTGAATTTCATAGTTTCTTGTACCGGGGAGCTGGTTGGGAGTCGTCTTGAAGTGGTTTGAATCAGTTGTGTGTTTTGAAAGAGTAAAGAAGTTGGTAAATGCTGTGGGGATGGGTGTTTAATTCCTAATGTATGCGGAATTCACTTTTGGTCGCTCTAGTGCTGAGTTTATCAGAGAATTGAGATTTTGAGGTTTGATGTTCATGTTTGGTAGTTAGTGCTGTCGTTGGGATAGAAGCACTTCTTTGTTTTGCGATGTTATATTAGAAGAGTATCGCAGTACACATAGTCTTGAAGAAGCTGGCAACTGTTTGGAAACCAAACTTCTGCCTCTTTATCTTCTTATGGCCACAGTATGTTGAATGTGTCGAGATTGTAAGCTGGTATTGTTATATGATTGTAATTGCTTGAGCTGATTTCTTTCTGCAGAACTTGCATTGTTTGAAGCACAATGTCAACATCATACCTCCCAGCAACAGAAGATTCGTACAATCTGGCTAAAGAGGCCAAAGCTCCATCTGAAGGCATAGCTATTCTGTATCGTGTTCTTGAAGACCCATCCTCTTCTTCCGAAGCTATACACATAAAGGAAGACGCCATCACCTATCTGTCAGAACTTCTTAGACAAGAGAGTCGGGGAGAAGATCTTCGTAACCTTCTTACTCAGTTGAGGCCTTTCTTTAGCTGGATTCCGAAAGTGAAAACTGCAAAGATAGTTCGTGGAATATTAGATACAGTTGCTAAAATCCCCGGCACATCTGAACTCCAGATTTCTCTTTGCAAAGACATGGTGCAGTGGACTCGGGCTGAGAAGCGAACTTTCCTTCGGCAGCGAGTGGAGGCCAGGCTTGCAGCTCTTTTGTTGGAAAGCAAGGAGTACTCAGAAGCACTAACTCTTCTCTCCAGCTTGATCAAAGAAGTGAGGAGGCTAGATGACAAGCTTCTCCTTGTGGACATAGATTTGTTGGAGAGTAAGCTTCACTTTTCTTTGAGAAATCTCCCCAAAGCCAAGGCTTCACTGACTGCAGCAAGAACAGCAGCAAATTCAATCTATGTGCCTCCAGCTCAACAGGGAACTATTGATTTGCAGAGTGGCATCCTTCATGCAGAAGAAAAGGACTACAAAACTGCTTACAGTTATTTCTTTGAAGCATTTGAAGCCTTCAATGCTCTTAATGATTCTCGGGCTGTCTTTAGCCTCAAGTATATGCTGCTGTGCAAAATCATGGTCAGCCAGGCTGATGATGTGGCAGGAATAATATCATCCAAAGCAGGCTTGCAGTATGTTGGGCCAGAGCTTGATGCCATGAAGGCAGTGGCTGATGCTCACTCAAAGCGCTCTTTAAAGCTTTTCGAGACTGCTATATGGGATTACAAGGCACAGCTAGAGGAAGACCCTATTGTCCATAGGCACCTCTCTTCTCTGTATGAGACTCTATTAGAACAGAATCTCTGCAGGTTGATTGAGCCATTCTCAAGGGTGGAAATAGCGCATATTGCTGAACTGATTGAACTACCAGTCGATCACGTGGAGAAGAAGCTGTCTCAATTGATTCTGGACAAGAAGTTTGCTGGAACTTTAGATCAGGGTGCTGGCTGCCTCATTATCTTTGAAGATCTGAAGACCGACGCCATCTACCCTGCTACACTGGAGACAATATCCAACATGGGTAAGGTTGTGGATAGCCTCTACGTGAGGTCTGCCAAGATAATGGCATGAGCTTGAAATAGGAGCAAGGCGGTTTTCTTACCCGCAGTTGTTTCTATTTTCCTTCAACTCTGTGATAACTTTACTGGTATGCATAGCACACCATCAGTAATCCTTTCATCTTATGATTTATAGCCTAAATTGTACTGTGATATTTACTGTTCATTCATTTGGATAATTTTGTTTTTACTTGGAACTTTTACTTGGTTTGTCTGGAATTTAGGTTGGAAATTGATTTTCTGAGATTTGGCTGTGGCTTGTGGTATTTTGAATCCCCTCCATCTCCGTTACTATATTTATTCACTCTTTGTTAGGATTGTGAGATTGAAGTCTCAAAGTAGTGCCGTAATGGGCAGCTTCTTATTTATGTTCTTAAGATTTAACTTGAGGGTTTAGTTGTGAAACCCATCCCGGATTTTTCTCTTGAAATCCGGGATGAATCTTGTGGGAACCACCTCCGAAGAAAGAGAAATCCGGGATGAATCATGTGAGAACCACCTTCGAAGAAAGAGACTATTGAAAAATACGGTATAACCTCATTTAAAAGTGGAAAACCCTACATGTAAGTCAACTAAACACTTATATAAAAAATAAATCAATCCCAACATATGGTGTCATCTTGCTCTCCAATCTCTTCTATGCTTCACTAACCAAAATCAATAAAACTAAACCGGGGTAAATAGAGCAATATAAACATATATAAAACCTAAACAAAATATTAGCGACAATGAATTAATTGATTATGTCTTGTCTCCTCACTCTCATGTACGCACAACATTCTCTCTGCTATCCTATAAAAATGGGTATTTGAAAACAAAGAGTCCAGAAGAAAACATTTAAAGAATAACAGACTTTAGAGTGAGTGCAATTTTGATTTTAATGACATGTATGCAGCAACGTTTTTTTATTAAATATAAGCAACATGAATTTATTCAATTTATTGAGCCGGTGGGCCGGGAAGATAGGTTGCTCCCCTCCCGTAAGCTCATTTGATTTGTCAGCTGAAATTTGAATTATTTTTATTTTATTGGGGAATTCTTGGATTTTGGCCATTATTTTGAAAACGGTTAAGGAACAGTACTTGCATGAAATGCATGTTTTATTATTGTGGAATAGTCCGCTAAGTGTTACAAAGTACATGAGGTAGTAACAAGAAACGATAACATAATGCTCTGATACCAACTGTTTATCATATTCTCCATGTGTCATCATGAAACCAGAATGAACTCAACTATCTTGCTTCCGCCTTACATTATATTTCAGAGCCTACCGAGATACTCGTCAAATCCAAAGACCGAACTTAACACAACCATCTTGGAAGCCCCTCGATGGCCTTACTATCATAATACCATAACCACCGTCGTCACCAACAATTCAAATCGTGCTTGAAATCCACAACATTTAAGTGACCCATCAAATTCTTCAATTTCTTAAATTACGTCACATCTTTGACTCGTTACCATATTAAGTCCATTGACCATATAATGCCAACACTCAAATTTTTGATTCATTCTACTTTAACACATTCACCAGTTTTTCGTGAAACCACACTAAAGGCAAACGTCATCAAAATCTTGCCATGCAACAATTCTTAATATTCATTTTCTCTAAAAATATACTCACTGTAATGCAAATAACTAATACACTGAACCTCGCGACTCTCTCGCTGCATTAAAAACTTCGGAGTAACTTACTCTTGAGGTGGATACCAAAGGACTTACCCTGGATTTCAATGAGAAAATTTAGGGTAAGTTTTGACATTAGTTACTCTTATTCCTTAAATTTGAATAGAAAAACAATGTGAGACCCCGATAATTTTATTTAATTTTCCGACACATTTAGGGTTTAATTTCGATTACTTTTTCAGTACATCGTATATTTTTGTCTAACGTTTTTACGTTAGGACACACGTCGCCACATGCGTGAAAGTATTTACGAAATATTTTCCGGCACTTCACGTATTTTTCGTACAACTTTTACTATTTAATTTGACGTTCGGTTGTTTTAAATGAATTTTTGAAAATGAATTTGGTTTTAAAATTATTTTGGAAGTGGGATTGAATCTTAGCCGTTGAGTCGATCGTCGAATCGTGGCCGTTGGTTTTTTTAAAAAAAAACCCTATCTCATATTATCTTCCTATCTCTTCTCCTATCCACTCCTTTCTCTTTATATTCTTTCCTTTTTTCTTTTCTCCATCACTTTCCTCTTCCTCTCTTTCCTCTTCTGCTTTTCTCCCGAAGCGGAAAGTCTCCTTCCTCTTCGACAGCAGCTCAGCCGCTCCCTCACCAGCGGGCGTCGAGCCTCACCGCCACCGCCATCGACTTCGCCTTGCCCCGGCAACCTCGTCCAGGCCACCAGCGACGCCAGCGCCGCCCATCAACAAGGAGAAGACCGAGGTACTGTGCAGACTAGATCGAAGTGCCTCAGCCTATTTGAAGAGCAAGGAAGCTCCCAGGCGCCACCAGGAGCCGCCCAGGAACAAGGAGGAAGAAGGAGGAGGCCAGCGGAGCTCCGCCGGAGGAGTTCTGCCGGAAAAACAGTGGAGGAAGATCCAAGGTACAAAACTCTACATTTTCTGATGATTGTGATGTTGTTGGATAAGCCTAGGATGTGTAGAAGGAGGAAAAACAGGCCAAAGGACTCGATTTGGCCGGAAAACCGACCCATTCCATCGACACAGTCGATCGGAAACCGGCATGGTAAAAACCAGAGTTTTTACCATGTCAGTTTCACCTTTACAGTTTTACCCAGGGGTAGAGTTACCAAATTACCCCTGACAGTTTAAATAATTACAGTTACTGTTTTTATTGTTTCCCTTTTACTGTTTTACTATGTTACTTTTACTGTTTTACCTTTAACTATTTTACTTTTTACTGTTGACATTACTATTCACGGGTTGACTTTGACTTTTACTATTCATCATGTGAATTTGACCGTTGACTTTTACTATTCACCGGTTGACTTTTGACCGTTGACTTTTACTATTTCAAAGTTGACTTTTACCGTAGAACATCTACTTTTACGTTTTCGATCACTACGGTTAAATGTTTTAAAGACTTTTGGTTTACAAACGTGACAAAATGACGTAAGTACTGAATAAGAAATAATCCCGAATTCTCGCCGGTTTGAGAATCGGAGTGTCAAATAAATTAGACTCTAATGTCGGAAAGATAAACAGAAAATGTTTATCAAGTCATAATCGTAGATAGTAAATCCTCGAATTACATATACCTGACTGTCTTGTAATCTCACCCACAGACTCAGGAGCACATCGACGTTGGCTTCAGAAGGACCAGGAGTTGGAGCGCAGCCAGCTGTATTATCATACCAGGTAGTAGGGGACACGCCCAATGGGTGAGCCGAAACCCTCTTGGGTCAGTGGCTCTTTCTCTTTACTTATATATATAAAAGTACAGTTGCATTATTTTGAGTTTGGCCATACGCTTCTTATAGCAATTGGTGTGCGTGTGTGAGTTTGGATCAAAAAGTAGTACCGTTGTCCTGATTTCCGATGTTTGGCCTGAGAGTGACGGGACCTAGTATATAGCACTCCCGCGGTGTCGATGACCGTGAACCTCCGGAGGGGCAATGCCCTATTTATTTTAATTATCCCGCTTACGCTCGTCTCGTACAGAGTTAAGCGTGGCGTAAGTGCAGTGTGCTGTCAGTTGGACGTTAACTGTAAATGGACGCTCTCGCTACTACGCGCACTCGGGCGCATAGGTAGTTGGCCCCGGTTTGCTGTGAAGACAAACCCGGGATTTCGGCCGCGTGGATCCAGAAAGTTCTTTTATGTGTGGTTAACATGTTTTACCGAGCCTTGTGTGCGTGACTATTGCATTTATATTTTCACATGCTCTTTACGTATACTTACGAGTACCTACATATATAAGCTATATGTTTTCTCATGGGTTTTGACTTGGTTGGCTTTGGCCCCATTTGGGTTAGCGAGGACGAGTTGCTCACCCTTACATCTTTTCAGGTCTTCAGCACCCATCTCTAGAGGAGCTGGACTAGTAGTTCGTGGAGCGACGTCGGTCATCGTGCACTTCCGCTTTGGAGGACACCCATTCTGGTGTGGACTCCATATCATGTGATTTCCGTATTTGATGTTTTGATAATCTGTTGAATACTTTGAGACATTATTCAGGCTCATTGTCCCGAGACTTTTCCTTGTATTATATTCGTCTCGGGTATTTCTATTGTTATCTTCCGCTTGTAAAACATTTGTATGCTACTCTGCACATTTGTCATTTCGTATTTGACATTCATATCGTGTGTGTTGATTACTTTATTCATAGCTTTGTAGTTTAGGTTCGGAGGGTTATTAATACGTCAAATGACGTATTGATTACTCGCTAGATCGGAATTACGGCGGTTACCGTCGTGTTCTGGGGCCGGGAATGGTCCCCGGGATGCGACAAACAACTCATATGATTGGATGCAATAAGATTGTACAAACATGATCTCTAATCATCACTGAAGTGGATTGAGGTAATCAAACGGTATGGTAGAGAACATCTAAGAACTCTTCAATTGGATTTCGCACCGAGCTCTCTACTCTAACGAAACATATGAATTATGAACAGTAATAAACCGGGTTCGCTTTCATCGGAGACTATTTTAGATCGGATTGGTGGGTTTTGTTTTTCAGTAAAGTCGTCACTATATAATGATATGCTAACTATAACCAAATTGATATTTAGTGTTGAATAGATGTTTTCAATGTATATTGTCCCCATCAATGTGAAATTGTGCATAGTTTGGATAGTTTTGGCTCATGGTGTGTCTGTAATTGTCACTAACTGCGACGGAGTATGGGAACCTAGTTAGTGTGTTCCTGGTCAAACTAGGAGTATCATCTCTAGCTAGACCAGAAAAGAAGGAAACAGAATAACGAAATGTAGTCCTTCTAGATTATGACTCATGATTGCCACAATACAAAAAACTTGTTATTAGTTCTCAATGTTGGGGTAGGGATGAATATGCATACACCATCAAGCATAAGTAATATCTTTTGTGTGGGCCCAGAAGCCATAACGAGACCTGACTACGACATGCGTCATGAAACCCGACATACAAGCAACGCAACGATACTCTTAAGTTGCCGATCTGACATCGGAAAGCCACATTGCCCGCCTCACCAACATGTCATCACACAATACTACTAGTACTTTTGTCTCACGTCAGAAAGAATGTAAAGAAATGAGTCTCCTTCCCCCTTATTGTACACACTATTACTACTACTTATAATACTTTGATGAGCCACCAAGACACCCACATATAGTACATATTAAGTGGATATAGCACTCATTGATGGTAAGGTGAACCACTATAAACCTTGTGTTTATTGTCTTTATCCCGCTACTAAACATATACATAATACATGTAGATACTAACGTATCAATATTTGTATCAACATTGACGTCGTCTGTGAGAAACCACTACAAAATGCTTCGTCAATTTTCATGAGCTAAGTCCACTTAACATTTACTTAAAGATCGTCCACGCTCAATCCACTACCTTTATGTAGCGGAACGAAAAAAACTTTTGAGTTTGTTTACGAACTGCTCTTATAAGTTTACTCTTTTAAGGTTTGGGGCTAACATCATTTCACCCTCCGTATTCTTAATTTTAAAAGTATACCTCTAGAGTTTTCAATTTTCATCAATCATGCTCAATTACTGAAATTTTGTGTAATTTAGAAGTTCATTATAACTTTAGAATTCATTTTAAGGTTCAAATATAGTCATCTAACAACAAAAATCGTCTTTTAGAACCATTTTCTAATACTATATATTAGCATTTAACGTCTAAATTGGTCGAAATTTCAGCAATTATGCATGATTGATGAAAATTAAAAACCTTAGAGGTAATCTTTTAAAATTAAAAGTACGAGAGTGAAATGATGTTAAGTAAACTGAAATTAATTCTTAAAGTTAAGACTCTTATGATCAACTATTCATTTAATTGATGCATGAATAAGCAAACGATTTTTTTATACATTAATTTTTTGCAAAGATAGTTTTAATTAATTTAATTATTAAACGGTTAGAATTATGATTGACATTGTTATAAATATATGGGAGCTCTTCTAGTGAGGACTAGTTGAGGACTAGTTGAGGACTTTTCGGTTTATTCCGCTTTTCGATCTTATATCCACATCTTAACCGTTCATTTTATAAATATTTATGAGTAGATCATTTCTGCAAATTTTCAACTAAATTGAAAATCGTTAAGACATTCATAAGTGTGATTTACCAATTATGAACTTGAACGGTTCATGTTTAACAGATTTGGTTCGTCCATTGATTTGATCTAAAACTAGTACTTAACGATCACCAATTTGGCTAAAATTTTATATGATTGATCTACTTATATAAATCTACAACTTCAACGGTTAAGATGTCAAATTTTGATCAAAAAGTTGGTTTTATAAGTAATTAATTGAAAAGTCCTTAACTAGTCCTCAACTTAAAGATCATCGTTAGAATGGCTCTTATAAATATATAAATAAGAAAGAAATACCTGGTTTCAACATTGACCGAACAGTTACACAGTTATTTTCCGTTTAAGTGTCAACGAAACAGAGAAGCAGACGACTTTCCTCTCCAAATCTGCGCTGTTCTCTGAGCTCCAACTACCACACGGACCCCTCTCACTCCGTCTCAGATCGTCGCAGACCTTCCGTCTCCAATCATGTTGATTTCCGAGCTGCCGAGATGAGTGAGGTCTTCGAAGGCTACGAGCGTCAGTACTGCGAGCTCTCCGCCAACCTCTCCCGGAAATGTAACGCCGCCGCTCTTCTTCCTGAGCAAGGTAAATCTTCAGTCACCGAAATGCTCATCGTCTTCAATTTGAGCACGCCGTGTTCTTGATTAGTAATTAGTAGAATTAAAGTTTGTAGCTGAAGGAATTTTGGGGCTTTATTGTAAATTTAGGTTTTCTGTGGTTGTTGCAGGGCAGAAGCAGAAGAGGTTTGCTGAGATTAAAGCTGGATTGGATGATGCAAATGGTTTGGTAATGAGACTCTGGAATTTCACTTCTCTTTTGGTGTTGATTGTGAAATGTTAGTGGTTTTTGTGAATGAGGTGGTGTTGATTTGGTTGTTTACAGATTCGGAAAATGGATCTGGAAGCAAGGAGCTTGCAGCCGAGGGCGAAGGCGGCGCTGCTTGCGAAGCTGAGGGAGTACAAGTCTGATCTCAGTAAGTTGAAGAGGGAGATCAAAAGCATTACATCTCCTAATGCTAATGAGATTGCTCGGGATGAGCTTTTGGAGTCAGGAATGGCGGATATGCACGCGGTATGTGTGCACTCTGGATGGTTACATATTCGGTGTTGATTGTGGTGTGATGATGTATGGTTGAAGGAAATGTTATGAGAGATTGAATCCTATATTAGAAGTACATTGAGACTCTTTTATGTTGGCAACTTCAAAAATAGAGCATCCGAGATGTTTATAATCAAAATAACTTGAGTATTAAGTAAACATATGGACCAAGTGTTAGAACTATATAATAGTGTGAAAGATCATGATGGTTGATGTGGTTCAGACTTAAGCTAAGATCAAAATGGGAACCAAGGTTGGAGGCTTAGAGTGCATGATTCTTCTTATTTATTTGCTTATTCTATGATGATTTATGCTTTATGGCTAGTGTCTATGGTATGTGCTGTAATCTTTATCTTTTGTCGTTTGTTTTGTTTTGCCTTGTTATAATGAAGTAAACCTGTTGGGAATTTCTCTACAACAAAACAGGTTTCATCTGATCAAAGAGAGAGAGCGGCAATGTCAGTTGAGAGAATAAATCAATCAAGTGACAGAATTTCTGAGAGTAGAAGAACCATACTGGAGACCGAAGAGCTTGGTGTTTCCATTCTCCAAGATTTGCAACAACAGCGTGAAACTCTCCTACATTCCCATAAGAAAGTACGTTAGCTAATTGATCATGTTTGTGCTACAGCTTGTTTCTTACTTGGACTTGAATTGTTTAGTACCATTCATTCATTTCATATATTCAATGCCAGGCTCATTCCTCAGTTTCCTACTTGAGGACGATAGGAACCCAATATACATATGCGTTGCAGTTTATGTGAATTCTTTCTTGTTTTCTTTTTGCAGCTTCACGGGATAGATGATGCCATCGACAAGAGTAAAAAAGTCTTAACTTCCATGTCGAGGAGGATGACCAAGCATAAGTGGATAGTCGGCTCAGTTATTGGAGCTCTTGTTGTTGCAATCCTATTCGTTCTGTATTTTAAGTTTTTGCATTAATGGACTCCTGATCACCCTTTATGGTAAGGGTTTTACATCTCCATTTGTATCTATTCTTGATTTATCCATGTATGAATCAAATTCTTGTCATATTTCCATCTCTATATATCCAGTTTCTGTAAGTTTAAGCTTGTGCACTAATGTGTGTGTATATATAGAGACCCTTTCAAGAGCGGACGTCTGCACCGCCTTTAATTTGTGGACGTCTCTCTGTTCTCCATCGTTTGGCATCAGCGACAACATTTCTCTTGTCGGAGACACAACAGAGACATCCTGGATGGTGTTAGCATGAAGAAGAAGGCCGAGGAAATGGTGATCGATGGTTTGGGCAGCAACCCCACCCATAACTTCAAGACTGATCAATGTTGACTGCAAACTTGTCGCCGGAGAGTCCACCGGTTTGCAGAAGCTCAATGCCAAAGACTGGTGCCCGTCCGACAAGAAGAAACGCCGTCGTCGACGGCTGAATGTGGAGAAATGAGAAACGTCCTCACTTTAAGGGCAGTGCGGATTTCCGTTCTCGAACGGATCCGTATATATACACAGTCTCTATCTAGAGCGAAGCCCTGTTCTGAAATTAAAGTGTGCGGCTCCTTATTTGGCACAGTCTCTATCCAGAGTAGAGCTCCGTTCTGAAATTAAAGTGTGTGGCTCCTTATTTGGCTCACATTTAGGGTCAAATTGTTGAGATACATATCCCACATCGGAAATATGAGACCTTGTCTGTAGGTTTATAAGGGTTTGGGTCACTCTCTCTATTGCCAATTGGTTTTAGAGTTGAACTTTAGACTACTTTATCATGGTATCAGAGCGGGTTACCCACGTACACGTGTGAAACCCAAAGGCCACATGAACTTCACGACCATCCAAGTTGTTGTCCATGTGTTAGGCTTGAAGATTCGCCACACGTGCGGTGTCGTGTTAAGATATATATCTCACGTCAGGAATATGAGACATTGCCTGTAGGTTTATAAGGGTTTGGGTCACTCTCTCTCTATTGTCAATTGGTTTTAGAGTTGAACCTCAGACTACTTTATTATAGAGAGGAGAGATCCCACATCAGAAAGTCAAACAGCGACAAGCGTGACCCGTGGATCACATGTGTACCGATACTGTCTCAACTTAACCACCTTTAAGGTGTTGGGTTTAAATCACAAAAGATATCGGTACAATTAGGAATGATCCACCCACATATAAGTTATATTTTATTTATCTTGTTTCTGATGTGGGATCTCTCCTCTCCAACACGGGCTCACGTGCAACCTGACAAGGTCTGCATGTGAATCTATGTCACCCTCTCCACTCAAACACCAACCCTTACGTGCAACCAGACTTAAGGGTTTAGCACATGTACAAATGTCTAAACCAATCCGACAACTAACCCGGCTCATTTGGCACTTAGTGACAATTCACACACACTAACCCTCACGTGCAACCAGACTCAAGGGTTTAGCACGTGTACATATGTCACACCAATCGAACCCACCAATCAATGAGAAGCAATTAGAGAGGGACCCGCTCTGATACTAAGTTAAACAACGACAAGCGTGACCCGTTGATCATCTGTGTATCGATACTTGTTGGAGAGGAGAGATCCCACATTAGAAACAGGATCAAGACCTTTTGTGATTAAAACTCAACACCTTAAAGGTGGTTAAGTTGTGACAGTATCGGTACATAGGTGATCCACGGGGCCACGCTGTTTGACTTGGTATCAGAACGGGTCCCTCTCTAATTGCGTCTCATTGGTTTGTGGGTTTGATTCGTGTGACATATGTGCACGTGCTAAACCCTTGAGTCTGGTTGCACGTAAGTGTTAGTGTTTGTGTGGATTATCACCAAATGCCAGATGGGCCGGGTTAGTGGTTGGATTGGTTTAGACATTTGTACACGTGCTAAACCCTTGAGTCTGGTTGCACGTGGGGTTAGTGTTTGAATGGAGAGGGTGACATAGATTCGCGTGCAGACCTTATTAGGTTGCAAATGAGGAGGCGTGTTAGAGAGGAGAGATCCCACATCAGAAAGTTAAACAGTGTCAAGCGTGGCCCGTGGATCATCTGTGTACCGATACTATCCTAACTTAACGACCTTTAAGGTGTTGAGTTTTAATCACAAAAGGCCTCGATACAATTAGAAATGATTCACCTACATATAAGTTATATTTTATTTATCTTGTTTCTGATGTGGGATCTCTCCTCTCTAACATGTCTCCTCACGTGCAACCTGATAAGGTCTGCACGTGAATATATGTCACTCTCTCCACTCAACCACCAACCCTCACGTGCAACCAGACTCAAGGGTTTAACACGTGTACAAATGTCTAAACCAATCCGACCACTAACCCGACCCATCTGACACTTGGTGACAATCCACACAAACACTAATCCTCACGTGCAACCAGACTCAAGGGTTTAGCACATGTACATATGTCACACCAATTGAACCCACCAACCAATGAGACACAATTAGAGAGGGACCCGCTCTGATACCAAGTTAAACAGCGACAAGCGTGGCCTGTGGATCATTTTTGTACCGATACTGTCCCAACTTAACCACCTTTAAGGTGTCGGATTTTAATCATAAAAGACCTCGGTACAATTAGGAATGATCCACCCACATATAAGTTATATTTTATTTATCTTGTTTCTGATGTGAGATCTCTCCTCTCTAACACAAATTTCCATAACTCGGAATTTCAATGTCTAGAACATAATGTGTAGATCATTTCTGTCAAGTTTCATCTAATTTAAACATCATTTGAGCTTCTAGAATCGTGATTTACACGAATGATTCTGCTTGAACATATTTTATTCTATTGACTTGTTTTATCTAATTCTGTATCCAAATGATCTCCAAATTACTTGAAACTTTATAGACATGTTAAACACACTATAATCTAGACACTGTACTGTGAAGATGTGAAAATCTGATTTGAAAGTGAGCCAAATAAGGAGTCTTACATTTTAATTTTAAAGTGGAGCTCCTCTCTGGGGAAGGACTGATATATATATATATATATATATATACACACACACACACACACACACAACACACTTCCAATGAGGGATCATTTTTTTTAACTATTTCTAGAGATAAGTTATTACACAAACTTCACGATCAAATTTCGGCATCTCCACCGTTCAGTTTGTTGGGCTATATAAGTAGATCACCTCTATAAAATTTCATATGATTTGGTGATCGTTAAAGCATCCAAAGTTTAGATTTATTTTTAATGATCTTGAACGGTGTAGGTTTGACATAAGTGTTAAGTTTTTTGTTTTAATCTCAACAATTCAAGCCAATCAAAAAACAGATCTAATGATGTAGGCCTCCTAGAAATGACCAAAAAGAGATCTTTGTGTGTGTGACAACAAAGTCCGGACATTCTTTTCAAAATGTCAAGTGAGCTTAGGAAGCCGTGTACATGGTTGAATCGGGTAACTTCAATTGGGATTTTCATGAGATGATCTGCATGTATTTTCACAAACCTCCCTCCTAATTTATGAAACACAAAGAAAAACATCCAGTCTGTATAGTAACCAATGTTCTGTGAACTGTTATGCATCTCTTAATTAACACCTAAGTTACGTTTAAGCAAATTAACGTGAGGTTTTTAATTTCACATCTCAGTTATGATCTCACATTTACCTTATAAATTTCAAGTCCCTCCCCAGATAATTTGTTCATCCGGAAAACAAGAATGGTTGGTGATTTTCGCATTCTCAAGTCTTTGATTTTCTCGATCATCTTCTCCCTCTTCTTATCACTCCCCATCTCTGTCGAAAGCTCGTGGCGTTGTCTCGGCGCGCAGGAGTACACAACCACCGTCCAGCAAGAGTTCGAGGAAGACTTCAAAAATGCGCATCCAGACCATTACAACAGCTTCACAGTTGAGTGTGAGGCTATGAACTCGTTAACAGTCTCCCTGAACTTGAAGGTTAAAGCTGAATCTAAAAACGGCATTGCAGAGTTGTCAACATGTGGGGGTTGGGTTGTTGATCCCAAATACAGATGCCTAGTACATTTGAACGACGGTAGCTGGAGTGGAATGTTCCTGCCATTGTTGAAGGAGTACGACTGCGTCGAGAAGAACCACCACTGCTGGTGGAAGCTCCATGACGAGTACTTACTTCGTCACTCGCCGTCGAAAAACGAATGGCTTCGCCAGAACTATGAGCTCGGCTGGGTTCCGCAACCCACACCTCAAGACATACAGTAGTAGACACCATAAACATGATCCATGAATACAGAGAACAAGAGAAAGAACGATCTTGTTTGGCGCAGCAGTCCAAAGAGAGTTATATTTGCTTTTTATCGTATGATCTACATCTGCTTTTACTTTCGTTTTACAACTCTCTAGTTTCATTTCTAAATTCTAATTCCATCGTTAATGGACGCTAATTTGAGGACATTTCACAATTTGGGACCAAGATGAACAATGAAGTGTGTAAGGGTTAGGACCAAAATGAATGTTACAATGATTTGAGGATCAAAGTGAATCATTAATCTAATCTAAGGACCACCCGCGCAATTTCCCCAAATTACAAAAAATTCAAACAAAATTGTGGGTCGGGTTATTTAGACGACCCAATTCAACTGGGCCCACAAAGAGCTTCTATTTTGGACTACGATTTTACCTTAATACCATTCATTTCCTGTTCACATGCCAAAACCGTAATAACAAACCATGGATTCCCTCTCGTCGGTTTCGCCCTCCATCATCCTCCCTCCGACCGCCAACCCTCTCCGTCCGCGGCGCCGCCGGGTCAGCCTATCTCTGGTCAGCCTCCACAACCGCCACCTCTGCCTCTCCTCCGTTTTCGGAGTGCCGCGCTCTGCTGATCCTTCCAGAAGAAGATTTGGTCACGGAGGAGCTTCGTGTAGGTCGGCCGGCGGCGGCGGAGCTGGGGCTAGTCAGGAGGGAGATGATTCTGACGATGAAGGTGAGCAGGTCGAGAGGGCGCTTCATCTCGATGGTAGCATCCCGTCCACTTCCGACGAGTTCGTGAAGCGCGTGTCGTCACGCGCCTACGATATGCGGCGGCACCTCCAGCAGACGTTTGATAGCAGCAGCTATGATGGTGAGGAATTATAAACTAACGCTGAAGTCTGTTTGAATTGAATAGTTGTATTGTAAATTTGTGATTGAGTTGTTGCATGCTTTGTATTAAAATAATGAAATTTCATGGTATTTAAACTACGTTTCATTTAACTTATGTCGCTAGACCAAATGATTACGATTGTGGATGGAAATATTTAATTTGTTGATAATTTCTGTTTTGTGTAGTATTGGAGGCTAATCCTTGGAGGGAAACTTCCAAGCCTGTGTATGTATTAACTCAGAGGGAAAACCAGCTGTGCACAATGAAAACGCGAAGAAATGTGAGGTTTGTTCTTCTCTCATTTCTGTTTGCTCTCATTTTATTTTTTTATGTTTGTTATTTTTGTGATGTGTTAAAGATTGTTGGTAAATTTATGACAGTGAAGTTGAAAGGGAGCTTGGGCAATTGTTTTCCAAAGGTGGAAAGTGGAACAAAGCAAAGCAGCCTAGAAATGGCAACAAGTTCCAGATGCTTGTTGAGGATATTAGGGATGGAGTGCTTGTAAGCTTTCCTTACCATATTGGGTTTAGATTATGTTTATGTAGTATCTGATCATGAATGTGAATGGGGTTGTAGGTCTTTGAGGATGCAAACGAAGCAGTGAAGTACTGTGATTTGTTGCAAGGAGGCGGCCAAGGTTGTGAAGGGGTTGCAGAGATAGAGGCCTCATCAGTAAGGAACAGAGCAATGAATTAAATTTATACTTGATTTAAGTGTGAACAATTGGTAAATTGTTATTTTTGTGTTTGAAATGTTACAGGTATTCGATCTGTGCCAGAAAATGAGAGCTCTTGCAGTTCTGTTCCGGCGTGGAAGAAAGCCTCCTCTGCCTCAAAGCTTGGAGCTCAACCTTAGGGCCAGGAGGCGCTCCCTTGAAGACCAAGAAGACTAAATTCGACTCGCTGCATAGTTCGTATATAAACAACTCGCTGCTTTAAACTAGTGCAGATTCTGATCTTCTATACAAGTATATAACTATACTTGTACACTTGCCCTGAATCTGTATTATATATTCATTTCGGGCATCTCCTGTATACATTCCCTCATTCTCACTATGATCAATATAATCTCTTGTATTCTGCCTCTTGTGCTCTATTATGTAGTACGATCAATATAATCTCTTGCCTGTATCAGTCTGAGAAGGAGGCCATTTTTCTTGCGCAGTATAGCATACTAGCATACCATATACTTCGGTTTTCCAAGTTTGGTGGCCACTGCTTAGGTCCAAGATGCTAATTGAAAGAGTTTTCTTTAAGAAATTTCCATATGCAAACAAGGCGCCCCTTTACTAAGGCGGCCACCCCAGAACAATCAATCAGTACCAAACAAATCAGTACATTATACTAGTTCAACTCCACATTTCACTATTTCCGGCGGCTAAAAATACATATCGAGGTTTAACTCCGATCAGCATAGGTGAGAACTCAAACGTGATCGAGTAAGCGTGGTGCGTAGATCATTCTTGTACAATTTAACCACATTTAATTAAGGTGTTAGGTTTTATCTATAAAAGGCCTCGGTACAATTAAAAATGATTCACCTATATATTTGTTATATTTTATTTGACACTTTTCTAACGTAAGATATCTACTCTCCAGCATTTAAGTGGCAAAAACGCTTTTAAATAATCATCTAAAAAGTTACAAAAGCATGTCTAGCATCTTATCTGGATTCACATGAAGCACGATGCAAAAGACGAATCAAAGGGAGAGTCAAATGTTCATCAGCAACATGAGGTAAATTTCCCTTTCACTCTCCCACAAACTAACTAGCTCCCCAATCTTTTCAGAAAAACATAATAGTAAAACAAAAACCCGATTTTGCCCTCAACTAACTACTAAAAAGTCTTAAATATTTTCGATATTTTCTTTACATTTTCATTTTTTACAAGCATCGATATTAATTTTTATATTTTTCTAATATTTTGTATTTAGCATATTTTTAGTTAAATATCTAATTTTTATACAAATTTTAAAAAAATTTCCCGATATTCAATAATTTCTGAAACGCCGAAATTTAAATCATTATCGAAATTGTATTCAAACCCACAAACCACTAACCACTAACCGACTCCATAAGTCGCCCCCACCCTTCAAAATATTTAATTCACTTATCCGATTCCGATCCGTTATTCACTGATGAGCTCATCCAACGCGTCCGACTCTTCGTCGGGAACCAAGCCTTGCTCTGGTGTCGCCGACAAGGACAAGCAGAAGGAGAAGGCGAGAGTGAGCCGCACCTCGCTCATACTCTGGCACGCTCACCACAACGACGCCGGCGCCGTCCGGAAGCTTCTAGAGGAAGACCGCAGCCTCGTTCAGGCCAGAGACTACGACAACCGCACTCCTCTCCACGTGGCGTCCCTCCACGGCTGGATCGAAGTCGCCAAGTGCCTCATCGAGTACGGCGCCGATGTCAACGCCCAGGATCGTTGGAAGAACACTGTAATTTTCTCACTTTTACTATTTGATTCGATGCAATGCGATTTGTGATTTGGTTTTGTTTGCGGTGAAATCCGATGGCAGCCGCTGGCGGATGCTGAAGGAGCGAAGAAGCACACCATGATTGAGCTGTTGAAGTCTTACGGTGGCTTGTCTTATGTGAGTTTTGAGCTCCGGAGCTGTTTAATTTGTGCTTAGAGTATTTGTTTATGGATTGGAATTTTATTTGATGAGTGTTGTTGATGGTGCAGGGACAAAATGGGAGCCATTTTGAGGCGAAACCGGTGGCGCCTCCTCTGCCTAACAAGTGTGATTGGGAAATCGAGCCTGCTGAGCTCGACTTCTCCGGT
This sequence comes from Comarum palustre, assembly GCA_951800085.1. Lineage (NCBI taxonomy): Eukaryota > Viridiplantae > Streptophyta > Magnoliopsida > Rosales > Rosaceae > Comarum > Comarum palustre. The sequence continues at coordinate 3,211,180 of OX637584.1, read as the reverse complement.
TCCGTTACTATAGGGAAGGTCTGAATTTGTATTGTAGTTAAATTTACTTCAAAGTTCAATGCTAGTTTTTTGCGTGCTATAGTTTATTAGAGTTGTGTATTGTGTATGTGATAAAGTTGTTGTCTTCTGGTTCTTGATCAGTCTACATTCTGCAGGATATGGTCTCACTGTGATGTGTGTTTCTTGTAGGGATCGTTTGGTGAGATTTTGAAAGCGCATTGGCGTGGAACGCCAGTAGCTGTCAAGCGCATTCTTCCATCCCTTTCTGGTGATAGATTAGTGATGTGAGTTACACATTATTTTGCATTCTCTTTTTGCAACTTAGTTAGTCTTGCAAGTGAAAGTTTTTTGTTGGTGTTTACATCAATTTATGATTTTGTTTTGATCGTGTTCTCAATAAATGATTGATATTGAAATCACAATCAGCATTGCTTCTTTACATTATATTTCTGTCTGGTTCATTTCTTTCCTAATACAGTCAGGACTTCCGGCATGAAGTTAATTTGCTAGTGAAGCTTCGCCACCCTAATATAGTCCAATTTCTTGGGGCTGTCACAGAGAAGAAGCCCCTTATGTTAATCACAGAGTATTTAAGAGGGGTATGTTTTTTGCATGTTCTATTTATGTTTGGCATGTTGTACTTTTTATTGAAGTTCTTGAAGTGTCTTTTGAAAGGTGTCTTCTGAGGTCACTGATTCATAATTGTTTTCTGCCTTTGTAGGGAGATCTTCATCAGTATCTCAAGGAAAAGGGTTCACTTAGTCCTTCAACAGCTGTCAACTTTGCCTTGGACATTGCCAGGTACTCTAATGAAATTTCAGTGAACTCATTGCCGTATGGTTTAAGAAACCTTTAATTGCTTTAAAAGAGAGATACAGGTATGAATCCCTTTTAGAAGTTCAGTCGCATAAGGTTAGCTTTTCTGGAAGTCTAATTCCTCACATTGCAATTGTTAGATCACTTGCTGTTCAGAAAGTGCAGGGTGTTGGTTTACTATAGCATTTGTTTCAGATTATGTTTGTTATTTCCAATTTTTCTCCCATATTTCCCGTTCATTTATGCTGCTTGAAACCAAAACATCATACTTATGATTCTGGGGGATTTGAATACATATATAAGTAAATTTTTCAAAATTGTTAAGTCTGATCGTAAAGACATTGAATATGTTTTGGTGAGGATAAGTTCCGTCTTCATTCTTATGCATAAGAGCTCTTATATCTTGCTCCAGAATAAATAGAGTATTTATTCTTGGAGTAATGTGGCCCTTAAAGTTTGCAGAAAGATGTGGATGGTTATTTCTTAGTTTAGTTTTCTTATAATATGCTGCTGTATTGGTGTATATGAAAAACGAGCATGAGAGAAGTGAAGATAATATAATATTTAAGGCAAGAATTGGCACTGGTGGTAATCTCAGCTTCTAAATCTTTTGTGGACAGAGGGATGGCTTATCTTCACAACGAGCCAAATGTCATAATTCACCGCGACCTAAAACCAAGGTGAGTGTCTTGCTGCTAGAATTTGGTGGCATCTGATGCTATTGTTAATGGTACGTAGTGCTAATAAATTCAAGAAGTATACAATGGCCCGAGGCCCAGGTGATTTTGTCTTCACAGGTTTTACTTCTGAAATTTGTTTCCCTATCTCAGGAATGTTCTTTTGGTCAATTCCAGTGCAGACCACCTCAAAGTTGGAGATTTTGGACTAAGCAAGCTCATTAAGGTTCAAAATTCTCATGATGTGTACAAAATGACTGGCGAAACTGGAAGTTGTAAGTTTACTTTGAAAAATTACTGTTGAATAACATAAAACCATTGCAACTAATGGAATTTTCTTCTGTTTTGCGTTGGAACTACTGTAAAGATCGATATATGGCTCCCGAAGTTTTTAAGCACCGGAGATATGATAAGAAGGTTGATGTGTTCTCCTTTGCAATGATACTATACGAGGTAATGTTGGCTTGTGCAATGTGTAAAAATCTGATTCGCCTTTCAAGGGAAAGAAAACCATCTGATTGCGTCACTCAACTTTTAAGCAGATGCTTGAAGGAGATCCACCACTTTCCAATTATGAGCCTTATGACGCAGCCAAATTTGTTTCAGATGGACACAGGCCATTGTTTCATGGAAAAGGACACACCCCTGAACTAAAAGAGTAAGCTAAACTGAAGCATTTTGGGTCCCCTTTACAAATCTCCAGCCCCTTCATATGAACATGAGTCCTTTGCTAATCAAAATCAAAGAGACCTATATGCTTAAATATCGCATTAAACCTATAATTGAATAGGTTTTTACCATTCAACTTGTACAGGTTAATAGAGCAATGCTGGTCTGCTGACATGAACCAAAGGCCTTCCTTCTTGGAAATCCTGAAAAAGCTTGAGAGAATAAAAGAACATCATCAAACAGACCATCACTGGCACCTATTCAATACATAAGTCTGAAGGTGATATTTTATCAGGTACAATAGATGATACTGTGCTCATCACCTATAGTCCGAATGGTGCAGATCTGATTGTGAATATGCTAAGTTAAACAGGGAAGGCAATTTCTTCTATTATTCGGTTTTAGATTCTTGTTATAAGGAGAGGAAGTGATATTTATATTATTGTTGTGTCTCTGCATAACAGGATGTCTTTTTCTCAACAAACCATATCCAGAAAATCTCATTGAAATTAACATATGTAGAGATTTCATGTTTTGACTGGATAATCTCTTTTCTACACATGTCAACTGTAATTTGTTTGTACTGTTTTGAAATGTTACTTAATGGGTTGATTAAATTTATTTTCCTTTTTCATTCCTTTAACAATGTACTGTTCTGGTGGGTAGGTTTGTTAAACTTTCATGGATCATTACAGGGCTCTGGTGGCAAATTTTCATGCCTGCAAATTTACTCTTTTTAAGAAATGTAAATTGGGCTCTTTGTGTTGTGTATTGGTAAACATGAGACTAAGCGACACTGGGGAAAGATTTCATGCCTGCAAGTTTACATAAACAGAAACCATAAGCGTATATATGATCAGTGTTTCTTTCTTTTACATACTGATCAGAGGGGGTCGCCGGACATGCCAAAGTATAAGTGTTTGTTAGTTACATTACTAATTTAGTAACTCGGTTTTCATCAGTAGTCTTAAACATGTTTATTTGTTGCAAGTAGTTCCAAGTTCGGATTTGTTGAGTTGTATCAAACATTGTTTAAGCCCAATTAACTGTAACAGATGCACCGATTAGTGCAAGGGGGCATATTGTTAACTAGGCAAACTGACATACTGTCTATATATTCGAGGACTACTTTATTATCTTATCAGCATTAGCTCTATATATTAATCTCGGGCTCCCACATTCGTGTCAAAATTGTAGCACTGGCCTTTCTGTAATCTAATCACAAATGCGTAATTGCCCAGTAACCTAGAGAAATGGTACTGACTGTAACAAAGTGACGAGTTGATGATCATGCGATGAGTTGCAGCACACTTTCTGGAGACGATGGAGGATCATCGAGCGAGGGGTAGATGCATGCAGGATCATCAGATCAGCATTGGCAATCTGTTCGGTGCTTTAAACTCTGAACTGAACTATCTACGTAATAAAATCATGATCCATAGAGAATCGATTATCGAAAATTAATAACCGATAATTTGATCATTTCACTCAAATATCGATACAGCCAAAAATGGAACATCATCGCACTCATGTTCTAGCATCCCAGTAAAATGCTACAGGCCTACAGTGCTATTCTGCTACTGCTTATCCTTGTCGTGCCTCCGACTCCCGTCAGCGGCGCCGGCAGACTAGGAGATATGAACATTAATACATGCATACTTAATTAATACGTGCTTTGATTAACTGTAAGACAATAACCATGATTAGATACATATTAAGCCTAGAATATCCGATTTGTAAAGCCAGAGTCCTATTAAAAGCCAGCTGTGATTCTTTCTTCATTCATATATGAATATTCTTGGTTCATAATCATTGTCCCCAGTTAAAGGAGGCTTATTTAATCCTAAATGCGTATGATTAAGCTGCATTATAATTTGTTCATGCATTTTGACCCCCACAACTGAACAGCACAGAATATAGATCATTTCAGTCACCACTTTGTTGCCCACTTTTTGCATCACACAATTTCTCTCTCCCATTCTAATCAGGCCATCTTGTTAAGCATTAGTCGAAAACTTTTAAATTAATCGTTTATTACATTAATTTTTTAATCAAATTTGTACATATCAACCGTTGACAATTTAGGTCTATATAAGATTACTTCTACAAATTTTCAGCTAAAATAGTGATCGTTAAAATATCGAACTAAATCAAATCAATGGATGATCTAAATCTGTCAAATAAGAACCATTTAAATTTATAATTAATAAATCATTTTTATGAATGTCTAACGATTTTCAATTTGAATGAAAATTTGTAGAGATGATTCACTCATATATATCTACAACTTAGATGATTAAGATGTAGATATAAGATCTAAAAATAAAATAAAATGAAAAATCATCAACTTAAGATCCTCGTTTAAACCACTCCCGTCTCCAGATGTAGCATACTTTTAGTGAAAAGTGAAGCTTAATTGCAGTGAGCGAGAGGGGATCAATTGGAACTAAAATCCCAACGAAGCTTTTCATTGAGATTTTTGTTGATACCAGTCGGTGGCCATGAAAGAGAGAGACCATACTGTCATGATCAGGACGTACCATATCGTGCTTCACGTCTTTTATTAAATTGAAATAATATTTTATCATAATATTTTATCATACATACATACTTGTCGTATGTACATGAACACTTCTGATGTGGTATGTCTCTGGTTTGATTCTTGTCAAGTGAAAAACACCCGATAGAGAATAGGTTTGATGTTAATCCACTCTAACCTCCGAAGTGGTAGTCCACCCTAAATTACCATTTTAAACCCAAAAATAATACGACAATACGACAACGTTTATCGACTTACAAATGATATATAGCGCTATGTATTGAAACTATGATGAAGAGAATTGATAGATCGATATAGTGAATAAAATAGCTTCAATATCCAACTATGATATAGTAAATAAATTAACTTCAATCTCCGACTATGTGTGTATAGTGAAAAACCAAGTATGAGAGAGAACCTCCGACTTCCTCAAAGTGATTATGGAGGCCTCAAAACCTTAGGGTTAGAGGCTTGGCGGTGATGCCCCTTGTTGGCTAAAAAATCACGTTGTCAAAGTATTCGGCTTTGAGATGGCAACGAGAGAAGATGAAGAAGGTCGAGACTGCTGCTATAGAGTCGAATCTTCGGAGTGTTCCCTCGGACTATGTTGGCTTTGTGATGTGTAGATCATGGAGCTTTGGTCACGATGTTGTTGGAGGGGAGCCTTATGTTCTCCTGATCAAGTGTCGACGGGCTGATGACGGTGTGGGAGCGAAAAGACTGTGGTTTCTTTCTCGACGATGTCTGATGCTTGTTCGTGTTTCTGAAGAGCTCCAGTTGAGGTGTTTCTCGACTGAGAGTGCAGTGGGTGTGGGCTGGCAGATCTACCAAGATGTGGCGTCGACGAATCGATGCGTGGCTGTGGAGCGTGGAGGCTCCAGTGAATTGGCTAAATATGGTCGACTGGCATCGACAACTCCAACCACAGAGGACGTCTCAGGTTCAGAGGCAGGCCCGACTTTCAGGTTTGGGTATGGTGGTCGAAGGTGTAGAGGTGGGATCAGAGAAGGTTGTGGTGGCGGTCGATGGAGGAAGTATTCCCCATAATATTTCGGCAGGAAATGGTAGGTTTGAATTGGTTGGCTTGCTGACCCGGCCGTTGACTGATGATGGGCCTGAGTTGTTGGGCCAACTTGGGCTTGCTCAATGTGTGATTGAGTTGGTGGGCTCTGAAGCTAGCATTGGGCTGCTGGAAGTTTATGAGGTTAGCCCATATGGCTTGGAAGTCCCTTAAGATTGTCAGACTTTACCTAGATTAATGACAGATGGTTATTTCGATTTAATGCTTGAGTTGTATCTAGATGTACACCAATTGAGGTATCTAAGGGGCTGATATTTCTCTTTTAAGGGTTTAGATAAGAATAGCTAGAAGTCATTTGTTGTAGGTTATTACCTGAACGCAACTACAACAATGAGGGTTACCTGTCATGTGTATGGGCTTGTGCCGCTGATTTTAGAACAATATTTGATGTAACCGCGTTCTGATCGAAGTTATTTTATTATAATTATATGGTTTCTCTCTCAAAAAAATGTATGTATAGTGAAAAGATCATGATATGATGAAAGTTGAAAACATGTTCGAGTTGGTAATTAATACATTATAAGCATCATAGGCACTATAACAAATATGTGTATCTGAATAAATATGCGATTTCGTCAACCAAAATAAGTGATTAGTGATAACACTTGTAGCGAATTGACACTGGTCATTTTACAGATATACACATTATGGTAATGTGCATGATCAACTAATGTTATTTTTCATTTGTTATTCGATGCATGATCATATATAGGAAACTCGTTAACCGGCAAAGGAATTGGCTTAAGCTATAACTAAAGCTTCAACAAAATATGTCCAATCTCAAAACCAACAATTGTCTGTATGACAATATTCTACAAACTGTGTGGTTGTTACTGAATCTCTATAATAAACATAGAATGTGTATTGCAATTAAACAAGTGATACTTTAGCTATTCAAACGTGATGCGCTAATTCGCTACATAAATTTCGACCATCACTCAAACAGAATGCAAAAGAAAAGAAAATGATTGATATGATTTTCCTGGTTTGATAAATATGCATCGTCAATAACGGTCCAATTTTACAGGCAACATCATCAGAAAAAAGCAACGAAATTCCAGTAAAATCTCCACACATTCAAACAGAAAAGAAACAAAAAAATCATACATAATCTCCTTTTTAAAATAGAAAAAATACTTGTGTCCGATCTAGGTCAAACATGCGTGTCCGATCTATCTCTTATTTACATATTTTTAATAATGTCAATCGTAATCTTAACCGTTCAATAATTTAATTAACCAATAAAGATCATCTCTACTAGGACTGGGCAAAAAACCTGCGCATAACCGGCCAGGTCGAGCCAGGCTTTGTCCCGGTCTCGTGAATTTTTATTTCATATCCGGTCCGAGCCCGGTCCCTAAAAATAAAAAACTTAAGCCCGAAAGCCCGACAAGTATAAAACTGCTATAAAACCCACAAGTATATCGAAACTACCTACTTCTTCATTTTCTTCTTCTCCAGTCTTATACTTCGAGGATGAGCTACACCGACGATTCTTATAGGTCGAGTATGCCATGTAGCACCCTGAAGAAAGACCCGGCGGCGATTAGGCTCTCTTTTCACCAAAGCCAGTGAACAATTGAAAATCGCTTTCCACCAACTCCAATCTGAGATCCAGATCGGCCTTCTCCAAGTACCTACTCCACTTTCACACTCTTCAATGTCTGTAATCGATCAACTTGGTTGAGTTTTGTGTAAAGGTGAGATCTTTAAGAAAATTGGTGTTTGATTATGTTGGTTTTGGGATAATTTTGACTTTCTGAGTCATCATAACCATATGCTTTGAACGATCTGATTTGTTTGATTGTGTTGGTTTTGGTGTTTGATCGATCTGTCTGACTATGTACTTTTTCATCGGAACCACATGCTTTGACATTTCTGGTAACTATTAAATTAACAAAAAGCTTGAAATTTCTACAGCAGCATTGTTAGCCGGTCTGGGCCCGAAAACTGACATGACCGTCCGTACAACGCCGGTTCGGGCTTTGATCGGTCCTAAGATTTCTGCCACCTGGTATGGGCTTTTACCGAGCCCCTAACTCTATAAAGCTGAAAATCTGCTCGAACACACTACCACCGGTCCGGGTCGAGTCCTTGAAAAAATTGTCCTGGCCTGGGCCCGAGCCCAGCCCTACTCTACAAAAAATCAATATAAAAACTGAATACATCAAACAAATGAACAGTTCTTGTTAAAGTTAAGACTCTTATAATCAGCTGTTCATTTGATTGATGGATCTGGTTGAACAAACTATTTTTTTTACATTGATTTTTTGTAGATGTGATCTTAATTGGTTAATTCAACTATTGAACGGTTAAAATTACGATTGACATTATTAAAAATAGCATAACATTCAGTTTAATACCCTGAACTTTATGGTTAAAATCAGTCAAGTCCCTCTTTTTGAGAATCCATCATTTTAGTATCTTTAACCTTTAAATGCCTACAACTTGGTCCAAATTTTCATGTTGGGCTCTAAATATCATATCAGGTGCTGATGTGGAGTTGACAAGAAGGCCGTACATATTAGTATTGGCTCTTAAAATGTATGAAACAATAAAATAACGCTTATAACCATTTTTTCTTATGACCCGTAAGATTTATTTTAGTTATTTTCATATATATTGAGAGCTAAAACTAATATGTAGAGTCTCATTGTCGACTCCACATTAACATTTGACGTCATATTTGAAGTCCAAAATGAAAATTTAGATCGAGATGTAGACATTTAAAAATTAAAGGTACTGAAAAGATAAATTTTTATAAAATGAGAATAAACTGATTTTAACTTCAAAATTTAACGTGATAAACTGAATTTTATTCTTAAAAATACGTAAATAGACGTGTCGGAGGCAGATGAGACACAACTATTTTTCAATAAAATATTCGCCCAACTAATATGTGGAGGGTAATATACATCTTTCTCCCACAGACGCTGAGAGACATCCAAACCAAACCCAAGTATTCCTGCAATTATTTTATCCCTTTCACCAAAACAGTGAACAAACTCACAGCAAGCATCCCAAACAAGAGTTTTCCGGGAATGAGACTGCGGCGATGTGGTGTGTGAGAAAAGAATGGAGGTTAGATCTGAGGGTGGTGGGCATGTCCGCTGCGACAAGCTTCCGTCGCCGGTGATTTCCCGGACGCGGCTGCAGGTGTGGTTCATTTGGTTGTGCTCAAGCTTGTTTCTTTGGACTTGTTTGGTTCAGTTAGTGGCCGTTGGGGAGCTTTGGCATCCGCATTTGCTCTCCAATATCGGCAATCGGATTTCGCAGATTACTCTGGCTCCGGCGGTCCCGGGTGTGCTTTCTCCGCCGCCTCTGCTTCCTGCAAGTGAGTTTGGGGATGAGTTCTATCAATAATGTTAGTTGTGTTAATGGAAATCGAGCAGTGGATTCTGTTATAAATGCATAGTTATATTAGCTGTCTGATTTTATAGTTGAAGCAGTTGAGGTTGTGGCCAAGTAGGTAGGATTGTGTTGCTTTGTGTGTGTTGCTTGTGCTTAATAAGGAATGCTTTCGTATGCTATAGTTTGGGACTTTGCTTTAAAATTTGCAGTTGTGAACTAAGGCAGGTTGTTCCAAGTATTCCACTGCAAATGGTTGTTTCATGTGTGAATATGAAGTTGTAAAGGTGGGTCTAATGATGTGAACTCTCGCAGGTAATTATACAAGTAATGGGTTTCTTAGAGTTTCATGCAACGGGGGCTTGAATCAAATGCGTGCTGCGGTTCGTACCATGTTTATCTTTCCTTTTCTTCTTCCCTTGTCCAGTATCTAGCGATTAACAGCTACTATTGCATTTCAGATTTGTGACATGGTGACTGTTGCTCGGCTTTTAAATCTCACTTTGGTTGTTCCGGAGCTTGATAAGACATCCTTCTGGGCCGATCCTAGGTATAGTACTTTGATCCAAATTGAAATTTGAGTTTGTGATCGTGAAACTTCTTTCATTGCTGCTTTGATTTTTTTTAACTTTGTGTATTCTTTTTGCAGTGATTTTGAGGATATATTTGATTTAAGACATTTCATTGATTCATTGAGAGATGAAGTCCGAATTGTCAGAAGACTGCCAAAAAGCTTCAGTAGGAAATATGGGTATAAACCACTCGAGATGCCTCCTGTTAGTTGGTCGAATGAAAAATACTATCTTGAACAGGTTTGTGCACTTCATTTATTTACATTTTGGGTGGAATCTCTGTTTAATTAAAAAACTTTCTATAGGTCCATGGTCGTATAAGGATACTTCATTGATGATTCGGCAACTGAAATTTTTTGTTGGCACCCTATTGATAGCATGAATTAACTTGTTCATGGTGTGGGATGTAATAAAAAGTGTGATAAAATGTCTCCGAGGTTTCTTGTTCTCGGGGCTTGAATGAGTTTAATTATTCGCTATTTTCATTTCATTCCATTAGGTAGAAGTTTTAAGTGATGTGTCCTGATTCAGTGCCTTGATTTCCTTATGCAGGTTCTGCCACTTGTTAGCAAGCATAAGGTGCTGCACTTTAAAAGAACAGATACACGCTTGGCAAACAATTTGATACCTCATGATCTTCAGAGACTCAGGTGTCGTGTGAATTTCCAGGCACTGAAGTTCACTCCAAATATTGAGTCTTTAGGTTACAAATTGGTTCGCATACTTCAAGAAAAGGGACCTTTTGTGACTTTGCATCTAAGGTACGAGATGGACATGCTGGCCTTCTCAGGTTGTACTCATGGCTGCACAGCTGAAGAAGCTGAGGAGCTCAAACGGTTAAGGTTGGTCGTTTTTTACAATTTAACTATTAACTTTGGGGAATGCTCACTGTAATCTTTACTTTTCTTATGATGACTTACTTGCTTTATAAACGAGGCATGCTCATTCTTTAATACACCCTATTGCTAGTAAATAACACTACAATTCAGCAGGAAAAAAGAAATACATGATGTATCTGCTATGATAGTTCAACAATTAGCTGTGAGTTATTGTGTATAAATAATAATGAAATGTTCCAGAATCTATAAACTCATATTCAGTTGGTAAAAAAATATGGAAATATGAAAAAGAAAGGTTAGAACAGCCATGGCTAATGCAGTAATGACAGTCCTAGTACCAGTCCCACACTATGTATCTTGATGTGTAGGTTCTCAGTTCTTGGCAGACCAGGATTTATAACTTCTAACCCATTGGCTCAAGTCATAATTTGTCTGCCTTTTACAAATTAATAACTGTCAAGCTTGTTTTTATTTAGCAATCATATTGAGTTCTTTTCACGTGTATCATGCAATGTTGCTTGCTGTTTCTTTCATTCAGGTATGCATATCCTTGGTGGAGGGAGAAAGAGATAGTATCGGAAGAGAAGAGGTTTCAAGGCTTGTGTCCTCTGACACCAGAGGAAAGTGCATTAATTTTGCAAGCATTGGGTTTTAGCAAAGACACACAGATCTATATAGCGGCTGGTGAGATTTATGGCAAGGATAGGAGACTTGCACCACTAAGAGCTGCATTTCCCCGAATTGTGAGTCAGTTTCCTGAACTATACACCGCTTCTGGTTGTGAAACACTTGACCTTTTGCCAGATTCTGGTTATCCTGGTTTCATAAGGAGTATGTATAAACAAGATAATTTTGGTTAGCTTTTTGTCATCTGGCAAAATTATAGGGTCTCATAGATCCCAACCGCATTTGACCTGACTCTAGAACATTCATGCCCTTCATAGCTATCAATTTGTAGTTACCTTTTGCTTAGTTTAAAAGTAAGCATTCTAACAGAAAAGTGTTGTCTTCTTGCTTGTTAAATTCAGGTGAAGAAGGAAACTCTTCTCGCACCAGAGGAGCTGCAACAATTTCAGAATCATTCGTCTCAAATGGCTGCCTTGGATTTTATGGTTGCAGTAGCCAGTAATACTTTTGTCCCTACCTATGATGGAAACATGGCAAAGCTTGTTGAAGGTCACCGTAGGTATGTGACAATCTCACCAGATGGATTTTGTTTCATTAAGTAACTAAACTAGGCTGCTAATTACATTCCGTGCAGGTATCTTGGTTTTAAAAAAAGCATCTTGCTAGATCGGAAAAAAATTGTCGAGTTATTAGACCTGCATTTAAATGGGACACTTTCATGGCATGGGTTTGCACTTGCTGTAAAATCCGTGCATGAGAGAAGAATGGGACAGCCAACCCGGCGAAGAGTTATCCCAGAAAAGCCAAAGGAGGAAGACTACTTCTATGCAAATCCTCAAGAGTGCTTCTGCGTGGGATCGAATTGTGATGACTTGCTAACCCCAGGTAACTTAAGTAAACCTAGGTGACTGCAACTGCAGGCCTCAAAAGCTGGAACCAGCTTCCACGGAATTGTCTTGAGTGGTCAACAATCCATGATGCTTTCATATTAGTAAGCATGCAGCAATACACACAGATAAGAGTGTAGGAAATGGCATAGAGTGGACTCGAGTTCCCAATTTGGGCGTCAACAAAGATACGTGCTATTCATTTGTTTCTAATTTTTAAATCAATGTCCATATATTTATTTGTTTTGCTCTGTATCTGAAAATCTCACAGAGATTTAGTGCTGGTCAGTGCTATAATCTCACAATTAACACCATATGGACAAAAACTGTATGTATTAATCATGAGAAACGACAGTGATTGGTGCTGATTTTCAGTTCCCAAATAATGGAAGAATCACTACATGCTCTCTGGCACAGGTTTTACCAAAAATAGCATTCAAGGACTGGAGTACAGTGCTGGGTGTTTCAATATTGAGAAGTGTGGGTCTATTGGTACATCTGCCATGAAAGTATAACAAGCAACAAAAATGTAGTAATGGGGTCCCATCCTTCAGGAAAAAGTGTTTTCTCATCCTCTTCAGGAATTCTCAGTAGTTTCACAATCGCATGAGTAAGAACTTTCCCTACTTTTCCCAGAAGATGATGTCTCCTAGCTCCCCGGAGAGTCCAAGATCCTTAAGCCCTCTTTCTTGGTAGTACTCCAATATGTCTAGTTCTAGCTCTCTCTCGAAAATACTATCGATATGTTGCAGCTCCTTCTCCCTTGCTCTGATTCCAACAGCAATCCCCAGCCTTGAATCCAGTTCTGATTCCATTAACTGTTCATCCTGGAAGGATGGATTTGTGTGCAGTTGTTAAAAGTCTAGTTCAGATCTTGGAAAAGTTTCAAGTGATCATCATCTCATGTACTACTAAAGGACTTCAGTAAGGTACTTTGTATGGAGGATAGAAAGTTTAGAAACAGACCTCTTCAAGGGTGGTAGGATAGGCAGAAAGAGCAGATTTGCTGGCATCTCTGACTACTATGCGTAGGAGCTCCTCGTTGGCACAGCTTACCGGCAGGTCAAGGAATCACCAGACAGAGTTCCTGAATATAGATTCCAAGAGGAAGGCATCGGTTCCTCCAAGAGCTACCAGCTGCAGATATGGAATCATTTGTGCTGGAAGTGAGCAGTCCAAGAATATGTGGAAATATGCAGTCTCACCCATACCATTTGACTCAGCAATATCCAACGTGTCCCCATAAAATGGACCTGTTTCTGATATCTGCAGTGTCAAGGTAAACGCATTTCGATTTGCCTTCGACTCTATGAATCCATAGTCCAAAGCTAACTCAGCATTGCTCTTGTTTAAATCATACTGGATGAAACCTGTTGAGAATCACACAATTATTACATTACATCTACCAATTCGGAAGTATTCAAGGATCACAATCCTCTGCCTAAAGAGACAGCGATGATATTCTTTACCTGCTCTCCAGCCTTGACAGAAAGTGGGCTTCTTATAGAGAACATATTATCCCAAGAGAAAAGACATGCTACTCCTTTGATCTCGTATGCATGCTCTTCTGTAGTGACGCTGGAACTGTGGTTAATCTAAAGAAAATGAAATATCAGGGAAACCAGCTGAATATCATAATACTTGAAGAACTATTTAACAAGAGTTCACAGATCAACTTACAAAGTCTGCGAACGGGATCAATACAAGACTTTGATTATGGAGGCGAGAGAATGCCCGAGATCTCAGTATCCCAAATGCCCAAAAGAAGTCATCCAATGTGATAGGAGAAGGAAACAATTTCTTGTTCCACTTTCTGAAACTCACTCTCCACATACTCTTTCACACCCGTTGTGCTCAAAAGTTGAGTTCCTGCCAAACAACCAAGAACAAGTTTACAGTAATATTCCACATCAGTTTACTATGTAGTATGTACATTAACCTAGAAACATGTCCATCAAACTCCTTGACATTATAAACATGTTTGATTCTAGTTTTGCTGTCCAAGAATAGATTTTAACACCAACATGAACTAGTTTGTGGCATCACATTACACAACTATAACCTCCAAATATGAAGCTACAATTATCAGTACTAAAATTAGAAACCAAGACTTGAGCTTTGATCACTAACCTTGAAGCCCATCAAGCTCCTCTTCTGACCTGCACTGAAACCATCAACACAAACACTCTCATCAACCCCCACAATCTCAACCCCCATAAAAAACCACAAAGTTCAAAATTTTTGAAAACAAAAAACCATCCAAACCCACCAGAACACGGGGAATCAGTAGTTTCAGGAAGAACATCAAAGTAAAGCCTCCACTTGGAATCTTCCCTACTCTTCTCTCTAAGCAAAAACAGAGCCACAGGCACCCAAAGTTTCAACCCACTGCACACATTTCCAATCTCCGAGGCTGAAACAGCATCCGGCCGGGTTTATCCACAGCCTCTTGGGGACCTCCAAAACGACCCCGTTTCTCGCAATGTCTGTTGGCCACGAGTCCCATGCCTTCGGGGACCAAAGCTGGTTTTGCAAGTGTCTTGGAGGAGACTACACCTTCGTCCTTGAGCCACTGCCAGAAGGTCTGAACCGCCGGAGGGAGTGAGGTGACGCGAAAGGGAAGAGGTTTGTTGTTGAGATGAAGTAGGGTTCGTCGTTTTGTGAGGGAGGAGAGGTGTTTGAGTTTTGGTTTGAGAGGAGAGGAAAGTGGAGGAGAATAGAGCAGAGAGTGAAAAAGTGTGCATATGTTTGGTGTTGGTATTATGCTTTGTGGATAGGATATGATAGCTCATTTTTATGCAGTTGATTTTAGACTTTCTTTATCCTTTGCCAACAGTTTTTGTCGGTTAATCGTCGTTTGGCCGTTAGCTAGCATAATCGACATAAATATAGATATAGAATGTGTTGTGAAATATAGAAGAAGAATCACTCCCTTAACCAATGTGATGTCTACACTAACATTTTGCTAGTAACATTTTGCCAGTATGGCTCACGTAGGGAAGCGCCGTGCGGGACGAAACGACGACAGTCGTCCGATGGTTAATGAATTGATTATGTTCGTTGGATCAATTCATTAAAAATCGGAAGGCTGTCGCCGTTTCGTCTCGCACGACGCTCCTGAGCCTGAGCAGTCCCGAACATTTTGCTTTCAATGTGATGCCAAAAGGCTTGTTCTGTTAAACTGTTGTCAATGTGATCATGTGTCAAGCACGTGGGCCCAAAAAAGAATGAAATGACTAAAATAATTGTTTCATTCGAGAACCAATTTTCCTCTAATTATGACTCCGTTTAAAAACTAATTTCTATCCAAAATGCATGTTGTGACAACATTTTTTTAGTATCTTTACTACACTGCCGTGTATTTACATGACATAGGTGAACAGTTGAGATTAGATGATGTAATATTGATACATGGATGATCAAACATATGACTTGTTATAAATGACTAAAATTATCATGTGTATATAAACCTCGTGCATACAAGAATTTTCCGATATTGAGATTGTTGCATTGATTTCTCCACAAATCAACCTCACTATTCCAAAAAGCTTATTCTCACATATACCCTAATGAATGATAAATAAATTGTCAAGGAAAACAGGAAATTAACATCAAAAACTAAAAATCATCAGCAAAAAAACTGAAAACATCCAATTGCAAGTACTAAACCTGAACATTTAGGATACTTGGCACAATTTAGGGATAATAAAATGTAGTTGAATTGAAACTACTCGTTAAGAAACTTTGTCCATAATATGTCGACGAAAAGCTGGAAATTAACGTCTAATTCCAACCAAAAGCTAGAAATTAAAAACCAACTTCAAAGAGAAGCAATCATGACATGTAATGGTTTAAAACCCTGCATATTCTGAGGAAGGTGGGCTTGATTGGGTAGGCTGTGATGCACCCCTTGCAAAGACCACTTGAATTACCTTTAGAACCTCTAGATGCAAAATTCTGGCTGCTTTGTGTAGGAAGCTGAAGCTCAAGCTGTTAAGTTTGTGCAGTTGATGCACCATCACTGTTAATTACCAAAAGAAGCCTCCATAGTATGTTTGACTTTTCTATTACATTAGTATTCCTCCTGCGAGCCGGTGCTCTGGTGACCTGTAAATATAAGGGTTAAAATATCGATAATCATAAAAATTTCAATGGTTTGAAAAATAGATATTTCGATAGATATATCGAGAAATTATCAAATATCGATAGAATTTTTTTCTAAAATTTATATAAAAATTAATATCGATACTTGTAAAAAATAATTTTTTTTAAAAAAATATCAAAGATATTTTAAATATTTCCTACAAATAAAAAAAAGAAAAAACAAGCCAAACAACATCACCACCATCAAATCAAGTACATCTCCAGAGTAGTCTGCAAATGAACTAAATATCTCCACTTCAAATCCTAAATAACACAACCATTTGAACAATTAGATATCATAACACACCCAGCAACCAAAGTCAAGAGAGATTAGACGAGACGAGTCTACTAAAGGGAGGAGCCAAGCTCGTCTATAGGGTGTTGATTCAAAACGTGAACAACTTCAAACTCAGGCTTAGAAGAGTGCCTTTCCGTAAACTCTGAGATTTAGACCCCAAAGTCGGTCGTTCATATTCACGTACAAGAACGTATCCCTATTCTTCGACATCGTCGATCGTCCACGTCAAAGTTTCTATGTGTTCAGGCCTTGAAGCGCCAGTGGTGGGGTGGACGTTTTGCACTATGGTTATCAATCCAAATCATATTAAAAAACAAGATTCGGTAGCCGTACTAAACTAAAAATGTGTTGTTTTATGGTCACACCGCACCGAATCGTATAAAAGCGATTCAGTTGTGGTTAGATGTTATAATTCAATCGATTTAAACTGAACTGCATTCAATTACATTTTTCTTATTTTTTTTTTTAAAATTTATTGATGAAATTTGATTTGTAATATATATTAAAAAATTTATTTATGTTCAAGTTTGTATTTTGTAAATTGTTGTGTTGGCAAAGTTGATATATGTTGATTTATTAAATTATCATATATGATGTTTTTGTTAGTTAATTGATATTCTAATGACATTTGTAGACTTGTATGGACTCTAAATGAATTCAAAATTTGTTCATGCCTTATAATTGTTGGGCAAAGATTTGGACATCCCTTGTTTTTTAAAATAAATAGAACGGTTCACACCGAAACCGAAACCGAACTGTACTGAAAAATTATTTAACCGAATTATTCAAAAACCGAAAAAATGGTTTGGTTACAGTTTGAAATATTGTAAAACCAAAAAACACTGTTCAGTTGTGGTTTGAGACTCAAACCGATCCGAACCAAACCGCGTCCACCCTTAACCAGTTGCGGAATAGAACAACCAAAATTAAGGGTTTGGTTTAGGATTTGTTTCTTAATATGGGACGCCCCGTCACAAATTAATAATATATTAGCTAATTATAGCTCGAAATATTCTCTAGTTATCTTCAATGACTTTAGATTTTGAGAATCAAAAAATCAATTCTCTCCAAAATAATATCCGGATTTGTAGTAGACACAGATTCTCAAACAAATATGGATATGATCAAACTGGTGCCACTTCTAGTCTTCCATTAATTAGAAAAGATACATAATTATTATTAAATTATATTAATATTAGATCTTAATATTTATAACAGTTTATATGTTGATTATTTATATATTAATATAATATTTTTAAATATCAGCCGTTTATATATACTGAGTAAATACAGAAGTGTGCATTGAAGATACTGAAAATGGATCCACTCGACTGTATTATTTACACTGTCTTCTTGAGAGAGAGAGTAATGTGCCTCAGCAAACCGTTGAGACTCCACGTTCGACTATTAAAGGCTTACTCAATGTGCCTCAGCCGACCGAGCTCAAATTCACGAGGGAAAATCTCAAAAAAGTTGAACAACAGCTTAAAGGGGCTTTCATCGAATTCTACCAGAAGCTTAGGCTTCTAAAGAGCTTTGGGTAAGACTACATATGATCCAAGAGTATTCTTTCTTTTAATTGTAGCTAGGTAGCTAATAAATTTTTAATGACTGAACCAGCTTCTTAAATATCTTGGCATTCTCAAAGATCATGAAGAAATATGACAAGGTATATATCTCCCCTAGCCTGCTGCCAATTTTGAGATGCTCAACCAATTACGTGCATCTTGTTGGTAATTCTTTGTCAATTTTATTTTGCCTGTATCTTTGGTCGACTGCAATACTAATGTTATTGCCCTTCTTAACTTTAAAGGTTACTTCGAGAAATACATCGAAACCGTACATGAATATGGTGGATAACTCCTACCTTGGCAGCTCTGATGAGGTGAGAGTTCTTCATGCATATATTTTACCACATATATATAGAAGAAAGATGGTGAATAACTTCTATATTTTCTTTTTGGCACCTTATTTAGTTTCTTTCGGGTCTGATAAGAAATGTTTTATCACTTATCAAAGGTTACCAAGCTTATTGAGAGAGTTGAAATTACATTCATCAAGCAATTCTCAAACTCAAATCGCAGAAAAGGAATGGCGGTCTTGAGGCCTAAACCGAAGAAAGAAAGACATAGGATAACATTTTCCATGGGTAAGACTTCTAAGCACTTGCTAATGATTTACATAATTTTGAGTTCCTTGTAACTTATCTAATCTTTGGTACTATTCTTTCCTCTCAATCTGTTTATCTTTTCTCTGAATCTGTTTATTGCAAAACTTTAAGGGGTCCTTGCTGGTTGCGCTGCTGCTCTCACGGTAACTCTTATTTTGATCGTGCGTGCTCGCCATATTATGGACCATTCTGGGACAACTCAGTACATGGAGAACATATTTCCCCTATACAGGTAATGTAACTGTCGCGACCCTCATAGTATAAGGAATGACCAGTATTTTGTCCTCGTTTTAATTTTAGGATTTGTATCATTTACTTGACATGGTAAACTTTATATGGCAGCTTGTTCGCATTTGTTTTTCTACACATGGTTATGTATTCTGGGAACATATACTTCTGGAGAAGGTACAGAGTCAATTACTCTTTCATATTTGGTTTCAAGCAAGGAACTGAATTGGGATACAGAGAGGTTCTCCTTGTTAGTTTTGGTATGGCAGTGCTAGCACTAGCTGCTGTTCTCTCAAATCTTGACACGGAGTTGGACCGCCAAACTCAAGACTACAAAGCACTGACCGAGTTTCTTCCTCTCTTCTTGGTTTTGGTAAAGATCACTGAACTATGCTTTTTCTTACTACATGCATCATATTTCTACAACTCTAAACTTCACTAAATCTTGTATATATGTGCAGCTTGTAGTTGTGATATTACTATGCCCGTTCAACATCGTTTATCGCTCAAGTCGCTATTTTTTCCTTGTTTGTGTGTTTCATTGCATCTGTGCTCCTCTATACAAGGTACAATTTAACCTCAGACATCTTATTTTAATGATCGAAGTGTATTAACATAACCGACTCGTTTAAGGTTCTAATAATCTCAGTAACTTGTTTGGTTTGCAGGTCACACTGCCAGATTTCTTCTTGGCAGATCAGTTGACTAGCCAGGTTAGCAAGCAGGATCCAATATATAAGCTCCTCCTAATTCGACGTCTTTACACTAGCTAGCTGATGATATTTTCCTTCTTTCTTTTCTTTTTGTTTGAAATATTAACCGATCGAGGTCTAAACTGGTTTTCACAAATGTAGGTGCAAGCTATTAGAAGCTTAGAGTTCTACATTTGCTATTATGGTTGCTATTATCATAAACACAGAAACACCACTTGTAGATCAAACGATGTTTTCATCACTTTCAGCTTCATCGTTGCTTCTATTCCATATTGGTCACGCCTAGTGTTTTCAGAGGCGGTTTGGGGCGGCGCTGGGCGCGCCTTAGGGCGGAGCGAGGGAGAAAAGCCCCGCCGGTTCTTTCGCCGGGACGCCGCTGGAAAGGCGACCTCCGGAACGACGAGGCGATGCAGAGGCGGGGCGAGACGCGCTGATGATTTTTTTTTGGTTTTTTCCGCGTCAAAACGACGCCGTTTTGGTTTTTTTTTTCAAAACAACGCCGTTCCTGTTGTCTCCTTCGATTCAACCCTGTTGTCGACCCAACACACCCAATTTTCTCTCTGCCTCCACCAGCTCTTCTCTACCTCCACCAGCTCTTCTCTGCCTCCACCAGCTCTTCGCGCCTCCCCAGCTCTTCGTCCCTCCCCAGCTCTTCGCGCCTCCCCAACTCTTCGCGCCTCTGCCTCCAGACCCACTCTGCGCCTCCAGCACGATCTGCCTCTCCAGACCCACTCTCTCATATTTCGGGTAAGTTAATTATCGACTGCAGATTTCTGAAAATTGCTTAAGTATCTTTCCAAGATGAGTTTGGGAACCTTCGATTGCCTAGTGGCAGTTCTATATAGTAGGGAGCAGTTTAGATTGTATTCCATGATTTGATGTTTCATTGAAATCTTGTTTTTTTAATTTCGAAACCTATATATTAGGGATATGATCATACACAAGTTTGGGATATTCCGATATCAAGTGCTATTGGAGATGACATAAGACTTTGCAGTTTACTTTTAACTTTTTTGTTAATGAAAATTACTATTCCCTTTTGAACTGGAAATGATCACAGATGGTGTAGGAACATTCTCACAGTTTAAGACTCGATATGTATTGGGAAGTAGGTGATACTCAAATATGGTGTTGCAAAAAACAATAGGGTAACTTTTGACTGATAACAGTTATTAAGTGATTCCATAATTTCTGCATCGGTTCCAGAATTTGTGAATTTATAATCACTTGCACAATGTCCTGACTTTCATTGTTGAATTTTCTTTGGTTGTAGTGGTTAAAGATTTTTACTTCACAAGAGAGAGTTGATCATTTTCCTTCATAGTTTCATGACTTGCTGCATTTTGGGTTATGGCTTATGTGCTAGTGAAGTCAATCACATATATGCTAGTAATATGATTGAACCAGAGGCAGATTGAGGTTGTATATATTAGGACTGCAGAATCTGTACATAACCATGCTTTGGAATTATTCAGGCACCAATAGTGATTAATTGATGCACTTGCTTTTAAAAGCAAGTCCTGTGTTGCATTGTTAGTTTTAAATTTCTTACTTAAAGATCTTTCAACTGAAAGCTCAACCTTTTAGGTGTAGTTTAGTTAAAGGTTATAATGAAAGTAGTTAAATTGTTCCACCACCAATTTTCTAACTTTTCTATTTAATGTTGCTTTGCAGGTACCTATCATATAATCATATTACTAGCATATATCTTCATCAAATCTGGTGCAAGAGGGCTTTACAGGTATTCCCAGGCCATATCTACTATTCTTTCAGTCTGTCCAAATTGTAACAGCTAAGATATATTAGCTTCCTCGAAGTAAGAATGGTATTGCCGAATGCAGATAATTAGTTTTCAGTGAAGATTTAACTTTCATCTTATTGTACATTGATTTATTTTTATGTTTGTTTGATATGTTAGTAATGGGTGATAGAGGGGAAGATGGGAAAGATAAAGCATAGAAGCATGCCAAAAAAGTGGAAGGGGAGAGATATTTTAGATGTGTTTACTGCAATCAAGTATGTAGTGGTACGATTAATAGGCTCAAGCACCATTTAGCAGGTATTAGTGGTGGTATGAAAGCTTGCAATAAAGTCCCTGCAGATGTGAAAAAAGATTATCAACAAACTCTTAAAGAGTTGAAAGATGGGAAATATAAGAGGAATGTTATGTTGCGTGAAATTGGGGCAGGAATTGGTGGTGGAAGTAGTAGTTTAGAATCTCCATTAGGTGAAGAATGTGGGAGTAGTGCCGCTCAACCAAGAGTTATAGGACCACTTGATTCATTTGTGTCTTCCGAGCCTAGGCAAACCGTATTGAACGAAGCTTATAGAAAAGAATTAAGGAAAGAAGTGTGTCGTATGGTTGGACGTTTTATGTTTTCTAGGGTACTTCCTTTCAATACGGTTAATGATCCATTTTGGCTAGCTATGGTAGAGGGAATTGCTAAGTATAGTGTAGGGTTTAACCCTCCTTCTATGCATCAGTTAAGAACTTGGATTCTAAAGGAAGAAGTGCAAGATATTGATATATATAAGTTTGAACATAAGAAGGCATGAGAAAAATATGGATGTTCAATTATGTCAGATGGTTGGACCGATGGAAAGGGTAGAGTGCTTGTTAATTTTCTTGTGAATAGTCCAGCTGGTACTTTCTTTTTGAAGTCCAATGATGCATCTGGTAGTGTAAAAAATGGATCTTTAATGCTAAAGTACTTGGATGATGTAGTGAGAGAAGTTGGGGAAGATAATGTGGTTCAAATAATCACTGATAATGCATCCAATTATAAGAATGCAGGGCTTAGACTTATGCAAAAAAGGGAAAGGTTGTGGTGGACTCCATGTGCTGCACATTGTATTAATCTTATGCTTGAAGATATTAGCAAACTAACAATCTTTGAGAAAACAATTAGAAGTGCTAAGCAAGTGGTTAAGTTTCTGTATGGTCACACATGGGTTCTTTCTCTCATGAGAGAATTTACAAGCAACAAGGAGATAATTCGACCGGCTGTGACTCGCTTTGCAACTTCCTTTCTTACCCTTCAAAGTATTTATAAGCAAAAACAGCCCCTTCAAATGATGTTTAACAGCAAGAATTAGAATGAGGGACCTTTTGTCAAATGCCATGAAGCGATAAAAGTCCGTGCAATTGTTCTTTTTGAGAAGAATTTTGGAGTAATGTTGCTTTTTGTGTGAAGGGTGTGTTGCCATTAGTGTGTGTGTTGAGAGGTTGATTCTGAGGTAAGACCTGCTATGGGCTACATTTATGAATTGATGGATTCTGCCAAATAAAAGATTGCATTTGGTTTGAAGAAGAACAAAAGGCATTATCAACCAATTTGGAACAAAATTGATGCAAGGTGGACTCCTCAACTCCATCAACCTTTGCATGCTGCCGGTTACTATCTAAACCCTCAATTGCGTTATGAAGAAAACTTTTCAACTGTCTTGGAAGTTAAGAGAGGACTGCATGAGTGAATGGACTGGATGATGGTGTTTGAGGATCGCTTGAAAGCTGATATCCAATTAGAAATGTATGACAAATGCCTTGGAGAGTTCGGAACCAAGCTTGCAATACACTCTAGAAAAATAAGAAGTCCAGTGTAACATCCCACACCGACCAACGGAGAGGGTGATGTACCATATATGTACATCGGTGACACCCATCTAGTACGAGGCCTTTTGGGAGCTCAGTGGCTTCGGAGGGGATGGGAACTCCGAAGTTAAGCTTGCTAAGCTTAGAGCAATTCTAGGATGGGTGACCCTCTGGGAAGTTGCTCTGAGAGCTCCTGGAAACAAAACCGTGAGGGCTGGCGGGCCCAAAGCGGACAATATCGTGCTACGGCGGAGATGGTCCGGGATGTGACAGATTGGTATCAGAGCCACTCTGCCGAGGGGTGCGAATGTGCCGACGAGGACGTCGGGCCCCTAAGGGGGGTGGATGTAACATCCCACATCGTCCAACGGAGAGGGTGATGTACCATATATGTACATCGGTGACACCCATCTAGCACGAGGCATTTTGGGAGCTCAGTGGCTTTGGAGTGGATGAGAACTCCGAAGTTAAGCTTGCTAAGCTTAGAGCAATCCCATGATGGGTGACCCCCTGGGAAGTTGCTCTGAGAGCTCCTGGAAACAAAACCGTGAGGGCCGGCGGGCCCAAAGCGGACAATATCGTGCTACGGCGGAGATGGTCCGGGATGTGACAGATTGGTATCAGAGCCACTCTGCCGAGGGGTGCGAGTGTGCCGACGAGGACGTCGGGCCCCTAAGGGGGGTGGATGTAACATCCCACACCGACCAACGGAGAGGGTGATGTACCATATATGTACATCGGTGACACCCATCTAGTACGAGACCTTTTGGGAGCTCAGTGGCTTCGGAGGGGATGGGAACTCCGAAGTTAAGCTTGCTAAGCTTAGAGCAATTCTAGGATGGGTGACCCCCTGGGAAGTTGCTCTGAGAGCTCCTGGAAACAAAACCGTGAGGGCTGGCGGGCCCAAAGCGGACAATATCGTGCTACGGCGGAGATGGTCCGGGATGTGACATCCAGGTAATGCCTCATATGTTTTCTTTGTGGTACACATATAATGTTATAGGCTGTTTGTAGATAATAATGACTTGTTTTTTTTCAGCAAGTTGGTGGGAGCGTTTTGGAGAGGAAACACCTGAGTTAACAAAATTTGCTATTCGTGTTCTTAGCTTAACTTGTAGTGCATCCGGATGTGAGAGGAATTGGAGCACCTTTGAGTCGGTAAATTTAATTCATATTCTTCCTGAATTTTTTTTTATTTTAAATTTAATGTTCAAATAAAGGTAAAATTATATTATAGGTTGCATATTCCTAATATCTAATTGTAACCTTATGTTTGGTCTTAGGTTCACACAAAGAAAATGAATAGACTTGAACATAAAAGATTAAATGCATTGGTTTATGTCAAGTACAACTCTTTGTTAAGGGAGAGAAACATCAAAAGAAGAACGAAGATACTTGATCCTATACTAATGGAGGAAATTGACTCCGATGATGAATGGATATCAGAGGTGGAAGATCCGGTTCTGCCAAATGATCTTTCTTGGCTTGAAGATGATGTATTTGAGGTCGATGCTATAAGAAATGTGCCAATTGAATGTTTTAAACAAAATTTGTTAACTCGAGTTCCTATTTCTGTGGAGCCACTAGAGGAGCCGATCATGGATGATGAGCCTATATTGAGTGGTGATGAGGAATTAAATGAGGCTTCTTATATATCTTCTTCTAAAAGAAAAATCCCGGAAAGTTTAAGTAAGCAATTCTTTACTCATCTTTGTCTTTTTTATTTACTTTCATGTTATGTTATATAATTTACAATAGATGTATATATCCAAATTTAATTCTAAGTTCTATATTTAGGTAAAGGAAAAAACAAGCAGAAAATGAAAATGCTTGCTACATTACTTAGGGATGAAAGTGAAGATGAAGATGATGAGATAGAAGATCTTACTTTGCCTCCCCATACTAATGAATTGAACATTGATGATTGTGATGATATTCATGGTGTTAGTGGATATGATGCGGAAGATTGAAGTGTATCTTTTTAATTAAGTGTATCTTTCTAAACCCTAATTAGAACCTTGTTTTAGAACCTTGTGAAGTACTATTTGAGGATGAATTTATGGTTGTAATAACAATTAAATATTTTTTGTTATGTATTGAGATTATATATATATAATGAATTTATTTATTATTTAGAGAAAGACGGTCGCCCCGTCGCCTCAAGGCTTTCGTCTCGCGGGACTTCCACAATTCGCCTCAAGCTCTTCAAGGAGAACTTTCCATCCACGCAAGCTCAGTTTCACCTTCTATTTCCCTCGCAAAAAGATGGGACCACATTCTAGTATTAGTGTATTGAAAATTCTCCGATTATTGTACTGAAAATGGATACACAACTGTATTGATAACATTCTTCTTGAGAAAGAGTAATGTGCCAAAGGACTTGGCCCAACCCTTGAAAAGGCATGGCATATATTAGTCAAGCTCTCCAAGCAAAACTTTCCAAGCACGCAACCTCTGTTTGAGCTTCGATTTCTCTCGGCAAAAAGATGCGACCACGTACTAGTAGCCTGTGAAATTTTCAAGGTTACCCTAAATGAAGGAACTCAGATGCACTATATATATACACATCACTTCCTCACAGAGCCTAACCAACCCCTAAGTGATCAGTTAACTCTAGAACAACTGCGTATCCTGAACCGAGAAAGATCCTGCTTATTATTGTTCCAACTTCTAAGCAACTTTCTGAATTGGTTTTCGTTTTTCTAACTTACTGCATTATCTATTATTTCGATTCTCATATCTGAACAAATGAAGTTTGGGAAGGAATTCTATAACTTAAAAACTTAAAGACTACAAACTTCTATAACTTAAAAACTACAAACTTCAATAACTTATGAAACCACCTACTTTTCTTATTATAAATCAGCGTAAATTATTGAACTCGATAATATAACACAGAACTCCAACCAATACATAATCAACTTAAACGAAACACCTGGTCCTTAGAATCTAAGATTCACCATCACCCGCATATCTAACTTTTGACTCAATTTGTCACCCCATGCCAGTACGTTGAAGCCTGGTTTTGATTACTTGTCAAATAAGTGTACGGTTTTCCATTCTCTTCTATGATTATTCAACTTAAAATGTTTCTAAATTATTATAGCTTAACTTGTAGTACTGGTGGTTGGGCCAAGCAGAACTTTCCATCCACGCAAGCTCTGTTTCACCTTCTATTTCTCTCGGCAAAAAGATGCGACCACATTTTAGTATTAGTGTATTGAAAATTCTCCGATTATTGTACTGAAAATGGATACACAACTGTATTGACAACACTTTCTTCTTGAGAAAGAGTAATGTGCCAAAGGACTTGGCCCAACCCTTGAAAAGGCATGGCATATATTAGTCAAGCTCTCCAAGCAAAACTTTCCATGCACGCAACCTCTGTTTGAGCTTCGATTTCTCTCGGCAAAAAGATGCGACCACGTACTAGTAGCCTGTGAAATTTTCAAGGTTATCCTAAATGAAGGAACTCAGATGCACTATATATATACACATCACTTCCTCACAGAGCCTAACCAACCCCTAAATGATCAGTTAACTCTAGAACAACTGCGTATCCTGAACCGAGAAAGATCCTGCTTATTATTGTTCCAACTTCTAAGCAACTTTCTGAATTGGTTTTCGTTTTTCTAACTTACTGCATTATATATTGTTTCGATTCTCATATCTGAACAAATGAAGTTTGGGAAGGAATTCGTAGCACAAATGGTACCAGAATGGCAAGAAGCATACATGAACTACAGCTACCTAAAATCACTCATCACAATTATCCAACATTCCAAGCACAGAAACAAGCCTCATCCGCATCACCACCGGCTCACATTGTATTCAGCCTTCGCTGGCCTCACCAGAAGTCGGCACCACCAAGAATCCACTAGCCCGTCTTCCGATATCGAAAACCAAGCCATCCTGGTCCATGCTGTGAGATCCGACGGGGGATCTCATGAGAGTTACGAGACCACTTTCTTAATGGCTGCCGAGGAAGGCGGAGTTATGGAGTTGGAGTATTTCAGAAGGGCTGATGTTGAGTTCAACAAAGTTGAAAAGTTTTATAGGGGAAAAGTTGCAGAGGTAATGAAGGAAGCTTCTGCGCTTAACAAGCAAATGGACGCTTTGATTGCTTTTCGGATTAAGGTGGACAATCCTCAGAGGCTGTTTGACTGGTCTTGCGAGATGACTCGTCTTGCTTCGGATGTTGCAGCTTCCACAGCTCAGTTGGCTGCTTCAACTCCTAGAGGGGCCAGAGCAAGCAGTAAGTACTAAACTACTAATCATATTGTATGTTATGTTGTAAGTTTAAGACAAAATAGAGCTTATGCTTAACGTATTTCATTTTCAGGACGGACGATGGAAGTGATCGAAGAAGGTGGATCGAGCAGCAGCCAAGGAGAACAATGTAGTGAAGATGATAAAGATGAGAAAAGGAGTGAAGAGCATAATATCGACAACCAAAAGTTTAACGTGGAGAAGCCGAACAAGTACAGAGGGATTATGCCTGCACCACTAGATGTTCTAAATCGTGTGACAATGAATCAAACCGTTGAGACTCCACGTTCGACTATTAAAGGCTTACTCAATGTGCCTCAGCAGACCGAGCTCAAATTCACGAGGGAAAATCTCAAAAAAGTTGAACAACAGCTTAAAGGGGCTTTCATCGAATTCTACCAGAAGCTTAGGCTTCTAAAGAGCTTTGGGTAAGACTACATATGATCCAAGAGTATTCTTTCTTTTAATTGTAGCTAGGTAGCTAATAAATTTTTAATGACTGAACCAGCTTCTTAAATATCTTGGCATTCTCAAAGATCATGAAGAAATATGACAAGGTATATATCTCCCCTAGCCTGCTGCCAATTTTGAGATGCTCAACCAATTACGTGCATCTTGTTGGTAATTCTTTGTCAATTTTATTTTGCCTGTATCTTTGGTCGACTGCAATACTAATGTTATTGCCCTTCTTAACTTTAAAGGTTACTTCGAGAAATACATCCAAACCGTACATGAATATGGTGGATAACTCCTACCTTGGCAGCTCTGATGAGGTGAGAGTTCTTCATGCATATATTTTACCACATATATAAAGAAGAAAGATGGTGAATAACTTCTATATTTTCTTTTTGGCACCTTATAGGCACAAGAAACAGAGGCTATGAATTGTGTGTTGTGTATTAAACTCCTCCAACAATGGGGTATTTATACAAGATACATATATTCCTAATATGAAACTAATTAGTAGAGAATATTACAATAATCCTAATAATATTCACAATCCTAATAACACATAGAGTGACTCATTCCAACACTCCCCCTCAAGTTGGTGCATACAGATCACAAATGCCCAACTTGCTAAGTGAGTTATGAAAAGCTTTACTTGAGAGAGTTTTTGTAAGGATATCAGCCAACTGCTCCTCAGTAGGGACAAAGGGAAAGTAAATAATCTGACCATCCAACTTCTCTTTAATGAAATGCCGATCTACTTCAACGTGCTTCGTGCGATCATGTTGAACAGGATTACGAGCAATCTCATTGGCAGCCTTATTATCACAATAAAGCTGCATAGCCTTCTTTTGCCGAAACCCCAAATCCCTCAACAGGTGTCTCAACCATAACATTTCACAAAGTCCTCGAGCCATGCCTCTATACTCTGCTTCTGCGCTAGACCGAGCAACCACATTCTGCTTTTTACTTTTCCAAGTGACTAAGTTACCACCGACAAAAGTGAAGTAACCTGAAGTAGACCTGCGATCTGTAATATTACCAGCCCAGTCTGCATTTGTGTATCCGGAAACATCTAAATGCCAATGTCTGGAGAAAACCAATCCCTTACCAGGAGCCGACTTCAAATATCGTAGTATACGAAACACAGCTTCCATATGAGCTTCACTGTGATTATACATAAATTGACTCACCACACTAACTGCATATGCCAAATCAGGTCTAGTGTGTGACAAATAAATTAACCGTCCAACCAACCTTTGATATCTCACTTTATTCGTGGGTACCTGATCCAAATACTCCGCCAACCGATGATTTTGCTCAATAGGAGTATCAGCAGGTTTACAATCAAGCATACCTGTTTCTGCTAACAAGTCTAAAACATACTTTCTCTGACTTAACACAATACAATCTTTCTCACGAGCAACTTCGATTCCCAAAAAATATTTCAAGCTACCCAAATCTTTCATCTCAAATTCAGAAGACAACTGACCTTGCAACCTTTTAATCTCCTCAAGGTCATCACCTGTCACAACCATGTCATCTACATAAATGATCAAAGCAGTCACCTTTCCACACCGATGTTTCAGAAACAAAGTATGATCAGAATTACTCTGTCGGTAACCAATTTCCTTCATAAACTTGGTGAATCGACCAAACCACGCTCTCGGAGACTGTTTCAAGCCGTAGAGACTCTTCTTCAATTTACAGACCACCTGCTCTCCTATAGATGTTACATATCCTGGAGGCAAATCCATATAAACTTCTTCATTCAAATCACCATGCAAGAATGCATTCTTAACATCAAATTGTTGCAAAGGCCAATCAAGGTTAGCGGCTAACGAAAGAAGTACCCGAATGGTGTTAATCTTGGCTACCGGCGCAAACGTCTCATCATAATCCACCCCATACTTCTGAGTGTAGCCTTTAGCTACTAACCTTGCTTTATACCTGTCTACCGACCCATCCAAGTTATGTTTCACAGTGTACACCCATCTACAACCAACTGTTTTCTTTCCAAACGGTAACGGTACCAGCTCCCATGTACAATTTTTCTCGAGTGCATCCATCTCAACTTTCATTGCTTGCGTCCACCTCTCATCGCGCATTGCATCCTGTACTTTACTAGGAAGTGATACAGAAGATAATTGATTCACAAATGCAGCATATGGTTTAGACAATCTATGAGTGGACACATAATTAGCAACAGGATACTTGGCTTTTGCATTTAGTGTAGGTTCATAATGTTTGGGAGGCTGACCACGAGTTGTACGAGTGGGTAACTGTTTAGTAGATACAGGACTAGACAACGAAGAAGATTCAGAAATTACCTCGGGTAATTCACGAGCTGGAGAGACCTGTGAGGGAGTGGGGAAACTGTTCACAATGTGTCCTTGATCAAACAACGGTCGATCTGGATGGAAGCTCTGGGAATTTCCCAACAGATCAACCTCAAACTGTTCTTGACTAGAAACCGGATTTATGCTCTCACCAGTGACTCCCCGTGCTCTACCTTCACCAAAATGAGACAAATCGGTGCCCGGTTCTCTACCTTCACCGGAATCCGTGCTCTCTGACCGGTCGCTGTGGGTCGAACAGTTGCCGAGACGAGGGCGTCCGGTCGCCTGAGTTTCTGCCCGATCCAATTGCTCGGCCGTGCGTCTATGGGTCGCCGAAATCTCTGCCCGATCTAGCTGCTCAGCCGCGGGTCTATGGGTCAGTCGTCTCGGGTCAAGATCCAAC
Source organism: Comarum palustre (assembly GCA_951800085.1). Classification (NCBI taxonomy): domain Eukaryota; kingdom Viridiplantae; phylum Streptophyta; class Magnoliopsida; order Rosales; family Rosaceae; genus Comarum; species Comarum palustre. The sequence continues at coordinate 3,180,523 of OX637584.1, read as the reverse complement.
TGCGCGGCTACGGGTCTGCTGCTTTCTCTCGGGTCGCCGGACGTCGGTGCATCGACGGACGCGTCATCGGAAGGGGATCGGCCTGTCTGTCGTGGACGGGCGGGTGCAGATGCTGACCAGTCCATAGAGGCAGAGTCAGTCGTGTTCAACTCAGTGTCTTTGTTTAACTCAGTATTTACCAATTCTGACCTTGTTTCCTCGACCGTGGGCTTTTCAGAGGGCCCACTGAACAAATCTTCGTAATAGCATGTTTTCTCCCCCTGACAAGGAGTTACGGGAGGTAGGAAATAACATGTATCTTCGCTAAACGTGACATCCATGGTAGTATAGAACCTTTGAGATGGAGGGTGGTAACATTTGTAACCTTTCTGTTGAGAGCCATACCCGACAAAGACACACTTAAGAGCTCTAGCATCTAACTTTGTCGTCTGATTCTTATATAGATGAACATAAGCCACACAACCAAAGACACGAGCTGAGAGAGTATTTGATGATGGAATGGAGACATATTCAGACAAAACATTAAACGGAACACGACCTTGAAGAGGAACGGATGGGAGACGATTAATTAGATGTGACGCACACAACACTCCCTCTCCCCAAAGATACTTAGGCATGTTAGCACTTAAGAGGAGAGACCGAGCAATGTCCAAGAGATGCCGATTTTTCCGTTCAGACACCCCATTTTGTTCAGGGGTTTGTGGACATGAAGTTTGATGAACTATGCCATGATTTTGGAAATACTCATGAAAACGATGATTGACAAACTCCCCCCATTATCAGAACGAAAGATTTTGACACGGGCTTCATACTGAGTACGTATAAGATTATGAAATGCTGTAAAGGCTGAAAAAACACAATCTTTGGATTTAAGTAGCACAGCCCAAGTTAATCGAGTAAAATCATCAATGAATAACACAAAGTATCGCATTCCAGAAAGAGTAGAGTATTTGGAAGGACCCCATACATCCGAATGAATTAACTCAAATGGCATAGTACTAGAATGAAAACTCAAAGGATAACTAGACCTATGACTCTTAGCCAAAGCACAAGTCTCACAATGCAAGCTAGACTCACGGATTCCAAGAAACAAAGATGGCATAGACTTCTTCATAACTCTAAAAGACGGGTGACCCAAACGTCTGTGCCACAACCATATTTCACTTAAGCGGTCAGAATTCAATGTCAGGGCTAAAGGCTGTGCTGGTGCTTGTGTTGGTTCTGCGTACATGCAATCCAAGTGAAACAGTCTCCCCCTCAGGTCTCCCTTGCCAATGATTACCCTGTTGCACAGATTCTGGAAAACAACATACATTGGGTAAAAGGTTACATAGCACTTTTTTTGAGCACATAACTGTGATACAGACAAAAGATGATGAGATAAGGAAGGCACATAAAGCACATCATGCAAAACAATGGACGATGTAACTTGAACAGACCCAATACCTAAGACTGGGAACGACGCACAATTAGCATTAGAAACATGGGATATCCGAGGGGAAGACATAGACACAAAAAATGATTTATCATAGGTCATATGGTCGGATGCTCCAGAATCAATTATCCATGTATCACTACCCATAAAGTCAGAAACATGTAAAGCAATACCAATTTTTCCACCGGATGGACCCGCAAAAACTTCTTCCTCTTCGTTCTTACCTTCGACCATCTTTTCTCCCTTTTTTTTCTTCCTTCAAATATTCAAACTACAAAAAACAAGCAGCAACCTTCTTGAGGCAATACACGGCTCCACACAACCTTGATCAATATAATCAAGATCAAGGCTCCTTCACATACACTACAAAACACCAAAGAATATAGCAAACCCCAAACAACAACAAGAACTTCAACGGATCAAACAAATCCCAACTACCAAAGAACCAACCAAACAAACAAATTTTTTGCAGCGGAAAAACAAACAACCGAGTCCCGAATGGATCTCGGCTCTGATACCAAGTCACAAGAAACAGAGGCTATGAATTGTGTGTTGTGCATTAAACTCCTCCAACAATGGGGTATTTATACAAGATACATATATTCCTAATAGGAAACTAATTAGTAGAGAATATTACAATAATCCTAATAATATTCACAATCCTAATAACACATAGAGTGACTCATTCCAACACTTATTTAGTTTCTTTCGGGTCTGATAAGAAATGTTTTATCACTTATCAAAGGTTACCAAGCTTATTGAGAGAGTTGAAATTACATTCATCAAGCAATTCTCAAACTCAAATCGCAGAAAAGGAATGGCGGTCTTGAGGCCTAAACCGAAGAAAGAAAGACATAGGATAACATTTTCCATGGGTAAGACTTCTAAGCACTTGCTAATGATTTACATAATTTTGAGTTCCTTGTAACTTATCTAATCTTTGGTACTATTCTTTCCTCTCAATCTGTTTATCTTTTCTCTGAATCTGTTTATTGCAAAACTTTAAGGGGTCCTTGCTGGTTGCGCTGCTGCTCTCACGGTAACTCTTATTTTGATCGTGCGTGCTCGCCATATTATGGACCATTCTGGGACAACTCAGTACATGGAGAACATATTTCCCCTATACAGGTAATGTAACTGTCGCGACCCTCATAGTATAAGGAATGACCAGTATTTTGTCCTCGTTTTAATTTTAGGATTTGTATCATTTACTTGACATGGTAAACTTTATATGGCAGCTTGTTCGCATTTGTTTTTCTACACATGGTTATGTATTCTGGGAACATATACTTCTGGAGAAGGTACAGAGTCAATTACTCTTTCATATTTGGTTTCAAGCAAGGAACTGAATTGGGATACAGAGAGGTTCTCCTTGTTAGTTTTGGTATGGCAGTGCTAGCACTAGCTGCTGTTCTCTCAAATCTTGACATGGAGATGGACCCCCAAACTCAAGACTACAAAGCACTGACCGAGTTACTTCCTCTCTTCTTGGTTTTGGTAAAGATCACTGAACTATGCTTTTTCTTACTACATGCATCATATTTCTACAACTCTAAACTTCACTAAATCTTGTATATATGTGCAGCTTGTAGTTGTGATATTACTATGCCCGTTCAACATCGTTTATCGCTCAAGTCGCTATTTTTTCCTTGTTTGTGTGTTTCATTGCATCTGTGCTCCTCTATACAAGGTACAATTTAACCTCAGACATCTTATTTTAATGATCGAAGTGTATTAACATAACCGACTCGTTTAAGGTTCTAATAATCTCAGTAACTTGTTTGGTTTGCAGGTCACACTGCCAGATTTCTTCTTGGCAGATCAGTTGACTAGCCAGGTTAGCAAGCAGGATCCAATATATAAGCTCCTCCTAATTTGACGTCTTTACACTAGCTAGCTGATGATATTTTCCTTCTTTCTTTTCTTTTTGTTTGAAATATTAACCGATCGAGGTCTAAACTGGTTTTCACAAATGTAGGTGCAAGCTATTAGAAGCTTAGAGTTCTACATTTGCTATTATGGTTGGGGAGACTATAAACACAGAAACACCACTTGTAGATCAAACGATGTTTTCAACACTTTCAGCTTCATCGTTGCTTCTATTCCATATTGGTCACGCCTCCTTCAGGTACAACCTATTCAATGATCCATTTACCTCATTGAATTTTTTTTCGTATCAGTAAATGTGGGTATCACACTATCTGACTATCACATACATGTTTGTCCCTAAACTAAATTTTTCAGTGCATCCGGCGCCTGTTTGAAGAGAAGGATCCACAGCAAGGTTATAATGGAGTCAAGTATTTCCTTACAATAGTAGCCGTTGTGATGAGGACAGCTTACAGTCACAATAAGGATGTGAACTGGAAGATTCTTGCCGGGATTTTCTCCATTGTTTCAGCAGTGTATTGTACATATTGGGATCTTGTTATAGACTGGGGTCTTCTGCAACGCAAGTCGAAAAACCGCTGGTTGAGAGACAAACTCCTAGTCCCTTACAAAAGCGTGTATTTTGCAGCCATTGTAAGTAACATGTAAAACATAAAGAGCTCTCAATCCTTCCAGTACCAAGGTACCTTAACATGTTCTAATCGATCACGATGACTTATATTTTGCAGGTGTTAAATGTGTTGCTGAGATTCGCATGGTTGCAGACTGTTCTGAATTTCAATGTTCCTTTCATGCATAGACAATCGATGATAGCAGTTGTGGCGAGCTTGGAGATAATCCGTCGAGGGATATGGAATTTTTTCAGGTTGGAGAATGAGCATTTGAACAATGTTGGCAAGTATCGTGCATTCAAGTCTGTGCCACTGCCCTTCAACTATGATGAAAATCACCAACACAGCCACTGAAAAAATTGGAAGCTGTACAATCTTTCGAGCTTTTAGGCTTCGTTTGGTTGATGGAAATGAAATTGGTTCCTTGGTCTTTCCTATGAACATGGGAAAGTAAATTTTCTACTACCTTCCATACGAGGTGTTTCGAAACGTTAAAAAAGTAACTAGGTAATCGATTTTACTTTCTTTTCAAATGTTTGGTCTATGCATGGATAGAAAAACATGTAACATTGATTTACCAATTATATTCTTAGTATAAACATATAAAATATTTAAGATTAAAAGTTTTGTGGATAATTTTGTAAAAACATTCATTATATTAATATTCAAAAAATACAATTATTATGCAATTAATGTTGGGAGAGTATGAAGAAAATTGAATCCAATGGTTTGTGAGAGGATCCAATTTCCCATATATATATTTTTCCTTGTTGTAGTAAAGTCTTTACTTTTTTAGGTGTGCCAAACAAAAGAAATGAACAACTTTACATTCACAACTTTTTTATTTCATGAATCAAACGACACTTTAGAGTATTCTGGTCTGGATGTCCCGAGTAATATTTTATTTTAGGCCTGTGCCAAGGCTTGGATCTTGGACGTATCTGACCCTTTATGGGATTGTGCTCTTAGGCCCACTCTTTAGGATCATATTTGGGTTTGATATTCGAACGTGGGACGCATCCCGTCATTTTCAAGAATTTTTTTTAAATGCGAGGTAAGAGATTTATTAAAATTAAAGAAAAATATAAGAATAAAAACATGACAGACTCTGCATTTTACAAATTAAAAATTTAATTAACGAAAATGAAAATTGGGAAGACTCAATTATCACATTATCATCAAAGCAAATGTAAGAATTTCAAGAAAAATACAAGAAGAGTTGAAGAATTCTTGAAAAATTTGAAGTGATACTCCGCAAACATACAAAAGTAGTCCCCAAAAATTCTTGTGAGACCAAGTTGACAGAAACAAATAGAAGGATCAGCTTTGAAGAATCTTCAACAATGGCTCCCATCCATCCCTTCTTCTTGATTACAAGGAGAAGGGATGAAGGCTTTGAAGAACCTTCAACATTAACATTCTCATGAAAAGTTATAGGGTTGTTTTCGGGCCGGTCCGGGTTAGAAAAAAACGAAACCCGAACTCGAACCCTGAGTTTTTTTCAGGCGAAACCCAATAATTTTTAGGCCGGTCCGGTTTTCCAGGTTTTCAAGAAAACAAAATTCAAAATTCAAATCCAAGTTTACTAATAAATAAGGTTTGCGGAACATTTTTTTTAAATATAAAACGAGTTTAATTTGATGTTTTTATGGTGAAGAAGTGAGCTTGAGTTGGATGTTTAATTTGACGACATCTCCACCGCCCCTTCCACTCACCACGCCTATACTTTCCTCAACATCGTCGGCTCATCGCAATGTTGTAAGTCAACTAATTCCTCTTTTTTTCCGATTCAACTCATTCTCAATTCAAGAGTAGAGACTGAAGAGTGAAGGAATATGTTTTTTTGCTATTTATTAGCTAATAGTAACCCAATAGGAATACGACACCTAAGCTAGCAAACCTACATTTTGGGTTTTCAGGCCGGTCCGGGTTTTAAGATATGGAACCCGACCTGACCTGATAGTATTTAATTCGGCCCGGATTTAGCCCGACCCGAAAAATTCACTTTCAAAACCCGACCCGATCGGTCTGAGTTTGAGCCACACTGGTCCTGGTTTCGATCCAAATAAAACAGCCCTAACGAAAACTACATGGAGAATAGTAATAAATCAATCATAAGTGAAAGTTCCATTGAGCTTCATGTTGTCTCTCTGCCTGTTGCAACTCTCAAGTCTCATGGCTAACATTTTCTACAGTGAATGCTTCCACACCCAACATGTCATATTTTACGGTCACCGTCATCTCTATTATTCTTTTTGTTAGGATGTTGAGATCTAATCTCATATCGAGAAAATGAGATATTGCATATGAGTTAATAAGGGTTTGGGTCACTTCACCCATTGTCAATTGGTTTTGGATGTGAATCATAAACTACTTTATCATGGTAACAGAGCGGGTTACCCACGTTCACGCGTGTTAGCGTTACCGCCCATACGCATTCCACATCATCCCTATTATTATCCACGTGTTAGGCTTGCTGGGGTCTCCATATGTGCGGGGACTTGACATCGGGAAAATGGGGTCTTGTCTGTGAGATTATAAGAGTGTGGGATACTCTCTTCATTGTCAATTGGTTTTGGATATGAGCCCCATATTACTTTATCATGGTAACAGAGCAGGTTACCCACGTCCACGTGTACTAGCGTTAACGTCTACATGCATTCCATGTCACCCAAATGTTATTCACGTGTAAGGCTTGAAGATTCGTCATATGTGCAGGGACGTGTTGAGATATAATCCCACATCGAGAAAATGAGACATTGTCTATGGGTTAATAAGGGTTTGCGCCAATTTGTTTTGGATGTGAACCCTAGACTACTTTATTATGATATCAAAGTGGGTTACACATGTTCACGTGTGAAGCCTAAAGGTCACACGAACTCCACGTTAACCTAAAATGTTATCCACATGTTAGGCTTTAAATTCACTACATGTGCGGGGACGTGTTGAGATATAAATCTCATATCAAAAATTGAGACATTACTTGTAAGTTAATAAAAGTTTGAGTCTCTTCCATTGTTGCCAATTAGTTTTTGTCGTGAAAGTTACCCTATTTATCACTTTTGGGAACTTCAGTCCTAGGTCACTGCTATAACTTTTTGGTCGTCTCCTCTTACTAGTTAAAAACTATTTTAAGAAAGAAAATTCTTAGACTGAGTTGCCCTTTGGCGTTCTGTACTTTTAGTTTTTGAAATTTTCTGCATAATTGTTCAACCAGAAGGAAGAAGCGCATGCATTATATATACCCTTTACTTCAACCTCATTGTCATTTCTGTTTTGGGTCTTCACTTAATTTCTAACTTATTTAGCGCATTGTTTTGGTCTGTACGCCCCAAAATGAAGTTTGGAAAGGAATTTGCAGCACAAATGGTGCCAGAATGGCAAGAAGCATACATGAACTACAACTACCTAAAATCACTCATAAAAGATATTCAACACTCCAAGCAAAGAGACAACCCTCCTCCTCCGGCGACCACCACAACGCTCCAACACATAAAGCGGAAGTTGACATTGTACAGAGCCTTCAGTGGTCTCACCAGAAGTCGACACCACCAGGAACCCATTAGTCCAACTCCTGACATCGAAAACCAAGCCATCTTAGTAAACCCTGTAAGATCAGAAGGGTGTAATCACGAGAGTTACCAGACCACCTTCCTAATGGATGCCGAGGAATGCGGGGTTATGGAGTTGGAATATTTCAGAAGGGTTGATGATGAGTTCAACAAAGTTGAGAAGTTCTATAAAGGAAAAGTTGATGAGGTACTGCAGAAAGCTGCTGTGCTTAATAAGCAGATGGATGCTTTGATCGCTTTTAGGATTAAGGTGGAGAATCCTCAGAGGCTGTTTGATTGGTCCGGCGAGATTACTCGACTTGCTTCTGATGTTGCAGCTTCCACAGCTCAGTTGGCTGCTTCAACTCCTAGAGGGGTCAGAGCAAGCAGTAAGTACTAATCACAAGAAAATGAGATAATAAGAAAAAGATTACTTGTGTTATGCATATAATGCGTTTCATTTCATTTTCAGGACATGCAGCTATGGCTATGGATGTGATCGAAGAGGGAGGGTCAAGTAGGCAAGTAGCCAAGGCGAACATTCTGGCGAAGATGATAAAGATGAGAAAGAGAAAGAACTTGTTGATAAGAAGGTTAAGGTAGAGAAGCCAAAGAAGTTTAGAGAGTCTAGACCTGCACCATTAGATGTTCTGAGTCGTGTGACAATGAATCAAACCGTTGAGACTCCAATTTCGACTATTAATGGCTTCCTCAATTTGCCTCAGCAGACCAAGCTCAAATTCAGCTGGGAAAATCTCAGTAAAGTTCAAGAACAGCTTAAGAATGCTTTCGTCGTATTTGACCAGAAACTTAGGTTTCTAAAGAGCTTTGGGTAAGATAATGGTAACAAGTTTGTGATAATTGGTTGGTTTTCCTCCTGTAAGGTAACTGGTTGCTAATTTATGATTTTTGATGAATGGAAACAGATTCTTGAATACATTGGCATTTTCGAAGATCATGAAGAAGTATGATTGTTGATAGGCATAGAATACAAGAAATGAACAACAGAAAGTGGTTCATCTCTGTTAACTTTTCTTTTGGTGAGTGATTTTGCTTGGGATACTATGTACCCATACCCCATCAATAATTCAGGTTACTTCAAGAAATACATTAGAACCGTACATGAAGATGGTAGAAAACTCCTACCTTGGCAGCTCTGGTGAGGTTAGAACAATTTTCGCTTGAATCTCTGTTGATAAATTTGTATAAAACTTCAAATTATGAATTTGCAACTGTTGTTTTGTCCAAATGCCTTAGTTTCTTCTCTGTGGCAGTGTCTTGTCTGTCTCATATGAAAGTCGTAATACTACAGGTTACCAAGCTTCTAGAGAGGCTTGAAAGTGCATTCATCAAGCATTTCTCAAACTCAAATCTCCGAAAAGGGATGGCCGTCTTAAGGCCAAAGCCAAAGCCAAAGATAGAAAGACATAGGATAACATTTTTCATGGGTAAGAGTGTAAGACCTCTAACTACTCAAATATAGAGTTGAAGTTTCTTAGACTGATCAAATTTCTGTCTCGTTTCCTTTCTTCTGAATCTGTTTATTGCAACACTTATAGGTTGCTTTGCTGGCTGCATAGTTGCTCTTACATTAGCCTGATTTTGTTAGTACGCGCGCGCGATATTATGAATAAGGAAGGGAGGACTCTGTACATGGATACCATATTCCCCTTATACAGGTAATGTCACTATGGTTTTGTTTTGCTTTATATCATCAGTCTAACTTTGAAAGAAAATGGATAGTAGTACTTCATTTGTCTGACATGTTAAAGTTCCAAAAGCAGCTTGTTATGATTTATTTTTCTACACATGCTTATGTATGCTGGAAACATATACTTCTGGAGACGCTACACAGTTAATTACACTTCCATATTTGGTTTCAAGCAAGGAACTGAGTTGGGATACAGAGAGGTTCTCCTTGTTAGTTTTGGTCTGGCAGTGCTAGCACTAGCAGCAGTTGTCTCAAATCTTGACATGGAAATGGACCCCCAAACCAAAGAGTACAAACAGTTAACTGAACTTCTCCCTCTCTTCTTGGTTTTGGTAAGATCATTTTGAACATTTTATTTCAACTGTCAACATACTTCTAGCTAGAATTCTAAACTAAACTAAATTCTTAATGTGCAGTTTGTAATTGTGATATTAGTATGCCCATTTAACATCGTCTATCGGTCAAGTCGCTATTTCTTCCTTGTTTGTGTAATTCATTGTATCTGTTTTCCTCTATATAAGGTAAAACTCAACTTCAGCCACCTTATTTGAATGATCAAGGTGATCAACATATTAAATGGTTAGTGCACACTGGTTTAAGGGTCTAACTACCTCAATATACTTGCTGTCTTACAGGTCACACTGCCAGATTTCTTCTTGGCTGATCAGTTAACTAGCCAGGTTAGTGAAATGCACCAATCTCCTCTTAATCTGACATTTCAGTAGTGATTTCATTTTCGTTCTTTCTTTTTATCTCTATGAATCAAAAACTGATTCCTGAAATGATTGTAATGAATGTAGGTGCAAGCCTTTAGAAGCTTGCAGTTCTATATTTGCTACTATGGTTGGGGAGACTTTAAAGTCAGAAACTAGTTGCAGATCAAGCGATGTTTTCAAGACTTTCTATTTTTTTGCCTAGAATAGGGATGGGAGAACTCTCCAATCCCAATTTATTAACAAAAAATATATATACCGTACAGTCAAATAGAAGAACAAGGGCTCACATAAAACATACAACACATAAGTCAAAATATGATAAACAAACCAAGGTGCTTAACAAATACGAAAATTTGGGAGACCAAGAGCATCTCGTTGATGTTTTCAAGACTTTCAACTTCATCGATGCTTGTATTTCATATTGGTCTCGTCTTCTTCAGGTACATCCACATCATCCCTTGTAGTGCATTGTTGGCTAAAGCGTCCAAAGCTTCATTTCATCTTTCGGTCACTTAGTAATGCTTGCCATTTCATTATTTTTCAGTGCCTGCGACGCCTGTTTGAAGAGAAGGATCCATGTAGAATAGGATAATTGTTTGTGTTATTCTGTGCTTACAATTGTATACATATATAGGAACTATGCCTTCGGTTACAAATCAATGAAGACCACACATTTACACAGCTACTGTTACAAACCAAATTACAGCAAATCATAACAGCTATATAGTTGAATTAAGGCTGGATTCTAGGAGCAGATGTAGCTCCTTTAACACCCCCCCTCAAACTTGACGGCTCCGGACGAACAAGTTTGCTGGAAAGAAGATGATGACGGGACTTATGAAGCGGCTTAGTGAGCAAATCTGCAGGTTGATCAATGGAAGGAAGAAAACAGACTCGGTGACTGCCGATTGCCACTTTTTCACGCACACAATGGTAGTCAAGTTCAATATGTTTGGTGCGAGCATGAAACACAGGATTAGACGCCATATACGTAGTGCTGATGTTATCACAATGCAGTAAGATAGGAAATGTTACATGAGCACCAAGTTCATAGAGCAGATAGGCTAACCAAGTAGTTTCCGCACTAGCATGAGCTAAGGACCTGTATTCGGACTCCGCACTGGACCGGGCAATGGTCAGCTGTTTCTTAGAGCACCAAGAAACCAAATTGGAGCCAAGATAGACGAGGTAACCAGATGTGGAGCGACGTGACTCAGGGCAGCCGGCCCAATCAGCATCAGAAAAGGCAAATAGAGTAACCGGCTGACGTTGAGGGACAAAAGACAAGCCATGACCAAGAGTACCTTTGACATAGCGTAGTATCCTTTTAACTGCAACAAGATGAGGATGACGAGGCTGAGACATATACTGTGAAATAGAATTGACCGCATAGGCAATGTCAGGTCGTGTTACTGTGAGATATTGCAAGGCACCGACAATTGTGCGGAAATCCGTGGGGTTGTCAAGAAGAGGACCATCTGTAGAATTGAGATTCAGCTTGGCAGACATGGGAGTGCTGACCGGTTTACTAAGTAGTAGGTCATGCTTCAACAAAAGATCATGAGCATACTTGATCTGATTAAGATGTAACCCATTCAGGAGTGTATGAACCTGCAAGCCAAGAAAATAATGCAATGGTCCCAGGTCCTTGATGTCAAAACCTCGACCAAGAGTGTTAATGAAGCTTTGAAGGAAACAATCATTGTTTCCAGTGACCATAATGTCGTCCACATACAACAGGAAGTAAATGACATGCTGGTTACATCGGAATATAAAAAGAGAAGAGTCTGCTATACTCTGAACAAAACCAACCGATAATAAAAAGGAACTAAGCCGTTGAAACCAGGCCCGTGGTGCCTGCTTGAGACCATAGAGGGCTTTGTGGAGTTGGCAGACATGATGTGGTCTAGTGGGATCAACAAAACCCGGCTGTTGAACCATATAAACATCCTCAGAAAGGAAGCCATGGAGAAAAGCGTTCTTTACGTCTAATTGGCGAAGAGCCCAACCACGAGACACGGCAATACTAAGAACAGTTCGAATTGTAGCAGGCTTGATAACAGGACTGAATGTTTTATGAAAATCAATACCTGGTTGTTGGTGAAAGCCCTTAGCGACAAGACGCGCTTTGTACCTCTCAACTGACCCGTCTGGCTTTCTCTTGACTCTGAACACCCACTTGCATCCCACTGTGTTCTGCGTTGGAGAAGATGGAACCAGAGACCACGTATGATTTTTGAGGAGAGCATTGACTTCCTCAACCATCGCAGCACGCCATTCAGCGATCTTGGAAGCTTGAGAGTAGCAGGTAGGCTCATCAATGTCCACCAGGGTGAGAAGTGCTTTTGGAATTGGGTAGCGAATCGTGCCGTCGGTGCGGACTAGGGGCTGTGGCCGACCAGCTTGCTGACGAGTGACCATTGAGTGCTGCGGACGCGGAGGAGGGGGCGGCAAAGGTGGCGCAGCGACAGGTGCCGCTGGAGACACTTCTGCGTCCTCAATTGGAGCGGAGACAGGCCTAGGGCGGCGGCTATAGGTGATTACTGGAGGTGGAGCAGTTGGTGTGGCGGTCAGAGTTGGACGAGGCTGAGTGGGGCTGATGTGGACTGGGCCAGTCAAGGGGGTTAAATGCAACCCATTGTGATCCTGAGTAAATTGAACATGCACCTGTTTAAATGGGAAACTGGTTTCATCAAAAACAACGTGCCTAGACACATAAACCCGACCAGTAGGAGGATGAAGACACTTGTAACCCTTATGTTGAGGACTGTAACCAATAAAAACACACGCAAGGCTACGACTAGATAATTTGTTGGAGACATAAGGGCTAAGATTAGGAAAGCAAGAAGATCCAAAGACTCGAAGAGAAGAATAGGATGGAGGAGTACCATAAAGACGTGTATGGGGTGTGTCCCAATTAAGAATTGGTGTTGGAAGAAGATTAATTAGATAGACAGAGGTGAGAACAGCTTCAACCCAAAGATTTTGGGGGCTACCGGAAGTAAGAATGAGTGTACGGGCCATGGTTGAAATATGACGGTGTTTCCTCTCAGCAAGCCCATTTTGTTCAGGTGTGTGAGGGCAGGAAAACCATTGTTGAATACCCAATGATCGACAATAGTGAGAAAAAGCATTGTTGACATATTCTGTACCATTATCACTTTGCAGACACTTAATGGAATTATTGAAAATATTTTTGACCATAGCAACTAGAGTTTGGAAGAGAGTGAAAACCTCATTCTTACGACGCATTGGATAAATCCAAGTGTATCCTGAAAATTCATCAGTAAACAGAACATAATATTTAAAGCCGGTAACGGAAGAAATAGAAGAAGACCAAACATCGCTATGTATTTTTTGAAAAAGAGAGGATGCATACGTATTATTAGACTGAAAGGGAAGTTTATGGGATTTGCTTAAAGCGCAATCCTGACAAAACGAAGTAAAAGACAATTTAGAGCCGATAGACGACCCTAGACGAGACAAGACACTTGATGAAGGATGACCCAAACGATTGTGCCACACGGACGAGTGGGTTGACGCAAGAGCCTGTGGAGCGGGAGACATAGTAGAAAGATTGAGAGGATAGAGGCCATCTTTACAGGGGCCCTGAAACAGAAGACGATCAGTATGTAAACAATAAATCTGATAAAAATCAGGAGCAAAAAGAAAAATGACACGATTATCCTTAGTGAAGCGAGCAACAGATAAGAGATTTTTACGAATCGAAGGCAGACGGAAGACATTTTTTAAAGTAAATTGAGAGGAGCCCAAGGATAATGGAAGAGTACCAGTATGAGAAATAGGCATTGTGTCCCCATTACCCATATAAACATTGTGCGGACCATTGTAGCTTTGTGGATTATGTAAGGGCATGGAAGTCATGTGATGTGTGGCTCCGGTGTCAGGGTACCAGGTAGGATCAGCAGCAAAGTGAGCTCCAGCAAATGGAGCGACAGTGGATGGACCAGAGAATCGATGGGGGCATTGATGCATCAGAGAATTGATGGGGGCATTGATGTTGGTTGGTATGATAATTGGGGCACCAATTTGGTGCTGGACCCAATAACCCATTAGAAGGTGGAGCACGTGATGACCAAGGAGGAGAGGGATAAGGCCCAAAATTCTGAGCGTGCGTCTGTTGCACAGGAAAGGGCGTCGTTGGGTGCGACGCATGCTGCTGCTGGTAGTGGCGACCACGAGGTGCATAGCTCCGGCCAGGAAGATGATGACCGACTTTGGGTTGAGACCGACCGGGCTGGTGGCGATTGTCACGACCACGGGGAGATGCAGAGGTATGGTACAAGACCGTGGCCGGAGTAGAGTCTGAGGAACGCATCGGTGTTGATTGGGAAGCTTCAAAAGAGAGAATTCGGGCACGGAGCTCAGTGAAATCAGGGAGAGGTGGGTTCTGAGTGATGGCAGTCCGAAGCATGAGAAATTCAGAGCCAAGACCATGGAGGGTTGCAAGGACTAAGTCTTCATCCGGAACCGGTTTATTGATGGATGACAGGGAATCAGCGATGGACTTGGCATGACGAAGATATTCGTCGACAGATTGGCTTCCCTTGTTGAGTTCAAGAAGTTGCATCTTCAGACTAGCAGCGCTGGCCATAGAGCGTTGAGAAAAATGTCGGGCAAGACAGTCCCAAATGTCTTTGGAGGTGTCGAATCCAATGGTGAGTTGGGCAACATTCTCGGTTAAGGTGGTAGTGAGAATACTAATGATGATCTGATCTTGTTGGTACCATTGAGCATAATCAGGATTTGGAATTGGAATAGCAGGTTGTGTTTCGGTGGCGGTCGACATGATTGTAGGTGCTGGTGCAGTTTTGGAGCCATCAATATAGACCCAAAGATTGTTGCCTTTAAGATACGGTTGGAGTTGACGAAGCCAGACCAAGTAATTGGTTTCTGTGAGTTTGATGAAACTGGAGGTGTTGTGAGATGAATTGGAGCTGGTGGCAGCCATTAGAGAGGGGAGAGGGAACAACGGAAGGAGGAAGAGAGAATGCAGAATGTTGATGAACAAAAAAGAAAGGCAAAAGGTGGAAGGAGTTACAGGGAAGGATCGATGGTGTTAAGCTGAAGAATGGCAACCATTGTTGACAAAGAGGTAGAATTTAGGAGGACTACGAAGTTTAGCAATATATATTAGACAAAGCACAAGAGGATCGAATTCTGATGTGAATAGATGGAGGAGAAGAACAAGAAACTGAGTTGATAGGAAAAGAAGGGATCGATGAACACCTAAACTACTGATACCATGTAAAATAGGATAATTGTTTGTGTTATTCTGTGCTTACCATTGTATACATATATAGGAACTATGCCTTCGGTTACAAATCAATGAAGACCACACATTTACACAGCTACTGTTACAAACCAAATTACAGCAAATCATAACCGCTATATAGTTGAATTAAGGCTGGATTCTAGGAGCAGATGTAGCTCCTTTAACAATCCACACCACGGTTACAATGGCCTCAAGTACTTCTTCACAATAGTAGCTGTCACAATGAAGACAGCTTACAGTCTAAATATGGATGTGAACTGGAAAATTCTTGCCGGGATTTTGTCGATCACTGCAGCACTGTATGGAATATATTGGGATCTTGTTGTCGACTGGGGACTTCTGAACTGCAATTCGAAGAATCGCTGGTTGAAAGACAAACTTTTAATCCCTTACAAAAGTGTGTACTTTGGAGCTATGGTGAGTTCAGCATTGAGAACTTCCATTGTTAGTGACCTGAACATTTTCTAACTAGTTATGTTTTGTTAATGGGAATTGCAGGTGTTGAATGTGTTGCTGACATTTGCTTGGTTCCAAACCGTTTTAAATTTTACTGTGCCTTCATGCATAAACAAACGATGTTAGCAGTCGTAGCCTGATTGGAGATAATTCGTCGAGGGATATGGAGTTTTTTCAGGTTGGAAAATGAACATTTGAACAATACTGGCAAGTACAGGGCATTCAAGGCAGTGCCACTGCCCTTCAACTATGATGAAGACCACAAAGATCTGTAGGCTTGGACTCATGAAATCATTTCGGTCATTCTGGAAAAAAGGAATCTTTCACCAACACCAGTATAGTGTATAGAAAAGCTTTGAAGCTGCAATTTTTGTATCCTCTTCTATTTTTTTATTCATTTATGCTGTGGAATATATCTAGCTGCAGTTTCTTCAATTATTTTAGGATAACATTGTAAATGAAATTCATAAAATTTTACTTAGTGGGATCAGAATGAGCCGAGAATATTTGTAACACCCCGTCCCGAAATTTACCTTTTCACCGGAGATTAGGCGGGTTACAGAGGGTGGTAACCGCGCTGTTAATTTTCTCGGAACTACTGTTCGAGTTTAATATCGAAATATTCTCGATTCTAAGGGAATATAGAATTAATGTCCCGAGATTGTAGATTATGTTAATACGAGTCCACCGGTATGTCCGGAATATTTTCCGGAGCTACAGGCTGTTTAACATGGATTTATTCAATTTACGGAAGTAATAAGGTTATTTACTTTACCGTAAAAAGATGACTTTGCGATAAGTCAAGAATTTGGGGAAAGTTCCTTCAGGAAAGTTGTAGAGGACGTTAATACGAACTCTTGGGTATGTCCTATGAATGAATTGTTTTATGTGAAAGTTATAAGCAAAAATGTAAAACTACTGTTCACGATAAATTCTAAAAATAGATATTTTACCGAGGTGAAACGGTAGAAAGGTAAGAATCCAAAATTTGTTACTGTTCGAGCTCCCCGAGCCCGAAATCGCCGTCCTACTTTGGCGGCTTCCTTCTCCGTCACCGGACCACCGATGGGAGGCGCTCGGGTTGGGTTCGACTCCCCTCCGCCTGGGCTTCTTTCCTGGGTAGGTGAGTGACGTTGTAACGCCGCCGGGAGGGAGCGGCAATGCCTGGAAGCCGACAGAGCAGTGGGGGCTTCTCCACTTGATTTCTTCTTCCTCAGGGCACCATATGGAGCAATCCAGGTATGGTTTTGATCCTCATGAAGAGTATAACAAACCCCAAGAGCTTGAGGCTCAATTCATTGTGTGTAGGATGAATTTTGTATTTGAAATTTTAAGTTATTTTGCCCCAAATCGGGTTTTTAATGTTCTTGGTTATTTGACCGGTTTAGAGCCAGAATTAGGCTTCGAGTTGAACATGAAAGATGTTCAGAATGACATGATGATCATTCTGTGTAAATTTAGAAGGTTTCTGGGTTTGGCTGGACTCCGGTGGCCAGCCCGCTGGCAGCGCTGCCGGTTCTAGGTGGTTGAGGTGAAATCTCATAAATGCCCCTGGTGGTTTGGGGTAATTACAGGGGTGCCACTTAGGCTGAAATCCCTGAAATACCCTTGGTGGTTTTGTATAATTACAAGACTGCCATTGAGTTTGAAATTCCATAAATATCCCTGACTGTTTTATATAATTACAGGGGTGTCATTGAGACTGAAATCTCATAAATGTCTTTGACAGATTGTATATTTACAAGCCTGTCATTGAGGTTAAAAAGACTATACTGCCCCTGACTGTCTTGTCTATTTACAGGGACTGCCATTAGGCTGAAATTTCTAAAATACCCCTAGCAGCTTAGCATATTTACCAAGCTGCCATTTAGACTGATTTTACAATATTGCCCCTGACAGTACTAGATATTTACAAGAGTGTCATTGAGGATAAATTAACCATATTACCCATAGAGGATTTGTTATTTATGTGGATGCTTTTATGTTATATTTTTATGTGTGAGTGTTGTGTTTGATTATGGTGGAATGTTCGGGATAATCCCGATGGTTAGTGGGTTGGTGAATACTTCAGCAGAGGGGTTAAACTCCGGGTATGCTTTGGGAGTTTGCAATCCATTGTTAAACCAACCGATAAGTAGTAAAGCTGGATTTTTCCGGTTAGGACGTTAATTTAAATAAGAGCTACTTGTGGCTTGATCCCTGAGTACAAGGTACGTAGGCAGCCTGACCGGGATTCGGGTGCAGTCACAAATATTATTAGAACCCTAGGTTCTCTAAATGATTGGTTTGAGAATCAAATGCGGAAATCGGGATAACCTCCGGCTGTGAGTTCTATTCCGGTAACGTTTGGATTGTTTGAAATTGGTTTGGAAAGAGGGTTATCCCTTCTCGAAAGGGATTACGAGTAAATCTCTCTTAGGATAGGTCCCGCACGTCCTAACCTGGGTTTAGAAAGGTAAACTTGGGTCGAGGCGTGACAATATTACTCTAACAAAATCAAATTTAGCAGATGCCCTACTCTTTTTTATATAATTTTTCTGATAAGGATTAAGCGATATCAACTCCTTTGTAGTCGTCTGTTGGGTAACCGAGCACCTAATCTACCCTGAATGAGGCCGTTACAACAGGGAACCCACCGCCCGTCCATTACCAGATTTTTATTAATAATAAAGAGAAATTACAAGAGGAAAGAAAAGAGGGACTATGCCAAAACTGTCACGCCCCAACCCAAGATTACCTCTCTAACCCTGGGTTAAGACGTGCGGGACCCAACACAATAGAGATTTACTCGAAATCCCCCTTGAGCCAGGATAACCCTTTTCTTCATAACCCAATTCAAACCGTCCAAACGGTGCCGGAATAAACCTCAAACCGGAGATTATCCTGTTTCCCACATATGAATCTCAAATGTGCCAATTAAAGAACCTAGGGGTTCTAATAGTATTTGTGACTGCACCTGAATCCTGGTCAGGCTGCCTACGTACCCTGTCCTCAGGGATCAAGCCACACGTAGCTCTTGTATTAACTAAGACCCTAACCGGGCGAATCCCGCTATTCTATTTATCGGTTGCTTCCTAAACGAGGATAGCATACTCCTAACGCATATCCTGAGTTAACCTCTCAAATGAGGTATCCACCGACCAACTAATCCTCGGGATTAAACCGAACATTCTATCATTCATAACAATAACATCCATACACGACAAGACAGATAATAACGGCAATCACACGATTATAAACAACCATCACACATAACTATAAATATAAAACATAGTGGCATCCACGTAAATAAACCAAACCATGGGCATGGCATCCCTGAAAATAACTATAATTACCAGGGGTATATATGGAATTACCACCTCCATGGCATTCCTGTAAATAGCCCAAAACTGTCAGGGGCAACATGGACATTCTAGCCTTAATGACAGTTTTGTAATTAATCTGAACTACCAGGGGCCCTTTGGGAAAAACAGTCTTAGTGGCAGCCCCTGTAAATATACAAAACAGCTAGGGGTAGTATTGGAATTCCAGCTCTAGTGGCAGACCGGTAATAACCTTAACCTACCAGGGGTATTACTGGGATTTAACCACGATGGCACCCCTGTAAATACTCAAAGCTGTCAGGGGCAGTGTTGGTATTTTACAACCACAGTAAAATGGTAAATTTCTAGATCTACAGTGGTAAAAATCTAGAAACTTACCCTTCCTCACCAAAACTATTCCGGTCGGCCTACCGACCGGTTTCTACCCCATTTTCCGGCCACCTAACAATCCTAACCGGTCATCAACAACCACAACAACAGATTCAACACATCCAATACCAGAAGAATCTGAGGGAGGAGCTTTTACCTCTCGAGTACCTGCCCAGGAACTCTGTACCCACAGCTCGGTGCCCCTCTAACACCCACACACGTTTGTCGATGCTGGCGGCTTCCAATGGTGCCCCTCTCGTCACCTTCGTCCTCCATAGCCTCCAGTGTCCTTGACCCATGCTCTACCTCCTTCCCCTGCAAGTCTGGACCTCAGCCCGCTTTGCTCGACACTCGAGGTGGCCAACAAGAGGCACGACAACCTCAGGCGTGCGCCACAGTTGGCCTGATGGAGTCCGGGCTCCAACCCGAGAGAGAATCGAGAGGAGAAGGTGATTGAGGGAAGAGAGAACAGAGAGAGAAATCGGGAGGAGAGAGAGATCTCCCCCGGTCAACCATATATATAAACAAAAATCAACGGCCCAGATTTGATCTCATAAATCCAACGGTCCAGATCTGCCAATGAATAGTTACCATGAATAGTAAAAAGATATTTTTTTCCTATTTACTTTTACCGCACGGTAACACCACTTTATTCCGCATAACTTTCACATACGAACTCCGATTAATTCATAGGTCATACCCACGAGTTCGTATTAACGTCCTCTACATCTTTCCCGAAGAAAAGTTCCACGAATTCCCGACTTATCGCAAAGTTATCTTTTTCTACGGTAAAGTAACTTAAGATTTGTTACTTCCGTAAATTGAATAAATTCGTAACTAACAACTCGTAACTCCGGAAAATCTTCCGGACATACCGGGAAACTCGTAATAACATAATCTACTCCTCGGAACATTAATTCTATTTTCCCTCAGAACCGAAAATATCTCGATATTAATTCAGGGAAAATTAACAATGCGGTTACCATTCTCTGTAACTCGCCTAATCCCGGTAAAAATGTTAATTTCGGGACGGGGTGTTACAAAAACAATTTCAAAAGCAAACAAAACAACATACCAACTTGATATTGGTTTTCCTACCCATAAAAATCCAGGCAATCCTCCCATTATGAAAACCAATAATTTGGGACACCAAAAAAATCCGCCTGTAAGAATGTATGAAGCTCAGTAAGGGGTTATCATACCAAGTAAATTCTGCATTTGTTAGTCTCAATCTTGTCATCTTGTCAGCTATCATACTTCCTTCTCTAAAGATATGACTGCAACAGTGTTGAGATATTTATCCCACATCAGAAAAATAAGGTATTATTTGTGGGCTTATAAGGGTTTGGGCTACTCTCTCCATTGTCAATTGATTTTGGATGTGAACCCTAGACTACTTTACCATGGTATCAGAGATGGTTACCCACATCCTCTTATGTTAGCGTTACCGGTCACACGCACTCCACGTCAACCTCAATCTATTGTCCACGTGTTAGGCTTAAAGATTTGTCACACGTGCGGGGACGTGTTAAAATATATGCGCTTATAAAGGTTTGGACTACTCTCTTCATTGCCAATTAGTTTTGGAGTTAAACCCAAATAAAGTACTCAACACGCGCCCACACGTGTGGCGACCCCTCAAGCCTAACATGTGGTCAACGTTAAGGATGACTTGATGTGCGTGTAGCCATTAACACTAACACACGTGGATGATGCATCGGAAAGTAAAGGGGATAGGAGATTGGAATCCACAAATCTGTTTTTGATCTCGAATCCACGAGAAGTTCTGGAATCCATCAAGAATTGAGATAACCTCAAAGGGGTTTTTTTTATAAAATCAAAGTTATCAAATACAAATGATAGAGGTTCTTTATATAGAAGCAAACAAACCCTATGACGACTAAAAATGAAACCTAAAAGCTAATGGATTAAAATAAAATAAAGTCCAAAACAAATTAATTAAAATAAAACAAAATAAAATAATAAAAATAAAACTCAAAAAATAATTAAAACAGTCTTCTGGAGGCCTAACGAATTTAGCTATCCGTAAATAATTTGTCACGATCAAACGGTTCTCCAATCTTTATTTTCCGTCGGAAAGAGACCCCCCTTTGTTCTACATCAGTCTCCTCCACTTCAAAAGAACTCGACCTCGAGTTCTTCTTGGATAAAGAAGAATAATTTGTAGAAAACAAACTCAATAATAAATCCAATAATTGAACCTGTGGTTTAAAAGACAGAGTCTTTACAAACATTGAAGGCACAATCATGAATCCAACACCATAGATGAGTTTGTCAAATGCAACTGGAGATAAGTCTTCATGATTCCCAAAATTATCTTTTTGAATGATCTTTGGTTTCGGTTCTAAAAGATTCACTTGAGACGAGGTTTCTTCAATACTGACAACCGAGTCAACATGAGAAAATTTTTCTTTAATCTGCAAAGTGATTTCTTCAACATTCTTTTCACACACTTCAGACTTTGCTGACTTGATTGTAATTTTGTCCGACTTTTTCTTGAGTAAATATGTCACATCTTTGCAATAACAACCGTTGACGCTTTCATACCATGGTTTTTCAAAAAAACACATCACTATCATCCATATCAATGACATGACAAGTAACCTCATAGTTATAAAATTCTCCTATAGAGATGAAAACTTTACAAACCTCTGTCACAAGTGCACGATCATTAATCCAAAATGGATTGCTTAATTTTACTGTCAGTAATTGAAGGAATGAACAACCTTACTGGCAACAAAATTCTCATGCAAATCACTATCAATTATTGTTGATCATACCTTGTTTTTGATGAAACATGTTATTCTGAAATCATCGTAATCCGGTAAGGTAAATATCCAGCGTTCCATGCTAGCTTCCTTTTTTCTCTTTTTTTTTGCTTCTGAATCAAATCGATAGATCACTCACCAGGAATCCACCAAGCTCTGATTACCAATTGATGCAGCGAAAAATAAAGGGATAGGAGATTGGAATCCACCAATCTGTTTTTGATCTCGAATCAACAAGAGGTTCTGGAATCCACCAAGAATTGAGATTAAAATAAAATAAAGTTCAAAACAAATTAATTAAAATAAAACAAAACAAATTAATTAAAATAAAACTCGGAAAATAATTAAAACAGTATTCTGGAAGCCTAACGAATTTAGATATCCGTAAATAATTTACCACGATCAAACGGTTCTCCAATCTTTATTTTCAGTTAGAAAGCGACCCACTTCGTTCTACATCAGTGGACGTGGTAACCGCTCTAATACCATGATAAAGTAGTATGAGGTTCAACTTCAAAACCACTTGACAATGAAGAAAGTAACCCAAGCTCTTATAAATCCACCGAAAATGTCTCATTTTTTTTTATGTGGAATATATATCTCAACAAAGGGAAGTGAATTTTTTTGACAAACTATAGAAAAACAATTGCGCCAATAAACTCTTAAATTTGATGATAGAGAAAAAGTGTTGAAAGAGAAGCATGTTACCAGGATTGATACGTTCGTTCATCGGCGAACAACTTTAGCTCCTGAGCGACGAGTGGTTTGGTAAAACCGAGCATACGTCCTTGCTTGATAGAGTCCTCAGGTAGATCAGCGAATTCATGACACTAAAGTCACAGTGGCTCAATGCGCCGGCACTGACAAACACGGTCAACCTCGTGGCAAGAGCTTGAGAGAAAACATGATCGCCGATCGGGACAAGGACAAGATTGACGACTGAAGAATGAGGAGCTTGTGGTGAGAAATTGAAACTGAGACTTTGATTGGGTGGATTGTTTTCTATATCCCAAATGAAGAAGAGGTGGATAAGATTGGGTGGGTTTCGTTAGAGAGAGAGGGGGGAGAGGGATTGGATCAGAAATAATGAGAGTGGGTGAGTGAATTGGTGTTCTCAACCAAATTTGAAATCAGAAGAGAAATGAATAATAATCGATGACCAAACTGTGTTTCAATCAGTTTCTACCAAAGACAGAGGCGAAGCTTTGCTCAAAGGCTTTGGTTTTGGAGTGTAAAGAGCAAAACATAAAAAGTAGGAGATATATATGACTTGGTGAGACAGTCATGGAAATACTAGAAACTAGAAAGTAACAGGAGCCTGCATAAAAAATGCTAAAATCTTTATAATTTAAAAATGTCATTGTTGTGTCAGTAGTTAAGACACTAGCTCTATTTTTATTCGAGCAAGATGACAATTTGACTAGAGCATATTGACATTGGATGCCAAATTCAGTATTGTTTGCTCAAAATTGATATCGGTGGAGGTTTTTGGCTACAATGTCCTTCTGATGTGTCCGGACGTACCAATTCGCAGCCGAACGACCAAACGAGGTTTTAATTGATGTAGTGTGCTTGATCTGACTTCTTCAAGTGATTGTAGGCCAAAGAAGGAACTCTCTCGGCCGTATGGTCCTGATGCCTGTGTTTCAAGGACTTTCGGCTAGAGGTCACCGGATCCTCGAATACGTTTACTTTTTGGGTGAACTCAAATGTTCAGGTGACGGACGAGAGATCTATTAGATGAAGATACTCACAAATCACTGTGAAAATGAAGGTGAAACAAACTCGGTTGTAGAATCTTTATGAAGTGATGTGTGTAGACAATGAATCGCATCAACCTAATCTGGACTGGCCGAAAGAGATCAATGGACGAGAATTATATGTTAAAACTACTCCTAAGTGCGATAAATGAAGTACGATAAATGAAGTGTATGTAAAGTAAAGAACAAGAAATTAAAGTGCGAGAATATAAAGAACAAGAAAATAAATTACGAGAAAGTAAATAACAAAACCAAAGTAAAACTTAAGAAATAAAATTAGCTTATAATTTGAAAGAAACGATAGAGTACCTAACGATAGAGAGATAAGTTTGTATGAAAAGTTGTATATTGATTTTGTGTGTGGTGCATTACCCTTTACAAATGAGCTACAAGGTTCTATATATACAAGTCAAAAACCCTAACTAGCTTGTTTTCCACGTAGTGAGATACCCTATTTCCATTTGGGTTTGAAATTTACATAAATATCTTGATATGACTTGATCCTCCAACATGCTGGTGCTCAGAGTCTTTGATTCGATTATAGTATTTCCTTGTAGAAATCTCTTTCAATTTAGGTTCTGCCGAGCACTAAATCTTCTTTTTAGGCCGATCTTGTTTTGTCCAAACCAATTGTATTGTCCAAACTTCTAGCAGTTCGTATTCAAATAATACAAACCAACTGTCTTAATCACACCATATATCCCCATTTGACTGTATGACCGAACTACTTGCTCTCAACTAAACCAACTCTCTTGGTCAGGTTATCTTTCTGGCTACACTTTCACTCTTGATCCATTTGGCCACATTATTTTTCTAGTTATATTTTCACTCTCGGTCTGTTTAGCCACATTATCTTTTCGGCTATACTTTCACTCTCGGTCCAAATGACTGAAACCATCAAACTAACATAATTTAGCAATTTGTACCCATTGTCAAATTTAGATGCAAACAAGTATTACTTTATGTGCTTATTTAACATAGATTTAAGCAATTTGCTTCATATAATTTTCAAAAGAATATATATATATATATATATATATATATATATATATATATATATATATTAAAGATGATCAAAGGATTTCACTCTTACCCTAATGGTAACTCGAACTTATGACTTCGTTAATATGTAGTGAATACGCTTACAAGTGCGCTATAACCACTTCGTTATAAATTTTTTTATAACTCTTTTATTTTATGTTTTTAGAATCTGAGTCGTGTCGGATCTTAAGTTTTTGAGATTTGTTGTGTCATCGTGTCGCGCCGTGACGTAACACCAAGTTGGTGTGCGTGTCTGTGCAACATAGGCTAAGATCGAGAAAGAGGACAACTTTTGTGTGATTCAGCTATCCAATTCAATTTTTAACGTAGTAAGGGCATTTTAGGTAGAAAGAAAAATTCAGGTGATGAGTTTGGATCAGAAAATAGATTTGGATGTATAAAAAATATTAGGTAAACTTATGAGGAAGAAAATGTTCAAAGATTTTCATGAAATTTACTAAAATAAAAAAACATGAGAATTAATTTATGATCCTTTGCCTAGTTAAGGACATAGTTTATGATTTACTTTTTTCTGTTACAATAGTTTATGATTTACTTTGAGAACATATCAAGCCATTATCGGATTTTCCTATTCTGCCGATCTCATTTCCTTACTAATCTGTCCAATCATTTACCTTTTGGTTACTATAGCTGGATATTTCATTAATTTTCGTAGAACTAAATAGAATGTTTTGTACTAATCAAATATTTGACTGGTATAAATTACTATAGCTAGAGATACATTATAATATATAAATCGGTTGGACCGTTGAAGAGGAAAATGAAACCCGAAAATTTCTAAGACCAGGACTTGGTATAAAGTTATAAACCATCTTCGAAACAGAGCCTCTTCTTCAACCAAAAACCCCGAAACAGAGTCCTCCCAGTCCAAACCAGCTTTCCTTGTACCTGATCTTTCAAACACTCAGAAATATAATTATATGGTTTTTAGCGATCTGTTTAGATCAAGGGTTTATAGTAATGAATCTGATGAAGATCTTCGCTTCTCTTCTAGTCTCTCTCCCAGTTCTCATCACTCTCTCTCTCTCTCTCTCTTGTTCTTCGCGTTCCGATCAAGGGTTTAGCAGACGCAAGGACTTTAGAAACGCCTTCGTCTTTGGTTACCACGTCTTCGAATATTGAAGTTTTCCAAAGACCAGCATCTCCTGTCTCAAATATCACCTCGACGAATTCAGCAGGTAACGTATTTCATAACAGCTCAAATCTTTATTGATTCTTCTGGAAATCATAGCAGTTTTATGGTCTAAAAATCTGAAATATATCGTTTTACGTATCGAAATGTTATTCGTGTTTGAGATTTCATATCATGGTCATGTATCTGATGTTGATGTGGCGCGATAATGATGCCAGGGAAGGTTCTGATTTCAACCCTAAGAATTTTCACGATCTGGGTTCACATATATGTTCCTAGTGTGCAAAAATGTACCTAAAATTGTGTGAAAAATTGAAACAAGGGGGCTCAAGTTGGTTCTTGAAGATAGGGACTAAGTTATAATGTCAATGACAAAAGGAAAATACTTGGGTCCGATCTAGATCAGACCAAATAGTTCGTTCGATCTTCTCAAAATGTATTTTTAACAACATCAATCGTAATCTTAACCGTTCAATAGTTGAATTAACCAATGAAGATCATCTATACAAAAAATCAATGTAAAAAAAGATTGTTTGCTCGGCCGAATGCATCGAACAAAATGAATAGATTATCATAAAAGCTCAGAAACTGTCCATTTGGTTTGAAGCATTCGGGCAAGTAAACAATCTTTTTTTTTTACATTCTGCTGAAACACAGTAAATCTGTCCCTTCTGGGAAACAACTTCGTATGAACTTTGTGATGAGTTCGGAAGAACTGGAATGAAAACTTTACAACAATGGAAATCTTGTTGGGTCTAGTTTCCAACGGTTTTCGCTGTTCATTCATATCCATCTAGACGAGAGAGTTATGAATGTTTTAGTGCGCAAAGGTCAAGCTACACGGAAATCACTGATAATTCGGTATTCTGTGTCTTATGAATCCTTTATGACTAAGACGATTGGATCATCACCGGTCACTCATGGACACGGTTGATTGATGCTTCATAGCACTATGATCCAAGTCACATATGCTCTCTATGTGTTAACAAGCAATCGAACCTTGATATATTTAAGAACATACAAGCCAACGATATTGTGAGAATGAAATTGACTTTTGTTTATAACTCTCATGAGCGCTAAGAGCATCATGGAGAGAAGCATGAGTAAAACTGAATATATTTAGGACATGGTCTCACCACAAGGATGGTGATAGCACCATGGTTGTAAACGGCAACCCCGGGCGACATTTGTGGTCCCCTATGCGTGGTTCCACCGGACTTAACACATAGAGTTTTTGTTATTTGGCAAAGTTTTGATGAGACAACACCATATGCATCATCAGACATGACGACACGTGATACAAGGGGAAGTGTCATAGGATATATGATCCATATGTGTGTCTTGGTATATGTCAAGACTATAGGTCTTATGTTACCTCTTTGTAATAGGAAAGCTATATGAGTTTATCTCAATATGTAAGGGAATGACCAAATGTATGTCAAGTGAAACTTTATAAATAGAGTTTCTTCTATCATATCAATACAACAACAATAAACACGATTACATTCTCCCACAATAATTCCAAAATTTTGCTTTTTTAAAGGTGAGATAATTTTTGGATAATTTTTCTTTAGTAGGAAATTATTAAATATATACATGATCGGTTTGCTCATCTCAAGCATATTACCAGATCCTAAGAAGGAAGCAACAACAAAAACAAAACAAACATAACATGTCAGCTGGTTTTTAGTTTCAGAAAAAGAAAAATAAAAAGGTTCTTTCTTCAAATGTTCCTTTCAATATTTGTAAGCTTTGCTAAAGATATTTTGTCGACGCCTTATTCCAAAAGGAAAATATATTCGAGAAAATCCGACAAGGTTTCCGGTATTCTATATATTCCTGAAAAAGAAAGGAAAAATTTTCCATTGTAGGTATATAACTAACCACATCTTACTCCACCTCCTCATACACGGACAGACGGTGGTGCTATGACCACGAAAGACGAATATATATAGTTGCTGTATGCCAGGGTCACTTTTGTTCCCCCCGGAATTAATTAGTGTGAGATATCACGTGATTAGCAGTTTATTTTTATTTTTTTAATTTTAAAAATAGTAAATTATATTTTAGTTATCATCTAAATTTTATTTTATAAATATATCTTTTATATATTATCTTACACATTTAAGAATAAATATTAATAAATTAGGACAAATTAATGTCCATATATCATTTGTCATTATATATTTTACAGAACTACCCTTCATTACATATTCAATTATCTGTTGATGTGGCACGCTGCTACTGCCGAGATGAAAGGTGTTACTGCCGGTGATATTGTAATTTTTTTTCCAACAATTCTCTTATGCTGACGTGGCGTGCTGCTACTACCGAGTTTAAAGGTACTATTATCGGGTCGGAAGGTGCTACTGTTGGCACTATTTCAATTTTTGCCTGTAATTATTTGATGTTGTCGTACTGTTACTGCCCGACTCTGCTGCTGGTGCACTGCTACTACTAGATACTGATGCTAGCACGCTGCTACTGCCAACTCTGATGTTGTCGCCCTATTCCAATTTTTTTCGGCTATTATTTGATGATAGAAAGACGTGTTACTACAACGAGAGATTGTGATGCTATTACCTTGTCGACAAGAGGCTGTGTTGCTACTACCTTGTCGACCAAAGGTTGTGCTACTGCTTTGTCATCTAGAGGTCGTGCTACTACCGTGTCGACTAGAGGTTGTACTAATAACCTAGCAACCTTATACGGTTAACTGAAACCTGTTACTACCGACATTGGATGTCACTTCTACTAACTAGAATTTCAAACGATACTGTTACTGTTAAGAAAAATGATGCCTTCTTAAACACAATCACATTCTATAACTAGGTCTCAGATTCTTGAACCTAAACAACCTCAAGTTGTCTTCAATTCCCTTCAGAGCAAACAAATGAAAGAAGACGCAACAAACCAACAGTAACAGTAGCACGTATCAACATGTATCAATAGCAGCACCATTACCTTTCATCTCGCTTTTGTGATTCTCTAATGAATCGCGCCACCACCTCATAGTAGTTGATTAAGAGCATGACCAATTACAGAGTCCAGCCAATCGTTGCCATTGAAAGCCTCTAAGACCATAGTTTTTACGGCGGATCAAGTTTGGGGTCCTCGTAGATCTGAGGCGAAGATTTCTTCGTGTAAGTAGAGAGAGTGATAAGGCTTGATTAGATCTTGAATAATAATTTAGACGATCGACTATGTGCGGGTCGATCCATATTTGATTCTCGACGACGAATCTGTGAAGACGTTGATTAACTTGACTGTGAGGGAGGCTACCATGGGTCTGACCGGCTCAGATTTTTTGATTTTCAGTCAATTGTGTCAGCCTTTAATGTTGTACAGATTTAGAGAGAGAAAGATGAATGTTCAGATAAGCTTTAAGGGAAAGAAGATGATGCATATAATATGGTTGTGAAAGTTAGATCATTTTGGTCATTTTATGGTCAAAATTTGGATTGGATCTAATACTGTAGGTTTTGATTTTAGTCTGGTATCTTAATTTGTTTAAAAAACTTTAAAATTGAGGAAGAAAATATTATGTCTAAGCCTTTTAGCATAAAGAGAACTTTGTGTCTAGGCCTCAACTAAACATGTGTTAAATATAAAAAAAATAATACTCATACAAAACTATAAACTATCTATATTAGCTGTAATTTTTCATTATATTCTCACCGGAGAACCAATCCGGTAGCCTTAACATTTGTTTTGTCCTTCCCATAAAAAATGGAGACCGCTTGACAAATTTATAATAAAGAACTCATCACTAACAAGAAAAGTTTGTGTAAATTTAGGTCTTACAAGAAATCAAAAGCAAAAGTTTAACAGACCTAAACCATCATTATTACAAAACGAAGCAATGTAACCAATTGTCGACCTACATAGTTGGCCAAAACCTGGGTGATATCATAGACAAAGCTTTAATTATACAATCCATAGAGATCAGTTTGATAAAATTCTATACGAAGGGAAGGCACAGAAGTGGTGTGGTTTGTTTTAATTCACTATCAAACATTAAGAAATTAAAATAAACATCATCAAGATAACCTAGATTCACCATCGAAAATAAAAAAGATAACCTAGGTTAGGTTAGTAGTGTCATATACTTATTATAAATAGAAGATAACGAGAGCTGGGTTTTACAAATATCTTCTTACATACGGGGTATTAATGTAAATTGACTAATCATTTATTAAATCTGGAATAATGCGCAATCAGGTAGAAAATATAATCTTAATCATTGTAGCGAGTGGGCCAGGTGACACAGAGAGGCCAGATTATATTCGTCTTTTGTGGTTGCAAACAGACAAGTAGTAGCAGATGGCAGGTGGCAACCAATAAAGTCATATCCCTGTAATGGAAAATTTTACAATTCCATTTATGGGGTGATTTTATTAATTACCAATAATAGAAATAACCTCCTCGAATGGCGTCAAATATCCTTGCCCACCTATTGGACGAACCCAGCCTTCCTAATCTAAAGTGACCAATGACAACAACCCCTCCACCCACTTCCCCCACCCGCAAACCTCCTCAACGCGCCTTTCTTGTGGAGAAGCCTAAGGGGGTGCAACTCACGCGAGAGTAGAGTAACGCGTAAGTGGGAAAGAGGGGACGGGCTTGCTGAATCCAAACGACGTCGTATCCCAAGGCGGCCCCACGTTAAGCTTTTGATTCGGCATAGCGACTGACACCTAGTGGCCATTGGATGCGTTGCGGGCCCCATGGACACCAACTTAGGGGCTAGGCTACTATCGACCACGGCCCTACTGAAACCGTACAAAGAAGGAAGAGAGAAAAAAATCTAAGCGTAACCCATACCAAATAATCTCTCATCGTCTCTGTCCTCCCTTTACTTAAGCCAGCTGATCTTGTACTCCCTCACAGCTGCTCTCTCTACTAGTGCAGTAGCAGCTGCGGTGAGATTCAGAGATTCCAAGAGTGAGAGAGAAACAGAGTGATACATATATTTATGGAAGGCAAAGGTAGTGCTGAGGGTTCTTCTGTTATGAATCGAATAATGCTCAAGTACCGGCCGATTGCGCCGAAGCCCTTCACCGGAGGCATACCATCGGATAAGCTCCCCAAAAGAACCAAGAGGAAGTACGTTAGGTCGGTCAAGAAGCATAGTGAAGGAGAAAACAGGAAAGAGGAAATGACTAAGGGTGACCAGCAGCGCGTGGAGACACTGCAGCTGCTGCCTCAGATGACTGATGATAGTGGCAGCAGCGGCACCGACTTCTCCAAGCACGGTGGCGGATCTAGCTCTGAGGTTGATGCTAGGAGTGTCGGGGATAGTGATCATTGGCTGAGCTTGAGTCTAAGCGGAGGAGCCAGAGATCCGACGACCGCTCAAACCCTTGTAAATCCACAGCCAAGATCTCATTTTCTCGGCTTGGGATTAATGTCTCAACAGGGGAGGCAGCAGGTTGAGGACGTGTCAGATCCGTCGGCGGTGATGGATCAGATGGGAGGAGTTGAATCGTGGGTGACGGTGGAGTGCGTGAGAGGGACATGCATGCCGGCTCCGACTTCTTTTCAAGGGTTTGGTTTGTCCGAGACAATGAGAAGATTGGAGAGCGACACGTGTCCGGGGTTCATATCGGACGGTTGGAACAGAGTGCAGTGGCTCAACGGAGCTTTTAGGAGGATGGTGATGATGACGAGGCAGCAGCAGCTATTGCCGGAGCTAACGGTGTGGCTATGGATGGATGAGGAGCTGCCGTACACGACGAACTACACGGCGTTCACTTGCCAAGTGAAACTGAAATACACGGTGGTGGAGTGCCAGAACAAAAGCAAAAGCTATTACTCGCAGTTGTTGTCTTGTGATCTGTGGAGGGTGGACGGCGGAGGATTTGCATGGAGGCTCGACGTTAACTCCGCCCTCACCCTCGGCGGCTGAACCAACCAAATTCCGTCACATCCCGATCAGGTATTATTTATAGTTAAATGTTAAACATAAATCCATATTTGGTAAGTTGCTATCCACGAATCAATCTGCTTCTTTAGGGATAGACAGTGAGGACTAGGCACACGTATATGATTTTTACGCTACCTTTCCAACAAGCAATAAGTTAGATTTTTTAGTTTCTGTTAACACCACTAATGTCCTTTATTTTGTTTTTGTTGTTGTTGCCAGGTAATATAAATGTGCATGATAAAAGAGGAAACTCTGGAGTACTGGTCTAGTGTATGAGTCCCTCTGTGCGTAAATATGCGACCCCCATTATTATTGTTTACTGCTCAGCTAACCATCTGGCTCGTCGTTTTGACCAAAATGAAAAAATACAGAGACAAAAACCCAGATTGGGTGGTTGTCTAGATGGCATCAGACCTTGGTGGCGGTAAATATTAAAAGTAAAAAAGCTACATGATAAAATGTAAAAAAAATGTGGCAGAGTTAGATGAACCAGTCTAACTGTGTATTAACAAAAGCATATCTGGGATAAGGTTTAACTGGTACCTGTAGAGTTCATATATGCACTCTGGATAGGCGTGGCGATTCGGAATTTATATTAGATTAGACAAGTCCAAAATGAGTTGGACAGAAAATGATCGAGTCCTACGAAGTATTGTGGTGGAGGATAGTTAAAGATTAAGATGTTTATAAACAATCAAACATTTAGAAAGATACGAAGTTTTTTTTTACTGAAAGACTGCTAGTGTTATTAGATGGAGATACTTATGGGATGGAGAATTGACTCCCGGCCGGGGGTCAAAATCATTTTCACCAACTACTTTCTAGGTTGATAAAGTCTACCAAAACTTGTTGGGATCAATTGCTTTAAGATTGAGATATCTTGTGATGAGGTTAAGGTGGTCTTTGTCACTACATACTACACTACTTAATAAAGTATTTTAAAAACTTAATAGGGATCAATTCCTTATGATTAGATAACTTGTGGCGCATGAGGTTTAGGTTATTATTTTTTGTAGTTTTTGGTAGAAAAGTTATGGTTGAACTTGAAGGATGACTGTTGGCCGACGTTGTTGCGTCACTCTTGTTTTTATGAGTCTATCATTGAATTTTTAGTATATTTCAAAACAACTATTAGTCAAATAAAATATTTTGGACAAAAAATAACTGTATATCAAGCATTTGGCGTGATCTTTCAACAATAACTCGTTTTTAGAATATATTGTTTTCATTATCTTTTTTTTCCAATTTGACACGTGTTTGAGCTTATTTCATCAGTTGTAATTCTTTAGCTTCAGAATCTCATATTCGAGCAAGAGAAATCTCTTATCTCTTAAAAAAATACGTGTCCTTTTGAAAATGTTCTAAAAAACGGCCTAGGTGGCGCCTATTTTGGTGATATCAGCCTATTTTGGTAGGCTGCCTAGGCGGGTCGGGTTTAGGCTGCTGGGCTGTGTTTTTTTTAATCTTGAAAACAAGGAAAACAAACAGACACCGCTCTCTCTATTCAATCCTGACTCTCCATTTCTCTGTCTCTCACAATCTCACTCGACTAGCGACTCTTTGACGTCATCTATCGGCGGGGATGCACGACAGCGATGCACGGCGGCAATGCGTGCTCGTCTACGGCGACCTCGCACGACGGCAAGGCTTCTAGTCTTCCTCACTTTCTTGGCAAGGCGGGCTTGCCTCGGTGTTTGTTAGTCTGAGTTTTGTAGTTGGTTTGTTCATTGAATTGTTGATTTGATAATTGTCTCCAACACCCATGCATCTTCTAGTTTCTTCATTAGTTTCTATGCATTTTCATTATTTTCAGTCATTATAATGCATATATTTTAATTATATTTATTTTATTTTTATTAAAAAAAAATATAATCACAAATCCAATTATCCCCGATTAAAAGTTTTTCCAACAAAACAAAACACTTGTGAGTAAAGACAAAATTAAGTTATTGAGAGGAAAAAAGTGTGGATTGTAAATATGAAAGTGTAAATTTCAATATAAGACATATGGTTCATTTCACTCTTTTTGGTGTCCTTTGGTCAAGGAGATAAAGCCTTGGGAAAAGAAACTCAATCTTTCATAGTGTTTGGGATACAAAAGAAAATAAAACATGCATTAACCTCAATCAAAGAAGTATAGAAAATATGGTTCCTTTCATGCCCCTAAGGATTAATCTCTGCCTTTTCTTTGTTTCATTATATTCACTTTTCATCTATTACTTGCACTAACTATCCAATTTTTTAAAAAAGTTATCTTTTTTATTGGGAAGAGGTACGGTAGCATGTCACCTAGCTAGGTTATGTTTGCAAGTTAGTAACACACACTCCCAGTGAATATCCGACCGAGGCCCGTGAGAGTATCTCAACAATCAGATTAATCTCCCGTCGCATGCAGACGCACAAACTTGAAAGCCTCTTCTGTTGGTCACAAACTGGTTGGAGTTCGGACGTACTTGAACTCTATATATTGGAGTTTCATACTATGTAGCTCGGCCAACTTTACAACATTTGGTAGTCTTGTCCAACTTTTCTTTGTTTCCCTTGGTTATCAAACATCAAATAGAATTCATTCATCTATCTGGTGGCTTCATAAGTCTCTCCTTACCACCTTCTTGGTCTTTATAAGCTTGTATGTGAGCTATGATGGAGCTCTCACTCTAGACATCTACCTAGGTAGCTGTCTTTGGCGAGCTCTCTTTATGGATCTATTTGCCGAGCTCTCTCTATGTAACCTTTCCTAGCTCTCATCAAGCCTTGGAACTTTACCAGATTCATCTCTTTTTGTAGGTCTACTAGTAGTTAGCAATAAGCAGCTGATATATATGGTAGCCGTTATGGATACTTTTAAGCGTTTTAGTTTTTGTTTATAAAGAAGAGAAGCTCTAGTCCTCTTAGATTGAACTCTAGAGTTCTCCTCGTTTGAACTTGATAAAGTAGTCTGGGGTTTACATCCAAAACCAATTGGTTTTAGAGAGAAAGAGTATCTCAAACCCTTATAAGACCACAAACAATGTCTCATTTTCTCGATGTGAGATTATATCTCAACACGTCCCCGCATGTGTGGTGAATTTTCAAGCCTAACACATAAACAACATTTGTGATGACGTGAAGTGCGTATGACCGATAATGCTAACACACATGGACGTGGGTAACCTGCTCTGATACGATGATAAAGTAGTTTGTGATTCATATCCAAAACCAATTGACAATGGAGAGAGTAACTCAAACCATTATTAACCCACGGACAATGTCTCATATTCCTGATGTTGGATAGATATCTCAACATGTTCCCGCACGTGTGGCGAATTTTCAAGCCTAACACGTGGACAACATTTTAGGTTGATGTGGAGTTCGTGTGGTCTTTAGGCTTCACACTTAGATGTGGGTAACCTCCTTTAATATCACGATAAAGTAATCTAGGATTCACATCTAAAACCAATGGCTATAGAGAGAGAGAATCTCAAACCCTTATAAGCTCACATACAAAGTCTCATTTTTCCGATGTGATATTATATCTCAACAGCGGTAGTTTGTTATTTCACACACATCTACTTTAATGTAGTTCTTTGTTAATGTTGTGTTCTCTTTTCTCTCATGCCATATGAGATAAGGAAGAGATCGTTGTGTCTGTTGTTCCTAAATTGGTCATATTAATTAAAAAAAAAAGGCAGCTTGATCCTTGTGATAACCCTATTATAGAAAGGTTACTCGGGTCGCTGTCAAAAAGAGTTTGGTTTAGATATTCGAACAAAATTTGATTTTGCTTAACAGAGCTTATAATGTCTCTTTTGTTGCCAAGTTGAATTGATCAGATATATATATATATATATATATATACCACCATAAAATAAATGAAAATGAAACTATATTTATAGTACAAATATATATATATATATATATATATATATATATAATTTTATTGAACGTTTCATCAGTGAGGACTGAGGAGAAAGCTAGAAATACATATTTATGATTCATGTTACAAAAAATTGCTGCAATTTCTTGTTCTTATTGGGTGTGCTATAGTATGGAATCGACATGCACATGCATTACTCATTGATCTAATCTTTCATGTTTTCAACAACTTTGTAGTGCTTATTGGTACTTCTCTTTACCTGCTGTTTTGAGGGTTTTCAGCTTTATCTATACAGCTCCCATCATGATCAATGTAATATCGGTGAGGAATGAAAACTAAATGTGCATGCATGGGCACCTTGCATAACTTGCTTGTGTTTTAAGTCGTTTGGGGAGGATTGTCTCTGCTTGACTTAGTTTTGGTCATTTGGTGGATCTAGC
Source organism: Comarum palustre (assembly GCA_951800085.1). Classification (NCBI taxonomy): domain Eukaryota; kingdom Viridiplantae; phylum Streptophyta; class Magnoliopsida; order Rosales; family Rosaceae; genus Comarum; species Comarum palustre. Next base: position 3,144,200 of record OX637584.1, on the reverse strand, counting down.
TTGTCTGTTGTATCCGTTACATTATATTGACACAATGATTTTCAAAATAATCAGGTTTTTTTTCTTGATTATATACTGAATCTTGTCCTCTATAATTCTGCAGTTTGTTCAGGTAGCGATGGAATGTTCATATATGTTAGGGTGTTGTATTTTCGTATAGATGGATGAGGCTTTCAAGAATCTGAAGAAACGGTTGAAAAAGTGAGTACTCCATCATGAAATAAACGTATGTATGTATGCTATGTACGTGGTAATAAGGAAATGCCGATTGATGAATAGTTTCCATGGCAAGCAGCAGCCAGATATGGAGAGAGCAAGTTAGCTAGAAAGTGGAGTCTTGATTGTTGAAGGGCTTGACTAGTTTATGCTGGAAGGGCCCGAGCATGTAGATTGCTTGATTGAGTTATTGAGTGGTGTAGTAATTGAAGAAGACATCTGGGATTTCAGGGAAAATCCATACGAGTCTGTTTCGAATATCTGTATTATCGATCTTCTGCTTGTTTTCCGTTTTCCTTTTTCCTGTATTTTTTTAAACATTTTTTCCCTTTTTAATCTTCACGTCCAGCAGCCAGCACTCCTTGAGTGTCTGCAATCCCAGTTCCCAGTCCGGTATCAATTTATGCATGCCATTCTTTTCTGCTTCTTCTTTATTGAGATCTACTGCAGTTCATCCATATTTTCCCTTCAATTATCCTACCAGAACAGACCAATTATTTGTCATTTTGTTTTGCCATCTTGTCTTCATTTTCAAAACTTTTTGTTAATTTGAGTGGATCGAGCAAGTGAAAACCTGACACTAACACTACTAGAACGGTGCCCATTGCTCACTGATCCTTCTGGCACCCTTTGCCTGACCTCCATTATTAGATGGGTTTGCATTAAGATTCAGTTTTTGAATATCCTTCGGTGAATGCTCAACCGATGAAAGATCTCCCGCAAGCACACAAAATTCGACCAATGACTGCGTCAAATTTCCTGGAATTTTAATTTGGTGGTAAAAATCACAAGGGCAGAGTTTAATAGTATCTTCTGCACCATTTTTAACAACTTATACTAGTCTCCCCAAAAAAATAAGAAAAATGAAAATCAACACTTGTTATTGACAACAAAGAATACTTGCAAACTGATCATGTTTGATGCCATAAATATATAATGTTATTAACTTGTTATTCGAACCTGTCGCAGTCTCTCGAAAAGAGAAGGAAAAATGAAAATGAACAGCGTAGGATGTTGCGGGAAGAGAGTACGAGGAGCAATTCACAATTAGGGAAATAACTAACTAACACATATATATCAGTTTTAAATAGACTTGTAAATGAATCGGATCTGTAATAAAAATTTTAAATCTAGATCTGACCTGTTACCCGACGAACATTTTACAAAATTAAGAAACTTTTTGCTGAAATCGAACCTTGAAACTTACCGATTGAACTGCGAGGTAGTCACCACCTGGACTGAACACAGTGTGCGACACTAATAGCATACGAGGAATGGCGTGAACGTATTAACCTCGAATCTATGCGCTATTTACAATTTTACCTTTTTTGTTGGACTACGGAGCTCGTTACGGGATAAAAACAATGGACTCGTTATTTTGTTTGAATTATTCGGGTTGCCGTTAGCTTAAAATTACATTTTACAATTTCTCAAAAAAAAATTACATTTTACAAAAGGAAAATGACAAAATTAAACTTTGAGACCGTGTTCGGTATTGTTCTACAAAACAGTTCTGTTTTACAAAACCAAAAACGTGAGTAAAACGCATTCGGCTATCGAACTCCAGAAACTTGGAATACGGTCTACCAAATACAACTCTTAATGAGTAAATTTGGAAAACGTCTATGCGGACGTTCTCACTATTTTTAAAGAATACGGAAGAGAGATCACAACAAATTTTAACATAAATAGTTCTTTATGTTGAATTATAAAATCTTTGTTTGTATAAAAGATCTTTTAGAATCTTTTTTTATATAAAATATCTTTTATATATTTCTATTCCTATAAGGACACATCTTGTAAAGTTATATGTGAACCTATAATTAGAATGAATAAGAATGTGAAGTTCTCATGAATACCTTTCTTCTTGGTATTAGAGCCGAAAACCCTGAATTGAAACCCAAAAATCCACCATCACCACCGAAATCGTTTCCGCTGCACCCGAAATCCAAAAACTTGATATCTGAAATCTGCAAATCATGAAAGATATGATTCCAAATCTTAATTATGGAGAAGGAGCCGCACCAGATCATCAAGTAACGTAAGATCATGGATTAAATATCTGAGTTCCTACAACCCTTATGGAGACACAACCTGTCATTACTTTTGACTTCAACAATGTTAACTCGTCTTATTTCAGAGGTAAAAGGAGGTCTAGAAAGAAGTTTGTGACTTTTGTTGATGATTTCTTGAAGAGAAATCTCCCTGATCATGAACACCAGAAAAAGTTAGTTCGTTTTTTGGTTCTGACAAATGTTCCACCTTCGAGTGACTATACAAGTTATCTTGATGGCTTACTTTAGAGTTATCGTCCACTCACCATATCAGTAGAAACATATGACGCACCTAACCGTCAATTTATTAAGTTCTTACATAAGATGTTAACGGATAGGGAGGGGCTGAATAAATGAATGAATGGGTATAGAAATTATGGTGATAAGGGTTCTTCTTTCAATAAGGATCTGAAGCTGGATTTGGAGCAAAGTTATGCATACATTCACAGAGTCCACAACAATTGAATGTTGCACCTTGCAGCTGTGAGACCCCGAAATTTTAATTTAATTTTCCGACACACTTAGGGATTAATTCCGATTACTTTTCAGTACGTCATCAATTTCGTCTAACGTTTTTACGTTAAGACACGCGTCGCCACATGCGTGAAAGTATTTACGGAGTATTTTCCGGCACTTCACGTAATTTTTCGTACGACTTTTACGTTTAAATTCGATGTTTGGTTATTTGAAATGAATTTTCGAAAATGGTTTTGGTTTTGAAATTATTTTGGGAATTGGGATTGAATCGTGGCCGTTGATTCGATCGATGAATCGTGGCCACTCGTTTTTCTTTAAAACCCTAACTCTTTCCTTTTCTCCTTATCTTTCATTTTCTCCCCTTTCCTTTCTTCACTTTCTCTTTCCATTTTCCTGCTTTCCTTTTCGAGCCACAGCTCTCTCTCTCCTTCCTCTCGACAGCAGCCGGCCAGCCACTCCACCGGCGCGCGTCGTGTCTCACCGCCACTCCCATCAGCCTCGCCTCGCCCCGGCGACCTCAACTAGACCACCAGCGCCGCCCAGCAACGAGGAGAAGAACCGGATTCACTGTGCAGACTGGATCGAAGAGAACCAAAGGGTTTGAGGAGCCAGGTCACTCCCAGGCGCCACCAGGAGCTGCCCAGGAGCTAGGAGGAAGGAGGACTTTTTTGACCGTTGACTTTTTGACGGTTGACTTTTTTGACCGTTTACCGTTGACTTTACTGTTGACCGTTGACTTTTACTATTTCAAAGTTGACTTTTAACTTATACCGTAGAACACCTATTTTACGTTTTCGAACACTACGGTTAAACGTTTTAAAGACTTTTAGTTTATAAACGTGGCAAAACGACGTAAGTATTGAATAAGAAATAATCCCGACTTCTCGTCGGTTCGAGAATCGGAGTGTCAAACAAGTCAAACCCCAGTGTCAGAAAGATAAACAAAGAATGTTTATCAAGTCTTAGTCGTAGATAGTAGATCCTCGAATTAACTATACATGACTATCATTGTTATCTCACCCACAGACTCAGGAGCTCGTCTACGCAGGCTTCAGGAGGACCAGGAGTTGGAGCGCAGCCAGCTGTACCATCATACCAGGTAGTAGGGGGAGCACGCCCAATGGGTGAGCCGAAACCCTCTTGGGTCGGCGGCTCTTTCACTTTATATTTATTAAATACTGTTGCATTGTTTTAAGCTTGACCACACGCTTCTTATAGCACTTGGTGTGTGTGTGTGAGTTTTGGATCGAAAAGTAGTACCGTCGTCCTGATTTCCGGTGCTTGGCCTGAGAGCGACGGGACCTAGTATTCTAGCACTCCTGCGGTGTCAATGACCGTAAACCTCCGGAGGGGCTATGCCCTGTTTATTTCATTCATTTATCCCGCTTACGCTCGTCTCGTACAGAGTAAAACGTGACGTAAGTGTGACCTGCTATTTGTTGGGCGTTAGCTGGAAATGGACGCTCTCGCTATTCTGCGCACTCGGGCGCTTAGATAGTTGGCCCCGGTTTGCAGTGAAGACAAACCCGGGATTTCGGAAGCTCAGATCCAGAAAGTTCTTTCATGTGTGGTCCCATGTTTTACCGAGCTTTGTGTGCGTGGCGTGCATTTACTTTTCCACATGCTCTTTCGTACTTACGAGTACCTACATATATATATACGAAATGTTTTCTCATGGGTTTTAAACCCCGACTTGGATGGCTTTGGCCCCATTTGGGTTAGCGAGGACGAGTTGCTCACCTCTACATCTTTTCAGGTCTACAACACCCATCACTAAAGGAGCTGGACTAGATCGCGGAGCGTCGACGGTTATCGTGCACTTCCGATTTCGAGGACTCCCATTCTGGTGTGGTTTCCATGTTTCATGATTTCCGTATCTTTGATGTTGTTATCTGTTGGATACTCTGAGACATTATTCGGGCCCATTGTTTCGAGACTTTTTCTTGTACTATTTCTGTCTCGGGTATTTTTCCATTATCTTCCGCTTGTAAAACATTTGTATGCTACTCTGTGTATTTGTCATTCCGTATTTGTCATTAATATTATCATTCATGTGTTGTATGTTTCATTCATAGCCTTGTGGTTTCGATCCGGAGGGTCATCAATACGTCGAAAGACGTATTGATGCCTCGCCTGATCGGGATTACGGCGGTTACCGTCGTGTTTCGGGACCGAGAATAGTCCCCGGGATGCGACAGCAGCTGCACTTGAGGCCACAGCCATGGCACATGAACCTTATTACTCAGGGAGAGTTTCAGAGTCTTCCCTTCAGGGGAGAGCAAGCATGTAGGAAATCCTCTGAATATAGACGAATTTGAAGAGTTTGAGAACCTGGACTCGTATCAGGGCGCATGGTTTAAGGATGAAGATAATGTCCTAGAAGATGTTGGCTTGTTACATGCATCTGGACCAGTACTGGTTGTTAAGTCTCCAGACATATATGGAAAAGTGAAGTGTAGGATCTGTTTAGAAGCCTGTGCAATCCAGAAGATGAAGTCGGTTGGCTGTGGCCATCTTTTTGCTGTGAATGTTGGCAATCAAAAAGTTACGTTAAGGAAATGTACTAAAACGGAAACAAACCACAATTGAAATCTTTTCCATTTTATGAAACTTTCCATTTTTGGAAACTACTAATTTGAGAAACTTTCTATGAAAGAAAAGTTTCCATTTTGAGAAAGTTCCATTTTCAGAATAACGGTTTAGTAAATAATTGAAGTTCAACGAAGTTTGACACAGTTTGGTTAAATTGTTAAAGTGTTAATTTGTTATCGAAAATGATAACTGGAATTCTGGAAGTGTAAAGTTGACAATTTTAAGTAAAATTGGTGTTTCACGTAAATCAATAAATCGACTCAAAGTTAAAGAATTAGTTAATGTGATGCATTGGGTGTCCGTAGTAATTCAACGAATTACTATGTGACACCCTAACGTCAGATTAAAAATGGTTAAGGGAAGTTCTAAAGTTAAGTCGGACTTCCGGTAAATGAGCACAGAGTCGATAATCGGAAAAACAAGTTAAAAAGGTTAAAGAGTCAAAAAAACAAATTGGTTGGTCAACTTAGTCAATGTGGTCATTTTTGGTCAAACTATGAATGCTGTGGTCAAAATGATCGTTATTGTTTCTTCGTTGCTAAAGTACTCTATTTTGCAGTGAATTTTTGGACGAGGTAGCTTACGAGGTGACATCGGATTACCAAGGGGGTTCCTGGAAGCTTGGAGCTTACGTTAGGAACGGTTATTCCAGGTAGGGAAGCTAAACCCCCTTTGTTAGTGGTTTTACCTATATATGAAAGTGCATGATTTTGCATGCTCATGGTCGATGCCTCGGGAAAGTTTTTTTTTTATATTATATGTTAAATGATTTATGATTGGGCCAAGAAAACCCGAGGCTAGACGTAAATGATTTTTATGTGACGACTCGGATCGAAAAGTAGTACCGTTTTCCTGATTTTTGGTGCTTGGCCTGAGAGTGGCGGGACCTAGTATATAGTACTCCTACGGTGTCGATGACCGTGAAGCTCCGGATGGGCAATGTCCTGTTTATTTTATTTTCCTGCTTACGTTCGTCTCATACAGAGTTAAGCGAGCCGTAAGTGCGGTGTGTACTATCAATGATGTGTTGGACATTAGCTGTAAATGGACACTCTCGCTACTATTCATCTTCGAACGCATAGGTAGTTGGTCCCGATTTGCTGTATAGACAAACCCGGAATTCGGCCGCTTAGATCCGTGAAGCCCAGTAGGCTGTATTGTTCATTGAGCGCTCTGGCCCCTGTTTTAGCATACTGCACTGTTTTTCCCGAAAGATATAAAGTGATGATTTTATGTGTCAAAGTTTTTCTAAATGGTTTTATTTAGAGCTCAAACCATATATATATATATATATATGGTTTTATGGTTTTCAAACCTATCATTGGTGGGCCAATATGTGAGCACGTGAGGACGACGCTCACCCCTACAACAGGTTGTTTGCAAGTACTGTGTACTGTGACGGGATAAATAAAGAGAGCTGTGTTTGTGTGTGTGGAGCCTCATTCCTTACTCGATATTTGGTCTAAGTTGTACTCACTTTTTCGGTTTTACCCTTCGAGTCATTTACCAAAGTATTTGACATAAACAATAAAGGTGTCACCCTGAATTGTTAACCCTGTTTTATATTTTTATTGTTGTCGCTAAAGTTTTTAATTGACCCCTTAATTTTTTTACCTTCTGTGAAATTGGAAAAACTTTGATGAATATTTTAAGAAATTCTTGTGGTGCCACTCAAATTTTTAAAGTTGAATTTTATTTTACTTACTAAAAAGCCTACGACTTTAGGTTAATAAGTTGTTGGCACGTCCTTCGGACGTGTTGGCTTCTTATTGGCTTAAAATCGTGGCCATTGTAGTTTCCTCTCCATGGACGCTACAGGCACTCCACTCAATTCCTCTCATTTTCTGTTTCTGACTATACTTGTAAACCCATCTATCAATAAACTTAAGGGAAACTGAAAGTCAGTGCCCAGAGATTGGTGATACCTAGAAGTTATCAGACTTCGCCTCTCTTTTAACTTCGATTAGAGGCTCGCCTCTATCTCACCCTTCTGTTTGTCTGATGGAGTTTGTCTTTGTCTTTTATTTTATTTATAATAAAATTTTTAAAACGGTGACGTGACGTGTCGGATGCACGTCGGGGTATCGTCAACGTGTTTAGAAAGTCAAAATTTTTACAGACGCCACAAGGCACGTTGGGTCGTGTCCTTGCGTGTCGGATACTCCCACAGTCACAGTTTTTGGCATGTCCGTGCAACGAAACCCCAGAAGCAGAGCCAACTCTCTCAGTCGCTGCTCTACAAAGCCAGACACCGACAACCATAAAGACCAGAATCCGACCGTTGAGCCCAATTTAAATTCCAAACCTTCCCCGCCGACTTTAGATGATCCACTCTCTACTCCAATATCATCATTTCCTTCTTCTTCTTCTTCTTCCACTAAAGGGTTGGTGTTCGATTTAGGAGTGGAGATTTTCGTGGGACGGAGCAGGAGTTGGGTCTCCAGTTGTGAAGAGATTCCTCGGCGACGAGGAAGAGCAGTGGTACATGTGGTATCATGGCCGATCCGATTTGGATCCAAATTCGAATTCAATCGGATTAGCGGTTTCGAGCAATGGGGTTCATTGTAACCGAGGCAGAGTGGTTCAGTAGAGCCAAGATGTTGGTTTGGTGATGAGCGGCGGCAAACACTGGTGGGCGTTTGATACTTTAAGCATTAGGCCTTCTGGTCATGTCGAGCTCAAAGGTTAGAGCTTCAAGTGTTGTTTATTGGCTTTATTACGCTGGTTATAGTCCGGAGAAGGCGGAGATCACCGAGGTTTTGAATTGTTTGGAAAATCCGGAACAGTCCGGGGGGTGTTCAAGTCATTGCCTGGCTTGGCAATGAGCCAAGATGGGAGGCATTGGGCTAGAATTGAATAGGATCATCACAGTGGAGCTTTGTTTGATGTGGGGGTTGGAGTGGAATTGTTCTTTCATTGCTGGGTCTCATATCGTGTTTCATGAGGGGATCCCTTGGAATTGTTAGGAATATATAAAGGGTATTTCTGTCTTTTTATTAGCTTCCGCGTCTAGATTTTATAGCTTTGACTTCAATTTCACAAACCCTAGCCTCATATTCTGCTCGGGTCTTCTCAAATCGAAGAATCAGATCGGAGTCTCTGGGTGGGACTACTTGGTGTCCTTTCAAATCGAAGCATCTCGGATCGGCTTTTCTGCTGGTACTTCATCTTCTTCCTCCTCTCCCTCTACGTCGTCGTTTCGTTAGCTCCACCATTGGCGACCATGGAGAGCTTTCGCCCTCGTCAGAGAGCCTGCACGGTTCTCGGCGACGGCGCCTTGCCTACTGTCTGGGAGGATCGTCCCTCATCGGAGGTCAGAGCTCCGGCAAGTCGTCGGTGTTGGAGAGCATCGTCGGCCACGATTTTCTTCCCAGAGGATTAGAGATTGTGACAAGGAGGCATTTGGTGTTGCAGCAAGAGTATGCAGAGAGTATTGTTCAAGACATAGAAAACATGGTTGGTTCGTATATAGCAAAGCCTAACTGCATAATTATCTTGTGGCGCTTTTCTTAGAATCTTCTCCGTTTGGAGGCAACAACCAGCAACGGCTCTCCACCAACCGCACAACCTTCTGGCTTCCTCTTCCTCCACTGTGTTATCCGAATTGGTATGGTGAGCTGTGTTATATACTGCCTGTTATGGAATACTCTGTATATACCTTGGAGATCTATGGTGACATGGACATGAAACTGAAGCACACAATTCCTCTTGGTGATGATATTTTCACCAATGCTGATGAAGAGTTGAGGGTGTTGGCATGTGTGAATGATGCTTCTTGGAATGAAATTGATTGCTTATCAAGTGAAAGCAGAGAAGGCTGATATCTTACATAGTTATACTGGGACTAGTGCTGGATATGCAGGTTATCTTCCATATGATGCAGCTTCTGTAAATGCATAACAAAGGTACGAAAAACAGCTATAATAAACTGGCAGATGACGGAGAAAACAAAGTTTCAGAAACTAAAGGACTCCATATGGTAATATATGAAGGATGTAGTAGCGTATAAAACAGTGGTGTCTGAGAGCACAGCAATGTAAAGGAAAGTTTTGGTTACTATTGAAGACCATCAGCAAGTTGGCACACTCAAATGCACCTCTTGGATATGGACTGTGCTTCCTTAACCTTGCTTTTGACGGATTCACAAATGCGACTCAGGATCCAATAACATCACAAGGGGATGACGAGATATCTCATCTGATTCTTTGGTAATCTACTGACATCTTCCTTTTCTTTAGCTCTGGTGAGATCCTTGTCCTCAGTCTTTGTAAAATTGTGAAATTGGGTATGCACAAGATTGTGTGGATAGTGCTTGGTCCAAATATCTGCTTCCTCCGATGTAATTGTGGTTGACGACTGTTGTTTAGTGTTTTCCTCCATAAAGTGATATGCATTAGATGCAATATGCAGTAGATGCATTGAGTATTTGGTGATGCCTGCAGTAGATGCAGTAAGTATTTGATGATATATGCAGTAGATGCATTGAGTATTTGGTGATGTCTGCAGTAGATGCAGTAAATATTTGATGATATATGCAGTAGATGCAGTATTTGGTGATATATGCAGTAGATGCAGTATTTGGTGATATATGCAGTAGATGCAGTATTTGGTGATGTATGCAGTAGATGCAGCAAGTGTTTGATGATATATGCAATAGATGCAGTTGAGTGGTATATTGCAGTGAGTCAGATTTCAAATTTGATGTGGAGGGAAACATTATTCTTTGGCAGTTTACATGTTAGGGAAATGCAAGTGTTGGATAAAAGTAGTGTCATGTGAAGGATTGAGTGTAATGCAACAGTTTAGTCTGGACAGCAGTGTGATTATTCTACTCTTATTGATGCAGTGTTTCGTGTGCCAAATGTTCAGTTTTCATACTTTGTCATTGATAACCATCGAGAAAGGCTGCATTAACTGTCCTACTCTACTACTACATCTATTTTTTCTTCCTTGAAGCAACAGAGGCACACAAGTTCAAGGCAGTTGGTCATTCTTCAAGAAGAAATAGAATGAGTTCAGTTGCTATTGCTGAATGTTTACATCATTGATGAAGACATGGATCTGATCATGTATTGCAACCGTTATGCTTGGTGCCCAAGCATATGGTTGAGGGGGAGTGTTAGGAATATAAGGATATATAAAGTAGGAAGTGATGACAATGCTCACTTCCTACATATAAGAATATTTGTAGGAATTTCTTATACAAGGAAGGTAGCAGCCTCGACTGTGTGGAATTAACTTAGAAATATTCTTATATGTAGGAAGTGATCTGATCTGTCTTTTCATTAGTCAATACTCTTATATGTAGGAAGTGATGTACTGTGTGGATTAACTTAGAAATATTCACAATGTAGTCTCTAAAACTTTCACCCTCTTTTACAATTTTCTGCATTTTCTTTACAATAAGCCATGAATCTTAACAAGAATGTATTACCATTCTTTTGATTTGAAGAGTGGGCACTATGGTGTTGGGATTGCAAGGCCTAGATGGGATGAAGTGGATCAAAATGGGGAAGATAATTAGGTGAGGGAGGGTTGGTGGGTTTGATGAGATGGGGGCAATGAATCCTAGTGTGGTTAGGGAAAGGGGAGGTGGGGATTATGTGATGGCATATGAAGGTGTTGATGGGAATGGAGGGAGGAGTATTGGGTTGGCAGTTTCAAGAGATGGGTTGTTGAAGTCGTCAGAGGAATCAGGGTGGGATAGCAGAGGGGTTGGGGCACCATGCTTGGTTAAATGGATGGGGAAGAAGATGAGTGGAGGCTGTATTATAGAGGGGTTGGGAATGGGGAACGAACAGGGATTGGAATGGCTGTTTCAGAAGGGAGTGATTATAGAAGATTTTGACGATGGGAAAGATTTCATTTGTAAGATTGATTGAAATACATGTTCATTTGTTTTGTGTACTTGTGTTGCCATGAATGAACGTAGTCAGAATGATCATTCAGTCATGCTCATTGTGATGTGCATGATGAAAATGAACATGCTGTTGCAAAAGCCTATTTTGATTGTGTTTTTCATGCTGATAGGCTAAGAAAGGCATAACCATTGCAAATAGGCCCAAATGATCTCCACATGAGAAAAGCATAACCATTGTGATCTCAGATTTGGTTTTAATGAAAAAGAAACAAAAAAAGGAATCAGGATCCAAAGATCTTTCTTTTCTCTTTAGTTCTTTTTTTAATAAAAAAGGCAGATGGAGAAAAAGATTTCTGATACCTTAATAAACAGGAATTCTTTAAGAGGAATTTTTCAGTGTTACCGTAACATCACGTGACAATGTCTAATGGTGTTACAGTACACTCAGAATAAGACATGTGAATTTATTATAATTAAACTTAAACATGTGGATTTTAGCTATATTTAAGGTCATTTTGGGTTTCTTATTGTTTTTTAAATAATAAACCCTAAGCCATAAACTCTGGCCTATACCATAAACCCTAAACCATTTACCAAATACTCTAAACTATATACCCTATACCTGATATCCTAAACTTAAACCTTAGATTCTAGTATGAATTCACTAAATACACTTCATTGTCATTTCATAAAATATAAAAAAACATTAGTTTTTATTTTAATTGTAATAAATTTACATGTCTTATTTTGATAAGACTGTAACACCATTAGACATTATCACCTGATGTCGGAACATTAAAAAATTTCTCCTTAATAAAAGAGGAGGAAGCTCCATGATTCCAGTCTGACTGACATGGCCATGCCATTTGGTTGCAATTGTGATGCACGATCTTGTTCTTGTAGTAAATTACTAGAGCATAAGGAAAATGTGGAATAAGATACAGACATATTGGGAGTATAAAAATACACTTATGTCTCTATCAAAATGAACCCCGAAAAGAAAAAATCTAATAATAATTGAAACAATTTGTATTATGATACCAGGCACAGATAAAAGTCCTTGTCGTGCTGGAAACCCCAAGCAAGATTCAACATATTACATATATGCATCTGTATTTAATAGATATAAATTCATTTGAATTGTAGATGGAAGATGACGACCTTCTGAACCTTCATACAAATATATATAGTCGAAAGTTAGAATTACGTTGCTAGGATTAATAGTATTCACAATTATTAATTATTGCATGATCATCGAGCAACTTGGATATATGTTTAGAGAAGTTCTGTTCAAATGCGCACGTTTTGCAACCAAGAATATTGAATATAAGTTGGGTGAGCTGGTTCGATCATGGTTTCAGTTTGAGATTAAATTAGAAAAAGACGAACGAATTGAAGTTATATATACAAATTTTGGTCGAGAAAGACAGTTGGTAAATTATAAGAGGGAAAGGCAGATGTTGAAAGAAAGATATGAGATGTTCGAATAGTATGATTGAGTTAATTAGGTGCAGACAATATATATATATATATATACATATATATATATATAATGTGTATATGGTTTTTACGTTGTATATCACGGACTTGTCTGATTGAAGCTTCAGACAAGTGTAAAAATCATATTTGTGTGATGATTTTTTTCTCAACAGATCATTAATTTTGTTGTATAAGTTACTACACAGATACAAAATAGACATGTTCACTCAGACAACAAACCATAAAACATTATAGTTGTACCTTTTTCATATCATACAACAGAATAATTTTACCTTAGTTGTGTACAATAACAGAAACAATTGTCATTCGTTGTTGGATATGAGCGATTTTAAGTTGTAAGATTGCTTAGCAGTTGGTATTTCATACAACTGTTTCTTTTATCAACAATTTGTGTGAGCAATTTAATGTTGTGTGAGCTTGGTAGTTGGTACTCAACTGTAGTTTGTTCATTATGTAATTCAAACCTGGAATCTTTTTCTAAACCAATTCATATTACCATATAAAATCACACTAATCCATAGCATTCAAGAGCTTTCAAAATTTCATACATTAGATACCATATACAACAAGAAACAATTTCTAGATACCTACACATGAATCAATTAAAAGTTTTCCTAGTTAGTCCTAGATCCTTCAGAAATATAAGTTGAAATGAGTGAAATCCTCAAGAAGGGGCTGGAAAACATAGAATCAATGACAAAAATTATGTTATTATAGTTGTTAAAGGGGTCTGCAACTCTGCGAAGTAAAACCAATGTTATGAAATACACATAATAAGATAACATGTAAGTCACAAAACCTAGATAATACATGTTACACATCATTCTAGTTTTAGCAATTCACCTAGGACTAGGTAAGATGGACAATATGAAGTTTAGACACAATAATCGAAAGTTTGGCGAGTCCAGACAATGAGAACAACAAAGTTTGAAATAGATAAAGAAAAATTCTCAAGTATTGTAAGTCTAGACGCACACATGCATATAAGATAGTCTAGGCAAAATATTTTTGAAAAAAAAACAACTTACATAATGGCCGTTACAGAAGTTAAATAATTTCATGTCTCTATCCTCTATTTTACCTATTATACCAAAACTATTACCAAAATCCTCCACAGGTAAAAGATAAAGCTTTTGGAACAAAATTCTATTGCTCTTTTCACTATCACCGAAACCAAGTCTAGTAGGTTGCCCTCCGCCTCATCTATACACTTGTAGACTGTAGAATAATAACACATGCAGGGAAATGCGGCTCTGTTATTAGAGCAGGTATATGGATAGTTAACATACATGATAGATAGATCATTGAAAATTTATCCCAGGTAAAGATTGATACATTGTCTAATAAGAGAAGACTGTACAGAGCTATGACTTCATTTCTCAATTTAACCAGCCAAATTCAAAACATCAATTGTCTTGCTATAGAGTAAGACTAACCACGCTTAGATTACTAACTAGCTTAATCGCCCGCGCTTTGCAGCGGGTGCTAATTTTCTGGTGAGCATATATATATTTAGTCTTCAAATCAACTTTAGCAAATAAATGAATCAAAATAGAATTAGGATATTGAAGGAAAGAATCAATCTTAATTAATTGGTTTCCTACTATGACTAGATTTCTTACTATAACTAGTTTTCTATGGTAACTAGGCTTAGGGTTTCACATTTCTAGGTGCAAGTATATAAGCAGTCCTCTATATCGATTACAATTAAATAAAGAAAACACAAATAGTTTCATACAAAACTAATATGGTATCAAGAGCAACCAAGTTTTTAAAGACCTAAACTATCACCACAAAACAAAGCCCTAATCTAATGGCAGGAGGCAGCAACGACGACAAGGACACCAAGTCCTCAAACCAAACACTAGCATGGGAAAACTCAAACCATGCGCTCTACCTCTATCACTCTGATGAACCAGACACCGTTCTCGTACCACAAGCTTTGGAGGAGGACAACTATGTCGAGTGGAAGCAATCCATAACTTCTGCCATGACAATCAAGAACAAGATAGGGTTTGTCAATGGAACCCTACCTTGTCCTCAAATCAACGAAGAAGAAAAGATGCAGTGGACTCGCTGCAATGCTTTGGTGAAAGGTTGGCTCGAAGAAGAAAACAACTTTCTTCCCAAAAGTTCGGTCTCCGAGTCTACTCCATTCCTAGGTAAATTTTCTGACCTAACTCGCCGTAAATCGGGAGAAATTCCGACTTGTTCATCATGTGTACAGTAGAATTTTTGGGATCGAATTTCTCCCTTCCTAGATCACCAATTGGTGAGTTCTTTATATGGATAGGATGAGTTTTGGGAGTACTACTTACCCCTAAAGTTTGGTGAATCGATTTGGAGTGTGAAGGGAGAATTGAAGAATTGAAATTTTTATTTTCGGGTTCAAGGAATTTTTGTTCGATTGACCTAGTTAGGCTAGGAATTGGTATTCGAGTTGAACTAGAAAGTTGTTTGTGTTGACGAGAGGAATAAACTGTGAAATTTTGAAGACGATTGGTGGTGGCCGGAGTTTGGCCGGAATTTCCTGCCGGCCGCCGCCGTCTTTTGAGCAGTTTTCTTGCCTGAAAAATCCTATCAATTAAGAGGAGACTTTTGGAGTGGAGTTTGTATTTTTTTGGAAGAGTTTTGGTATTTTTCGGGAGTTAATACTTGTACGGAGACAATTTAATTATTTAGATCTGAGTTTGGATTTCAAAATTTCGTCGGGAAGTGGTCGTGGGGTTTTCTCACTCTAATTTGAAGGGTTGTGAGTGAACTTGTTGAGGTTGGGCTAGTAGCATGTGTTTCCAAAGTTCAGTTTATTTTTTTTAATGTTAGAGTTGGAAACTCGAGTTTTTTGTATTTAAATCTATTTCCTTGAAACAGGACGTGCGGAGACGTCTGCGGAGGGGTCTAGGGATCACCGTCAGACTTGACAGTTGGTGAGTGGACTTTGTTTTCTTCAAGTCAAGCGTGCTTCAATATTTAGAAAATAAAACTTGTACTTTACATGTTTTTAATTACTTGTTGAGCCGGTGGGGCCAGGAAGGCTGGTTGCTTCCCTCCCATGAGCCCCTTTGTTAAGTCGGCTGAAAATTGATGTTATGTTGATTACATTTCGAATTTACTTATTTATGGCCATAGTTTTGAGGGCGGTCGGGGAACCGTGCCTTCTACATGAGATGCGTGTTTTAATTAACGGGGGAGGAGTCATATAATAGTGACTTTCTTATTTATTTGTTTTCTTCAACATGAAGGGTCGTCATATTTATATAAAGTTGCTAGCTAGCCATACGGCCCCAACCACTTGAGAAAGTGGAGCAGGGCAATAGTAGCCCTAAATGGTTCCGACCTTAGCCTGAGAGGCTCATTATCATGGTGAAATCTCTCTGCCATGAAAGGTCGTCATATTACCTAGAAGCCTTAAAGGTTCCGACCATAGTCTGAGAGACTCTCCGTCATGGTGAAACCTCTTCCCCTATTTTATTGTAAGTTTTGTTCTTCTATGCTAATGAGATTGGCGTTTATTTGTTTCTCTTATATTTTTTTTGGAATGTATCCCCAGCGAGGCATGCTTTTATAATTTTTTACAGATAAAAAGGGAGAACATGACGAAAGTTATATTTCACACTTAAACATTATTCTTTTTGTCCACTCACGATAACGTTTTAAATGTTTCTCCCCTGGGCTCTTCATTTTTAAAATGCCCAGATTGCAGTGTTCGGCTCGGCCATAGCTAGGAGGTAAGGCATAGTTATCACCTTCCAATTTTTCTGTAGTAGGTTCCTGTATACCTACTTGTGTAATTTTCTCGCTTCCTTCTTTCGTCTTTAGAGCTCTGACATCATTATGGGGATTTGTATTATTGCGGTTGTGTGTTTATTTTTTTTCCAACTTGGAAGTAGGGACTCGACACTTCTGAATTCCTTGGACTTGTTGTTATTTGTTTAAGATTGTGCTTGAGATTCTGTTGATTATGGCAGATGTTGTTTATTAGGGAGCAAGATGACTCCAGGAGTTACGGGTGGCTGTTTTACTAGAAGTGTTTGTTTCCTTTGGGTTGTAGTTGGTAAGGGTTGTCCATTTTTATGGGAAGGTTATGTCGAAATTTTCAGAGTAACTTTCCCTTAAGGTGGACCCTGCAAGATTTACTCTAGGTTAAAAGGGGTTAACCTAGGGTGGGTCTTGACACCCTCTACCGAAGGAGCTGCTTTCTTCTCAAGCAAGGAAAACCGAGACACATTGAAAAATGACTCGAACAAGGTTGATGGTTCGAAGTGTGTAAAGTGTGGAAGAACAAATCACACAACCAAGAATTGCAAGGCTCATCTTACATGTACCTTTTATAATTAGAAAGGTCACACTCAAGATGAGTGTAGAAAGAGAAAAGCTACTCTTTGTGCAGGCGGAGAGGGTTCTAGTCAAGCTGCCAACAACCTTGTCTCAGTCAAGGATGAGAATGTGAGCCTCACCTTCTCAAAGGAGGAATGCGGTACATTGTTGAATCTTTTGAAGGATGACACCACTACCTCAGCCAATCAAATTGGTAAAGTGAATTATGATGAGCTCTCAAGTAAGATTATTTCACAAATTGACTTACATACATAGATCATTGATAGTGGAGCTACTGACCATATTGTATGCAATGAGAAACTGCTCACTTGCTCTAAGCTGGCAGTAAACTATAATGTTCGATTGTCGTCCGATTACAATGCCTCGCTCACACACGTTGGAACTGTACAGTTTACATCGGATTTCACTCTCTATAATGTCCTATGTGTTTCATCATTTTATCTGAATTTGATTTCTGTGAGCAAATTGGCATATGATTCATTTTTCATCACTATCTTTCTGAGACATATTTGTGTTATACAGTACCTACGATCGGGAAAGATGATTGGGATGGGGCGTGAGAAGAATGGACTTTACTACCTTAAGCCAGATCAGAAAGGAACGTGTAGCATGACCAACACCATCACCTTAGAATCTGATCCTACTTTGTGGCATAACAGGATCGGTCATCCTTCTTCAAAAGTTTTTTCTAAGTTTTCCTTTCTTGCAAACACAAGTCATGTTCTCAAAGATTGTTTGGTTTGTCCTTTAGCTAAACAGACTCATCAAGTTTTTCCCTTGAGTGCCAGTAAAAGTATTGCATTTTAATCCATATTGATATATGGGGTGGTTATCATGATTCTTTTCTCTCAGGTGCAAAATACTTCCTCATTATTGTTGATGATTATTCAAGGGGCACATGGGTTTTTCTCATGAAACAAAAATCTGAGGCACGATCACTCATTGATTTCATTCAATTAGTTGACACACAATTTACAAAACGCGTCAAAACTGTTCGTAGTGACAATAGTCCTAAGTTTGTCATGTCGAGTTTTTATGCTTCTAAAAACATTGAACATCAAACATCTTGTGTCAACACTCCTAACAAAATGGAGTTGCTGAACGCAAACATCGCCATCTTTTAAACATGTCTCGAGCTCTTCTTTTCCAGGCAAATTTTCCAAAGAAGTTTTGGGGTGATGCGGTTCTTACAGCTTCTTATCTGATCAATGGCACACTTACTCCACTTCTTCAAGGTCAAACACCCTTTGAACGTATTCATGGAAAATCTCCTAATTACTCTCATTTACGAGTTTTTGGATGTCGTTGTTTTATTTTAACTCACCCGTCCAAATCTTCTAAATTTGATCCACACTCTACCGAATGTATTTTTCTTGGTTATCCTCACGAAAAGAAAGGTTACAAGGTTTATGAATTAAAGAGCAAACAAATCCATTTTTCAAGAGATATCGTTTTCTTTGAAACTCACATGTCTATTCCTAGCCAAGCAAGTCTATCCGTCCAGCCCCAAAGCCCTACCATATATGACACTTCTATCTCGACATCACCTCCTCTGAATACTAGCACCAGTCAAACTCTTCCTCCTGAACCAGAGAACTATCAACCTCATTCTCCTGCTGCTACTTCATCTCATATTTCCGCTGCATCACCTTTAGACATCCTCAGTATAAACCCCACTCCACCTTTACATCCAAGTCCAACACTTGACACCACCTTATCAACCGACCCTAGACATCATACAGAGCCATCACCTTCCAACTCCACCGAACCTACAGAAACAATTTCATTTCCCCGAAGATCAAGCCGGCCAACCAAAACCTCTTCCATGCTACAAGGCTTTCATATTGTGGCATCCATTCCCTCCCGCACTGTACCGCCAACTTCCCCGGACGTGGTCAACACACAAGGTACTGCTCATTGTCTCTCTACTGTACTCTCCTATGACAGACTTTCTCCTATATGTAAGGCTTTCACTACTGCCCTTATCTTGCATCGAGAACCAGCTTCTTTCTCACAGGCTGTCCTTGATCCAAAATAGCCTGATGCTATGCAGACTGAAATTATGGCAACTATACTTGGAGCCTTGTTCCGAAACTTGCTCATATGAGTCCCATTGGGTGCAAATGGGTGTACAAGATCAAGTACAATCCTGATGGCAGTATTGAACGATATAAGACGCGTCTTGTTGCCAAAGGTTACAACCAAGTTGAGGGAATTTATTATTGAGACACTTTCGCTCCTGTTGCCAAGCTCACCACAGTCAGGGTCCTCCTTAGCCTTGCATCCATTCGAGGTTGGCATCTCCATCAACGTAATGTCAATAATACTTTTCTTCACGGTGATCTCTATGAGGATGTCTACATGCAACTTCTTCCAGGATTTGAACGAGAAGGGGAGACTAGAGTCTGCAAACTACACAAGTCTTTATACGGGTTGAAGCAAGCATCTCGGCAATAGTTCATTAAACTTTCAAATGCATTAAAGGCTGCCGGTTTTACACAGTCATAGTCTGATTATTCACTATTTGTGCGGCATTGACAAGGTAACTTTACAGCTTTGTTGTTCTATGTTGACGATGTGATTCTAGCAGGAAATAGTCTTGAAGACATCAATGTCGTAAAGGCTTTTCTATCAAACCAGTTCAAGCTCAAAAACATGGGAATTTTGAGATATTTTCTTGGCATTGAAGTAGCTAGGTCGAAACAAGGCCTTGTTTTATGTCAACGAAAGTATGCATTGGAAATCCTAGAAGATTCTAGATTCCTTGGAGCTAAGCCTGCAACATGTTCTATTGAGTACAATGCTTCACTTAGTAAGGAAGATAAAACTTTGCTGACTGAACCGAGACTTTACAGAAGGTTAGTTGGCAGACTTATATACCTCACTATTACACGTCCTGATCTTGTATATGTCATGCATGTTCTCAGCCAGTTTATGGATAAGCCAAGAGATGTCCATCTTGAAGTAGCTTATAAAGTGCTTCGGTATCTCAAATCTACTCCAGGTCAAGGATTACTGCTACCATCTAATGGTTCACCGGTTTTAAAAGCCTTTTGTGATGCTAACTGGATGCGGTGTAGAGATACTAGATGATCCGTGACTGGTTATTGCATTTTTCTCGATAATGCACCTGTTTCATGGAAAACTAAGAAGCAAGGGACGGTTTTGAGGTCAAGTGCGGAGGCAAAATACCGTTCTATGGCTTCTACATGTTGTGAGGTAACTTGGTTACAAAATGTTCTCAAGGATTTGAATGTTCTAGGTACTAGTCCCACTCGGCTCACTGTGACAACCAAGTCGCACTGTACATAGCATCAAATTTGGTCTTTCATGAATGCACCAAACATATAGAAATCGATTGTCATGTCATTCATGAGAAGATACAACAAGGACTCATCCAGAGTGTGCACATTCGAACAAAGGATCAACCAGCTGATCTATTCACCAAGTCATTGCATCAGAAGCAATTCACTGAACTATTGAGCAAGTTGAATGTTCTCAACATACATTCCAACTTGAGAGGGAGTATTGAAGGAAAGAATCAATCCTAGCTAATAGGTTTCCTACTATGACTAGTTTTCTATTGTAACTAGGCTTAGGGTTTCACATTCCTAGCTGCTAGTATATACGCAGCCCTCTGTATCGATTACAATTAAGTAAAGAAAATAAAACTTACTTCATACAAAACTAATAAAAGATGCAGTTGGTCAAGTTAAGAGCATCTCCAACAGCTCATGTAAAACTAGAATAATCTCTATTTTTGAGGAAAACATCATTTTTTTGGCTCCAATAGCTCATGTAAACGATCATCTATAATACAAAAAGTGGGAAGAGAGAGAAACATGTCCTCTAAATCTATAGAATTTTTACAAATTTGTATCTTCATGTAAACTTTATTACTTACCTTTTTAAATTTATTTTCTTCCCTAAACAAAGAACAAAATGTTATTAAGTTAAAATAATTAACCAAATAATTAAGGTTTTATTTGAATGAATTTATATGTTTCTATAAATTTATTAAATTATACAGAAAATATTTAATTTTGTTTATAAAAATAGAAGAGCTGTTGGAGTTTAGCTCATTTTTTATAGAGATTTTGTGATTTTCTTCTCTATAATTGAAAATTAATATAAGAACTGTTGGAGATACTCTAATACTTATGTAGAAACATAATAGAACCAATAATAGCTCCAAAAAAAATCATCAATGTTTGGACTCAATCCTACATTTTAATTATGCCAATGGCAAGTTCTTCAAAAGTTTGCTTAGTTGCTTATTGATACGAAATATTTGCACGAATGATTTGTGATATGAAGTTGTCAATATGTAGTTGATATTCAAATATACTGTATAACAAAGTTGAGCAACCACATAAATTCGCAAGACCCATGAAACAACTATGTAGAAGTAAGATTAGGGAATATTTACCGGACAAAATTCGTCAAAATCAGCCTAAGACTTTACCCATCTGTTCACGCCATTAAAGCAATGAAAGAAGAGAAAGGGTCAATATGCTGGTACATAATTAATCTTTAAGTAAATGAATCATGCTGCCTGCACACACGATATGATTCTAATTGAATACAAAGAGCATGAAACAATGTAGACAGTGTACTTTAAGAATGCCTGCACATTAGAAAGTCTAATGGTAGAAAACTTTAACAACTTACCAAGATCTACTCTATCCAGTAGCAGGGAAAAAGACTGATGATTTGCAACAATTAATTACATGATAGAAGTCTTGGTCAAGTGAACCTACATTAAGCTGTAACAAAAATTATCAACAATAGCTCTTTTACTTCAAAAAGAAGTTAGTAAAAAAATCAGTGATATCAAGACTAATGGAGTCTCACCAGACTACCCATAAAACTATTGCAAGCCTTAAAATAGCTTTCAATTGCTTCCAACTATTAGTTAGGGCAATGAATTATACATGTCCTTCATGTCTAAGAATATAAATGAACTTTCAAGCATGAATAACCAACGGATCAACACATACATTATTAATGAAGAAAAATTACCAGCTAAGGATTCAAAAAGTAGCCAACTGTAAGACTACCATAATAAACATGAATACGATAAATAGCAAGTCTTAAAAGCAACTGAAGATAAGAGAAGTTTCCAAATGCTAAGTCATAATTTGACATATTAATTGACATTCATGAAGACAAAAGATTATCACATATCTTCTTAAAGGTAGATGTCTCCCCATTTGTTAGTTCAAGTTTATGAACAACTGAAGACATGACTGCAACTGGTATGTCTTTCAGAGGCTTGAATCCTGCAAAGTTAGAACGTGACACAATAAATAGATATGTGCATTGTAATTCACCAAATTCGGGGGCATTATGCAGAGTTTTTCTATCTCATCTAACAAATATTGTCCCTATTGAGAATAATGCTTTAGAGCATAGATGACTTTTTTCAAAATTTGGCAAATGTAAAAGGATTTTGAAATCACAGGCTAAATTTGCATTTTTATAAGTACATACAATTTGATAATGTACAGGTCAAATCTTATTAGCCAAAATGATTAATATGCCTAGATAATGATTCAATTTTGAGAAGCCAAAATTTATAATGGTCACTAGTAGAGGAAAGGGCTCATACGACGAAAATATATTTTTTCGTGGAATGAATTCACACTAATGCTACGAAAATAAATTTTGTAGCATGATTATGAACAAATACGACGAAATACATTTTGTCGCATAGTACTGACTGATGTAAATTTTTTTTTATTTCGTTGCATAAGTTCATAATCATGCTATGAAATATTTTAAATTTTGTCGCATCAGTTTTGGATTTTTCCCCTAAGCTTTCCCCTCTAGCCCTGACTCATGCAACAAAAGATTTAAAATTTCATCGTATCAGTTTACACTCATGCGACAAAATTTGTTCGTCGCATTAGTTTTCAATTTTTTCGCTAAAATTTTCCCTCTAACGCTGGTATCACAATAGTCAATCGGATAACGAAATATCCGTAGTCCAATTTTGTAAGTAAAAGGTACTTTAGCCGACGAAATGTCGACACTACCAGGATCAGTACTTTAGCCGACGAAAAATTTTCATCAACTAAGTACAAAATTTCGTCGGCTAAAAAGTCGTCGGAAAAAAGCCATAGGCCAAGCCTTTAGCTGACGAAATTAATATTCATCGTCGGCTAAAGTCATTTATTTAGCTGATGACAAATTTTTCGTCGCTTAAATTCTGGAACTTAACCGACGAATTTTTAGACTTTAGCCGACGAAATTTTATTAAATTTCGTCTGCTATATCTATTATTTTTTTATTTTTATTTATTTAACTTTAGCCGACGAATTTTATTAAAATTCATCGATTATAGTTATTTTATTTATTTAACTTTAGGCGACGAATTTTAATAAAATTCGTCGGCTATAGTTATTTTATTTATTTTTTTATTTAACTTTAGTCGACGAATTTCATTAAAATTCGTTGGCTATAATTATTTTATTATTAACTATAGCCGACAGATTACTTTAAAATTTGTCGGCTATAGTTATTTTATTTTTTTCTTTTTTTATTTCTTGTATTTTTGATTAATTTTTTTTTTCGTTTTTACACCGGTGATAGAGGAGGAGAAGAGGAGGAGGAGGAGAGAGGAGGGGAGGAGGAGAATAGGCTAGGGGAGGGAGAGGAGAAAGAGTTAGAGGAGGAGAAGGAGAAGGAGGAGGAGAAAGAGTTAGAGGAGGAGAAGGAGAAAGATTTAGAGGAGTACGTTGTTGCCGCAGGAGGAGGAGGATGAGAAAGATTTAGAGGAGGAGGAAGGAAGATGAAGAGGAGGAGGTGGAGAAAATTGAAAGATATAGAAAATTTTGAACTTTAGTCGACGTAATACCCTAATTTCGTCTGCTAAAGTTTAAAATTTTAGTCGGAAAATTTGAAAATTTTTAAAATCCCCGCCAAAAAATTTAAATTTTTAATTAACTTTAACCGACGAATTTTAATAAATTTCGTCGGCTATAGTTATTTATTTATTTAACTTTAGCCGGCGAAATTATAGTTATTTATTTATTAATCTTAGCTGACGAATTACCCTAATTCCGTCGGCTAAAGTTATTTATTTTATTTATTTATTTAACTTTAGCCGACAAACTATACTAATTTCGTCAGCTTAAACCCTAAACCCTATACGTAGAAGATCCAAACGAAAAAAAGTCGTGAAATAAGATATGACCGGAATGGTGAAATACGTTTAAGGTTGAAAAATCACTTAATTCCGATAAAGTCTCGGTGCCTATAGTTGCGGTTAACGCAATTTTCCATTCTTTCTCCCTAGAGGTAGCCCTATCTCCGGTGGTTATTTTTCATAAAATAACCATACTACTGGTTGTGTCTCATTGATTTGAAACTATTTTCAGTTGAAGGTCCGGGCAAAATACGTAATTTAGACAGTCGAATGACCGTTTCCGTGCGTTAAAGGGTTTGACTTACGGGATTGACCATAAGGATCGAGCCCTTAACGTTGTCGGATCAAGTTGAATTTTTTTCCTATAGACATATTTCGACATAATTATCATATCAGACGGTCAGATTTTTGTTTCTCAACTTGATCATCAGAATCACAACATGCCTACTAATGTTGTATAACTTGTTTACTAAGCTTTAAGTAAATGTTCCGTTTCAAAAACAAACTCTACGTCGAAACTTCAAACGCAAAAAAGTCATGAAATAAGATATGATCGGAATGGTGAAATACGTCTACAGTTGAAAAATAATGTAATTTTGATAAAGTCTCGGTGCCGATAGTTGAGGTCAATACAATTTAGGGGTTTGACTTACGGGATTGACCGTCCGGATGAAGCCCTTAAATTTATCGGATCAAGTTGAATTTTTTACCATAGACATATTTCAACATATTGATGATATCTGACGGTCGTATTTTTGTTTGTGAATTTTGATGATAGGAATCATTACATGCCTACTATTTACCATTATTTATCCATATGGGGAGCCATATCATCAAGGGGTAAGTGTCTCAAAATTTTTAGATGGACAGTTGCGTCTCATCATGTTGAGAGTTTGTTATGTAGAAGGTTCGACCAAAAAACCTTATATAGGTGTAGATATAGACATTTTCGTGTGTTAAGTGTTTAGAAAAACGTCATTTTGAAGCCTTAAACGAACTCGGATGGTCAAAACAACCTATATGTCATGGCTTTAGCGTGCCATGAGTTTGACTCGTAGGGCCGTTCCGCTTCTAGATTGGTATCACAATAGTCAATCGGACACCGAAATATCCGTAGTGCAATTTTGTAACTAAAAGGTACTTTAGCCGATGAAATACCCTAATTTCGTCTGCTAAACTTTTCAAATTTCGTCGGCTAAAGTTCATAGACTATATCTAACGAAAAGATTACTTTAGCCGACAAAAAAAATTTGCGTCGGCTAAAATTCCACTATAGCTGACGAAATTTTTTTCGTCGGCTGAAGTGGACTTTAGCCGACGAAAAAAAATTTCTTCGGCCGATTTTTGGTTATTTCGGCGGCTAAAATCTTTTTTCTGGTAGTGCGGCTAAACTTTTCAAATTTCGTCGGCTAAAGTTTACAGACTATAGCCGACGAAAAAATTAGTTTAGCCGATGAAAATTAAATTTCGTCGGCCTGTTTTTTTTATTTCGTCGGCTAAACATCTTCTCCTTGTAGTGTAATAAAACTGTTGAATACAAGAGGAACATAAAGCTTGAACCCATGAATACAATGATGTCTCGAAATAGTATCGAGAATATCTATAAAATACATGCATTCAAACAAGCACCTACAAACAAAGATTACTACATAAATATTAATAATTGATGATTAATGATCGATGTTGACAAACCCTAAAACGTTTATTAATTAATCAGGATAGGCAGACTAAGTTGTTCTCAAAGATTTTTCCAGATAGAAGTAAGCATTATTCAGGTCGAGACTTCTAAATTTTTAATATCTAGACAAAGGCGTAGCTAGCTAGGGACGAGAGGGTTCAATTGAACCCTTTCACATTTAAAAAAAATGTTTATTTAGTCTTAATGAAGATTGGAAATTAAAGGAATATTGAAGCATAAATTGACCCTTCTCTTTTTAAATATTTTTCAATATTAATGAAATGAAATACAAATTTAAACTATTAAGATACTCAATTCAATCAATAAAAATAGTGTCTAAGAATTTATTACTTTACTAATAGTAGTCCTCTGACCCGCGCATTTGCGTGTGTGAAGAACCGTTGTATACCTTTTTATATTAATTTGATTTTATCTTTTAATTTATTTATTTATTTATATTTTAATGGAAATAACTTCTTCATGTTTTTGTGAATTTACTTATTAGAAAAGAAAAAATATTCATATTTCATCTCCACTTTTTTTTCTTCTATATGAAAGAGAATCTCATTCCCAAGAGTTTGAATTGTCTATTTTACTCATACTTTCTTAAATTATTAGATTTAAGCTTTAATAAATCAAAGGCAAAATCGGAAGTTCAAAAATTTAACCATTCCTAAAATCCCTTCTGGCTTTATTAATATAGATTACTAATATATATGTTAATGCTTTAAATTCCATTTCTATTACAAAATAAGCTAAACAGAAGCACACAATAATGTTTATTTTCTATATTTATCATGCATGATGTTTCAAAAATCCAATGTTTATTCAAGATTTCCACGAGCAATGTTCATTTCAAGAATTGATAATTTGGTATAGGACAAAAAATAACTGTGTCATTTTTAAGCAAAATTTTGTCATTACCAGAGATTTTTTTGTTTTTTTACTATGATCAAAAGATTT
This sequence comes from Comarum palustre, assembly GCA_951800085.1. Classification (NCBI taxonomy): domain Eukaryota; kingdom Viridiplantae; phylum Streptophyta; class Magnoliopsida; order Rosales; family Rosaceae; genus Comarum; species Comarum palustre. The sequence goes on along the minus strand of OX637584.1, from coordinate 3,117,372 downwards.
CACACCTATCCCAATAGTGACTCAAAAAACAATATTATGCGGTGAAAATTATTCCGTCATTACTAGAGAATAACTAAAGATGAAATTAACTTTTTAGTCAATAAAATTTGACCATTTTAGCTGTGGTTTCTCGCTACGCCACTGGTCATTGAGAAGATTTTTTGCATGTGTGCAAATTAGTCGTGTGTGAGTGAGTATATTCGAGTACCAATTATTGATGATTCAATCATTTAACTAATTTCATGAATGAGGAGTGTTAGAGGGCCTCAATGAGGCACAAGATTTTTTGCCTCAATCCTATGTGTCATGTCATGTCATCAAGACACATCACCGATTTAAAATAATATGTCACATCATTATTAAGATAAAAGACGATCGTCTCCTTTCTAATACAATGACTCTATTTATTTTGTATTTCTTATATTAAAAAACTATTATGATTTTTTTTACAAATCTTTTTTTTTTAATTTAATTCTATATAAAAAAAATTAATTTTCTTTTCCAGGAAATCAAAATTGTTTTTTCAAGTACATGTGAACTTAAATGAATATGTGTACACACACACACATATATATATATATATGTATATATATATATTGCAACATATATTGGTCCTATAAAAAATATGTATATATATAATTCATCAGAAAACAATTTAGATTTTTTTTTTATATTTTTTAAGTTTTTCATGATCTATTTTGTGTTTGTGAAAGGATGGTGTGTGTATATATACACATTTTAAATCGTAGTTCACCGTGGTTGATAAAAGTCACAATATATTTGATTACAAAAAAAATCTGATTAATCGAAATTTGGATAAAACAAATTTAAAATGAAAATCAAGCAATAAAAATGGAAACAAAAACGTTAATTTCGTAACTCTGACCTATAATTATGGTAAATTGATATAATATATATTGAGTTGTCCGAATAAATGATAAGGTAATTGATTGTGTTTAATTAGAATGATAAGGTATTTGATTTTTTGACATTGTAATTAAAGAGAATCAATTACCTTATCATTTATTAGGACAACTTAATATATATTATATCAATTTACCATAATTATAGGTTAGAGTTACGAAATTAACGTTTTTGTTTCCATTTTTATTGCTTGATTTTCATTTTAAATTTGTTTTATCCAAATTTTGATTAATCAGATTTTTTTGGAATCAAATATATTGTGATTTTTATTAATTAACCATGGGGAACGACACACACCATCCTTTTACAAACACAAAATAGATGATGAAAAACTTTAAAAAATTGAAAAATCTAAATTTTTTTTGACGAATTATATATATATACATATTTTTTATAGGACCAATATATGTTGCAATATATATATATATATATATATATATATGTGTGTGTGTGTATGTGTGTGTGGGTGCGCGCGCGTATACATATTCATTTGAGTTACCATGTACTTGAAAAAAAAGAATTCTGATTTTCTGGAAAAGAAAATTGATTTTTTTAAAGAAAGAGTTAAATTCAAAAAAGAGTTTTGAAAAGAATTCATTATAGCTTTTTTAATATAAGAAATATAAAATAAATAGAGTTATTGGATTAGAAAGGATACGATCGTCTTTTAACTTAATAATGACATAACATAGTATTTTAAATCGATGATGTGTTTTGATGACATAACATGACACCTAAAATTGAGGCACAAAAATTGAGACCCCAAATCATTTTCCTTTTATGAATTATGAGATCCATATCTATATTCATATATATCAGTGATGAGTTTTTTTTCGATGATTTCATAAAGTTCAGATAAGTGAGTTAGCCGTAATAGGAGTTTGAAGTTCCAATAATTAATAGAAGGTGCTGCGAGATCTTCTTCTCTGGGTCTAACCATACTTCCATGAAGTGAAAGTTAGACGTTGAACGTACAAAGTATCTCCATCGATCGATCTCAACCCTAAGTCAAAGCGTCCACAAAGATAGACAACCAGTTAATATTATAAACCCCAACAAGTTGGAAGAACCTCTGCACGTCAGTATATACCGTATCAAATTAAGCATATTTTAGCTAGCTTAATTCAACATTATTGAATTGTTCATCTGCAAGCTGGATGCCCAAAATTATTGATCAGTACGTTGTAAATCAGAGTGTGGTACTATTGATCATTTAGTTGAGATTCTTATAACAAAATAAGTATGTTATTGCAGAGCATCTTCAATCATAACAGAATACAAAAATTTCTAATACATCACTTCAAGCAAAGAGGGAGGACAGTAAGGGGCTGTAGCCCAGAGAGTTCTCTGTAATTTGTCTCATTTTCTAAGCTTAGTAGCCTACACTTCACGTAGTTCTTCTATATTAGCCCAGTCTATACATACCGATTGTAACGATAAGCCCAGACTAATATTCAATCCTTGCTACGTCCCTCATTTCAAGTAATGCATGTTATGAGTACCGAAAGAGTGTATGTTTTGTATTTAACTTACAGAAACCTGGTTCAAACTCAAGTTCATTTCCCCGTAGTTAACAGCCTGCTATGCTTAGTACTATTGTTCACTGCACCATATGTGAAGCCTGCGATGCTAATATGTATTACACACATAATTTCAGAAAAAAGGAAAAAGAGAAGAAATGGACCATGGTTTTATCTACAATATCAAGGTAGCAATAATGCGCAGATGATTCATATATGATGCAGTAAAATTGACGTGAGGATATTAGCTGGGTTGGCCATAATATTTACAAACGTCCAACCAAAATATGCAATATATTTAGCCTGTTCTATGAGAAAATGTAGCATGTTATTATCATTGGATGAGTGAATTTCAGAACCAGAAGATAACGTAGTTTAATGATTAACTAGATGTTCCCGATTGTTGATTACCTTGTAATCTTTCCCTTTTTCTGTTATCTTTTAAGAATACTCAGTAGTCAGTTTCCGCAGGCGCCTCTTCCATCACAAACAGAGAGAAAACAAAACGAATAACAATGCATCCAGATTGAGATTAATACCTGATTAACTCTTGTTGTATAGGTAATCACAATTTGCCACATAATTTACTTTTTGATAAATACTTGATTAATACTGGGCATATGTTTTAACATGTGAAACATGCTGCAGGCATATATATCCAGTCCAACCCAGACCAAGTTTATATGCAGTAACATGCAGAGATTGATGAATATCACCTCTCATGGATATCAAGTGGCCAAATGTTAAATACATTAGAAAGGGATCAATCTGAGGCCGGAAGGAGCTAGTCAACTGGGGCTCTCTGTCGTACCTTCGCCATTTGACAAGTAGAAGAAGCTAGCTCTCACAGACATCACCATCAATCCCTAATGGAGGAGAAAAGTAGTTAGAGCAATAAAAAATGCCAATACAAAGAGCAAGCTCTATTATTAGATGTAATTAATCTAGCTAGCATTTTGGAACTGCATTGCTTCAAATATTTGATCTTCAATTTACAGCAAACTTAAACTTCTAGGTCAAAAAGAAAGTATTTTTAAATCTCGATCGTCAGTTTAGAATCATATAGAAGTAATTTAGAGAGCAAGAGTAGGTTCACATGTGGTTGCAGATCATTTCAAAAATATACAGTTTTTTTCAGATAAATAATTACAGATCGAGAATGGGTCGAATCTAGCAGCTGCTCCCACACGTAAAACTCACTGGCTCCTATAAAACCCCACGCAAATGTAACCATTCTAATTATTCCAATCTCTCTTACCATTGCAAATACCAACTACATTTCCCTTCGCTTCTCTTCCTCTCCTACTCTGCAAACTGTTGTAGTCCAGCAATGGACGCTGCAACAGCAACAGCAGCGGCCTCAACGATCAAAACACTACACGCTTTTTTGCCTTCTTCTACATCCCGTAAAATCTTGGCATTGCCTACTACCCGACCCCAAATACTTCCTCTTTACAGATCTTTCCACAACCAACAGTTCAAAACTCGTTCGTTTACAAGGTGCTCCACAAAGCCAGGAATCGACAGCAACAACGCGACCAACACAAACAAGTCCCTAGGGCTCGAGTCGAGTTCCCCAGCACAGCATCTGACGACTTCTCCGCCCAACCAAACCCTCACATCGACATGGTCAACGGGTCTAATGTTTGATCTGGGTAACAAATCCTCGTGGGACAGTTCCGAAATCGGATCTCCCGTGGTGAAAAGGTTCATCGGCGACAATGAAGAGCGGTGGTACATGTGGTACCACGGTAGGTCGTCCGATCCGAACAACAGCTCCATCGGCCTCGCGGTTTCTAGTAATGGGATTCATTGGGCGAGAGGAGCCGAACATGTCATGTCGTGTGGTACTGATGAGGGTCTTGTCATGAGATGCTCGAACAATTGGTGGGCGTTTGACACAAAGAGCATTAAGCCTTCCGAGATGGTCATCATGTCGAGTCCAATGTACAGCGCAGTGTACTGGCTTTACTACACCGGGTACAGTTCCGAGAAGGTGGACTGTACTAACTATCCGGTTGGTCAGTATCCAGTGGACGCACTCAAGTCTCTGCCGGGACTGGCTTGTAGCCAGGACGGGCGAAACTGGGCCAGAATCGAAGGGGATTATCACAGCGGTGCCTTGCTCGATGTTGGGTCAAAAAATGAGTGGGATTCTTTGTTCATTTCAAAACCTCAAGTGGTTGTGCATGGCAGCGATGACATGAGAATGTACTACCATTCCTTTGATGCAGAAAATGGCCACTTTGCCATTGGGATGGCGAGATCTAGGGACGGAATAAGATGGGTGAAGTTGGGGAAAATTTTGGGGGGAGGGGTGAAAGGGTCTTTTGACGAGCTTGGGGTGAAAAATGCTTGTGTGGTTAGGAACAGGAAGGTAGGGAACTATTTGATGGCGTATGAGGGTGTGAGGGCAGATGGGAAGATTAGTATCGGTCTCGCTGTATCTTCCGATGGGCTGAACGAGTGGACGAGAGTCCAAGACGGGGCGGTATTCAGCCCATCAGGAGAAGATGCTTGGGACAACAAAGGGGTTGGCTCGCCGAGCTTGGTACAGATGGAAGACAAAGCAGACTTGTGGAGATTGTATTATGTTGGTGTTGGAGAAGAAGGAAGGACTGGGATTGGGATGGCGGTTTCGGAAGGCGGTGATGTGAGAACCTTCAGAAGGTGGGCAGGGTTTCAATAGTAGACTCTGATGTAACTAGTAATTACATAACAATGTATAGAATTATTAGTGTATTATGGCATGTATCAACAAATTAAAGTATTAATCCAGAGTAATTGCATTGGATTGATCTATTTTCCAATCCTGATAGTTATAATTCAGCATGCATATATGCAATAGTTCATTACATTTGTCATGCATGTTCAAGTAACCCTTCCATATCCCGAAGGGGTTACTACTATTTGTCTATTTCGAGTTGATATATAGATGGAGTAAACAAATTCCCGATCAGTCCGACAAACGGCGTACGTGAATAGGTACATGATACCATGTGATGAGTCTGATCATATCATTTTGATGAGTCTGATCATATCATAACATTGCATGGTATATTTATTGTATATATACAAAAATTTCGGATAAAACTTCGGCCACAAAAAGCTGCCATTGATGAGAAGACCGTATGACGTGTGGGGAACCAAGTACTTGATGACACTTGCTTTCTGCCTCTCCTATGTATGTATTAGTCTCCACAAGGCTCAAATATTGTCCGTATTTCCGATCCTCAGAGATTGGAAGTCGCTTGTTAAGGAGACTGGTGTATGTGAGGTTGCAAGTAAATCTGTAGGTCTTTTTCGTCGTCGTTATCAAAAATAGAGAGCATTATTGGTCCATATCCGCCATTCAAACTTTATCTAGGGTTGAATTATTCTCACAAATATAATACATACACATACAAAGGTACAACGCACGGCATGGATCTTTAGGTGTCATAGAACGTTGTCCCAGGCTAAGTTAATTTGTGGCTAGTTGCGAGCACATCTAAATTTGACCACATATATACCTGCCCATGAAATTTAGTTTTACAGAAGTATGATGGCTAATGTACTATTGTAAAGCTAGCGCTTCATCATGTTTTTTCGAGTAAGTGCTAGTTAGCAAGGGTTTCAGTGTTATTTGGAGGTTAATTAATTACTTAGGGTAAACAGACGATTGCGTCTGAATATTGATATATAGCCCTTTACAATATCGAAGTCTTCCTTTCTAGCCAGGGAGATCGATTTGGCTAATTGGCTTACGACGACTGAGATTGAATGATGATTTTTGTGGCATTTTGACCAATACATGAACCGGCATGCATCGAGTATCTGAGTTTCGTAGACTAATTGACTTCTGTAGAGACTAATCGACTAGAAATATGAAAATCATCACTAGCTAGATGGGTTGGCCCATATGCAGTGGTACCCAATCTCCACAAGATTTGGGAGAACAGGTAACCTATTTCATAGTAGGAAACAACTTGTTTATAAAAATCTTAAAAGAACTCTCAAGCAAAGTATAAATCCTCTTCTAAGCCTAGTGCTTATGCTAAACATCTTGGTTAACTATCAAATCACAAAGTGAGTTGTGTTCCTCATCTTCATCAATTGAATTTCATCAGCTCAAATGACAAAATGGTGCAATCCCAGATTCCCAGTAGCTTGCTTCCTCAACTTTTTGCAGGTTCTCTCTCTATCTCTCTCATATATAATCTAATTCCGGTATCTAAATAATCTCTAAATTAGATGAGATTTGACATAAATGATTTACACCTATGTAACTGATGGAGATATGAAAATCTAACATACAAATAAACTCCCGCACAATATATATATACACATACGGTCCATCATAGCATGATCCGGCCAGCAGCATAGTTATAAGCAGGACTTATTTTATATAATTTCTACTAGAAGTTCAAAGTAGCAAGGTTGCTTTCCTGCTGTTCTCTCTATTATTCGAAAGTAGAAACTCGACTAACTAAAAAGCGACAAACTGGTTTTATTTCATCGACGATCGACCTGACAATTCTAGTCTACTAGTTTGCATCACATTGATTAATTGAAGGATGAATCGGACCGAGTATACGTACGTAGGTATGAACCAATATTTACTTTACAAAGATGAATAGCTTGGGAAGATATTCAATTTATTTATGTCCCATAAATGAATGTCCCCGTAAGTAGCCAACAGAAGAAAGAATTTGAATGTCGAATAGCCCTACCACCCATAACCATAGCTGAAAGTAATTTTGTTGGACATCGACACAACCAAATTGAGAGAGGCACGACCCTCCCGTTGGATGCAAGTTTTCCATGTCCATATTCGTGCGAACAAGTCCTTGCTTAATTTAACGAATGAAAAATATGGATATGGAGTAGCTAGATCCGTCTGTGTATGTATAGCTTTCATCTATGATGATTGGATTGCTTACTAATATAATGTCAAGCTTGTGATCTCTTCGACCTACATGAACAAAAGTACGTCTAGCTAAATATGATCACAAGAGACAAATATAAAATCAAAAGACTTAATATTTAGAATTAGCTAGCTAATGATCCTTATTCGACTTAACTGGCTGCTCGATCTAGCTAATGGTAACCCTTAATTATTAAGAGTCACACCACATTTCTAACATACACTAGAGACTAATTAAGCTAGCTAGCTAGCTCTATCTTAAACACTACGTACTTGATTAAAACACAGGCGACCCGGATGGTGAAGCATTCACCAAGTTGAGTATACTGTCCCAGTAGCTCCTGTTCTCCTCAACGTTGTTGCCACTACGCCCGCAGCTTCCTTCCCCGCCGGTATCGGAGATCTCCCCTGCCGTCATGTTCTGCTCATCCGAGTTGTAGACCAACATGTCCGAGGGGGCTCCACCGCCGCAGAAACCCTCCATGATGTTCGAAAACGCGGCGGAGACAGCAGGAAGCATGACGTTGTTCACGTCATCGTTTTCGCCACTTGACCTAATCATACCGTCGTCACCGAACCAAGGGTGGGTAGTAGTAGTTGTGCTTGCATCCGTACAGCCATTGTATGCATGAATGTCTTGCAGAACCATCGAGTGGTGCTGCAGCTCTTGTTTGAACTCAGGCAGTTGCTTATTAAGAGACTGCATCGGATATGCTGCTGCGTTGTTGTACGCAGCCGGGAAGTTCAACGTGGACGTCGGAGACTCGAGGTCATCCATGGCCATCATTAAGTTCATACCCGAAACAATAGCACCGTTGTTGTTGTTGTTGTCTCGGATAATCGGCTTTGACGACCACGCCCCTTGCCAGGCTTTGAGCACATCCAGACACGGCAGCGCAGACGTGGCGGCGGTGGCTTTGCTCATGTGAAGTCCGTGAGTCTGGGTGGAGGCGCTGATGTTGTGGAGCTGGTGGTGGTGCAGCTGGAGAGGGTGATTGATCATGATGAGCTGTTTGGATTCTCTGACCAACCTGGCCTCGGCCTCGAGCCGGGCGCTCTCCCACTGCGCCATGTGGCTGAGGTTGGCAGCGTCCTTGGCGTGGCCGCTGCCGGACCCGTAGTCTTCATGGTGCTTGGGCTTGTGTGTCACCGGGTCGATGCCCATCTTGGTCAGTCTCTTCTTCAGGTGAGTGTTCCAGTAGTTCTTGATCTCGTTGTCTGTCCTTTTGGGTAAGTGATTCGCTATAGCTGACCACCTGATGATCGGTAATTACGTTATGAATCAGTTAATTATCCATACAAAAAAATTAGGGTTTTAAGTAGATCAATTACCTATTTCCAAGAAGGGCATGGAGTTGAATGATGGTTTGCTCTTCCTGCAAACTGAACTTTCCTCTTTTGATATCCGGTCTCAGGTAGTTAGTCCATCTCAGTCGACAGCTCTTCCCACATCTCTGGAGCCCTGTAAAAGAAAAGATAAAGAGTTTACTAAGTTACGATTAAGCTAGCTGCATTTGTAAACTTACCAGGGAAGGGAAGCGTGAGTTTGTTACCTGCTTTCGCCGGCAAAGCACGCCAGCTTCCATGGCCGTATTCCTGGATGTAAGACAGCAGCTTCTGGTCCTCCTCCGGCGTCCATGGTCCTTTTTTCAAACCCACCTTCTCACAACATGGAGACCTCCCCATTTCGGTTTCAGATTCTATTGCTCGTACCCTAACTACCTAGCTAGCTAGTTATCTCAGATTAAGTAATAGTATTGGGGTTCACACACACTGTCACACGGTCACACCCACTCAATAAGCACGAGTTATATATATCCGGCTATAGATGGTAAAGATCGTTGTGTGGAAAACAGAAAAGGTCAGGCCAACATATATATAGAAGCAAAGTCTTGTACAATAGTACAGTACGTAGACATAACAACAGAATGATGACCAATATGCCCCTTGTTGGCTTGCTCCAAAAGTCCAAATGCACCCTGTCCAACATTATCACTCTTCTTCCTATCCGGCAGTCTTGCTCAATCGGGGATGGATGGCAAAACCGTACGTTCCCGAGTTCCTTGGTGAGAGTCTACACATGTCATCCATCTACTGGTTGATTTAGGTGAGGCATGGGGTTTCGTTGTCCACGAACTTGCCCATCGGGGATGAACTAGTCCAGGGGCAAGTATTTTCCCGGGCAGCTTCCAATGATATCATATTGTTCGTTAATTTTGCAGTAATCCAGATTAGTGTTGATGCTTGAAGAGTACGGTAGTGTTTCAGGACAAGTTATCAATAAAGAGAAGTCTCAGGTTTTATCGGAAAAGATACGTATGTATTCAAGGCGGCATTCTATTTTAAATTTCTTGGGGATTCCAATAGGTTCGGCTCCGTTCATATGTCTGGGTGCCCCTATTTTTTATGGTAAACCTCAAGGTTCTTATTTCAATCAAATTGTTGACAAAATAAGGATCAAGTTATCGAGTTGGGTGAGTTATTTTTTGTCAATGACATGTCGTTTACAACTTATCAAGTATGTTATTTTTAGCATGTTGGTATACACTTTTCAGGTGTATGAATGACATGTGTCTGTGTTGTGGAAAATTGAGGTCTAGTGCTGAAATTTTCTGTGCTCTGGATCAATTGATAAAAGAGGGATATCCCTCTTGTGACTTGGAAGTCTTGTTGTTCCCCAGTTGAAGGTGACTTAGGGCTCAAACAACTAGTTCTTCTCAATTGATCTCTTCTATTGAAACGGTGTTGGGAAGTTCATACTACTCAATTTGAAGGTTGTGCTTTTATTCGCAATAGTTTCTCTAGACATAAATCTTATGATCCTTCCTCTATATGGCCTGGTGTTCGTCAATTTTGGCAAACTGTTCAAGAGAATTCATATGGTTAATTGGTTATGGGAATGATACCTACTTTTAGCGCGACAGATTTATGAACAGACCAATAAGTGAGTTTGTTGATTCTAATGCTATGCAAGATAACTTAGATTTGGTATTGAAGTATATAGATAATGGCTCTTAGAATCTCCCGTCGTTACTACAATTGCACTACCCAGTCTTATGTGGTATGTTGAACCAAGTCCCTGTGTCATTAGATACTTCAGTTAAGGACAAACTTATATGGACCTCTTCAATCTCAGGTGAGTTAACCACTAAACAAGCCTTTACTTTTATGCGACATCCTTCTAATCCAGTAATTTGGGGTACGAGATTATGGGCATAATATATTTTACGAAGAATGACTTTACTAGCACGAAAGGTGTTAAGAGGTAGAGTTATTTCTGATGATTTACTTCAACGTTGTGGTATAGCTTGGGTTTCCAAATGTGATCTTTGTGGTGTTTGTTCAGAGACTTTGCATCATACTTTCCTCTCTTGCTCTTTCACTGCTTCAATTTGGACACTTCGGTTCTCTATTTGAGTTAAGTATGATTTCGTCTTCTATTTTGGAGCTCTATGAGTTGGGTTTGCAGAATGGAAGAAGTCCTCAATTAATGGAACTACGACACATTTGCTTTACCTCCATTTTCTAATTTGTTTGGCATGTGAGGAATAAAACTAGATTTGATGGTTGTGGCTATTCAGTTGAAGTTTGCAGGCTAATATCAGGTCATATAAGAGTCATTAGTCATCTCACAACGGGTCATATGCATAATAGTGTTCAGGAGCTAAGAATTTCAAAATGTTTTGAAATCCCATGTCGACCTTGTGCTACTCCTAGAGTGGTTAAAGTTAATTGGCTCTCTCATTCTCTTGGTTAGGTGAAGATAAATTCTGATGGCTCTTGAAAACATGCGGAGAGAATGGGTGGTTATGGTACTATTTTTAGAGATTACAAGGGCCATTTTCTTAATGTTTTTTTCCTGTAATCTTGAAATTCCTAGTTCAATTTCAGCAGAGATATTGACTGTTATTAAAGCTATTGAGTTTGCTTGGGTTCGAGATTAGAAACATGTCTGGTTAGAAGTTGACTTATCTTTGGTACTTAATTATATTCGCAGACCTTTTCTTGTGTCTTGGCCTATTTGTATTCAATGGTTGAATTGCTGATACCAAATCACTTTGATGAACTTCAAGGTTACCCATATTTTTCGTGAATGGAATCGTATAAAATAGTTGATGTTCTGGCGAATCACGGTACGTCTTGTTCTGAATTAGTATGGTGGGATGAGCCTCCACCTTTCATATTATCATATTATAATAATGATGTTTGAGGTATGCCTCAATTTCGTATTAGCTAGTCTGTCAATTTTAAGAGGTTTTGGTTTTGATCCAACTCTTTTGCTCTTTTTATTTATTAATATAATAGAGTAGTAGGCGATATTTTGTCTATCCTAGATCATTTAGTAGAAAAAAATTGTTTGTACGTAAATGAGATCATTAGATTCTTTTCGGAAAAGTAGTAATTCGAGCTTGAATATGATTAACGACAATTTGTGAGATTTATAAGCTCAAATGTGTTGTTTATCTCTTGAAATATATACACAACACTATCATATCAAATCAAACATAAGATGAAATAAGAAAACATATGATGATGAATGAGTGGAATTGAATAGGTTGTTGCGTAGCGATGATGTTACCATGAAATGTCATAGAAAAGAGAGATACGAGTATTCATGCAGGTGCCAATTAAATTCTTTGCCTGTGGAACCAACTAAAATTGTACATGCATGGTAACTGTGAATCTGTATATGGAAAATTCTGCTTTACATAATTATATGATGCGTGAATATATATTGAAGGTGCGAAACTGTACAAGCTAATATACATGACCCGTTCCAGTATAACATGCTAATAACCCATCAAATGTTTGATCGAAGTTTCAAAAATAAACCGTATGTGAACATTGTTGAGCATGGCTGATTGGACATCTATATTAATTGATTGAGCTTGCTGTTTTTCATTTAGCTAGAGGCTGATGCGAGTTTTTGCTTATAAATTTTTGAAGGACTTTTCTGATTGGATGGTTACTGTATGTATAGCAGTCATTTATTTGTCACCAACAAATTAGAAAAATTTATTGTTTACTGTACGTTTTGGGTCATAGCTAGTTATTATACATGTACAAGTACTTAGCGTTTGTAAGCTATCGAGATATACTCACATTCTGTACAGACTGCTCTTGCTACTAGCTTCCCTGACGCAAAATTAAGATGGAAGCAAGAAGCTAATCTAGCTCAATTAGCTACCCACACTCCCACAGTGATATATAATAGTTGATCATGAAGATATCTATAATTGGTTTTGTTTCTTTCTTCGACTTACATAAAGATATAGGGACGATTTTCAGATCTTGCAGTGGAACGTAATGAATCGAAGAAAGCTATTATATATGGACGCGCGTATAGGGTGGATCTGTGGCTATGGAGTTACACTGGAAATTAATCTCTGAAAAGAAATGGATATGCATTACAGATCATTAGGTATTCAGACGGTAATGAGATTTATATGAGCCTCCAGATTTCTGAATTAGTTAATGAATGGCTTTGAGATGGAGGGGTGAGTGATCTAATAACTTCTCTGGGAATGCCATAAAAATTGCCACCCCATCCAATGAATTCGGGTCCCCATTATTATGGTTTCTGAAACTAGTTTTCACTAGATTATGGCTCATCTATCTAATTTCTGGACTTTTGTGTTCATTAGTTCATAGATATATAGACATACATACATATACACATTCTCATCCTCATTACATATGAGGAGCCCTGTCGATTATTCTAAATGCTGATACTCTACCGAGTCGATCACTGGCTCCCTGATAATGACACGTTGAAAATATTTGGTAAACAGAACTCACCTTTCAATTCCAGAATGTTTAATATCAGTCAGGAATGTAAACTCTATACATTAACCTCTTCATAAAAGATAATGATTATGATCCACCACCAGTCATCCAAAATACAGTAGAAATTTATGGGACAGTACTGCTACCGCAACAGAGTAACTCAGAGTAATCAGTGTTGGCGCTGTTTACCATTTAGGCCATTCCTTTGTTGTAATTTTCTTTTTTCTTACAGTGCAATAATTTACAGCATTCAGCTCGATCGAGCTAGCTATAGTACATATGTAAGATTCCATGCATCCGTTTTTACCAAATTTTTATCCTCTCAAGTCTCAAGCATATAATATCACGAGCTTGGTGATCGAGGTAGTAGACATTTTCACAGCACAAGTACAACAACTGTTTCTTTTACACTGATGCTCTCAGCCTCTCAAGCATGGGTGAAACTTTTTCCCCAGAGAAAAAAAAACGACTCATGAACTGATGAGTAGTAAATAAGGTGAGTGAAGAGACAAGTTAAAAGATGATGGAATTGAAAACGAGTGATTGTTAGACGATGATGATGATGATGATGATGATGATGATGATGAGACGTTACTGATGATCCAGTAAGTACTGGGGCTGGTGGTGACATTAATTTCACGTGTATGCATGGCTCTCTTTCCTTCTCATATCCCACACACACAGAGTGAGCAACTTCAATTCCTCCGGCCAACTATCAGCGACTTTTAAACGTAAATTTATTTCTCGCCTTTTCTGGCGGTTGAGAAACACATTGCTGCTGGTGCATGCCCAAATGATCCAGGATTACAACTGATCATTGCCCGCAGCAACATATAGACACTTCTCTTATTCGTATATTGATACGGACTGATCTGTTGTACGTACAGGTAATCATTGAAGTTTTCTTATGTATAATATCAGTTTCTTCTTCTCATAACGATCCATAAACTCGATTATTCACTGTCCTAACCTAATTCGGAGTAGCCTGAACCATCTGCTAATTGGCCTGGAGTAAATTGAGGAACTGGGAACTGGTGCGTGTTTTCCAGTTTTGATATGAACCAACTAGGATTTAAATGAGTTTTCAATCCTCCAAGAACAAAAAAATAAATAAATAAAGAACACCAGATTTTTGACGATGTGTAAAACCTTAAGTATGAGAAAAAAAACACAACGGAACACAAACTTAGAAGAATGATCTCAACTAGATAAATTTAAATAGTGCTACAACTCTTGTAAACCTAAACAGATTTTGAATATGAAGAAACTGTCTTCTTGATTTACTTTACAACAGAATATGCAACTTATATGCACTAAACTTATATTCTAGATCCACTAATCTAGGTTTAGGAATGGTAAGATAAAGATTACAACTGATTGAGAAAATCTGCAGAATATTATACAACCGAATTTCTGATTATGTGGGGTTCTTTCCTTCTGCATCTTTGTTTTTTCCTTCTGTGTCCTCAATACTCCCCCTTAAGTTGGAGTGTATGTTAATTACACCTAACTTGTCCAACAATGTAGAGAACTGATTCGAGCTTACTGGCTTGGTGAACAAGTCAGCAGGTTGCTCCTTGGTTCAAATGTGTGCCATCTTAATCAGTCATTTCTGCACTTTCTCACGTACAATGTGACAGTCTATCTCTATGTGTTTCGTGCGCTCATGAGATACTGGATTTGAGGGTATGTGTATGGCAGCTTGGTTATCATAGATTAATCTAGCTGGTTGTGCATGTCCAACACTCAAGTCTCTCAATATGTTCTGCAACCATGTTATTCACAACATGTTATGACCATAGAGCGATATTCAGCTTCTGCGCTTGAGCATGCCACTGTGCTTTGATTCTTTGACTTCCATGAAACTGGTGCATTTCTAAGAAAGATGCAATAACCAATCATTGATCTTCTTGTATCCTTACAACGTGCCTAGCCTGCATCACAATATGCCTTCAACTCTAATGAACCTGTAGAGGGCAGAAGTATTCCCTGACTAGGTGTCTCTTTAATGTATCTCAAGACCTTATGTGCTGCTTCTAGGTGTGGCTGCCTAGGTTTGTCCATGAATTGGCTCAGTATATGGACAACATAAACACGATGTGGTCTTGTGATAGTAAGATATATGAGTCTTTCAACAAGTCTTCGATATTGTGACGGGTCTCTTAACACACTTCCATCGCCTTGTGTGAGCATCATGTTTTGTTCAACTGGAAATCTTGATGACTGTGCACCAAGGAATCATGTGTCCTCAAGAATCTCTAATGCATACTTTCTTTGATATAAGACAATTCCTTGGTTAGAACTTGCAACTTCTATCCCAAAAAAATACCGTAACTACCCCATGTCCTTTAACTTGAAATGGCTCGAAAGATACTGCTTGGTCTCTATAATATCGTTGAGACTGTTCCCTGCTAAAATAACATCATCAACATAAACCAACAAGGCTGTAAATCAACCTTGATTGGCTCAGACGAACAATGAGTAATCAGACCAAGACTGTTGAAATCCTGCTGATTTGAGGGCTGCGGAGATTTTGATGCACCACTGTCGTGAAGCTTGCTTCAAACCGTATAGTGACTTATGAAGCTTACAAACCCTAGTCTCCCCCTTTCGTTTGAATCTTGGAGGGAGATGCATATATAAATTCTCATAATGTCTCCATGCAGAAACAAATTATTGACATCCAATTAGTGTAAGTGTCAGTTTTTCAGAGATGCAAGACCAAGAAGAACTCTGACTGATGTCAACTTAGTCACCGGTGCAAAGGTTTCTCTGTAATCGATGTCTTCGACTTGACTGTATCCCTTAACAACTAAACGTGCTTTGTATCGTTCAATGCTTCCATCTGGTTTGTACTTGATTTTGTAGACCCACATGCAGCCAATAGATCTTTTGTGGGAAGGAAGAGATACTAAACTCCAAGTTTTATTTTCTTGAAGCGCTTGAATTTCTTCCTTAATGGCTGCTCTCCACTTTGGGACATGTATTGCTTGAGAAAAAGAGGCAGGTCTCTCTGAATAGTTATATTAGCAATGAAAGCTCTATGATGAGAAGAGAGTCTATCATAAATGAGCACATTGGAAAGCGAGTGAGCAATACCTGAAGAGACGACCTCATTCGAAGAAGAAGATGAGCTGGTGCGTGATGGGAGAGCTGCTTCAATGTGAAAGTCTTGCGGTATGGTTGAAGTCCTAGTGGGCTGAGAGGATCTACGTGGCTGTGGTGGAGGTGATGAAGGTATGGTGGAGATGTTATCATTTGGAAGAGTTGTAGTGAGGGAAGGAGTGTTGTCTGATGATGGTTCCGAATCAGAAGATATGTTTGAATGTGTTTGAGTTTCAGAAGGTTGGTCGTCAGGGGAAGATTGGTAGAGTTGGTGTTTGAGTTATTGCAAATGTGATGGGGATCAAAGTCTGAATATGGTGTTTGAGCTGGAGAAGGAAACAAACTCGTATTTGATTGAGAGAAGAGATCAGTATTGTCTTTGGAAGGAAACACATCCTCAAAGAAT
Source organism: Comarum palustre (assembly GCA_951800085.1). Lineage (NCBI taxonomy): Eukaryota > Viridiplantae > Streptophyta > Magnoliopsida > Rosales > Rosaceae > Comarum > Comarum palustre. The sequence continues at coordinate 3,100,724 of OX637584.1, read as the reverse complement.
ATCACATCTCGTGATACAAGAACTTTACTACTTGTCAAATCATAGACTTTGTTTCCTTTTTGGCCATAAGGATATCTAATAAAAATGCATTTGATAGAACAAGGATCAAACTTGCATAGTTTGGTGGGATGTGTGGATACAAAACAACGACAACCGAATACCCGCAATTGAGAGTAATTTGGTTCCTTAAGGAAAAATCTTTCAAAAGGTGTTTTTCCCTAAAGAAGTGGTGTTGGTGTTCTGTTGATAAGATATGCAGCAGTGAGTATGACATCCCTCTAAAATTCTTTAGGTAGGCTAGCTTGGAAAAGAAGGACTCGGGCAACATTTAGCAACTGCCTATGTTTGCGTTCAGAAGCACCAGATTGTTGTGGTGTGTTGACGCAACTGGTTTGGTGAACAATGCCTTTGGACGAATAAAACTATGACATTTTAAACTCTAGGTCATTGTCACTCCTAAAAACCTTGACTCTTTTATCAAACTGATTTTCAACCAAGTGAATGAAATTAACAAGTAGGGTTCGAGCCTCAGATTTATGTTTCATTAGATATACCCATGTGCTTCTCGAATAATCATCGACTATGATCAAGAATTATTGGGCACCAGAAAGAGAAGAAACATGATACCCGCCCCATATGTCAACATGTATTAAATCAAAGCAAGATTCACTGAAAGTAGTGCTCAAAAGGGAAAAGATTGTATGGTTTGTTTGGTCAAAGGGCAAATAGAATTGTGTCACAAGCATTATTCGCAAGGAAAGGAAATAATAAAGATACTTTGCTAGAAGGATGTCCGAGTCTTTAGTGCCATAAGCTGTGTGTTTTGGTGTGAACCACATTGCACGTCCCTTTTTATTGTTGATTGAGGCCGTAGAGTCCCTCCCTCTCAGTTCCCATAACAATCATCTTCCCCGATCGTAGCTCTTATATGACACAAATTTGTCTGAGAAATATAGTAATATAGAATGAATCAAATGCTAATTTTCTTACAGAGATTAAATTTAGGTAAAATGATGGGACACAGAACATTATAGAGGACAAATTCGGAAGAAAAAGCTAGTGTCCCAATATGAGTAACATGAGCTGAGGTTCTAGATGGGAGTTTGACCAGGTGATTATGAACAGGCTTAAGTGGAGTAAAAAGGAGTTGCAGACTATGTGATCACTAACAACACTGTTAATGATACGGGTGTATCATTTAGCTTTTAGGAATTAAGATTCCTTCTCCTTTATGGGAGAGGAATAGTTGTCTAACTAGGACAATGTATAGTTTTCTAGTTAGATAAGGATTTATAGGGTTTGTGACTCTATAAATAGAGATGCCTAACATTAGTTCTAGCATCGAATCATAGTGTTATTGTAGCAAAGGAATAGACATCAGAGATTGTATTCTTTAAGCACAATAATAAGAGAAGAACAATTTCTTCGACCAATACCCGTGTTCGTGTTGTTTTCGTTTCCGCAGTTAACAACTTAGCCGTGATTCGTATCAAATTGGCATCAGAGCCTAGCCGTATCTGTGGGAGTCTGTGGTGCATGGTCCTGACTCGCTCACTGTACAAAAAGCTAAGGAAAGCTCTTGTGTTTTTAGAAAATACTACAAGGCCGAGGGTAAAGATGGTGGACGGTAAAACTGATCCCGAAGAGAGATTTGCAGCATTGGAGAAGCAGGTGTCTGCATCGAATTCAGCCATAGCGGATCTCACCAACCTCGTCAAGGAGTTGCTTTCAAGAGAGCCGACGAAGAAGCAAGAAAGCAGTTCGAATTCGGACGAAGAGAAAGAAAAATCCGACGAGGATGATGATGATACTGAGAGGAAGGATTCGCAGCATTCTCGCAAGCCGGCGCAAGAAGAAGGGAGTTCTTTTCGTAGCTTGAAGATTGACTTCAAGATTGAAGTTTCGATGTACGATGGTAGCGTCAATGTGGACAAGCTCGACGACTGGCTTGAGCGGCTTGACACATATTTCACGTTTCATCGGTTTACATCGAAGGAAAAGATCACCTGTGCGACTTTGAAACTATCCTCTCACGCATTGACTTGGTGGAAGTCTTACCGAAGGAATCATGGTGAGGAGGTAGTGTCGTGGAAGAAGTTCAAGGAATTGCTTAGAAAACAGTTCTATCCAGTCGGATTTCTGGAAGAACGATGGCTCAAGTGGTACAACCTGCGCCAGAAGACCAACCAGTCCGTGCAAGAATACACGACCGAATTCTAGAATCAAGCTCTGGTTCTGGATATCTCCTTAGTGGAGTATGCGGCGTTTATGAAGTATGTAGCCGGACTACATGAATACCTTCAGAAAGAGTTAAAACTGTTTACAGTACAAACAGTTACTGAAGCTAGTGTGAAGGCCATCGCCATTGAATGGAAGCTCAAGAAGGGCGACACCAAAGGAGATGGAAAGCAGCTTGGGGAAAGTCAGTCTATGCTAAGAAAGAGGAACAGAAGAAAGGTGAAGCGGGGAGTCAAACCTGTGTGCATTGCAAGGGAGGTCATTCGTCAGATAAATGCTGGGTAAAATTTCCACACTTGAAACCGAGAGTTTTACGGCGCAAGGAGGAAAAGAAGAAAACAACTTTGCTTGCTAACGAAACCACCAAAGTACCAGGAATGACGGAGCCGAATGCGAAGCTCAACCTCATGGCAGGAACTCAGATGAGGAAGGACGACGAGAACCTAAGAGAGCAGCTTTTTGTTGTAAAGCTGCAATTGAAGGCCAGCCTAGTTGATGCCATAGTAGATCCGGGAAGTCAAAAGAATCTTATCTCGGAGGCCTTGGTTCAGAAGTTAGGTCTTCAAACAGTCAAACATCCAAAGCCATATCCATTAGGATGGATTCAGAAAGATGCAAGACTAAGCATTACTACTCAATGCACGTTCAAGTTTGCTCTTCATGAAACATACATTGATGAAGTAACATGTGATGTGGTACCATTGGATGTTTGTCAGGTAATTCTGGGGAATCCTTACTTATGGGATAAAGATGTTATCTATGAAAGGAAGGCTCAGAAGTACACCTTCATTAAGGACGGACGACGTTTTGTCATCCGGGCGGCGGCCTCCCCACCTGAAGCAAGCTTGGTGACGGCAACACAAGCGAAACGACTGGTTAATGCATGCAGGAAGTTTGTTCTGATAATGATTCGGCCCAAGGAGGAATATTCAAGTCAAGTATGCTTAACTTCTTTGTCCGGGAAGCAAAACCAAGACGTGGAGAAGCTGAAGCTTAAGTTTGCTGATCTGTTTAAGGAGAATCCAGGTCTGCCGCCGAGAAGAAGTGTGGAGCACGAGATCATGCTGATAGGGGAGAGTCCTTTACCAAATTCAGGGTTATACCGCACAACTGTGCAGGAATCTAAGGAAATCTGGCCAAAGATGCAGGATGATGTGTCTAGATTCATTCGCGGCTGCAAGTTGTATTGCACTTCCAAGCCCGTGAATAGGAAGAGAGGGTTGTACCTACCGTTGCCGGTACATTCACGGCCTTGGGAGAGTATTTCCATGGACTTTTTGGGAGGGTTACCGCGCGCCAAGTTTGGTTGTGATTACTTGTACATTGTGGTCGATCGGTTTAGCAAGATGGTGATATTGATTCCTTGCAAGAAGACGGTGACGGGAGCAGGGGCTGCTAAATTATTTTTCGAAAATGTATGGAAGCATTTCGGGTTGCCGAGATCGATCATCTCGGATCGAGATAGCAGATTCTTGGGTCACTTTTGGGATTCTTTGTGGTGAATGATGGATACCAGATTGAAGAAGAGCACCGCTTTTCATCCTCAAACCGATGGATAAACAAAAGTAGTTAACAGGACTATGGTGCATATGCTAAGGGGTTACAATGCTAGACATCCGAAGACTTGGGATGAGAGTCTTCCATATCTGCAGTTTGCGTTCAACAGGGCAGTACATAGCTCTTCAGGAACGTCACCTTTTGAAGCGTGCTACGGGTATCTGCCTCCAAGTCCTTTTAACATGGTTTTCACGGTTGGAGACGGTCACCAGGGAAAGGGAGAGAGTGATAGGCTACGAGCACAGCGTTTCCTGGAGAAGATTAGTCAGATTCATGTAACTGTTGAAGCACAACTACAGAAGTCACAAGCAAAGTACAAGGCTAAGCATGACAAGCATCGAGTGCCTTGTAATTTCGGAGTTGGTGACTTAGTGTGGTTAAAACTGAGTAAGGAGCGTCTTAAGGGAGAAGGTAAGAAGATCAAGCCACTGCGGTACGGACCTTTTCGTGTATTGGAGCAGATTGGAGACAACGCCTTCAAGCTCGACTTGCCACCTTACTTAGGCATGTACTCGGTTATCAATGCCGAATATCTGAAGCTGTTTGAGCCGCCACTGCTTGATGATAACGGTGACAACAGTGACGACAAGACGGTTCTACCATCAGTTGAAGACTTATGGTTTGACCAAGAGGATCCATTAGCCGAAGATTGCATTTTGGAGCGGAAGGTGACTACAACACGTAAAGGACAGCGGACGGCGTTTCTGATTGGACGTGCGGGTCAAGTTCCAAGCAAGGCGAAATGGTTCAGCAAGGAAAAGGGAACTCTCGAGTTTCCTAATCTCCAGTTTTAACTTAAACGGGAGTTTAAGTTCCTAGAAGAGGGGGAGCCATGATACGGGTGTATCCTTTAGCTTTTAGGAATTAGGATTCCTTCTCCTTTATGGGAGATAAATATTTGTCTAACTAGGACAATGTATAGTTTTCTAGTTAGATAAGGATTTATAGGGTTTGTGACTCTATAAATAGAGATGCCTAGCATTAGTTCTAGCATCGAATCATAGTGTTATTGTAGCAAAGGAGTAGACATCAGAGATTGTAGCCTTTAAGCACAATAATAAGAGAAGAACAATTTCTTCGACCAATACCCGTGTTCGTGCTGTTTTCGTTTCCGCAGTTAACAACTTAGTCGTGATTCGTATCAGTTAATAATCCATATTCTCTCTCTACCATTTTGTGAAAGAAAAGAAGCTTTACCAAAGAGTTCTTCATAATTTGTAATTTTACCAACTTGATTTGTTAGGGTCGAGTTTGCCTTCGTCAAGATTCCCAGAAGCTGATGACATTCTTCTTGTGAGAAGGGAAAGTTACTCATAGCCTTGTTATTATCATTTGAGGAGGCAACATAATTCCTTCTTAATGGTCCTTGGCCTCCATTCAGTGCAACCTTTCTCTTCCGACAATGTTCATAAATATGCCCCTTCCAGTTATAATAGGTACACTTGAGATGTGCTCTGCAATTCTTTGTGCTATGATTGTTCATGTTGCACTTCTCACACTTCACCTCTCCACTTGCTGGTTTGATATCATGATCAAATTTCTTCACCAAGAAGGCATATGTTTCAGGTGGAATTATCGCCTTCCCACCACAAACCTTTGCTTTCTTTCATGGCGCAACGCCATCATATAGGGTTTGTTTACCTTTAGAAAAGGATTCATCCCTATTATGTTGCTGCGGATCGTTGAGCCCCATCAAGAATTTCATAGTCTTCTGTGTCTCCATGTAGACTTTAACTTCAGTGGCTGCATCACAATTGCAGGGTGGGAACGCCCATAAAGCCTTTTTCTCATCCCACAGACTTTTAATCTTTGTAAAGAAGATTTGACTAAGTCTTCCATTTGCCCGCAGTCATGTATTGCATTTTCTATGTGAAACAATGAAACTGTGTTAGTTTGACAAAACCTCTCTTGTAGATCGAGCCACACATCTCTTGCGGCTTTGTAGTGAATGACGCTCCCCGCTATCGGCTTTGACATGGATCCCAACAGCCATGTTTTGACAAGAATATTACACCGATCCCATTGTTGTTGTTCATCAGGGTTATGAGTTGGCATTTTGAGGGTTCCATCTATGAAGCCCTTCTTGTTCTTGATGGTGAGAGTCATGCCCATTGCTTTGATCCATGTTGTGTAATTATCTTCCATCAACGGCTGCGACACAAGGATTACGTCAGGTTGATCTGAATGATGGAGAAAAAATGGATGATTGGAGTTCTCCCATGGTTATTTGGTTTTGGAAGAATAGTCTGAAGACTTAATAATATCAGTGGGTTTCTGATTTTCTTCAACATCCATGAGGTATTTGTGTTTGTGTTTATGTTTTCTACGTTATGCCCAGATCGTTTGCTCTGATACTATAAACAGATATTGAATATGAAGAAACTATCTTCTTGATTTACTTTACAACTGAATGTGCAACTTATATGCACTGAACTTACATTCTAGATCCACCAATCTAGGTCTAAGAATGGTAAGATAAAGATTACAATTGATTGAGAAAAATCTACAGAATATTATACAACAGAATTCCCGATTATGTGGGGTTCTTTCCTTCTGCATCTTCGTTCTTTCCTTCTGTATCCTCAATAAAACTATACTCGATTACAAATTCCTATCCCCAGGCAGATGTTCTTCTTCTTGTAATCTTCTTCAATCTTTAAGGAACTAACAACGTATTTCATCCTTCAATCATATAAACAACAAGTTCAACTAAAAAAGAACAGTTAAACTTGTGACCTTACAAAGTTTAGTAACAGAATTAACTATCTCTCAAACACTATGCGTGTCACATCCCGGACCATCTCCGCCGTAGCACGATATTGTCCGCTTTGGGCCCGCCGGCCCTCACGGTTTTGTTTCCAGGAGCTCTCAGAGAAACTTCCCAGGGGGTCACCCATCATGGGATTGCTCTAAGCTTAGCAAGCTTAACTTCGGAGTTCTCATCCCCTTCAAAGCCACTGAGCTCCCAAAAGGCCTCGTGCTAGATGGGTGTCACCGATGTACATATATGGTACATCACCCTCTCCGTTGGTCGATGTGGGATGTTACATCCACCCCCTTAGGGGCCCGACGTCCTCGTCGGCACACTCGCACCCCTCGGCAGTGTGGCTCTGATACCAATCTGTCACATCCCGGACCATCTCCGCCGTAGCACGATATTGTCCGCTTTGGGCCCGCCGGCCCTCACGGTTTTGTTTCCAGGAGCTCTCAGAGCAACTTCCCAGGGGGTCACCCATCATGGGATTGCTCTAAGCTTAGCAAGCTTAACTTCGGAGTTCTCATCCCCTCCAAAGCCACTGAGCTCCCAAAAGGCCTCGTGCTAGATTGGTGTCACCGATGTACATATATGGTACATCACCCTCTCCGTTGGTCGATGTGAGATGTTACAATGCGTGCAAAGATAGTGTTCAAAAAATGCACTCAAAAAGTAACCTCTAATGAGGCTGCAATGCCTCCTTTATATGCGTCAAATAATCCTTTCTAAGTCAGCTTCCTTGATCAACACCACTAACCTAATTGATATCCAATTAGGAATTTAGTTGGTGTTAAATCATGATAAGAACACATAAGAGATATAGCAAATCACATATACATCCTCCAAAAAAATTTGAAACACAAATAAACCCACTTGTGTTGTTGTTAAACAAATAAGGACAGTTTTTAACAAATAAAGTCGAACTCTTTTCTACTTGTCATGAGTTATGGTTGAATTTAATAAATTGACCCTTATACAAAATAAATACAATTAAATCATACCCCACCATGTATTATTTTAGCTGTTACCACACTTGTTATAATGTTGCGGCTACTGCATTTCCAATAAACGCAGTAGCAGATTTTAGTGGTTTAGCTAGTATAGTATCAACTTCAGTAACAACATTGGTATGTTTTTAGTAACTCGACTAATGTAGTAGCATGTTTTACTAGAGTTAGCTGCTACGACGCTTCCAACAAATGTAGTAGCTATAGCAGGGTTTTAATGGTTTAGCTAGTACAATAGTAACTATTTCTAATTAATATTGTAGCAAGTTTTCAATAGCTCAGCTGATATAGTAACAACTACTTCCAATAAAAATGTAGTAGTAGACTTTTAGTGACTAAGCTAGTGTAGCAGCAGCTATTTTAGTGCCTCAATTAGTGTAGTAGCAATGTTTTGATGGTTTAGCTAGCGTAGTAGTAACTATTTCCAATAAATGTAGTAGCAGGAAGGTTTTCAATAGCTCAGCTGATATAGTAACAACTACTTCCGATAAAAATGTAGTAGCAGACTTTTAGTGACTAAGCTAGTGTAGTAGCAGCTATTTTGAAAAGAAAAAAAACAGCAGCATGTTTTTAGTGGGTCAACTAGTGTAGTAACAACTATTTCCAGTAGCATGCTTTTAGTGCCTCAATTAGTGTAGCAGCAAGGTTTTGATGGTTTAGCTAGCGTAGTAGTAACTATTTACAATAAATGTCGTAGCAGGTTTTCAATAGCCCAGCTGATATAGTAACAACTACTTCAGATAAAAATGTAGTGGCAGACTTTTAATAACTGAGTTAGTGTAGTAGCAGCTATTTTGAAAAAAAACAGCAGCATGTTTTTAGTGGGTCAACTTGTGTAGTAGCAACTACTTCCAGTAGGGTGGTAACAAGGTCTTAGTGACTCAACTAATATAGAAGCAACAATTTTCAAAAAATACCGTAGCAAGTAGTTAGCAAAATCAATAAACTACATAGCTTAATTAACACATTAGTATAAAGTTCATCATATTATCTTGTCTATTTATAAATTTTTATATAATGTGTAAAAGTGGAATGATTCCCGCAACATGATTATTAAACTAGTAGCAATTAGATGATGAACATGTAAAAAGATTTTATATCAACAATCTCATTGAAGATTTTCATCAAACACCTTATGTGCATAACTGCCATGGTTTTTAAAAACCCAAAAAAAAATATGAGCTGCTTTGCCATGGTTCTTTCGTCAATTCTTTTGAAATAAATACACTCATTCGCCTAAAATCAATACAAGCTTTCTAAACAAAATCATGATCATTATTGAATCAAATCAAACATACCCAATTCTAATCTGGAAATAGGACCGGAGAAAATCTAGAAAAAAAGTAGTGGTAGCCCCTCACTCTTTATGAAGACTTCGACGGCGATCGAATTCCACAACCAAGTCGTCGAATCAGATCGATGCCCAGTCGTTTTCTAATAATCCACAACCGATCCGATAATGCCTACGATGTTCAATGAAGATGATGAAGAAGAAGAAAACTACACCGACAGTTTAATGATAGAGGAGTAAGTCGTCGGTGTAATCAGTTGCAGTTGGTCTTTCCAGTAGTTTTGAGAGAGAGATTCGAATTAAATTTATTATTCATATGTTGAAATATTAAGAGAATGAAGAGTGGCATAGAGTGTAATTTAGGTGAAAAACTGAGTATTATTGTCATTTTACATTTAAATTCGGATAAGGTTTGACAATATTTGGTTTTGGGCCTGGGCTCATGTCTTTATTTGTTTAAATATTTTTGACTGTGAGTTATGTGTGTTATGTATTTTTTTTAAGGTAGTTGTATGCAATTCTCTCTAACAGATATACAAAGAATCTTGATAATATACTCTAATATTTAATGAAAGAATATGCTAAAAACTTTAAAACTTCTTTCCTGACGCAAAACAATTCCAAATCAATTACAATCAATATCAGATACATATCTATATTAGTCCTAGTCAAACTAGACCATCACTTGGCACATACTAATACAATCTGATATCAAGGAAACCTAATCAATGTAGTATTGTTTCCTTTCCAACGTATCCAAACACAATAAGATTGATTCTAATATTAATACCAATGATATTAGTATAAGAATACAACTTTAATCTGATGGCATTCAAAGTATGATGGCCAGTTCTTGATCAGTTCTGATAATAATGAACTCCAAGTTTAGCTGTAAAAGTTTGATTTACTCAATGAAAACCTTGGCTTTTATAGAGCCATTACAAAACAGAAAGAGAAAGAATGGAGCCAACATCTATATCATGGCTATTTCTAAAGAGGAACAAATCAAAGGCTAATCTACTATCTAGAGACTAGTATTTATTCAAAAAACAGAAAACTAACTAATCTGGATAAGCTAACAGACTTGATGAACAAGTCATCACAATTCCTAACAAATCCTCCCTTAAACTGAGCAGTGTTTGAACGCTCAGTTTACCACTTCGGCACTGCACATTCCAAGTTCATCTCTTAGCTTCAAGAACACTTCTAACTTCAATGGCTTTGTTATAATGCCAGCCAACTGATCCCTTGTGCTACAATACATCAACTCAACTGCTCCTTCATTTGCTAACTCTCGAAGAAAATGAAAACGCACATGTATATGCTTACTCTTACCATGTAGAACAGGATTCTTCGAAAGCTTTATAGTAGAGTTATTATCACAATGAATAATGCACTTACTTTGCTGAATTCCAAGCTTTTCAAGAATGCGCAACATCCATACACTTTGACATGCACAGGCTGCAGCAGCAATGAATTCAGCTTTAGTGCTAGAGAGTGACACCACTGGTTGCTTCTTAGAACTCCACGCAACTATTCCATTGTTCACCTTAAAGATGTAACCAGATGTACTCTTACGATCATTGAGATCCCCTGCATAGTCATTATCAGAATAACCTACCAAGCTCTCTTCTCCTCGTCTTCTATAAAAAAACTCCCAGCTCAGTAGTGCCCTTTAGGTAACGAAGTACTCTTTTCACTGCTTGTTGATGCATTGTTGTTGGAAATTCCATGAAACGAGCCACCAAGCTCACCACATACATAAGATCTGGTCTAGTAACAGTCAAGTACATGAGACTACCCACCATTTACTTATATGCAGTAGCATCAACTTTTACCCCTTCTATATCTTTGGTAAGTTTGCTACCTGGAACAATAGGATTCTTTACTGGCTTGCAATGCTGCATTTCAAATCTTTCCAACACTTCATTGGCATACTTATTTTGACAAATGGAGATCTCATTTGAGCTCTATGTTACCTCCATACCCAGAAAATATCTCATGCAACCTAGGTCAGTCATTTCGAACCTTTCCTTCATCGATCTCTTAAACTCTAGGAATAGCTTTTCATCATTTCCTGTGAAGATTAGATTATCAACATACAAACTTACTATGAGAATAACTCCTTCTCCATTACACTTTGTGAACAAAGTGTGATCACTCAAGTTTCTTTCAAAACCCTCATCTAGAAAGTAAGCCTCAATTTTGCTGAACCATATGCACGAGGAGCTTGTTTGAGTCTGTAGAGTGCCTTCTTCAACCTGTACACCTTGCACTCCTCACCCTTCTTCTCATATCCTTTCGGCTACTCCACAAACACCTCCTCATTAATTTCTCCATGCAGGAAAGCACTTTTGACATCAAGTTGATAAATCTTCCAACCTCGACTAGCTGCTAGAGCAAAAATTAACCGAATGGTGTCCCATCGTGCCACAGCTGCAAATACTTCAGTGTAGTCAATTCCTGCTTGTTGAGTGTATCCCTTTGCCACAAGTCGAGCTTTACACTTGTCTACTTCTCCTCTCTCATTCACCTTGGTTTTGAAGACCCATTTGACACCTATCTTCCCTGCTCCTTTTGGAAGCTCAGTCAGCTCCCACGTCTCATTTTTCTCAATGGCTTGCATTTCACAGTCCATTGCTTTTCTCCAAACTAGACTCCTGACAGTTTCTTCATATGTACTTGGATCATTACTTGCAAACATTGCAAGTTGCTGCATTTCCATAGTAAGCTCCTCCATACCCTCTTCTTCTTCTTCTTCTTCTTCAGATAAACCTTCTTCAGACACATAATCTCTCATCCACACAGGTTCTCTTCTTCTCCTCCCTTGAGTTGGATTTGTCACATCCTCGGTTACACTGACTTCTCCTTCAGCTTCTTCTACTGCTTCATTTTCTTCATTCTCATTTCCTTCATTTCCATTCTCATTCCACAAAAGCTCTTTGCTCAAAGTTGTTGATCCTGTCTTTTCCCAGTTCCACTTTTTCTTTTCTTCAAATACTACATCTCGACTGATAACTATCTTTTCTGCCTCTGGATCATACATACGAAAAGCTTTGGACTTCTCACTTACTCCCATGAATATACACCTAAAGCTCTTCTCATCTAGCTTCTTTCTCTTGACATCAGAAATGTGGACATGTCCTATACATCCGAAGACCTTAAAGTGCTCCACTGAGGGTTTTGTTCCACTCCATGCTTCCTCAGGTGTCATGTTTTGTATGGCGGATGTTGGACATCTATTGAGCACATGAGTGGCCCAACTAGCTGCTTCTGGCCAATATTCTCTCGGTACATCTTTTGTAGCGAGCATACACCTCACCATGTTCATTAGGGTTCGATTTCTTCTCTCTGCAACTCCATTTTGTTGTGGGGAGTAGGTTGCAGTGAGTTGACGACCAATCCCATTTGAGCTGCAATAACTATTGAACTCAGAAGAGGTGAACTCCCCACCTCTGTCAGTACGCAGGTAGCTAACATAAGCTCCCATTTCCTTTTCAACCAACATCCTGAATATCTTGAACTTATCTAAAGCTTCTGACTTGGCATGTAGAAAGTAAATCCACATTCTTCGACTATAATCATCAATGAATGTAATAAGATACCTCTTCTGAGATTTGGATTCAGGAGTGATCGAACCACATATATTCGAATGAACTAGTTGCAAAGGCCTTGATGCTCTCCATGCGCTCTTCTTTGGAAACGAGTCACGATGTTGCTTTCCCACTACGCAAGCACTGCACAACTTTGAGCTGTTCTTTAGAATAGGCAGCCCTTTAACCATCTTTCTGTAGGCCAAAGTGCGTAGTCCCTTCATATTGAGATGACCAAACCTCTGGTGCCATAGATTTGTAGAATCATCTGTGGATGCTTTAAAACAAGCTGGTCCTGTGACATTACTTGGAATAGAAGCCAACAATACAAACATACGATTTGCAGACATCATACTTTGCATAATTAGACCTTTCTTATCATGATAGATGCGACAACAACTATGCTGAATCAGGATAGCCAAATTTCTTTCTTGGAGCTGTCCAATACTGATTAAGTTGTTTTTGAGATCAGGAATGTAGAATACCTCAGTAATGACAATGACTTTGCCTTCCACTTCCATTCTGACACTGCACTTTCCCATGATAGTCAACTTCGAGTTGTTTCCCAACTTCACACTCTGCCTGAAAGATTGGTCAAGCTCCGAAAACCACCTCTTCTCTCCACTCATATGATTGCTACATCCTGAGTCTAGGAATCACACCTCCTCTTGCATAGCTCCCCTTGCATTTCTACATAGGACATAAGCAGCATCTCTTTACCTTCATCTAGCTCTGTGTATTCAGCATAGTGAGCATAATTAGGACACTCAAACTGGAAATGTCCTAATTTGTGATATCTGTAACATTCAACAGTAGCTTTGTTAAATATTCTCCCTCGGCCTCTTCCTCTGAATCCACTACGTCCTCTACCTCTGCCTCCAAATCTTTCTTCTTCTTTCATACCAGATCCTCCTTCTCCAGTAACTTTAAGAGCTTGTTCCTCCATATCCTTTTTTTAAGCTTCTGCTCATAGACTAGCAGTGAGCTCTGCAACTCATCCACAGACATGCTGTCAATGTCCTTGGATTCCTCAATCGAGCACACTATATAGTTGTAGTTATCTGACAGAGTCCGTAGAATTTTCTTTACAATCTGTGCATCCTCCATTTTTTCTCCTGCACTTCTCATATCATTGGCAACCATCAGAACCCTAGAGAAGTAATCATTCACACACTCACCAGTTTTCATCTCTAGAATTTCGAACTCTCTTCTCAGCCTCTGAAGTTGAGCTCGCTGAACCCGAATATTCCCTTGATACTTCCTTTTCATAGAATCCCAGAGAGCTTTTGTGGTTGCCTTGTGTGTGATTGTTTTCAGAATGTTCTTGTCAATGGACTAAAACAAGAAATTCTTGGCTCATAGGTCTTTCAGCTTCTGTTCTTCTAATACTCTGCGCTGTGCTCCCGAGAGAGCCTCCAGATTTTCAGGCTCGTCATAACCATTCTCCACTAGACACCAATATTCTTTCGATCACAGCAGATTTTCCATTAGCATGGACCAATGATCGTAATCCCCATCAAACTTAGGGATACTCAGGAAATTATTCCCGTCAGCCATCTCTCTTTTCTCTTCTCTCAATGTTTCACTCAAACACTCTCTCCCCTTTTTTCTTTCTCTAAATCAGGCCCTTGTGTGAGCTCTGATACTACTAATCAGTTCTGATAATAATGAACTCCAAGTTTAGCTGTAAAAGCTTGATTTACTCAATGAAAACCTTGGCTTTTATAGAGCCATTACAAAACAGAAAGAGAAAGAAATGGAGCCAACATCTATATCATGGCTGTTTCTAAGGAGGAACAAATCAAAGGCTAATCTACTACCTAGAGACTATGATTTATTCAAAAAACAGAAAACTAACTAATCTGGATAAGCTAACAGTGAACAAGTCATCACAATTCCTAACAGTTCTAACTTAAATCACACAACCATACCATGTATGTCTATCAAGCACTTATCCTTGTTTTGTTTAGGGATGCCAATCAAAGTATATAGATACGAATCATTAAATCGTACGTCATCACCCTGTAGCTAATTAACTATCAGTCTTATACGTACTTGCTATCAGTCTTTCGTCTTTAAGCACGCTAGTTATGTATTTTATTGCATTCAAAGATCGATTTAAACTTAATTCTCGGCTTTAATTAGCCGTTTAGGTTTCGAGTGATCGATCATACATATATTTGTATACATGGTGGCAAGATTTACACATAGATCGAGGCCAGCTAAACTCTTATCAAACCATCTTTGTGGGATTTGTGGGAATAATACTTCAAACTAATTAATTAAACCTGCAATATGCCAACAATAATATATAGAACAAAGGTAGTGGGTAAGTAGGAGAATGATGATTTCACTATATATGCGTATATTCATATATCATACACACACATATGTTAATGTATTATATATATGTTTATTTCTTGAAAAAATATAGTTCCCATCTACAAGAATTTATAAAGATTTTGAGCAGAAAGATTATTTCCACTGCATACTTTATGAAATCATGAGTTCGAAATTAACAGATCGAGCTATTCTAGAGGGACCAATTGGAACTTGTTGTGTGTGCACCCTCAACTACAATTATGATCATTATAGCAGTACATACAAAGAGAAGCTCGATCATAACTAGGGCACACAGTACCCGTACGTACCAGTACAGATTTCTTGCCCAACATATCAGTAATATGTATATGGGGTCGACCTTGTCTCTCTGATCCACTGAGGCAATGAGATTGGTAATATTACGAAAAAAATGTTTCCTTTCGACAAGCATTAGACTATTCACCCAACTATGTCAGTCGGGAAATTCAGAAAGTTTTGAATTTGTATTTTCACGTATAGATTTTGGCCTATGTTCTCTTTCTAATGTTCCTACCAGTTTTAGTTCCATAGAAACAAGAAAATATGTACAGAATGTATTCGGATCTATCATGGATTGTGGTTAAGTTTACCAGACTTACAGGTAGGTTTTTAGTAGCTAGTATTGAAATGTGGTGGGTGATAGGTGATGCCAGTTAAAATAATTAGACCATTATGGTGTTTGAAATTGTTATTGCAGCTACTGAATGAAAGGTTTCACATTGGCACGTACCTTGAATATTTGATGCTAGCTAGGTCGGGCAATAAGAAATTTTGATGGCTAATTTTGCAAGTTGTTGCTGCTTCATCTATGATCTATCTAACCATCCGATTTATTAATATAGTTTGGAAGCAATTTTAAAGTAGATGAACAAATATAAGGCTCAGCACACTTGGGTACAGTGTCTATAAATTGCCTAATGATCTAATTCTGTTGCCTATTGATTGGTTTCTGGTTTAACCACTATAACTCAAATATGCAACACCATAAGATGAAGGTACAGGGTTCCATTCCATTGTTGCTGTGCATCCAATGGACTTGAGAGAGGTTTTGATTCCATCGGATACTAGCTTTAGAGGCAGTTCTGAAGATGGGAGCAAATTTGCATGCACTTGATGATGAATTGGTGATGATGATGCACATGAGAATACTGTACTATGGCAAAAGCTAGATTACCCGTGACGTACCGTACTCCACACGGAGTCTTAAACGAAGGGGCACTTTAGTCATTACAACAAGTCATGGTAAGTGGCTAAAGTTACTATATAGGATGAAAAGGCAAAACAGGAATTTGACGGATATCGATTACATAAAGCCTTCACTCCCCCTTCAGTAGTTCGACGGTGAGAGGCTACTTTGGTACACAATGAGAGGCTACTTTTCGTTCTTATATGATGAAGGGTTCTGCCAGCACTAGGTCATCCCCTTGTTTGTCATGTACATTTCAAATAAAACATTAGCAGTGTGCAATACTGCAGTTAACTATTTACATTTCATTTTCTTTCTTTCTTTTAATTAGAAAAATCAAACAATAGGGATTCATCATATATAACCTGTGAATAGGTAAAGCAACAAGTACCATGAGATTATGCCAAGGAAAACAATCGATTACAAATTGTAAACTGTGAATAAGTGAATTGATCAAAGGGTTCATAATCAGAAAGAGGAAAATCCTGCAATTTGTCTAAACTTCTCATACGAGACCCAGAAAACAAATTGCCAAGGTCCAAACCGTGCCCATGTAGGAAAGAACCCTTTCCATAGTGCTCTAAGACCTTCAATTTTGACAGTCTTCACAAGACAGTCATAAGAACTGCTGTACATAATCTTCCCTTGCTTGATTTCTGACTGATTCATCATTCTCGTCTTTACCACATCTGCTGGACAGCTCAAAGCAGTGGCCGAAAGGCCAGACATGATTGATGCTAATGTGTGGGCATATATGTTATCCTCAGCAATCTGATTACTGATAACAAAACGTTTTGCTTGATCATAGCAAGCTAATTCTCCCATGTTCACTAAGAAAGCTCTTTGAACACTAGGAAAAACACCTTTCCAAAGTCCTCCAACACCTTCTGCTCGGGCGATCTTGCTTAAAGCATCAAAACACCCCGAGTACCTAGGTTGAAAGCCTTGGCTGACAAAACGCCCATCTGCTTGCATCCTCACCTTCACAAGATCTGCAGGACTCGCCACCAACTGTACATTAATAGCAGTAAACAGAAGAACAATGTCACTTTCAAAGCAAAACTTTGTTCAAAGAGAACTAAATCACTTGGCATGGCCATATCACATATTCAACATGAACGAAAAATGACAATACCGCATTACGTACTTATGAATTCCACTCCAAGACCTAGCAATAAAATGTTAGAATAAATTGAGAAGTAAATAATCAGATCACAATATGTTGTATCATATACTTAAACACGGCTGATCTTCACACACAGTTCAGAGATTTGCGTTTGTTCATAATTCTCAATCTTAAGAGGTAATGGAAGGCAAGGAAGCCAATATATAACAACAATGCCAAGCACAAAACTACTGAATCATCATATAGTTTCTTGTATCATAAAAACCTCATAAACCAAGCATATGGTTGATCACTCCAGCCCAATGAACCACACACATAGCTCAAGCATTCATCTTTCTATTCTCAGCCATCAAAAGCATTCATTTTTCAATAGAAACACCACACGAAAACAATAAAACAATAAACGTGCATCTACTAATACTTAAAACTCCTACCAGTCACTACTCTGCATGTTTTATATTTCGATAACATACATCATATATTCAAAAACAGCCTAATACCAAGAGAACAAGAACGCCTAGTTACCTGAGCAATGACGCCGGAGAGTCCGCCGGAGATGGCTCTGGCGGGGAGAGAAAGGTACCCACCATCGGTTTTCAAAGAGTTTCTGAGGTGCTCATAGCCGACGATGCGAATGGGCGTGTAGAACATGTGCCTGAGTATCGCCGGAGACAGACCCTTGTACAGTCCTAGAGGGCCTTGCCGGCGCACGATATCCGAGGCCACCCGGAACGCGTTGGTGGGCTGACTGGAGCCGAGAGATCGCGACTGGCCGTGGAGCTGGAGCCTCGTTTTCGTTAGGTCGATCGGGAACGTCGTAGTTTCCGCCGTCATTGCTGTGATCGAGGTTACCAGGATCTTTGCCGGGGCTTGTAGACGCCACTCACGCCAGTGTTCTTGGGTTGGTTTCATCGTCGACAACGAGACTGAGCGTAGATTTTCTCAAGACTCGTAAAGCTGGTAGGCGAGTAGCTAGGGAAGTAGTAACTTGGTGAACAATACGACATGCAGTTGTGGCTATTGGAATGTGAGACTTGAGAATAGTTTTGGCCAAAATGGGTGAGCCATTAGGTGCAGTTCCCACCCTAATATCACGAATTGGTTCTTTAAAACTGATAAATCCTTTCTTTATTTGAGAATCATTAGCAGAAACGAGTGAATATCATTATCGCACTGATCCTTTCCTTCTCCACTCGAGTTTTCTCTCATTAATTCATAACTTTTTCAATCCAACTTTCTTCGATTCATGATTTTTCTCATTCCAAATTAAGTAAATGATGTCGATTATTGATTTTCTTAAGTACTAAGTTTAATTTGGTATTTCTATGAGAAATTTAATTTTTAAAAAACTTAGTTTTAAATAAGCAAAACTGAAAACTCAGTTTTAAACTGAAAGCTAGTTCATTCGGAGCTGTTCACAAAGCTTTTCGGAAGTTGCTGTACAGAAGGTGGCAGATTCACTGTTTTCATTTTTGAATGCCCTGAATTGCAGCTTGCTCGTATGCCAATGCACTAAGCTCATATATGTCACTACACTAAGCACTTGACAACATTTGGTAGTGCATTAGGAGCCACATATATGCCGGTGCACCGAGCACTTGGCAACGTTCAGTGTTTGTGCAACCGCTAGCGCACATGGCGCATGGTATGGGGCAGTAGGGGCTCTGCAGCTTATTTCAAGTGCACGACATAAGGTGCACAGAGCTTCGGCAGCTGCTGCACAGGGCTTGACTTTGATGCACAGTGTTCGGCAGTCAATGTCCTGTGCACAGCCACGAGTGCACAACAATTGGTGATCAGTGCATGGCTTCTTGAGTTCAGTGCTAGCATCAGGTGCTTAGTGCTCGACACCTAATGCACAGTGCACGACAGTTCATGTGTAGAGCACAAAACAACAAACACATAACTATCGACATCTGACATATAGGTGGTAGCATTCCACACACAACATGAAGCAGCTGGCACACATGGGTGGAAACTGACACACAATATTGGCAAAAACAATCAAGGGGCAGCAGCTAGCATACATGATTAGCAACATGCACGCTGGGTCGGCAACATGCACGTGACTGTCGGTAGCTGGTAGCCATGTGCATATCGGTTCGGCAGAGGTACACGACAGCTCGGCAGCCATGCCGGCAGCTTGCTGTAGCGCTCGATAGCTGCTTGTCTTAGGAATAAAACAGTGTTGCTCTGCTTCTAAACTCCGTTAGAGATACTTAGAGCAGCATAGAATGGTCAAGTGCATCAGATATTGTCAACTGTTTGTATAAACATATCGAACACAAAGTTAATTAAGAACATCGAAATTTTATTACACGCATAATGGTTTACAACCAAAAGTCTCAAGAACAAATCGAACTAATCATAGCATAAACATGCCTTATTTGATATGCTTGAAAGGAAAAAATAACAACTCATGGAGGTAAAAACAAACAAGAGCTCAACAACTTCAAAACTCAGGTGCATCTAAGTTGGTTTGTTCCCGAAAATCATCAAACGTAGGGTTGGCATTTGGCTCTTTGTCCACTTCCGCAATGACATGACTCTCCACAATTTCCTTATACTTCTTGTATGCAGCCACTATGTCGGCAGGTGCTTGGCACTACTTCATTTAGTGGTCTTTTGACCCACAACGATAACGTTCATGTGCCTGTGCAGTTTTCTTGGCAAATTTCTGAACGGCATGGGAGCTCGGCTCTTAGGGGCAGTTTCATCATCCTTCTTCCGGGTATTAGAACGGCCCCTAGAGCGTTTAGAACCTCTAGTGCCTCTAATAGTCCGGCTGCCTCGGCCGGAGTCTTGCTCACAATGATATGGTTCATAATGATCTCGTGCTCTCGGCTTCATGACTTCCCGTCTCTGGCACTGTTGTAATTAGTCTCCGGAACAACAAGGGTTCCAACAGGCCGAGCAGTGTTTCTAGTCAAGAGCTTACAATCCTTCTCCTCAGTTAGCAACAACGTTATAAGAGAGTCAAACGTTGGAGTAAGACCACTCTTATAGTCATGTCTATATTGTTTCATCAGTGTGGCAGACGACCTGGGGAAAGTGAGCAACATTTTCTCTATGAGATCATCCTCGGACTTCTCAACTCCACAAAAATGTAGACGAGCACGTAGTTGAAGCATGTCTGTATGGTACTTCTCTACAGATTTGTAATCCATTAGCCTAATGGAAGCCCATTCAGCCTGCAGCTCCGGTAGAAGTGCAACATGAACATTACCAAATCGTGTCGCGAGCTTTTTCCATAGCTCCAGCGAGTCAGCTACTTGCTGGTATTGCCACCTCAATGTGGAATCCAGATGCCGACAGATAAACATAAGCGCATTGGACTTGTTCTTTCATCCGACAACTCTACACCCTCTGCTAAGGGTTATGTGGGAGGATCAATGGTGAAGATATAGCCTTTGCCAATGAAATTCTGCCTCATGTCGAGGACCCAACGGTGATGCTCAAGACCTTGGGGGTCCAAGGGATCAAACTGCAGGTGTTTATCCATTGACTCTGCATACAATAATTCAAGCAGTTAGTTCGAGACCATTTGGATTCGATGCTTAATTCTTTAAAAATCAAAACAGCCATGGATACCACACCATGATGACCTAGAGAGGATATAAAGTGCATATATGTATGCTGGTAGCAGAAGCACGTGTAGTGCCCTGCAGCAGCGTGCGCGCGCACAGGGCAATCCCTAGCAGCAGTGCTCGGCAGCAGCCTAGCAGGTGCACGTTTGGTGCCTGGCAGCAGTACAGGTCAGCACACAGCAAGTGCACATGCAGAGTCGGCAGCAGGGTGCACACACGCATAGGGACAGGCCCTAGCAGCGCACAGCGGCAGCATGGCAATCATATGCAATCACTACATCTAGGGTTTGTATTCAACAAAATTTACCTGCAAAGACAAACGTCTCAAGCATAGAAGGGAGATAGAGAAGGGAGGAACGAACTTTATCCTCCCTGAGTTTAGTGAACTATGAACGAGTTTAGGGTTTCAAAGTACATACCTTTTCGATAAATTCTCCAAAGAAGCTTGAAATATCAGCTTTTGATTCTTGGGGCAGTGATTGTGCGTAGCAAATAGGCAGTGACAGCTCGGTGTGCGCGGTGGTGTGCGTCGGTGAGCGGTGGTGCACAGAGGGTGCGCGTCGGTGCTCGTGGCGGTGCACAGGCAATGGATGCAGCGATCTAAGGAAGGATCAGCCGAAAAAAAAACTTATTAGGTTTTAGGGTTTTTTTCGGTGGTGGTCTGCTGCCAATATTAGCTCGGGTTCCTAGAGCTAGCGTGACTGATAACGTCTTGTAGAATAATTGTAGAGAACGAATGAAATTTCACTTATTATAAATAAGGATGAGCTCTTTATATAGAAACTCATATTAAGTACAATGGGCCAATTCTTTATGGATTGTGTTAAGTCCATAATGTAAACATATTACAACTAAGACATATGCATAAGGCCCATGGGCTAAACCCATATACACGGCATAAAACCAAATGCACACATTAACATGTTATATTTCCTACAACAACTCATAACTTGTTTTTGAAATTGTAATTATTTAAACTAAAAAATTAGATAAACCGTTTTTAAGATTTTGCAATACAATTTTTTATCCATGATTATAATTGATTATAGGGTTCATTCTCATCAGTCTTAGTTTTAGAAATTTTTTTCTCATTAACAAAAAAATATGAAATTTCCACTAACCATTTTTTCTCTTAAAAT
Organism: Comarum palustre; assembly: GCA_951800085.1. Lineage (NCBI taxonomy): Eukaryota > Viridiplantae > Streptophyta > Magnoliopsida > Rosales > Rosaceae > Comarum > Comarum palustre. Next base: position 3,078,884 of record OX637584.1, on the reverse strand, counting down.
CTTGATAGTTTCTAATTCCCATGTGCATTTGATCCAACCATTCATTTGAAAGTCCTTACTTGGTCCTCATTATAAGGTCCTCATTAGAAACTCCTCCTCTTCCCACTAACAATTTTTTAAAAACTTTTTGTGGCTTTTTCCTAACCGTATTAGCCTGTCTCTTATCTCTCAACTCTTTATCCAACCCACTCATTCGTATCTGCTCTCTCTATCAGATCTCTCTCTAGATCTCTCTAATTCTCTATGCCAACAATGCTCGGATGCCGACGATGCTTAAACAATCATGGTGGGAAGGTCTCATCGACGCTGACACCCAGACGCCGACGAGGCAACGATGCATGGACAACGATGGCGAGGAGGTCTCGTCGACACCTGGACAACGATGAGGCGATGATGCCTGGACAACAACAACGGGAAGATCTTGTCATTAATGAGGCTCGCTCACGCAACATGTTTGGCCAAGATGACGCCAAATCAGTCCTAATTCTCCAACCACCAAATCCAGAACAATGTGAGTGATGCCTCGGAGTGAATATTTCATTTCGGTTGTGATTGAATCTCTTGAATCTTACGGTTCTCCAAAAATTAGGGTTAATGGGTATTATCCCATTATTATAATCTCCAAAAGGTCCAAACCCAATACCAAACTGGGTCTTAACGTGGAATCTATAATTTGATAACTGCTATGGCATCATTCTTTTGAAGCGTCTTTGGTCTATAGGGTACATTTTTGTTGGGGATTTTTGGGCCAAAATATTATCTTTCGACGAATGCTTTGAAAGAGGGTCCAGTGGACCGATTCTTGCGGTCTACATTATTAATATGTTTCCTTTTGACTGGAAGTCATGATTGGCAAGGATTTGTGGTTGCTTAAGGAAACATTTGAAGATCCAAGAAGATTTGATATGCCTTGATCCGCAAGAAAGAACAAACCTTAGTGTTCACTATATAAAGGGGTCAAGTTACAGAGACAAGGACACATCTCAACGATTCAATACAACTTTTACACACTGCAAAACAAGCCTCTCAAGAGCACCTCTATCAGAAAGATTCTTTGAGTCTTTTTGTCCACCAAAACCCTATCCGTAGGCATTCTCCGCTGTTACTCACCAAAGCCCGACCCGTCGGCATTATCCGATTCTACCTAACAAAAGCCTCATCCGTGAGCACTACCCGCAGCTACTCACCAAGCCTCATCCGTGAGCGAACAGTCCACCACCGCTTCATTAAGCCCTATCCGTAGGCGAATACCCGCAAAACCATTGTTAGAGTGGAAACTCTTGCAAATATCCCCGGTTTGTCAAGGAACCCTTTGGCGAATGTACTACACTCCTGATATTTTTAGCTCTTCTCAACCACAGCGGTTTGAGTAGGAACGTCCATTTCGCAAAAGGAGGTGAAAAATCCTAGTTGCTCTTCAGCTAGATCTAAGAAGAACCTGAATGTAGGCATGACCAACGTCTGTACAACAATCGTTTGAAGGAAGTTAGAATGCGAACGCACATCAAGATTAAGGAAGTTAGAATGCGAATGCGAATGCGAACGCCCATAGGTATTGGCACGCCCACAAGCTTGGTTGTTCGAAGAAACACATTTTTACGCCGAACATTTGGCACACCCGGTGGGACAGAGTGCTAAAAATAACGGGGGTTAAAGAATACTCGAAGTTATACCCGACTTGCAATAAACCACAACATTCGCGAGTTAACTTACATAACTCAGCGTACTATAGAGGTTTGTCAGTTGAAGAAACAGTCTTGCGTTTCGGTTTATTACCAGGAAAATCAACAGAGCCCATTTGTGAGAAAGCTATCATGGACGACGAATCAGAGTGTCTACTAGCTGATTTGGCTGCCAAAATAGCAGTGCTCGTTGAGAAGATGGAGCGAGTCGAGACAACCATACAACAGTTTGAGCGGACTCAAACGCAGCATGGTCAGGAAATCAGGGCGACCAACCAAAATGTTAAGAAGCTGCAAAATTCTACCACCCAAGACAGTGCTGAAACTGACGACAGGATCGACAAGAAGTTTGAACGCATTCGGGAGGTAGAGAAAGTCTTGGGAATTGAGAGGAGCCTTGAGGCTCAGCGAATCGCAAGGGCAAAAGGAAAGTTTGACGAAGAGCTAGATTCGCAGAGTTTTGAGGAGGTGACTAACCTATCGTCATCTGCCAAAACTATGACAATTAAGACTGCTAGACCATTCACATTGGTTCGCACAAATACAAGGGAGACAATAGCCGGGCTAGGGATGCACATACGTCCTCAATAGGGTGGCCAATGGCTAGGGATGCACACCAGAGCAGGTGATGCAGATGATTCCAGAGACCGTAAAGATAATGCAGGGACAACCACCTGTGAATCTGAATTATTCCAATCCATATCCTGAAGAAGTAACATATATGTCATGGCCTGAGCATTATAAACAACTTCGGTTTACAACTTTCTCTGGAGAAGGATCAGAAGATGCCGCCACCCATATGTCTCCCTTTCAAAGCGAATGTGGTCCCTATGAGACCAATGATATATTTAAATTAAGAGTTTTTAGGTCTTCTCTTGCAGGGTCCACATTAACTTGGTATACTAGGTTGGCTCCTATGTCAGTCTCCCATTGGCCAACCAGGGAGACTATGTTCAGAACAGCGTTTGGCACAGTGGAGCCCTATGTTGATTTATCTTCGCTAACTTTCATGTATCAACAGCCGATGGAGTCTCATTTGGAGTATCTAAAGAGATTTAAAATTCAACAGACCAAGTGTAAGACTCCAATTTCAGAACAGGATGTCATTCGCATAGCCATTAAAAGATTAGAACGTCATCAGAGGGCTAAATATCATGACGTTCACTTTGCGAGCATGGCAGATCTGATGAGTAAGGTAGCCAGCTACCAGAACTTCCTAGATGATCTGGATGGAGGGCCTGGGGGTTCACAAGGTTCACCACCATCTTATATTCCAGGGACCTTGAAACCCAGATATGGTCCCAACATGTGCAGAATGGTGTCGACAGTGTACTCACACTTGGATCCTTTTTACAGTCCACAACATCACTTTGTAGAGCCACATGGATATGTTGAACAAGACAACGAAGAGGATGTGGCAGCAGTGGAGTTAGCTGGGAGACAAATGGTCAAGTCTAGGGCACTGTGAATGGAAAAGAACCTAGTCAAGATAACAATTGGAGCATTCGTCAAGCCAGACTTCGAATCATACACCTACAATGCCCACAAGGCTCTAGAGATCCTGGATGAGCTGTTCGCCCAAGGAAAGGTTCGACATGACTTCGGAGCATGTCCAAAGTCAGAACAAATCAGGGAAAAGAAGTACTGCAAGTACCACACTCTATGGAACCATAATACCTCTGAGTGTATCAGGTTGAAAGATCAGCTCCAGACATGAATCAATACTGGCAAGTTAGATGTTGACGGTAAAAAGACAACCGCTTGGGTTGATGTGGATCCATTCCCCACAATCTTCATGGTAGACATCAAACCTGTGATCACTCCTGTTTAGAGGAAGAATGTCAAGCCTCGGTTTTCAGATTACACGTATGATGCTAATCAGGCTCATGTTTTTCTGGACACATTGATTACAGAAGGAATAATGGAGATTCCTTGGGGATCAGTTCCAGCTGAAGACGTAATTGCAAGTAAAACATATTGTAAGTTCCATAATGTTTGGACTCACCACACTGCAACTTGTGTACAACTTAAAGACCAGATCCAGCAATGGATAAATGAAGGATACCTGAAGTTTGAAGATAAGCCAGAAGCAGAGGTGTCCATGGTGGATGCTGCCTTCAACCAAAAGGAGCAAGGAAAGTGACATTGGATCTGTAGGAAGAAAAACAATCAGATCAGCCGGTGATCATTGAAAAAGTCAAACCAGCAGTAGAGGGTTCGACAGTAGTACTGTGTTCTAGGTGCAAGGTAGAATGCGGACTGAAGATGAGCTATGAAGAGTTTGGAAGAACTGTGAAGTCATCAGAGGCCGTTACCTTGAAGTCGCCACTAGATCATTATGCGCTCTTTAGCCCGCGGGGCGTAATGACATCAGGGCAGGTAAACCAGATCATTCGGGGGTCTGAGACAGTTCAGCAGTTTCAATCTTCTACAAGCACTAGTCATGGGGTTGGGACTCAGCAGCAAGCTCGACCAGATATTCTAACAAAGTCATACATACCACCTGTTTAAAAAACCATCATCAAAGAAAATAAGTGGTATGTACGAGAAAGAGGAAGAGGAAGAGTGGTGGAAGTGACACTAACCCAAGCTAGGAATGCGCAGAAGAAATACGGTTAGGCAAAGCGGACGCTAGAAGCCCTGGAGAAATGTGACATTCAACCTGACCAGATATGGCAAATGCCAGAACAATTAAGAAAGGTGATTGAAAACTTAAAAGTTAGGCCTTATGTGCACGTTCGCCATGGAACAAGTCAAAGAAAGCTAGCGAATGATCGACCCCAACATAGAGAAAGTGTCTTCAGAAGATTGTCATAGCGACCAGTAGATAATAGACCAGAGCAAAGGGTTTCGGTCCTTAATAGAATTTCGTTTGTTAAAGACACTACATCTGAGAAAGCTAGGAGCAAGAAAGCGAGGGTTGATACAGCTCTGAACAGGGTGGAACGCCGCCAGAAATTAGAATGGAAACCAAAAGTGGTTTCTCAAGAAGATAAAACAGTAACTCGGTTGCAAGTTACCCATAAGCCTACACCTGAGGCTATTTTAAAAAGGGAATCTATTTATGAGGTTTCTACTGTCAATGGCAGAGTTACACAGACTGTGTCTGGTAGTGAGCAGCAGGCAGAAGATGAAGCCATCTTGGAACTCAGTGAGGATAACAACATGGAAGGGTTAGAAGCACAAGAGCCTGAAGAAAGCTTAGAGTGTGACATGTTGCATCTGACTATGGGGCAGATCTTAAATTGCCAGTGTCTGCAGAACGTGAATGTAACATGACATATACTCTCTCCAAGAAGTATGCGTTGTCAAGACCCATGTCATCCCATGTGTTCTTGAATTCAAACAATGCTGAGGAAACAGAACTTCCCATTACAGAGAAGATAGAACAATTGTCTTCCGACCTGTAGAAAATTTTGATTAAGAAACAGGAGTTCGCGAGTGAGGTCGCGAATGAGGAGTTAGACCGCAAAACGTTGTTTATGATGTTCTCCAAACCAACTATAACCATGACTCAGCATCTTAAGACTTTATACATGACAGCAAAGATGAAAGGCATGAAAGTCAACAGGATCCTGATTGATAATGGTGCTGCTGTTAACATCATTACAATACGGACAATGGAAGCGCTGAAGATTCCTAAGGAGAAGATCCTCAACAATAATCTGAAAGTTAAAAGCTTTACACGCAACGTAACCCAAACCTCTGGGGTTTTATGTACAAGATAAAGTTAGGATGATCTGACTTCTTCCAGTAATTTTTTCTGACAGACTGTACTGCTCCCTACAATATTATTTTGGGCAGGGATTGGATTCATCGAGCATATTACGTTCCATCTTCTATACACTAGGAGCTACTTATGTGGAATCCCATGACGGATCAACCAGAATTAGTGAAAGCAGACGAGCTCCCATACTCAGTGGCTGCATGCATGCTCGATTCTGAATACTATTATGGAGATATGTGCCCTCTTGGGGTTGTTGGGGTCGATGGCAAGGGTAATCCGTACGGGGTCACCTCTTTAGAACTTTCGCGATGAGGTCTAGTCCAAGCTCGCTCTGATACCAGCAGGCCTAGCCTCATTGTACCAAGCTCCAGTAACCATAAATGACAACAAACCTCAGCAAGGAAGAAGCAGAGACCCATGTGTTCCTACTTCAGAGGTTATCTGTAAACAGGAATAACAGGCCTGGAATGACATAGTCTTGGTAGAATGCATCGAAGACAAGTTAACCAATAGCTAATATGAGGAGGAGGAGATTATTCAACCAGCTCCCGCAGCCTTGGATGATACTCCACCTAAAGTTAAAGATCTAGTTGAGAAAGTTAATCTGGGTTCCCTTGAGGAACCAATGGAGGTTGACATTAGTCAGCATTTAGAACCACAGCAGCGACAACAACTGATTGAGTTATTGCAGGAATTTAAAGATTGTTTTGTCGAGAAGTATGAAGACATTTCCGGTATAGCACCTCAGCTGGTTTGTCACAAGTTACCTATAGTGGCTGGCTGTAAGCCGGTTCAACAGAAACAGCAGCGAATGAATGCGGAGACGATGGAGACAGTCAAAACAGAGGTGCAAAACATGGTCAAGTCAGAGATAATCAGGTCAGCAAAGTATACACAGTGGTTATCCAACATTTTTCCGGTTCGGAAGAAGAACGAAAAGATACGCGTTTGTGTCGATTACCGGAACCTAAATATAGCAACACCTAAGGATGTGTATCTGATGCCCATGGCGGACATGTTGGTAGATGCTGTGGCGGGTCATGAGATTCTATCCTTCATGGATGGAAAGGTTGGATACCATCAGATACTTCTGCATGAAAAAGACAGGCATAAGACGGGTTTTCGGTGTCCAAGTTTTACAAGGGCCTTTGAATACATCGGTATGCCCTTTGGTCTCAAGAATGCAGGGGCCACTTACCAGCGAGCAATGAATCTTATCTTCCATGGCATCCTCAGCACCAAGATAGAGGTATACATTGATGACGTGGTGGTTAAGTAGAAATAGAAAGAAAATCATATTGAAGACCTGCGAATGGTGTTCGAGCGGATGTGAAGACACAGATTGCGTATGAATCTAGCAAAGCGTATTTTTGGGGTTCGTGCAGGAGATTTTCTGGGGTTCGTGGTACACCAGTGAGGTATAGAAGTTGCTGGAGACAAAGCTAAGGCGGTGATGGAAACTCCAGCTCCAAGGAACAAGAATGAGTTGTAGAGCCTGATAGGCAAGATTAATTTCTTGCGAAGATTCATATCTAATTCTGCAGGAAAAATTGCTCCTTTCTCTTTCATTCTTAAGTTGCATGCTGAAGAGAAATTTATTTGGGAGTCAGCACATCAGGATGCTTTTGAGAAGATCATGGAATATCTAACAAATCCTCTTGTGTTACGACCACCTCGGCCAGGCATTCCTTTGAAGTTATACATATCAGCATCTTCTTATTCTGTTGCAGGACTGCTAGCTCAGGACGAGACTAGGGAAGATGGTAAAATCATCGAATATGCGGTGTATTACTTTAGCCGGACATTGCTAGATGCTGAGACCAAGTATTCACCAATTGAGAAGCTCTGTTTGGCCCTGTATTTCGTCGGATGCAAACTATGGCATTACATGTTGTCATTCAGTACATTGGTTATAGCACAGACCGATTTGGTGAAGTATATGCTAACCAGGCCTTTCTTGAGAGGTAGGGTTGGTAAATGGATGCTCGCTTTATCTGAATTTTTGCTCCAGTATGCTCCACTCAAAGCACAAACTAGACAAGCAGTTTCAGACTTTTTTTGCATCATCTTATTTAGGACCAGCTGGAAGGTCAGGACTACACGGTCGACTTGGTCTACACACAGCCATGGATTTCGTACTTTGATGGAAGCTGTACGGATTCTCTATTAGGAGCATGTATTTCATTGGTTAATCCAGCAGGGGACAAGTTTGCCTATTCTTTTCAGTTGGAATGGAGATGTACTAATAACCAAGCAGAGTATGAAGCTCTAATAATTAGACTGGAGATGCTACTGGAGATGGGGGTAAGAGACGTCGAAGTATTGGGAGACTCGCTGTTAGTGATCAACCAACTTAAAGGTGTGTACAAGTGTATCACATTTGGTCTAATCCCTTTCTAGGAAAGAGCAATGGAGTTGTTAGATGAATTCGCAGATGTTGTGCTTGATTACATACTTAGAGAGAAGAATTTTACGACGAACGAGTTAGCACAGATTGCTACTAGTGTTAGCTTGGCTGATGGCGCTAGAGAACGTATTCTTAAGGTGGAGAAACGTACTTTACCTTCGTTTATGGCTCGTGGAAACACTTGCTCCTATTGATGTTGATTGGCGGCAGCCTATCATCCAGTACCTGACGAATCCATCCTCCAGTAGGTAAGAAGGTTAGGTATTTGGCTTTGAATTACATCCTCAAAGGAAGTGAGCTTTTACGCCGAGAAGAAGAAGGTGTGGACCTACGATGTATCTATAGAAAGGAAGCTAAAAGATTACTACTAGAGGTACATTTGGGGGTTTGTGGATCTCATCAGGCTGGACCCAAGATGAGGTGGCTCATTTGCCTTTATGATTTTTTCTTACCATCTATTCTTAAATATTGCATCAGCTTTGCTCAAGGTTGTTTCGAGTGTCAGGCTCATGGACCAATCCAGCATGTTTCAGATATTCCCATCCAACCTATTATTAAACCTTGGCCTGGTAGAGGCTGAGCATTAGATTTTATGGGGGTCATTCATTCTTATTTTTCTGAACAACATAAGTTTTTGTTAATAGGGACATATTTCTTCACTAAGTGGGTGGAGGTAATACCAGCGAAGGATGCTTCTGCTACGACAGTTTGCCGGTTTGTGTTTCAGAATATTATTTGCAGATATGGCATACCAAAATTTCTGGTGACAGACCGGAGGCAGCCTTTATGGGCAGAGAAACTCAAGAGTTTCTTGAAGAATATGAGATTAAATTTCTACATTCTACACCTTATTATGCCCAGTCCAATGGACAGGCCGAAGATTATTCTGACTATTCTACGAAAGATGTTAGCAGACAACCCTAGGAATTGGCATAATGAGTTAGATCATACTCTGTGGGCCTATCGAATGTCCAAACGAACTCCTACCGGAACTACTCCATATGCTTTGATGTTTGGTCATGATGTAGTTCTTCCTATGGAAATTAATGTTCATTCTTTACGCGTTCGCGAACAACATCAGCTAATTGGTGAAGATTATGTTCAAGCTATGTATCAGGAACATGAAGACTTAGATTCCAAGCGAATGGAAGCTTATGATAAACGTACTAGAGGACTAAGCTTTAGAGTTGGGGATTGGTTTGGAAAGCCATTTTTCCTTTTGGCAAACACATTCGCGGACGTGGAAAGTGGTCTCCAACTTGGGATGGGTCTTTTGTCATTTATCGTCTTGTAGGAAAAAGGGTTTATTACCTAAGGGGGTTGGATGGTGAAATCCATACTAATCCTATTAACGGTCGTCATTTGAAGAAATATCTCCCTAGTATCTGGGAGTATGAAGATCCGCCAACAGCCGTTCAACCTCCAAATAAGACTTTGTTCTTTCTCTGAAACATGTCTGACTTGGGGGGCATGGTGCGAATGACAAGTTTGTTTGGTTTAACTTTCTCTGGAACCCGTTCGCGGCAACTAAAACAAACTGGGGGCAACACTATACCATCTGAGAAGTTTGATACCCCATTTTTTCAAATTTTTCACAATTTTTGCTATGTTTTGAAACTTTGAGAGTTTCATTCAATTTGTAACTATTTGAGTTGCGATTCTATTTGTATTCATTGAACCAACACCAGTGGTTTAAAGTTGGGAAACCAATTGTTGTACAAGATGCAGGCGAAGATATGAGAAACAATCAAATCTTTTATTCATAATTGGCTTTGTCGCCAAAAAACTTTTACAATACAAAGAGGCCAGAAAGTGGCTTTGATACCATAATACAAGTCCTACTACGATTCGCCAGCTAGCGTAAGAAGTATAAGATAGTAGAAGCAGCTGGAGAATTGGAGACTCATATATACTATCTGGCAGAACATGTGCTGATTAAGGAACAAATACAAGCCAGAATGGGTTGGTACAAGGTGACAGTCTCCATTATTCTTCTATTAACTACGTTGCGAGGATACCTCACGTTCGAGTAAATCCTACAACAGTAGTTACACTTTGAGGAAAGACATGAGAACAGCCACTAATCTTATGTACCATATGAGAACAGGTCACTAAACTTAGGAGAGAAGCTCAGGGAGTTTGGTGTCTGGTGGAAAGGGTTTCTTAAGGAGAAGAAGATAAGAGATATGAGTCATGACAAAGTTGTTATGTTGATTGAAAGGAACTGTGCTGAGTTCCTAATTTATAGCGAAGGATTGATGAATCTCGAAGGCTTTGGAAAACGGTTTTGGATTAATTGTGGTTCAAAAGTAGTTACGTTTCACATCTTTTCAGGATCTCAGCATTAATTCAAAATCAGACGTTGTGATTTCCTGAGAAAATACATTTAGAAAAGAATCGGAGTAGTTGATCTTTTAATTTCTGGAATGCGGTTTAGGCTATCTACAACAGAAATTACAGAATTCAGGCCCAATGTGATGCCTACAGAAGTTTTCTAGCAAACCTAATGTTTATCTGGATTCTCTTAAGATCGGCCTTCGACAGGAGAGCTTTTTCCTTAGCCTTCTTTTCGGAGTCACCCATCTTTGCCAGTTGGTCTTTTAACTTTTTGGCCTATTTCTCCTCGCGTACTTGTTTCAGTAGGGCGTCTAGGTCCGCTATGTGTCTGTCCGCGATCACAGTAGCCTCTTGATATTCAGTTTAGAGTTGGTTGGATGTTTCAGAAAATGTCTTCGAGAGCTGATTCCTTTGTTCGCTGGAGACCTGTGCATCATTTTTATCTGACTCCTTATGGTCAATTTGTGAAGGCAGATGCTGCATACAGATTTCTAAGAGCTCTAGCTTTTCTTCATCCATATGGCCTTGGTGGGATGAGATGGCTTCGAGGATCTTGTTTTCATTCTCCTCCAATGTGATGTCAACAGCATCAAGATTCGCCAGGAATTCCTTAACTGCAGCTACTCCAGGGTTAATGGTGGAAATCTCGAAGAGAGCTTGAAGGCTTTTTTCTAAGAACTTGTCAGCAATAGGAACAGTGGTGATGGCTGCATCTATTGGAGCACTGGCTTTGATGATAGGCTCTTCTTCAAGTGTTGATACCTGAAAATCAAAGACTTAATCAGTTGGACCCCAGGAATGACATCAGGGGTGGTATAACAAGATGATAGAAGGATACAGACCTCAGTTGGAGGGAAAGACGCTTGTGAAGCCACCAAGAAAGAAGGGGGAATATCCTCAGGTCTCTCAGGAGCTATAGATGAATTGGAAGATTCAAGGATATTCGTGGTTGGTAAGGGAGTTGATTCCTGGAAACGAAAAACTAAGGGTGAGCTTTGTGACATGTATATATAAAAAAGCTATAAGAGAAGTAGGACTATTAAACCTGGACAATTGGTGTCTTGGAGGGTTCTACATCTTCCTATGTAGTACTAATAGTCGCTCCGAAAGGAATTTGTGCTTCATCTGGTGGAGTTTGGACTGCTAAAGGTGCATTCGCGGATGCGTCCTAGTTTGGTTCCTGTTGGAAGATGTCAAGGAGACATGAACATGAGTTTTTCTAAGAGGAAAACTAATAATCACAAGGAAGTTATCTTACTTGTGAAACGCGAGTATCTGGTGATCTGACATCCGGGACTACCTCTGGAAATTCTGAGGCAGTAGGGTTTGAGTTATACTCCACATCATGAGCAGCCCCCTGCAAGGATGATAATTTTGTTATTTTCATTAGATTCGCCGGAGTCTTCTGACAAGGGATAGGTAGCTTCTGGTCCGGCAGTAAAGTTGGGATTCGAGGAGGCCTCAGCTTCTAAAGGGCGTAGTATTTGAAGAGAAATAGCGTTAGATCGAGGCAGTATACTACACAGTATAATGTCTAACAGCCTGTCTCTTTCCCAGATTGAAGGAGGAGGTGTAGGGATTAGAGCCTGTTGCGAAGAAGAAGCATCTGTTGGAGTGGTTCTTCGTCTGCGAGTTAGCTGCAACAGGATTTATGTTAATAGCCTTCAATATGAAAAAGCAATAGCAAATGAGTCAGAAGGTTCTTAAAAGTTTACCTGATGTGGCTCAATGTCTTCATCAGAATCATCCATGATTACTCTCCTGCTCCTCTTGCTAGGTTGTGAAGTTGATGTTTGGGCTGGAGGGACACTTGGATTTTGTTTCTATATGGTTAGGCAATCAATTAGTGGTTTGTTAACTAGGATGAGTGAGAATCAGTTTTTGAAGGAAAGATGCAATTACCTGTTGATTCGCGATTGAACTCTCAATTGACGTGAATTTCTTGGTAATAGCAGCTCCATCAAGAATGGTTTTGTCTTCAGCAGAGAGGAAGGATCTAGCATGTCTGAAAGTTATCCTGAAGAAAGTATTGATGTCTGTAGGCCAGTGATGATCATGAAGAGAATCCCACCACTGGGTGTATTCTGGAAAAACGCCATCAGTGTAGAACAACAGGTCAAAGCTGTGGATCTTGACTGTAGTTGGGATTAATCTGGTCTTGAAACGAGGATTCCCGATCTTCTGCCTTGGCACTTTCTAGATTCACCAGGAGCTATAACAGTTGAAGCTATCAGAGAAAGGATAAAGTACACGCTGATTGAGGCCAAGCTGGCGACATAAAAGGTTAGGTGCATATAGCTCGAAGCTAGCTAGCTTGGGGAGAGGAATATCCATCACAGAGATAGAATGATTAACAATGTTCGCCCTTCAGGAGATTGTGCTGTGGACCACATGAATCCGTTCGCCAGAGCTTCAGGATATTTATGATTGAGGACTAGAAGACCGGGGTCTAGTGTGGTGGCGTCCAAGTTGAACAGGTACTCTAGAGACCTGGCATATCCTATCGGTGGAGGTGAAGAAGCATTGGTGAATGCTCTCCCTAGTACTTGATTCGCTGGGAAGTCTGTGACCTGCTCATCTCTGAATTGGACAAAGTAAATCTGCAACCAGAAGTCTAGTATCCAAAGGGGACCAGACACATCACTATAGTTTAACTGATGGATGGACAACTTGTGCAGTGCTCTATAAAGGAACCCCAACACCAGTTAAGCCAGGCCAAGGCGGTGCCCATTGAAGAGAAGAGTTGTAGTACGTGCCCAGGTCTTAGTCAATTTTTGAGTGGTTGTGCAGGCCACGAACTTATGAAGCCAGAAGTCAAGGAAGGTGATTCCACTCTGCTCATCTGTGCGAGCATAGAAATGTTCAACCAATCCTTTATAGGACAGGTGTGTAGGGTAGTCTGCTGGGTTGGTGATGTTCAAGACATCTGCATCTTCAAAGACGTGTTCCTGGTATACTTCTTCAGTAACTGGGAAGTCAATGATTGCATAAATGTCCAGGAGGGTGATGCCCATCTGACCAAACCTGAAATCGAAGGTATTACTGTGGGAATTCCAGAAACAGGTAGCAGCCATCATTAGGGGTCGATTCGTGTCGCGACTGTTCAGGTTGAAACTTAGATCAATAGCATCCGCGATTCCTGCCAGTCTCCATCGATCCAGATCAAGAGCTCGGCGATTCTGATACCACTGCATCATTTTATCACTTGAAAATGGCCAGGCTCTAATTCTGGCTGGACAGTCACTTTGCTTCTGCCAAGAGGTAACATTTGCAGAGCCGTTTTGGAAAAGGAATATGGGGATCCTGGATTCATAATAGTAGTGTTGAACTTCTAGAAGCTTTTTTATGAATGGCCCAAGTCTGACGGTGGCTCTGGTGGTCAATTCCAGATGAGAATGGTTTGAATGGTTGATAGCTTTGAGGTTTTTAAAGATTCTTTTGCCATCAATGGCAGTATCTTGGGTTGGAATGTCAGCCATGGTGTTGAAGAAATGATGAGAACGAGATTTGACGTTAAGGTATTTAGAGGAGTCGAATAGGTGCCTCTGAATCGAAGTGTTGTTTGCTGAAGATAGACGACAGTGAAGGGGGAAACGATACAGCGTTTCCTAATATTTTAACAAAGCTGGGCCGGATTTCTAGCCCTTATCGATTTCACAAATGTGCTTCGTGGTCAATCTCAAGGCCTTGGGGCAATGTTTGGGCCAAAATATTATCTTTCGGCTAATGCTTTGGAAGAAGGCCCAGTGGACCGATTCTTGCGGTCTACGTTATTATTAATGTGTTTCCTTTTGACTGGAAGTCATGATTGGCAAGGATTTATGGTTGCTTACGGAATCCTTTGAAGATCCAAGAAGATTTGATATGTCTTGATCCGTAAGAAAGAACAAACCCTAGTGTTCACTATATAAAAGGGTCAAGTTACAGAGACAAGGACACATCTCAACAATTCAATACAACTTTTGCACACTGCAAAACAAGCCTTTTTGTCCACCAAAGCCCTACCCATAAGCATTCCCCGCTGCTACTCACTAAAGCCCGACTCGTCGGCATTATACGCTTCTACCTCACCAAAGCCTCATCCGTGAGCGAACAGTCCACCACCGCTTCATTAAGCCCATCCGTAGACGAATACCCGCAAAATCATTGTTAGGATGGAAACTCTAGCAAATATCCCCGGTTTGTCAATGAACCCTTTGACGAACGTACTACAGTCCTGATATTTTTAGCTCTGCTCAACCACACCGGTCTGAGTAGGAACGTCCACTTCGCAAGAGGAGAAGAAAAATTCTAGTTGCTCTTTAGCTAGGTCTAAAACGAACCTGAATGCACGCCTGACCTACGCCTGTACAACAATCGTTTGAAGAGAAGTCAGAAGGCGAACGCGCATCAAGATCAAGGTTGTACCTGACTCATAGGTACTGACACGCCCTCAAGCTTGGTTGTTCGAAGAAACACATTTTCACGCCAAACATGCTCACAAACTTAGGAAGCATGACTTTGGATCTAACTCATATAAACTGCATTAAACTTCCTTATGGTTTATGGATTGGAAACTGTGTTATAAAAGGACGGGAAAGCTGAGTACATATTGTTACAACATCAAACAGAGGTGTAATTTGTGCCAAGTGACACCAAGCATGTCGATGTAGCAATGCACAACACTAGAATGAGTAGAATCCCAGCATGCAACAAGGCTATCGTAGACCGTGACCGGATGAAAGTCTTACAACTTACAATTTTCGTTCTGTGAAATGGCTTTAGCATGAATCGATGCATTGATATGTTGAAATTTTCTGTGGTTATAGTCTGTGATTGATATGATATGATATGCCATGTAATTAAGGATGTCTCCTCTGTATACATGCTTTATTAATGAAAATGCAGATTGATCTTGATGACTATTGTATGTAACGATCATGAATTTTTGAGTAACACCTATAGAAACTTCATAAACAGTTCAATAGACACACAAGGCATAAGCAAATCATATATCATTAATGGCAGATAATCACCATAACCTATCACATAATGTACGGTACCTCGGCATCAAATCGTGTGCCATGGCATGGCAAACAATCAATTAGAAACTGTAACCTGCGAGTTGATCAAAGGTTCATCATCAGAAGGAAGAAAACCCTGCAATTTGTCGAAATTTCTCATACGAGACCCAGAACACAAACTGCCAAGGCCCAAGCCGTGCCCATGTAGGAAAGAACCCTTTCCATAGTGCTCTCAGACCTTCAACCTTGACAATCGTCACAAGACAGTCATAAGAACTGCTGTACATAATCTTCCCTTGCTTGATTTCTGACTGATTCATCATTCTCGTCTTTACCACATCTGCTGGACAGCTCAAAGCAGTGGCCGAAAGGCCAGATATGATTGATGCTAATGTGTGGGCATATATGTTATCCTCAGCAATCTGATAACTGATAACAAAACGTTTTGCTTGATCATAGCAAGCTAATTCTCCCATGTTGACTAAGAAAGCTCTTTGAACACTAGGAAAAACACCTTTCCAAAGTCCTCTAACACCTTCTGCTCGGGCGATCTTGCTTAAAGCATCAAAACACCCCGAGTACCTAGGTTGAAAGCCTTGGCTGACAAAACGCCCATCTGCTTGCATCCTCACCTTCACAAGATCTGCAGGACTCGCCACCAACTGTACATTAATAGCAGTAAACAGAAGAACAATGTCACTTTCAAAGCAAAACTTTGTTCAAAGAGAACTAAATCAGTTGGCATGGCCATATCACATATTCAACATGAACGACAAGAATTAAGAAATCTGATTACTGATAACAAAACACTTGCATCTGCTCATAAACATGAACAACCATCTGCTTGCATCCTCACCCTTACAAGATCTGCAGGGCTTGCCACCAACTGTACTACTAGCAGTAAACAGAAGGTTAAATTACTTTCAAAGAAAATACTTCATTTCAAGAAAAGTGGCCTTATCAATCATTCAGACATTGCCAAAATAGAGCATAACACACCAAGATAATCATATAATAAATTCACTAGCATTAGTATGACACTATAAATGAAAAAACTACATAACCTGTGAATTTCACTCCAAGAAACAGCACGTGAAACGTAAGAAGAAATTGAAAAGTAGATAATCAGAGCAGAATGTTCACTTTGCATGTGTTCATAATTCTCATTCTTAAGAGGCAGAAAGACAAACACAATCAAGGAAAGGAAGCCAAAAACAACAATGTCAGATCAATAAAGCATCTTGTTCTTTGCCACATTTACGCAATATGCACAACACTACTGAACCATCGTCATATAGTTTCTTGTATCTTAAAAAGCTCATAAACCCAATCACTCCAGCACAATGAACCACACACATAGCTCAAGCATTCATCTTTGTCACTCAATTCGAACTCCAAAAATTACCGCATCGCTTCATATTTCCAAAAACCCAATAACTCAAGACAATAAGAAAGCCGTGTTACCTGAGCAACTCCGCCGGAGACTCCGCCGGAGATGGCTTTAGCGGGGAGAGAGAAGGACCCATCATCGGTCTTCAAAGAGTTTCTGAGGTGCTCGTAGCCCACGATGCGAATAGGAGTGTAAAACATGTGCCTGAGAATCGCCGGAGACAGACCCTTGTACAGTCCCAGAAGGCCTTCCCGGCGCACGATTTCCGAGGCCACCCGGAACGCGTTGGTGGGCCGGGTCGACTCCAGAGACCGGGACTCGCCATGGAGCTGGAGCCTCGTCTTTGTGAGGTCGATCGGAAACGTCGTCGTTTCGGCAACCATTGCTGAGACAGATGTCAGTAGGATCTTTGTCGGGGCGTGTTGACGCCCGTGTTCTTCGCTCGGTTTCATCGGAGTTTAAACAGTTTCTTTCCGAGTGTAAACGACATACCCTTTTTGGTTAAGGTTCAAGTTTTAACTTAATTTTTTTATGGATAAGGGCCAAAACCATCTAGCAAAACAGAATAAACTATAAGTTAGGAATTACAATTCTAAATCTAGGACTTTTACACAAGTCAAAGGGAAGTAACTTATGGGGGGTTGGCCGGGTTGCTCCATGACATGCACTCCAATCTCAGTATCCACTCCGGATTTAGATAGCACATCAGCAACCTAATTAATCTCACGATAGATACGAGTTATCTCACACCGAAAAAATTGATCCATCAATCTTTGGCAACAACTAATAAGAGTTTTGAGAGGATATAGATCATCCACACCATTCTTAATCAAGCCAACTAACACTTCTGAATCACTATCAACTATCATATTCATGCATGAGAGAGTATGAGCCAATCTTAAGACAAGAAGAAGACCCCAAACTTTAGCATGAAGAACAGTTCCACACCTTATATTAGCAGTGAAACCAGAAATCCAATTGCCATAGTGTTCCCTCAAAACTCCACCAGCTCTAATTTACCCATTTCGATTTCGTGCACCATCAACATTCAATTTATAAAAGTTCATAATAGGTTTGCTCCACACCAATCTAATCTTGACTCTACCATCAGTTTTAGTCCTAGTCACATTAGCACATGTTCATTTTCTAACAACATCAATGATTATTTTGCTCGAATTATAAGGAAAGTGAAAATCCGCATAAAAAACATATTTGTTTCTCCACTTTCAAAAAAACCAGCCGGTGTAAACAAAAACTGAGCACAATTTTAATCCATCATAACAATCTTTCTTACAGTGAACATTCGCAGAAATCCAAGCATACCAATCAAGCTTCTTGGTTCTAGCAATAGTATCCAAGCATATAATACGACTCCAAACCCTTTGAGCCACTGGACAATCACGAAATAAGTAGAGCAAAGTTTTAGGTTGTTGGAGACTAAATTTGTACCCAATGACTTGACTTTTATTTTTATATATATAAAAACGATGATTAGAAAAGAAAATGGAAGTGTAGATTACAATTTAGGTAGGTAGTGTTTATTTCACTTTTTCATTATTTTGATTTGGATAACGTCAGCGTACAAGTGAAGAACATTATAACACTAGTGACTTAAAAAAGCTCGACTAACATGCAAGTCCAATAAGTTTGTATCCATATTTTTGTGATCTGAGTATAATTGTTTTGAATCTAATGTAGCCATGATTGTTTTTGTAATTGTGGTGAGGTAAATCAGCTAAGTGATTAGTAAACTGCACATTTCAAAATGATGTGAGAATGAAAATCCATGTTGTAGTGTTTGGTACACTGTATTTAAAAAATTTAGGTTTTATTTGGTTAGCAAAATGGACATGAGCACAAAAATCTTCACACAAGTTTCAATATTTTCTTTTTTTACAACAGAGAATTCTGCTATGTAGATGAGTATGGTATATATACCCAATTTTCCCAATTTTCTTCCTCTATCTCACACCATGGCACCACCCTCTGCAACCACATCTTAGCTGTATGCATATCATATACATGTGCATAGTAGACAACAGTTGAAACTTGAAAGTTAAAAAAACTAGTTGAAAAAATGATGAAAATAATCATTTTATTTAACTAATTTAAATGAGTTATAGATAAATAAGAAGAGTAATGCTAGATGAATACAATCTTTTTCAGAAACCCACCTTAGATCAAACCATTATTTAGTCTTTGTATTAAATTTTACTTAGTTACAAAAATTCTATTTTCATTTTTCACTTTCTTATTAATTAGTTTAATCTTCTTATAAAAAAATAGTTTAATCTTACCCGATTTTCCTTCTTTCTTTTTGATCTAATGTATGTCGTCTTCATCTCCATCTTCATATCAGACCAATCATCTTACCGGCCTGCTTGACCTTCCATCGATCAACTCATATTGAATTAGAGTATCACATAATGCTTATTAGGTTTCATGGTCAATATTGTTGTATTGGATGGGGCTTTCTTTGATATCCATATGACTACGAATCCTAAAAAATCTGTCATGTGAATTGGATTTGATTACCATAAGCGTAGAGGATTGTAATGGAGAAGATGAACTGTCATGTCATATATGGAATTGTAAGATGCAGAAGATGAACATGCGAGTGATGTGAAATGCTATCTGTGTAATGCGAGTGAAATTCTTTTCATCAGAAGAGAACTTAATTAATTGAAAATAAAAGAGGCTGAAAAGTTTTCCTAGCAAGCATCGTTGACAATATTCGGTTAATTTTTTTTCTCATGTATGAAATCACAAAGCCTATATTTGGATTAGGGTTTGGGTGCATGGATTTCCGATATTGTCCGACCATGTTGCTTGATAATAGACAATCAGATCATCTTTCAATCTTTTGCTTAATGTCGTCTTCATATAGAGAACTTGGTTCGATATTTTCTATTATAGGCAATCGTATATATCAGATCCAATGGTAACAAGACGAAGGAGAAGAAAAACAAGACGGATCGGAGGAGAAGAACAGAGAAGATAAAAAAACGTCTTATAAAAAACCGCCCTAAACAAAATAGGATTTGACAAACAAAAAAATATTAAAAGGTATCAAGAAATTGTTTAAAAGAAAAACAATACATAATTAAGGAAAACACAAACATAAAAACTTGAAATTATAATTTGATGATGTGTTATGCCACATATGTTGCCACCTAAGGTGGATTCTAGGTGGTTTCCCTAAAAGGTTAGCATTAATCGAATAAGAAATAGTCATCTAAATATGGCTAATTACTTGAAACGATTGTGAAATTTTTACTGTCCACTAATTATTTGAATTCTGAAAGCTGTAACCTCACATAATGTGAAATGATGAAACCTCATAAAATGTGAAATGATATTGTTTTGGCGTCGCAGCTCAGCTTAGGGAGTGTGAGGTAATTGCACCAAAGTCTCTTTTGGTAGATGCAGACGTGGCAGCTCGTGGGTGAGAAACCATAGTAGTAGGGGCAGTGTGCTTAGATTTCTTCTTCTAATCAGGCGAATGAGGATCATGAGAGCACCAACTTGATCATCAGATTCGTCAAAAGTCACCTTGACTTGACGAGGATTTATGATAGTTTATCGCCACCAAATTGATACTCACGTTGTGTAACGAGCATAACAACCAAAGAAAATGACAGGGAGAGTAAAAGCAATGCTCCGAGAAGCGTAGGAAATAAAATGGTACGAATCTTCAGAGAGAGTGAAAAGTGAACAAGGTAAAACTCTGGGGAGCTGGAGAGGAAAAGGAGGCTAAGGCTTGATGCTTTAGCGTCGGGTTGTTTCGATGAGGTCAAGGTTTTTTTGTATTTATGTTTGTAAGTATGCAGGTTGTGGTTTTGTTTTTGATTGCAGGTCTTTAGATTGATCCTCAAACATTTCTTTTATAGTGGTTCACATAATAGATAAGGATGTAATCCTTGCTGCTAGTTGGTTGAGTTGCGTAAAGTTTTGTTTTCCTTAGTGACACGCAATTGGTGACACATTTCCAATTACATATGGAGACTTTATTTTAGGACCACAGAGATTGGTCCAAATCGAGTCAAAGACTTATAGAAGTCTCTAACATCAGTGTCGTAGCGTAGGCAAATACGAAAACCTCTTCGCAGTCGTTGTTCTTCCAGGTAGTAGAGTTGACTTTGACTACTCCTTGAAGACTTGGCGATGCACTTCTTAGAGAAAGTAGAGTCCCACTTTATATGTGCTTCCTCGCGGAGCCAATCACAACTCAAGGAGAAGACTCCTTAATTATGCTTCTACATGTGCCCGTTTAAGTTCTCCTTTGATGCGGAGTTCTCTTCTCACACGTGAACCATCGCTAAACCTAATCTGGGCTCACGTGTCTTTATAGCTTGCGTATCTTCTAGCTCAAGTGGCTTTATAGACTAGTGAATCGACTCTAAACCTAATATTATTTGGGCTCACCGATTACTCATGACCTAGACCACAGACTTGACCCGTGTTCACTGAAGACATTTATCGTTCTGTTCAAAGTGTAATTTTGGATGTAAACAGATGTAACCTTATAATATGTGAAAGGTTGTAACCTCATTAATGTGAAAGGTTGTAACCTCACTAATATGAAATGTTGTAACCACAAAAAAAAATGTGAAAGGTTGTAGCTACATAATGTTATAGGTTGAAATGTTAAAGGTTGTAACATATCAACCAGATTTTATGGTAATTCAAGTAGTTGGATGGTTTCCCCCATGTATAAATAGCGATCACTTATATTGTTTTAAACACCATTACATGTAAACATAATTTCGACATTCGATACACATTCAAAACACCTTCTTAATAATCATCTTCTTCTCTCAATAATTATTCTCTCTCTAGTTTATAGCTTTTGGTGATAGATAAAAGGTACTATATGTTTGTCGGGTGTTCTTGGCAGCAGTGCAACTCCAAAGCACAAGTAGTTATTTTATCATGGGAGACAAGTGTCATCGAGTCTTTTGCACCGGTACAAGAGACATAATTTGTCTTATGAAAAGTGTGTGAGACACACAACTCGACTTCAACACTTTCATCTTCTCGTACATACGAGTTGGTAACAATTTAGAGGTGGGCACGGACCAGGTCAGGCTGAAAATTTTCAGGGACCGAGCCCGAATATTAAAAAATCAGGCCGGTCTAGGTTCGGATTTTTAGAAAGGAAAGCCTGAGCAAAACCCAAATCAGGTCGGACCAGGCCAGATTTCAGGCTTTTCAGGCCTAAAAATGTAGTTCTTCAGATTTCTTTTTTTTCGGACACAATTGTTCATGTTTGATTCAAACCAATAAACAACACAAATTGTTCAATCCATGATTATTAATACAGAAAACCATTCAAATAGTTCAATCCCACAAACTAACAAATAGAATAGCAAAAGCAAATTAAAAAGATTTAGTGAAGTAGCATAAGCTACAATTTTGAACACAACAAGACACCAATATCATTTTGTGGCTCCAAACTGAAATCTGCACAATCAAAAACCAATTTTTCATTTTTTTGGCAACAACTGTCCAAAAAACCCAAAATAGCATTAAATATAATTGACCTAGTACACAGCCAAAAAACCAATCACAAGCTTGAACTAGAACTAACCTACTGCACAACCAAAAAACCCATCACAGAACTAACCTACTACACAACCAAGTAATATTCTCTTTCCCATTTCCAATCTCTCTTCTCCACTTTGGTTCTATTCTCTTATTACTCAAACCTCATATACATCAATATATAAGCCACTGATTTGATGTCACCTACAGGCTTGCATAATTCTGATAGGGTTGCCGGCCACCATCTCATCATCTTCACTCGTAATATCAAACCCCACATACACCAATATATCAAAAACTAATCTAGACCATACAAAAAATCCCCAATAGAAATTTCTGATCATCATCATCATATAATCTCTTTTAATATCTTATTATATTCAGGTGTTAATTAACACTAATATTCTTTTTACTTGGTTCAGTAAAAAAAGTCCTTTCCCTTAAAGATATGATCTTCACTTCTCAAGTTCTCATCAGTCAAAAAACCAATCACAAGCATCAAGAACTAGAACCGATCCCTATTACACATCTAAAAAACAATCACATAACTGACTTGCTGCATAAAATAGTGAAAATACCTTAATTTCTTTTTTTGCTGCTTTCACCCCTCTTTGTATTCTTTACTTCTTTAGTAGTTTCCATAGCTTTTCCTTTGGATTCTTTAGAGGCTCAAGTTGATTTGGTGGTAGAAAATTTTTTCGACTGATCCACAGTACTATCAGCATCTTTCCTTTCTTATTCTGTAAATGATAACAAAAACACTCAAATTTAACTTTGAAATAAAACTTAAACTAAAACTTGATTGAAAGTTTGAACTTTGAAAAAGTGATCAAGAAAGGAAGAAACCTCCCTTCCTCCACTTCATAAAATTCCATGTCCTCTATAGTTAGAACATATTTAATTTCGTTGATAATTTCAGACCTAATCCAATTTTGATAGCAGATTAGTGCTTCAACTGTCTTGAGAGTTAAAGAACTCTGAAATGGATCAATACCAACACAATCGCATGATTTGGAGGGCGAGTTCAATGAAGTCATGATTCGAATCTCTTAAAAAAGAATGACTTAATCATCATATCTTACAAATTGTAAGTTACAATGACTTTAAGCAAAGCATCAAAGTTTTAACCTTACATGTGGTGCCACACTATGACCGATGAATCAAATACCTTGTTGGAAGCCTAGAATTGAAGAAAGGAAAATGAAGATTATCTTGCCCCAGTGGGAGCAGTCATCTTAGTTGACCTCTTCTGTTCCCGAAGTAGAAGGAATAAAGAGCACACAGAGAAGTGCTCTGGGAGTCAGAAGAAACAAAGGAATGGAGGAATCCCAATTACAAATCTATCTTATTCATCGCAAGCTAGAGTACCAATCATACGAGCAAATCAAATAACAAGTAAGGATGAGGAGAATTACTAGTTAAGCAATTCCTAATTCGGTTTTGCTTATCTTTCTTGGTGGGTACAGAACTGAAGCTTTGGTTCTCACTGCAAGTCTGCAAGAGCACGGTGAGAGAAGAGCACAGTGGGGGCGGTGGGCGAGCACAATGGTCGATGGGTGAGCACGGAGAGAGAATCCGATTTGAAGAGGCGAAGAGGGAACCAGTCTCGTGGAGATTGAGAAGTGAGAACTAATTGAGAAGTGGTGGGTTGGTGCCTGGTGGAGTGGTGGTTGTCTAAGATGTGAGAAGGTAGGTTAGAGACTTGGGGTAAAATCACATGGTAATTAGTAAATAGTAAGTCAAATTAGAGTAAAATAATAACGGTTCGAGCTTTCGGTCCTTTTAAATATGGGGACCGAACCCGAACCCGAACCGATTTTTAAAAAAATGGGCCGGGTTTTGGACCAGATCGAGTATATGGTTTCGGGTTTTAACCCAAATCAAGTTTTTCGGGTCGGGTTTTTAGGTTTTCAGGTTCCGACGCCCACCCCTAGGTAACATTGGTTTTCTTCATATTCATCTTGAGTTCTTTATTTTATAATTATTTATTTTAATTATAAATTTAATTTATGAATATATATATATACATATATTTGCAATATCTAACTCCTTATTGTTACAATCTTAAGATAAATTATATGATTGTATATATTGGACAAATATATTGATGGTTGCCTAAACAGAATTGTTGCCTACACGGATTGTGTTGACTTATGATAGACGAAAAACCGTCTAATAAAGATTTCATATTTTCAACTCAGATATATCAATGTAGTACCGATAAATAGAGGTTATCGCCATAAAGAATTGGTGAAACTAAGTCTTAAAACACTAGATGGACACGAATGACACAAATCTGACAGACTCGCCTATTGAACACTAATCACACCACGAACCTAACCTACACTAAACCACAAGCTACGAAATTTTGATACAATTGACTAGACACAGTGGCGGACTACGACACAAAATTTGAGGGTATTTGTAGTTGATTTGGTTATTGAAATAAATCGGCCAAGCTACTGCTGAATGCACAAAATTTGAGGGTATTCAGTAGCAAAAACTACTGAGGATTGATGGCATGAACCAGCTGCTATTGAATGCAGACTGGCAATATTCTTTTCAGGCTGCCTTTCTACTGTCAAATTATGCAGCAAACAACAATAGACATGTTTGATGTCTTTCTACTGTCAAATATGTATGTCAAACTATGCAGCAACTACGGTTGACATGTTTGGATTTGATTTCCTACCACCAAGTTAACCTAGAAGCAATTCAAGTTCTAATCAGACGAAAGAAAAATGATAAAAGTGATCTCTATGAAAGAAAAATGATCTCTCCATGTCAAAAATGATTTCTTCCACTTTTAGTAGTTGAGGATCTTGATAAGTTTGCTTGCCAATCGAACCTACATAATCCTACATAAAAGAAGAAGTGTAATTTTCTACTTATTTTTATGATTCATAGAAAATACAATCTAAAAGGCAACACAACTGAATCTTAAACAAGGCCATACATAGAGGACAACAAGTACTAATCAATATAGATGTTTTACTGCTTGAACCAAAACCAAGCTGAAAAGCTAACATATCTTTATTTATCCTTCAGTCAGACTAGTACTTATATCATATATTGACATTAATAGATAGCAATATAAATAACAATGAATTAGCACTCATTCTACATATGTCAAACTATTTGATCTCTAACATGTTTTGTCATTGCAGAAGAACTATAGAACAAGCATGCACCCTCATACAAGATCAAATAATTACAGTTGTTAATATAGACGACTTGGACATTGCGTCTTCACTAGAAAAGACAAAGGAATCCTTAAAATTGATTTTTTTTGCTCCAAAGTAACATCTCTACAATCCCCTAACCAGTTACATTCATTTCATCTGAAGGTTAAATACAGGTATCTATCTAAGGGTAAAGTCAAGTCCTACCACACATTCCTAAATGAAAAACCAATATGCCACACAGTGAATGAATTATGGTAGTTTCTTTTATCAACTATTATAACAGCAATTCAAAATTGAATTCCATATAGACGGAACTCAGCATTCTCGCCGAATCAAGAAAGCATCACTCATATAAAAGAGACAAACAGGGCATCTGAGCAAAACCCACATGTATCTGACGATCGGGCCTCATGACTCTGACTCTAATTTGGATATTTGTTGCCATATTCATGTAACACATGTGGCTCTTGAACAATAGGAGCTGATAACAAAGACATGAATATCTTGAACAATAGCAGCTTACGGTTCATTATCAGACCGGAAAACAATGCCCGGAATGTTCCTTAACCAGACCGGAAAACCACTGCACCAACAACTCCATTACATTAACTTGGGAAAGCAACTAATGATATGTACACTATCAATCTGAGACAAAACATCAAACTTGGTGATGGGAACTATTTTTACCCATAAGTCCATTCACTCTTATTGAATGGTCCAATCCTAAGGCACACATATAGACCTTGTCTGTGCACTTCCTTTATAAATGCAACAATGTCACTTCTTCCATTGAAAACAAACTGCCAGAAACAAATATGTTACCCAGAACCTGACAAACTTATCACTCTCACCCAAGAGGTCTTAAATTTCGACGATTGCGGAAATATCGACCTTCTGAAAAACGGATATTTCAACGAAAATTTCAAGGAAATATCGATAGCAGTAAATAATTGACGAAAATTTGAAAAAAAAAACACGGAAAGTTTAAATGAAATTTTAAGGGATATTTGTTTACTATATTATGTACTATATTTTAAAAAAACCTTGAATAAATATTGATCTATAGGGATTTGTAGTAATTTAAAGTGAATAGGTAAGTGTTGAACCGTTAAATAAGTACTTTAAAACCATGTAGAAGATTTATGAGGTACAAAATTTTTGATATATTCATCATCTCTCTGTGCAGAGTCTTTAGTGTATTGTGAAGAATAATCATTAAATGATATATCACCTTTGTAGTTTTGCATGTATTGACTTATATACTAACCATACGAGTCAAGGGGGACTGACCGTGAGTTTTCATACTGGGAGTTGTAATAGGCATTTGACATCGCTTGACTTTGACCATAACCAATTTCATTGGAAGATTGTGCTTCATGATGTGACCACGAGTTATTATTTGATTACACCCCATAAAACATGGACTACATTGGATAAGGCATTGCCAGATTTTCGCTGTAAGGGTATATGGTGGATTTTAAACTTTTAGACAAAAAATAAGAGATTAAAGAAAAGATATGAATTAAAGTAATTGTTTGAATTTTAACTTGAGGATTATAAAATTTTAGGCAAAAAATAAAATTGGAAATTTTCAGAAAATATCGAAAACTATCAGAAAATATCGAAAACAATAGGAAAATATCGAGAAATTTTAAAAATTTTAGACAAGAAATGTTTGGCATATGAAAGATATTTTAGAGGTCCAAAAAATGACATTTTAGACGAAAATTCGCCGAAAAATTCTATTTTTAAGCCTTGCTAATACCCAATAGTCTGCTAAGAGCATCTTCATCCAATTAGTCACATTTTATTGTCAAATTCAAATTTGACGTATGACATGGCAATTGTCATTTTAGCCAAAATCTCCTTCCAACCCATATGTCAAATTTGAATGATTTTTAATATATTCTATTATGTCTTTTGTTTTCGTTTTTGCTTTTATTTTGCATTCTTCATCTCTTCTTTGTTCTTCAATATCAACTGGTCTTATTCTCATGCTAAAAAAACTTCTGGTTTTCTTCATGTAATCAAGACTACTCTTTACAATCTCTCTTCTCTTTACTTCTCATCGCTGCTCTTCTGGTTTTGAAGCGATGAGGAGTTGTTTTGGTAACAGGGGAGAGAGAGAGTAAAAAAAAGAAATGACTGTGGAAGTCGTCTTTGTCAAATTTGACATGAATAGGTTCAATGTCAAATCCACGTCAAATTTGAATCATGGGTTGGAGTGGGCTTTGGAGTCTTTGCTTCCCGGAGGTGTGTGCCACATGGAAGTGACTAACCGGATGGAATTGAGACCGCCATTCTAGTCGGTAAATGACAAGTACTTTCCCAAAGTTGAGTTAGAGCATCTCTAATGAGATTGATCTAAAATTTAAACTCAAATTTGTTATAGAATATATGAGAGCTGAATATCGTTGTGTGTTATTCATCAAATGAGAGACCCCTTATATAGGGGTTTACATCAAGCCTAGTATGGAAACGTACTATATGTGTAGTACAACAATACATATATGGTAAGTACTACATGTTTCCTATTACATCTAAGGCCCATGGGCTAAGCCCATCTACACGGCATAAGACCAAGTGCACACACGCACATGTCATATTTCCTACAACACTCCCCCTTGTGCCGCGCGTCGATATGCCGGATGGTGCTTACAATGTTGCCTCATTAAAACCTTGCCAAGTAACAAAAACCCTGTGGGAAAACTAAACCTTGGTCGAAGGAAAAAGAGTACAACGCACCAACTACTCCATTGAGAACTTGCCATGTGATGCTCCCCCTGATGTGTACTTCAATCGGATTTTCCTGATGAATGGTGCATTCCAACATGCTTCTCAAGAGTATATGTGAGCCAAGACTTAAACAAGTCTGCCATGATCAACCACAAATTGGGATCAATGGTCTTAGCGGTGCATGCAATGTTACCTCGTTAAAAACCTTGTCAAGCAAAAACCCAGTGGGACAAAAAGCTGTGACTAAGGGAAAAAGAGTGTAACATGGTTGACACAAACAACCACACCGTTCACATTTGATCATGACATGTATATGCTAGACTTTCTTTCAAATCTGCATCTCCCCCTGATCTCAAGATCATCCATAAGGCGCTTCCGGATCCTTAGTGACCACGGAGCTGTTTTGACGACTTAGCATATGTATGCTCTTTCAACATGTCTCAAATGTGGCATTACTCAGTGCCAGCAGCTATGTGCACGGTGCCTAGCAGCTGTATGCACAGCGCTCGGCAGCTGGCGTGCATAGCTCTCAGAAGCTGGGTGCACAGTGTTCGGCAGCTGGTGCACAGCGCTCGGCAGCAGGTGCACAGGTGCACGTATAGTGTCTGGCAGCAGTGCACGTGTGCACAGACAGTGCACAGGCAGCGCACAGGCAACGCGCACATGCAGCGCGCACAGGCAGCTTGCACAGGCAGCGCGCACAGGCAGCGCGCCATATGTCCGGCA
Source organism: Comarum palustre (assembly GCA_951800085.1). Taxonomy (NCBI): domain Eukaryota; kingdom Viridiplantae; phylum Streptophyta; class Magnoliopsida; order Rosales; family Rosaceae; genus Comarum; species Comarum palustre. The sequence goes on along the minus strand of OX637584.1, from coordinate 3,050,147 downwards.
ACTCGGCCACTAAACCAACCGGTGCCTAGATCATGATTCCGCTTCCGATGCATCTCGATTCATGCATGGCTAGCGATGACATAGGCAATCAACCTTTCTCTCATGTCATAGGGATTGAATATGCCAGATACTCTTAGAGTATTCAAGTGATGTCATATGCCATATCATTGGCATTTGCGTGGGCGCAAAGCTACTTAGCTTTATAACGAATGAAGGTGAGGTCAAGTCTTTCTTTTGATTAAACGGATCACTCTCTCTTGGAGTAAAGACATTGACTAATCATGGGAGCATATGAAGGTTCCACTCTTCTTCAGAGGACCTAAGCCGATTGATGGAAATACATCATCAATACACAATCGATCGACTTCAATACGAGATTGTGTCTTTCCCAAGATACTTTTCATTCCAACATCGGATATCCAGCATATACTGCGATCATCCGGAATCAATACGTAATGACATTATTCATCATATCCCATCCGAAATCAAGGAGTCATGTACTATGCGTTCAAAACACTTGGCCAACGCAAGCTCCACTTGATTTGGCTTATGAAGTCTATTTAAGATCTTCATGCATATCTCTGATCCCATAGAGACGTCACTATGATCATAATCATAGGGCTGCATGTACAGTTATTGGGGAAATACCAAACTGATAAGGTAGTGGAGTGCAATAACATCCATTACGAGAGTATATCTCATCGTAGTCGATCCCAGTGCGTGTTTATGAGAAACCTTGCGCCATAAGGGAGTCTGAGACTCTTGTTCTCACTACGCTAACTCACAAAGGTTTACTTGATAGGATTTACACTTGCGGTATCGGCAACACCCGCCCAAGGACCTATCCCTTTGTCCGGGTCGCATCTTCCCATTTTAGGTCAATACACTTTGTCGACATATCAACAAACGTGTGGTTCGATAAACTCATCATCCCACGTCCTCATGTACACTAGTGTAGTCATTGTAGAGATCTCTTTCTATGAATTGGATTTTGACGTTGAGGCGTCCCCCAACGATAGTCACAATTCAGACTAACATGAGACGGAGTGAGTATCACTGATCAATGGACCAGTAGTGCCAAAACTCGCTTTCTCTCTCAGTGCGAGTGCATATCGAACCCAAGGGCCTCAACCTAACTTTCAGGGAGCCACAAGGCCTAGGACACCATGTTGCCACATTATGGCACCCTCACATCACCACACAAGGTGACGGCGTCAAGACCATCTCAATATGGCCGAGCTATGGCATCAAGACCACCTCAATTTGGTCGAGCCATGTCCTCTTGGTAGGACATCATTCCTTACAGACATATGCAGCATTGATCTCGTCACTATAGTTCTATGGGGATCATGTTGAGACTTAGTGGTAACCAACCACGACATTCACGTCGTTCCCACTTGAACCCTGGTGTTCGTATCTCCCCCTAACGGCGGGAATACAGTCTCAAAGTGACAATCCGCTGTGTAGCGGCTAAGGAGATCGTCTGTCAAGGAGCTTAAGGTGGAGAGCAATAAAATGACTCCTATTCATCCTTAGAACATATTCATCTCATGCGACACATCATCATTGGGCACTGTGGCAGTCCAATTTGGCACATTGTGGAACTCAAGGCTTGGAGATCCGTTACTATCCCGCCGAGTTCAAGGATTACAACTTCATGTCAATCCTAGCACACAGTTACGAGCTGTCGTGCATCAATGCAATGATGGTAAGTCGTGGACGAATTAATACATGTCTGCATGTCCCTCTTCAGGGATGGGTAGTGAGCCCATAGATACATAAGCAGCATGTGGTAGACGATGGTGCAACACATGACCAGTGTGTTAGCCCTTCAACCAATACCATAAAAGCGTATGCGGTATCCATACGTTGGTTGCATCGTTCTACAAAATCCCTCTTTGGATTTTCAATAAGGATGACATCTTTTGTGGCATAGCATAAGAGGATCTTTCACCTTACTTAGCTAAAGATCAAGCTTTACACAACGAAAACATGAGTACTGTGCGGCTGTCGAGGACATCATGTCGGCGCACAAACACAACATACAATCATGGTGTAGTTCGTTGTTATCGGGGGAATGGACGCCCAAGAATATCAAACAATTCTGGCTCGCATATCTCACCCAGTATGACCAAAATGTCATAGCTTGTCTGAGTCAATTGTCCCAAATATACTTATTGGCGACACCTTAGGACTCATGCTCATCTCCATGATGCTCTTAATCGGCAGTCATGAGAAGTATACACAAAAGTCTTAATCATTCTCATCATGGTAATCGTTGGTGTGTATGTTCATAACACACTTCAATGTTCGATTGCCTCTCTCACAATAAGGAGGGCATTTGTGACTTGGATCATCGAGCCAAAGGCATCAAGAATTGATTCAACCATGTCATAAAATGATGGTGAAGATCCAATCAAACTTAGTCACAATAACCTATCAGCACGACGCTATAACCTTAGAGCGAAGCGGCCACACCCGAGTGCCCACTGCTGCGCACCCCCGGGGCACCAGCGCGCACCGCCGCGCACAACTGCTGCGCACCTCCTGTACACTGCTGCGCAACCCCCTGTGCACCCCCTGTGCACCCCCTGGGCACCCCCCTGCGCACCCCCTGTGCAGCCCCCTGCGCACCCCCTGGGCACCGCGCGCACCCCCTGTGCACACGGGTTGTATTCCTATTTTCTTTATGAATCCTCCATATGGTTGATGTTTTCAATACTTTTGCTACTGTTTTATAGCAAGTTTAACTAACCATATATTTTTCATGTGCACACGGTCTCCCCACGCGACAATTCATAATGGAATTGCGTGAACAATCGCCGAACGCGCATGGATTTGAGCATGGAAGCATGGAACAGCTTATATAAATGCAGTCTATTTGGCAGACTAGCAAGTAAGCTTTAATTTTGAGTAATTTCAAAGTTCAATCTATGCTTGGGACGTTTGTCTTTGCAGGTTCTTATGGAAAATCCTAAAACATATGTGCACCGGTTTGACTGATGCCGAGCGCTGCTGCCGGGGATTGGCCCTGTGCACGCGCACGCTGCCACCCGGCACCACACGTGCACCTACTGTGCACCTGCCGAGCACCGCTGCCGGGGCCTGCCCCTGTGCGCGGGTGCACGCTGCTGCCGGCGCGCATGCGCACCTTCTGTGCACTGACGTACACTGCTGCCGGGGATCGACCCTGTGCACGTGCACTGATGTCAGGCACCATATGCGCACCTTCTGTGCACTGACGTGCACTGCTGCCGGGGATCGACCCTGTGCACGTGCACTGATGTCAGGCACCATATGCGCACCTTCGTGCTGATAACGTGTTATAGAATATATGAGAGCTGAATATCGTTGTGTGTTATTCATCAAATGAGAGACCCCTTATATAGGGGTTTATATCAAGCCTAGTATGGAAACGTACTATATGTGTAGTACATGTACTATGTGTAGTACAACAATACATATATGGTAAGTACTACATGTTTCCTATTACATCTAAGGCCCATGGGCTAAGCCCATCTACACGGCATAAGACCAAGTGCACACACGCACATGTCATATTTCCTACAACAAAATTCAAATTTTAGGTCACCAAAACCTATTATTGTTCAAATAAGTTGTTCATCTCCAACTAATGAAACCCAAACCCAAACCTATTCCAATCATTAATCATTTTATATATCAATATTTAATCATACTATGAATTTATAACTCATATAATGTAATTATAAAACAATAGCCTCATATTTCACTAAGTTCCTAATTAAAATATGATTCCTCCTAACAAGTTGAGTTATAATACAACATAAATTTTATTTTAGGTCAAGTTAAGTTTTAATTGGAGATGATATTTTATAAAACCTAAACTAATTATAGGTTTAAGAATCATATGATACCCTCGGCAATGAAGACTGATCGATATAAGCCGTTATGACTTATGCATTGCGAAGAAATCGAATAAAGAAAAGCCCTTGTGACCGTTAATGTTCTTACTTCAATTTCAAAATTTACGATTTTGCCAAAAAAAATTCAAAATTTACAATGAACAAGAAACCTCATTCCTAAACCCAAACCAATCCCAGTGAAATGACAGAAGAGCTAATGCAGCAGCTGAGATCCAAAGCCACAGAGTTCTTGCTCAGAGAAGAATGGAGCGACGCCATACAGGTCTACTCTCAGTTCAAGACGCTGGTCTGCAAGGGTAAGATTCTGCTGAATCTTAACAGGTACTCATTGGCATTGAGTTGTTTTACAACTGCTCAGCTTGATCCTCAGGCTAATGGGAGCTCTGTTGGGCTTAATGAGTACTTGCAGAGATGCAAGAAGCTTGAGTTGACGTCGAAAACTGGAGGTTTTGATCTCTCTGAGTGGGTGGTCATTGGTTTTCGTGCTACGTACATTGGGGCAGTGGAGATCAGGAAATCAGGGATTAGAGGGAGGGGCTTGTTTGCGACGAAGAATATGGAAGCTGGGAGTTTGGTGCTTATTAGTAAAGCAGTGGCAACTGAGAGAGGTATTTTGCCGTGTCATGATTTGGATGAGAATGCTCAATTAGTTATGTGGAAGACTTTTACTGAGAAAGTGTTGGATTCTGTGGCTAAATGTTCGAGAACGTGTGGTTTGATTAGTACATTGTCGAGTGGTGAAGATGAGGATGAGCTTGAGGTGCCTGAGATCAATGTTTTTAGGCCTGAGTCAGAGGAAATTGGGTGCTCAAGTGAGAAGAAGGTTGATGCGAGTAGGATTCTGAGTATTTTGGATGTCAATTCGATTGTTGAGGATTCAATTTCGTCTATGGTTTTCGGGAAGAACAGTGAGTGTTGGATTGTGGATACTTGCTTCATTTATCAACCATTCATGTATTCCCAATGCAAGGCGTGTGCATGTTGGGGACTATGTGGGTGGTTCTTGCTTCAAGAGATGTCGAGGCCGGTGAGGAGCTAACATTTGCATATTTTGATGTGCTGAATCCGTTGGAAAAGCGCAACGAAATGTCAGACTTAGGGGTTTAGGTGCAGCTGCAGGAGGTGTAAGTTTGAGGCCGAATTCTTTTTTGAGAAAATAAGACAGAATTCTTAATGCGCACAATTCAGTTTATGTTCACTTGATTTTATGAGCAAGCCTCATCCCAGCATCTTTCAATGTGTCCATCAAATCATTTCTTCAGATGAGAGAAATGATCATTATAGAATATGACAGAAACTAAAATTCTTTATTTGAATCAAATTTAAACACTGTTCATTCCTATACCACACCATACTACAGCCGCATGTCATTTCAACCAGTAAATGGATAGACTGCAATTCAAAACCCTCTGTCTAAACTTCATTGACCTACACCTTGGCATTCAGATTTCAATACAATACGCAACAAAAATGACTTCCAAATCTCAAAGTTCAGTCATCCGCACCAGCTTTTTGTAAAGAATGCGGTCATCCCTGGCTGTGTTGCTCTCTATTAAAGCACTCTGGACAAGTTCCTGGTGCAGATAAACCAAAGTATGAACAAAGATGCCAAGAATGGAATGGATAAAAGAGACATCAATTTATAGATTCTCACCTTGACATCCCTGTGTGAGAGGAACTTTCCCAAGCTATGGATTATCAATCTCAATTCTTCTACCTAGAAATAAAACAAAAGGTGCTTAAATTTCTATATTGATTTCACAAAACAAATACACAAGATTGAATCTTACCCTAATGTGGCCGACTTGATTCCTGTCAAAAAACCTAAAAGCCTGTAGATAGAATAACCACAAAAACCAAGGTTGTGATTAGTTCATTGAAAAACAATCACAAATGTTCCACAATCAAAATAAAACCAAAGTTGCAAGAATGTCCCCGAGAATATACCTGCAGGAGTTCCTTGTCAACAACCTCCTTTGCCCGGGAGTTTCTTTCTTGCGTGTATGAACTTTCTCCTCTTTCTTTACAGAAATATCTGCTTCTGGTTTGGCCGCTGTTTCTTCAGCCTTCACATCCTTTTCTTCCTTAACATTGACTTCATCTTTCTCATTTCCTGACACATCATTCACATTGCTTTTACCTTCTCCCTCGATATTTTCATTGGAGTCGCGCGGAGAACTTCCATCCTCCATCGGCTCATACTCTTCTGGATCTTCCTCTGGATCTTCCTCATCATCTGTTGCATGCTCCATTTTCAACTCATTTGTTGCATGCTCCATTTTCACCTCATCAACATGGTCAACAGAACTACTCTCCTTGGAGATAGTTATTGCTTTTTCTTCCTCTTGTTTCACGACATCAGGCTGAGTTACAGTCAATGATTCAGATGATTTATCACGCTGATCTTTCACAGGGAGCTCATCCGTCTTCAGGCGCTTTGCTGGTGAGTTATCACTGTTTGCTTTCTTAACATTTTCTTCTTCTCGTTGCCTCTTACGCTGGTTTCTTTTTGTCACAAACTTTATTCGCAGTTTCTATACATACAAGCATTCCAATAAGATGCATCAGCTAACCAAAGAAAAAGAAAATTTAATCAAATACATGTTCAGATCAACGATATTAAACCAACCTGGAGAAATGTTAAAAGACGACATCCCATCTGGTGCTGGAGCATCTCATAGAATGTTTCAGCAAATACTGAGAGCTGAGATAACGGGAGATATAAGAAGGCAAGGAACAATTTTAAACAACAGATAAGGCAAAAAGAAAATTCAGGTGAACCAAGATTTCTATTATCAATGAAGACGTGATGGACAGTAAGACATACCTCAAATGTTGATTCTTCAACATCCTTGTCGGTATAGTCCAATAGCAAATCAAGTGAAAGTGATGACGAACGCAGCTGCAGAAATTTACCACATAATTAGATAAGGAAAGGATTATTGGCTAATAAGAACCTGCAAACTATATGGACTACATGTGATATACAGTACTGTGCAAGTTGAGTTATGATTAGCCTACTTTGGATTCTTTGCTAGATTTTGTTTGTAGAATGAATCCAGGGTGTCGAGGTGGTTCTTCAGGCTTTCTAGTTTCTTTCACTTCTTTATTTGATTTGGCCCTAGACCCATCTTTTGCATCTCTCTCCTTTTTTTCTTTCTCATCTTTGGATTTGCTCCTCTCTGCTTTAGTAACTGAACCACTCTTGTCACCAGTTCGCTTCTCATCTTTCTTATCCACGTTGAGATCGTTTGAATCTGCTTTAGTTGAACTGACAACATCTTTTTGCTCGTCAGGTACTTCTGTTTTTGAGTCTTTGACTGCTGGCAATTCCACAACTGCTGTTTGTATTTGTGTACTTTCTGTTTCATTTCCAACAACATTTTTCTGATCAACATCAAGCCCTTCGCTCAGTTTCACATCAGCAACCTTTCTTTTAGCAACCTTTTTAATTACTTTCTTCTTGACTACTGTTTTAACATTAGTATCTTGTACAGCTGGACCACTGCTTGATTCAGCTTTCTCCTCAGAGCAGCCAGTTCCCTTGGTCACTGAAACCTTCTTAACAAGTCTTTTTCTCTTAAAAATTTTGACCCCTGCAGGATCAGGTGAAGAATCCTCTTCCCCAGGAGCCTCGGGATTTTCTTTTTCCCCTTCATTGTTATCCTTCTCACCCACATTGTCAGGCTCCTTGGTTGTATTATCACTGGCTAACTTACCTACAACCTTCTGTTTGACAACCCTTCTTACAATCTTCTTCACAGACTTCGCACTTCCAGGTGTCTGAATTTCAGCAGCTTCTACCTGTTCAGTTTTCTCCTCATTCTTTACTGTCTCACTACCTCCACTGTCATCTTTTTTCCCAAGCTTCTCATCGTTCATATCATTATTGCCTTCAGTGCTCCCATTTGGATCATTGTCGTCTTGTTCCTTGTTCTTATTGCCAACTTGTTCCTTGTTCTTACCTTCTTTTGCTTCTCCAGTGGATGCGTACTCTTTCGGTTTTACTTCTTTGTCTGTTCTTTTTGGTTTTGAGGATTCCATTTCCTTATCTGAATTAGAAACAAACACAAATGGATGATATAAGCATAACCATCAATGAAAATCAAGGCAAAAGCTACAACACATGTACAATTAGTTTGATGGCTCCATTTACCTTTGAGCACTTCCTTGTCCCTCAATCTCTGAAAGAAAGAAAAAATAAGCATACCACTATTAAAGCAGGTAAGAGAAGGCAACCAAGCCATGCGACCAAAAAATAAAAGGAAGGGAAGATGATATCAGCCACAATCCATGGACTGTGGATAAAAAAACAATAGAACAACCAACCTCTTTTCTCAAAGAAAGCTGACGCTCTCTTTCTGAAACAGCTTTCTTGTGAGCAAGCCATTGGTCTCGCCATGCATCCAATGAAGGGAGACAATCAGACAAATCTGGGACAAATATGACAGTAATCTCTTTATGGCTAAAGAATCCATCTTTCCCAATTCTATCATAGTGTATCTGCACAAGCAAGATAAATAAATGAAAACCTAGTTATGAATTAAACCTCCAAAATCACACCGACTTGCAACTACTTAACCATCACAATAATTATATGGGAAAAGCTAAACCTCAAGAAAACGATTCCAGTTCTTGCAGTTTTGCAGATCAAGTTTTGCAACATCCTTCCCATATCTACAAAGATGGGATCAGTCAATATAATACCAAAGGGAGTATTTTCTTTGCAACTGAATAATTGATAGAAAGAATCACAAACCTTATTGCAGTATGAATTAAAGAGGTATCATCAACTGACGGATCACCACCATCAGTGGGATTCCATAGACCACCAATTGTCAAAAATGAGCGATCCTTTTTAAGAATGGCAAACCTAAGGATGTTACACATATGGGGTATGCGGTCATCATGACTTCTTTCAGATGATAGCTCCTCGAAAGCATTCTTGCTTATCCCACTCATCAAGATAATCTGAAAGAGGGAGAGAAAAGTAGAATAGTCATGATTATATGTAACAGAATCAAAACCATGAAATCAAGATCCTACGTATCAACAGAAACAAGAGCAACAATGATCATGCTTAGAATCTTCAACTATGTTATTAACAATTTGTACAGGATTTCATATATTTAACTATTTCGGGAACTGACACTGGTTAGTTACAAACGTTTAGACAATTTAAAGAATAACCAAAGCAAGGAAGGCTAGAGAAGTAACCTACCCTCACATTCCACACAATATTCCCACCTCCTGATTTTGCAGGTTCTTCAGCCAATATTGTAGTTGCCGGCTCTTTCATAACAGCTGCACCCTCTTCTTCCACAAAATCATGCTCAAAACTGTCACAACATACTGCGGTTACACTTCTTTAAAATAATATGCAAAGTACTAATATATCCCTTTAAAGAAGCTAAAGGATTCCATATTTTGAAGTAGGATAATTTTTTCAAAATAACTTGACCAAGATATATTCAGAACCAAGGCGTACCTGACAGGAGTCCGGATAGAAAGTTGAAGGTTCGCCCTTGGCCAGTTTACAACAGCCTAAGACACGAAAATGTCACACTACAATGTTATGTACTCAATCATCTAAAAAAGTGAGAAAGAAAAGAAAAAATAGATACAAACCATGCAGAATTCTGATGGTACAAAGAGCCTGGGATATCGTTTATCCATCGAAAGATAATCCCTTTCAACATCTATCAGACTGTTTGAGTAAACCTGCAACCAGACAATGTTGTTAGTTGTAAGGAAACTCAGCAATTTACATTGCATAATCAACCCACCATACAGATAAATTTTCAGACTGGGTTTTGGGTTTGTTTCCATCATTTCCCTGTTTCAGAAGGTATTATTCAACTGAAACAGCTACAACAGGCACAACTGAATACCATTCGCCTTCAATTAAGAACCAGAATACCATATATAGGTTGGATGGAAGTTTAGGATTTATATATCCTGACACTGAACAGTTAGCAAAGGTTGGTCTCCGTATGCAGGGATGTGCAATTCAATCCAAAATGCAACAAAAGAAAGGCAAGAGGCAGGAAAAGAAGATATACTGAGAAAAGAAAGGAGCCAATAAACATGGCAGATCCAACGAAAGCATGAAGGCAAGGAACGCAGAACCAAGAGATAGCGGAAGAAATTGTGAATAGGAATGGAGAAACCGAAAGTCAGAAAGGTTGAGGGTATCCAGGAAGTAAAAACTAAAAATCATTGAAAGGCTAAGCTCTTGAATTGCTCCCTTTACCTTGCAGACATACTCTCTCCGTTTATCTTTATTAGGTGAAAGATGCCTTCAGCATAACAGAACACCGAGTTAGAAAGGCTGCAAGATAAGCAGCTATTTAACAAGTAGGACGCAAAATAAAACAAGATCCACCTATGTGGAGCTTCATGATGTGGGGAATCCCGTCGTAAAGATCTCCCCTCCTTCACCAAAGACGCAGCACGACGATCCCTAGAGACTCTTGGTGGAGTTCGTTCCCTCCTGGTGTCAATTGGACGCTTGCGCTCTCGCTCTCTTTCCTTCAACCGCCGCTCCAAAATGCCTCTTTCACGCTCTCTTTCTCGTTCTCGCTCGCGTTCACGTTCACGGTCCCATTCCTTCTCCCTTTCTCTATCCCTCTCTCTCTCTCGTAAACGATCTAGGCGCCGTGCCTCCTCCCTTAGTTCAAATTCTTGAAGATAGCTAGCTCTGTCATCCTTGCGCTCATCGATCCTTGGATGACCACCATGAGACAAACTAATTGGATAATCTGGTTCAAGTGATGAGACATGGAGCCCCTTTCCGCTGCCGTAATCCCTCCCAGGAGGAAGGCTGACTCCATATCCAGGATTTGAAGGATTTTGTGAATACAAGAGGTCATCTGCATTTCTCCGTGGAGCTGCCCCTAATATTGATGGAGCAGGTTGTTCGCCATACGAAGAACCAGTAAGCATCGATAAACTGCGAGGATCACCATCCATTCTTCCTCCAAATGAAGTAAGCTCTTGAGTGGGATTACGACTAGAGGCACCCCTTGCTGCAAGATAATCACCTTGTCTGCCACAAAGTGTTGCTACTCAGTGTAATAAGAAATATAACACCATCTAACACAGCTGAACACAGATTTAATATTACAATGGGACTCTTTAGCTACATATAAAGGTAAAAACAGCCTTAGCGATTCACTAATGGGGACAGGAGATGAACTGTAAGTTATGACTACTGCCAATAACTGTACACGGACACGATGTCTAAATTAGGACTATTTAGCAAAGGGGGGAATGACCTTGGCCATTCAATAATGGGGAAGGAAGAGGAACTATAAGTCATAACAACTAAGAAGCGGAAATCAAGTTTCAGCTAATTTCTGATATGAAATGAGCAGATAATAGTACCTTGCACTCCCTTCAAGAGAAGCAGATTGCAGAGAATGAGCTTTCAGCAACTGTTCTTGCCGAAGCAGCACCGCCTTATCAATGCGATCATAAATTTCAGCCTGTTCCAGGAGATGATGTAGTAAGATAATAAACTAAATGTAATAAGAATATGAAATTACAAACCTGATGCTGAGGGCCGAAACCAACAGAATCAGCAAATCGACCAGTTGGGTCACTTTGCAAGTCCCTCCCGATATAAGCGCTCTGACGACCATATTGCCTTCTGTCAATCGTTGGATAATCAGGACCCTTCTCACCATACAGTTGTCCATGACTTGAAGTTGGGATATACTCCCCGGATGAAAATTTTGGTGAGTCTTGCTGAGAAGAAGCAAAGACGCCACGACTTTCCAAAACCGATGGTCCTGAACCTTTGGCACCAATGGTTGGAGCCTGCATACAAAAAGTACACACATTAAGCACCACATGGGTGATTGGAGCGCAGCTCAAAAACAATACTTTCTGTGGCTGACAATGAAAATCACCAGAGTGCATTTGAATATGAAAGCGGAACACATTACATATCTTGGGTGACCAAAAGATAAATATATTGTGAAGGTTACCGCAAACTAGAAGTTTTATGATTCCAAAATCTGAATTATGCAATAGGAACCACTTAAATAATAATAATAATAATAATACGGGACGGGGAGGGGAGGGGAGAAGATGTCTTCATGGATATATTAATGTGGGGCACAAAAGTTATAATGCAAGCCAATACGATATGATTCTTCTACTATAAAATGATATGGCTACACAAGAAATCCACTGACCTGAGGTACAGTGCTCAAAGCAGCTGAACCATAGAGAGAGCTATATTGTCCACCATAATGACCAGCAGCTGCAGGAAGTGGTCTGTAGGCATTGGCATCTACTTCCTCCGAACCCCCTAGAATTGTTGAATGCCGCACAACCATTGGAAGCTGCACATTCCCATTAGGCCCTCTGACTGGATTTGCAGGATAACCTGGACCCAACTATACACATTGCAATAAACAATACCAAAAGAATCAGAAAAAAATATATGCGTTTCTACACAAAGTATCGAAAATCAGAACCACCACGAAACATTAACACACCAAAATCCGAAACTGAACCAATACGAATACCATTACACACTGCAATTTACAATGCGAATATAAAGACTTACATTTTGGCCATATGAAGATTGCCCACCATATGACTGGTGTCCATAGGCATTGTTCCCTTTGGACGTATACATATTATTTCACACAAAAAAACCTGATAACATCAAAAACAGAAACCAATTATTTGCAATCCAATCGCAGAATCAAACAACAATGACATAAAATTTATGAGAAAAACAAATTAAACCAGCTCTGAAAGTGTGCCTGGTTTTCGAATCCGAGCTGAAGATGAGTTTTTGATTGCAAAGTTTTGATCTTTAATCGAAATAATCACGAATTGAATGAAATACAGATGAATTGCTTACCAAAGAGATTGCGAGGGTTTCAGCTCGATCTTGCGAAAACCCTAAACTCCCAGACTGGAAGAAGACGTGCAAAGCCTAATAGCCTCCCTGGTTGTGAGAGTTTGGGCCTATTGGGCCGGCTTTTCAGTAACTAATGATCTGATTCACCCCTTTAGCCCACTAGAAATTGATCTTTATTTTCACAAATTCACCTAAATTGATTACCTCAATTATGTTTATTTATAAATGACATTGAGATAGCTAAACCAATCTAGCGAACTTAATCTTAATTTGGTATTGTTGTTTAAAAACTTAATTTTTGAAAAATTAAGTTTTAGAATAATATTGAGAGAATTTTTTTCTTTCTTTTTTTTGTTTTGTTTTGGGTGGCGGTCTACTTGTTCTTTTAGGGTTAGAGTTAAGTGGTGACAACGTGTTGTAGAATAATATTGAGGGAATGAATTCTTCTTATCTTATTGATAGAATGAAACCCTTTATATAGGGGGAATATATGAGTCTTTTAGACTATTACATCAGTTAATAGGCGTATTACATGGATATGTGTAAAACTCTATTACAACATAGATTACTACATAAAGCCCGTATACCACATATACCAAGACACACATATATATCAAATATCCTAGAACAAAAACTCAATTTTAAATAAGCAACCCTAACCTGCTTTTTAAAATCTTTGTTATTTGAACTAAAAAGTTTTAGATAAACACGTTTTAAGATTTTACCAAACATAAAATCTACTCAAAATGGTAATTATAAGCGATTTTAATTTCTAAAACTCAATACCAAACTAGGCCTTAGCATGTGAGTGTTCCACATCTTTAAAGTTCATCCAGATAAACCAAATACGAACACTAAACAAATTAACGTGTTTTAACTTAGAGTAAATTTCGACATTGGTACCCAAACCTATGTGGCACAATCAAAATGATACTCAAACTTACAAAACTACTAATATGATACCCAGACTTCATTTTTGATACCAACGAAATGTCTGAGGTCATTTTCTGTCACGACGTCGTTTGTTTAATGACGTGTTTCGTATAAGACTCACCAAAAATATTTTTTGTCAGTACGTAGATAATCACATCAGTAGTACATGAACTCTTATAGAATGATCAATTTCATACCCATAATGAAAACCTAAGTTTTTATGTTCAAACTATAGGGAAAAGTGGATCCGCAAGATTTAATTTTGGAGATTTTGGAAAGAAATGAAATCTAGAAAAGACAAAAATTTATTTCATTGAGAGTTTAGAGTTTAGAGACTTTTTATAGAGGGTTTAGTGTTTGGGGTTTAGATGACTTTTATACTTTTTCTATATCACATTTCATTCAAGGGTTTAGAGATTTTTTGTTAAGAATTAGGGTCTATATGACATTTAAACTTATGTTTGAATATGGAAAACCTGAGTTTTTATTCTGGGTATAATATTGATCATTTAAAAGAGTTCGGGGACTACTTATGTAGTTATCTACTGTCAAGAATTATTTTGGTGAGTCTCATACGAGACACGTCATTAAACAAACGACGTCGTTACGGAAAATGACATCTGAGGTTTGGCTACAACATTGGTAGTTTTGTAAGTTTAGATATCATTTTGATCGTGTCACAAAATTTTAGATATCAGCGTTGTTTAAAACTCTTTAACTTAACACTATTCATAAAAATAGTGAATCACAATTTTGTAAATGTGTGTCATTCGACGATGCTATCATGGGTAAGTGCCCAAGTTGCCAAACATAAGGATTGAGGCCTTGAGGGGCAAACAAAACATCATGGCCTTCCCTGCGTTAATACGAGTGCTACACAACTTTCTCGACCAAAACACCTTAATCCTATTAAGCATTTCATCGATCACTACCATTCATTCACCAATGATTAATAAAGTGGTGGGTTTGTCTCTTTTATATTGTCTACAACAGTCATGTCGTAACCTGTAAAGCCAAGCTATGATGTGAACGAATGTTAGAGGGCAAATGGTGATATGCTATTCAAACTTGCATCTGTCGTAAAACTATATTTGATCACTAAGCTTCCATTTAAGGAAGAAAAAACCTCCACCACCATGCATGCTAATGGGAACGAGCCGGCCCTAGTAATTTTACTACATATTAAAACAGGTCAAATTTATAAAATAGTCAGAGTCTGATTGAATCACAAGTTATTAACTTTTGAATAAAATTTAACAATGATTAACGGCGCCACGTGGTGGTGATTGAAGCTGATCTCGTAGAGGACCATACATGACTTCGCGCCACGTGCCCACCTCAATTCGAATCTCCCCGTGGAGCCCACACTGACGTGGCTGGATAAGCGCCACAAGTAAAGCCCTCCCGCCTACATTTATCGCAATGCTTATCCTGCCATTTAGGGAAAGGACACGCGTCCCGTTTTTAAATAGAAAGCCAAATCCCGTTCCCACCTGCTCCGCGACGCCCTCTCATTACTCGTCGGGTTTTAACTTTTTGCTAATTTTTCCACGGTATTGGGATCATAACCACATGGTACGTTATGCTAAGTAAGATTTTTTTTTGTTCTTTCGAATTGGTGCTCTTCAACACTAGTGATGCAGTCAATCACGTATGCTTAAATGTATTTTATTTTATTTAAACACCTATATGCGGCACAAGTAGTATATTTTATTTTAACAACCCATTGGTTAACTCATTTTTATAGTGGATTATCTAGGATCAAACATGGATAAGGGATATGGCAGATTGATATTACAGATACATTATCATCGGTAACAATGGATGCAACCATACAAACGTGGATGTACGCCACTAATTGCAGATTCTTAGAAAATTATTTCTTGGATGTTTGTCATGTTGTTCAATGTAAATGACCAGAAACGAGTATTCCTTATCGTCAAGTTGATCCCTCAATTTGGTGTACTAAATTATGGGGTGAAGACCCAATCCTCAATTCTATTAGCTAAAATGGTTACACGGCTACAAAAGGCAATATGAGGGTCCGCGGCTTCAGAACGACGGTTGTTGGCCGAACCAAAGTTTTTTTCTTCGACGACAGCGTGGAAGGTTGTCACTGTAGCTAGCTAGGGTTTGCCCTACATGGGCCTCCAATGCTACTACTGTTTTTGCTAATGGGTTTAGGCTTGGGCTTATTAATAGAGTGATATTGTCACATCCCGGATCATCTCCGCCGTAGCACGATATTGTCCGCTTTGGGCCCGCCGGCCCTCACGGTTTTGTTTCCAGGAGCTCTCAGAGCAACTTCCCAGGGGGTCACCCATCATGGGATTGCTCTAAGCTTAGCAAGCTTAACTTCGGAGTTCTCATCCCCTCCAAAGCCACTGAGCTCCCAAAAGGCCTCGTGCTAGAATTGTCACCGATGTACATATATAGTACATCACCCTCTCCGTTGGTCGATGTGGGATGTTACATCCACCCCCCTTAGGGGCCCGACGTCCTCGTCGGCACACTCGCACCCCTCGGCAGAGTGGCTCTGATACCAATCTGTCACATCCCGGACCATCTCCGCCGTAGCACGATATTGTCCGCTTTGGGCCCGCCGGCCCTCACGGTTTTGTTTCCAGGAGCTCTCAGAGCAACTTCCCAGGGGGTCACCCATCATGGGATTGCTCTAAGCTTAGCAAGCTTAACTTCGGAGTTCTCATCCCCTCCAAAGCCACTGAGCTCCCAAAAGGCCTCGTGCTAGAATTGTCACCGATGTACATATATAGTACATCACCCTCTCCGTTGGTCGATGTGGGATGTTACAGATATGACTATGGGTCTCAAGCTTTCATGGGTTTGATCCTTAAATTGGGTAGATTTTAGTTTTAATTTCTAGCCTACAAACTATGTTATCGATCATAGGAGTAGGCTTGCTTTTAAATAATTGAGCCAGAGTTTGAATATAGGTAATTTATACTACATATCACTATATAAAATCTCTAGGTTACAAAGTCTTGTCTATAGTAGGTGATAGCGAACAGATATGTAAGGGTTATCTTGACATGAGATTATCAATGAAATATTTATCATTTTTTCTAAAAAAATAGTATAGGATCAAAATAAGAGTAGGAAAATGTTACCGTACCGTAATATTAGAATCAGTCGTCGTCAGATAAATATAATAAGATATTGGACTCACATTTTATAGTATTTGTGAATCTATTATAGTCATTTTTCAATTATACATACAAAATATAATAACAATATATCTAACGTAGCTGACTATTCATTTCACGACGAATAACATCAACCGAATCTTGTTAGATAATTATAATGAAATATAGCTTACCTATATGAGAAATTAACAACAATTATGAATGACCGTATCATCTTTTATTGAAAATAGACTATGGTCCAAGACATAGTTTTCTTTCAAAAATACTTCACAATAATATTGTAGGGTTACACCATCTTCTTTCTTCTTTTTTTAATTTTGGAACATAGTGTGGAAAATAATTGGGGATATTCGCACTGAAAAATGAATAATTGCATTCGTGGATAAAAGTTGGCGAAAGCAAAATAGATCAAAGGTGCAAGGAACCAAGAACAAAGAACAATCCCCAAATTATTGAAAGTTTTCTTGCGAGTATCGCATACGAGGTACTCAAAGTCAAACTAATGACCAATCACAACTCCCTCTGACGCCTGAATACGACAAATCCCCCCAACCATATAAGGAGGAGCCCTCTCCGTTCAAACATTTCAAGCACTTCACTTCTCTAAAACCCTAATATCCCTTTAGCTTCTAGTAGTGGATCATCGTTTTGATCCACTGTTGTTTTCTTCAACCATATACAATGGAGGCCAACAATAGCTCTGGACTTCCTCCTGGCTTTAGGTTCCACCCAACTGATGAGGAGCTCATCGTGTACTACCTCAAAAACCAAGCCATTTCAAAGCCGTGCCCTGTCTCCATCATCCCAGAAGTCGATATCTACAAGTTTGATCCCTGGCAATTGCCTGGTTAGTATGATTATTAGATACCAGAATCAGCTTTTTCGATATTTTCATTACTAGTTTGATGCATATGTGTGGTTGTAGTACACTAATTGTTGTTAATGGTGTGCAGCGAAAGCAGAGTTTGGAGAAAATGAATGGTACTTCTTCAGCCCCAGGGACCGGAAGTACCCCAACGGAGTCCGGCCTAATCGCGCCACCGTGTCGGGTTACTGGAAGGCCACCGGCACAGACAAGGCGATTCACAGTGCTTCTAAGTATGTGGGGGTGAAGAAGGCTCTTGTTTTCTACAAGGGTAGACCACCAAAGGGGATCAAGACGGATTGGATTATGCATGAGTATCGGTTAAGCGATTCGAAAAGACAAGTCATCAAGCAACTTGGATCCATGAGAGTAAGCATCTTTTACCATTTCGATTTTTAGTTGAGACAATTCATCGAAAACTTTGCTAAACTAAGAATTGCTTGTCGCATTTGTAGTTGGATGATTGGGTGCTATGTAGGATCTATAAGAAGAGGCATGTCAACAAGGCATATATGGATCCTAAACTTGAAGAAGATTCAAGTCCCCAAATGGATCAATTCACAGCTGCTAATGATGTCAAAGAGGAACAAGGGGTGAATAACTTCCCAAGGAGTTTTTCCATCAGTAGCTTTTTGGACATGGATAACTTGGGACCAATTTCCCAGCTTTTGAATGACAATCATCAGAGCTATGATTTCCAGAACATGCTGGCTAGCAATGCAGAACTAAACGGTCAGACGTTCCAGTTTGGTGATCAAATCCCATACCAAAGCGCAGACTCGGCCAAATTCCAAGTGATGAATCAGAGTAGTAGTAGCACCTTTAACCAACCATTATTTGTAAATCCGGCGTACAACAACATGAATGGTCTGAACCACTAACCAAATTGGAATTCCGGATTCGGTTAGGAACTGTGATGATGGCAATCTGTGATAAAAAAATTGTAAAATAGGTTTGGCAAAGAGCATTTGAATCTGGAACAAATTGTGAAAAATGATTTCTTAGATAGCTTCGATCTTATTAATGAAGCACTTCATTTGTCGAGTTCTTCTATCAAACCAATCATCACTTAACAACGAGAAATTCTGAAAAAAAAAACAAATGAAGAACGTGATTCAAACATATTCGAAACATCTAATAAGTTTTTAACGAGACGATATTCAAAGTTATATCACGCATTCTATTGTTGACGTGAGTCCTAATCCTAGTATGATTAGAAAGTATAATCAAACTAGGATTGTGTAAGTCTTTCTGTGTAATTAGTTTCCTTCTAGGATTACAACTACTCTTATATATAAATAGGACCCTAGAGACATAGTTTTAGTGTAGAGTGGTGTGATGTAGATCGTTGAGAGTTCTGATCTTGGGAGCTGAAAGCTATGGTAGATCATAGTAGATCTGTCCTAACTATCTTGACAACTTGAATCTGTTCTGAATCTGAATCTGTCCTGACCTAAATCTGAATCTGTCCTGAATCTGAATCTGATTTGTTTGCCGGATTGAATTAACCCTGAATTGAAGTATTATTTTCTACTTCTATAACAACTCTGTAACTTTGTATTACTTAGAGCATTTCCAGCAGTTGTATTAGAAAAATTGATAAGTTTAGCAATAATTTTGATTTAGTTACTCATTTTAAGCAGTGTGATTCCAGCAAGAATAACTAGTTGAATTGTTAAATTGTTTCCTAAAATAAATAGTCAACGGTTTAAATAAATTAAATAGATCTATCAATAGTGAAGAAATTGTACTATTTGAGAATTTAGCAATAGTGGTTTTTCTCTCTTTAAATTAATAGATATATCAATTTTGTTTAGCAATCTTAGGATTTAACAATATTTTAAAGATTCTGTTGGAGCTTCTATTCACTTCAAAATTGACAAATTTTAAAAAATATTTGATTTAACAATTCTAATAAAGATGCCCTTAAATGATTTAAAGAATCACACCCAAAATCCTTTAGCAAAGGCAGTTGTTCTAACAAGAATATTCCTTGCAAATTGTTGCTTGTAATCTGCGGTCTTATCCAAAACATGACCTATTCAGATTGGTATGGAGCTGGTCCAATACAACAGGGTGGGAACCAATCAGGTGATGACGTAGCTGTGGACTATGTGCCATTTGCCATGCATGCTTGTTTGGAAAGATCTTGGCGGCTGAGGATGACATCTCAGACTCTAATGGATGTTGAAGTCATTGACATAATCCTACTTAGTTTAATTAATCCAGTTCGAAACTTCGAGCACTCGATTAGTTGAGTTGTTTATTGAGAGTTCAGGATAACTCAACCTGTGTGTTCAATGTTGAGATATTTATCCTATATCGTGAAAATAGGGCATTGTCTGTGAGTTTATAAGAGTTTGGGTTACTCTGTCCATTGCCAATTGGTTTTGAAGTTGAACCTCAGACTACTTTATCATGATATCAGAGCTTGTTACCACGTCCACGTGTGTTAACGTTACCGGCCACACGCACTCCACGTCATCCCTAATGTTTTCCACGTGTTAAGCTTGAGGGGTCGGCACACGTGCGGGGGCGTGTTGAGATATCTATCCCACATCAGGAAAATGGAGCCTTGCGGCCACACGCACTCCACGTCATCCCTAATGTTTTCCACGTGTTAAGCTTGAGGGGTCGGCACACGTGCGGGGACGTGTTGAGATATCTATCTCACATTAGGAAAATGAAGCCTTGCCTGTGGGTTTATAAGGGTTTGGGCTACTCTCTCCATTGTCAATTGGTTTTAGAGTTGAACTACATACTACTTTATCATTCATATCTAAATCCTCTCAGTGGGGTGGATTGATGTAGATTCAGCAAATATTACACTTTGGATCATCCGATGAAGTTGAGGATTAGTTGGGTCACATAAGCTAATCACAATCACCTGTATTCAAGAATTAGGTTAATGGCACAAAGGAGCTGATGCTCTATTTTATTCCTTAATGACCTTAAAGCATACCAAGATTGTTAACAAACCGTAGCACCGGTAATTAACCGGCTAGCTATGCTAAAATTTAGCTACCTGTATTATAAATCAATTCCGGAGTTGCATTCTCTGTGCAGCAGTTCATCACATACTCGTTTTCTTTGTGTTTTGCGCCGGAAATGGGAAACGTAGAGACTGATCTTTTATGGGGTTCTTCAGAAGAGGGATGCAGCAAGGGATGGTTGATGCTGGCTTGCATGGTTCTGTCATGGATTGTTATTCATAGATGGAGCCAGAGGAACAAGAAAGGCCCCAAAACATGGCCACTAGTAGGAGCAGCAATTGAACAACTAGTTAACTATAACAGAATGCATGATTGGCTTGTCAAGTACCTGTCCGAGTCGAACTCTGTTGTCGTCCCAATGCCGTTCACAACTTACACCTACATTGCAGATCCTGCCAATGTAGAACATGTCCTCAAGACCAACTTTGCCAATTATCCAAAGGTAAATACTTCCTCTGCATAGCATTGGTCGCATTTGGTTTCGTCTCTTCAAATTTTTGTTAATAGGATTTGACTATCTGAAGGGTGAAGTGTACCAATCATACATGCAAGTCCTGCTCGGAGATGGAATCTTCAATTCAGATGGAGAGCATTGGAGGAAACAGAGAAAGACCGCAAGTTTCGAATTTGCATCAAAGAATTTGAGGGACTTCAGTACTGTAGTATTCAGGGATTACAGCTTGAAGCTCCATAGCATTCTGAGTCGAGCATCATTTCAAGGCCTACAAGTAGACATGCAGGTTAGTCCCCATAAGTTTGTTCATCCTTGGTTTCTATATAAGTAGAGAGTTTGAACATGTTCCCCTGTTGCAGGAATTGTTGATGAGGATGACTCTGGACTCCATATGTAAGGTGGGATTTGGTGTAGAGATTGGAACCCTGGCTACAAATCTACCAGATAATAAATTTGCACAGGCCTTTGACACTGCAAACACCATCGTCACTTATCGATTCATTGACCCACTATGGAAGATACAGAAATTCTTGAATCTGGGAACAGAAGCTCTACTTGACAAGAGCATGAAAACAATTGATGATTTTACATATTCTGTAATTCGGAAAAGAAAATCAGAGATAAAAGAAGCTCAACAGAGTTCAGATAAGAACCTGGTAAATTGGAAACAAAAAGTCTTCTTTACTACTAATACATTACAGCAAATGCATCTTTTTAACTAACCCAAATCTTATACAGATGAAGCATGATATACTGTCAAGATTCATCGAGCTAGGTGAAGACCCAGAAAGCAACCTAACTGACAAAAGCCTCAGGGATATTGTCCTCAACTTCATAATAGCTGGACGGGATACAACAGCAACCACTCTCTCATGGGCGATTTACATGATAATGACCCATCCCGAGGTAGCTGAGAGGCTACATACGGAGCTGAAGACTCTAGAAGAAAGTCTGGCACGGGAAGAGAAAGTTTCATTGCTCCAATATGACAAAGATGATCATGAATCCTTCAATCAAAGAGTAAAGCAATTTTCAGGACTCTTGAATTATGATTCATTGGGCAGACTATACTATTTGCATGCAGTCATCACAGAGACACTCCGTCTATACCCTGCAGTCCCTCAGGTATGCATGTTCCTCATTGGTCTGTAAGTTCTTTCCACAAAACATTCCTGGTGAACCAGAAATGTATATGATTTCAGGACCCTAAAGGCATATTGGAAGATGATGTTCTACCAGATGGAACAAAAGTTAGAGCAGGAGGAATGGTCACCTACGTTCCCTATTCGATGGGTAGAATGGAGTACAATTGGGGTCCTGATGCAGCTTCATTTAAGCCAGAGAGATGGCTGAAAGATGGGTCTTTCCTAAACGCATCACCATTTAAGTTCACCGCATTTCAGGTTACTACTCAACCAAGCAATATTAACAGTACATATCCATAAAAGCAAAAGGTCATTTAACTCACAAACATAAACTGAAAAATATATTTCTGGCCTTTTAATTTTAGGCAGGGCCAAGAATATGCTTAGGGAAGGACTCTGCATACCTTCAAATGAAGATGGTGCTGGCCATTCTCTGCAGATTTTTCACATTCACTCTGGTCCCTGGTCATCCAATTGAGTATAGGATGATGACAATTTTGTCAATGAAGCATGGCCTGAAGCTTACTGTAGCCCAACGTTCATCAGATGCCTGAAGGCATAAGATCAGTGATACTAGAGAACTGAAATCAAATAAATGTGTATTCCAAAAGTTCTTGCCCACTTTTAAAGCTTTAAACAGCAGAAGAAAAATCATCATAAAACATGGCCCCTTTCCATTCATGTAATATATTCAGTTTACAAAGCTTCAAATCATAACAGGTATATATGGATAGAATCTTTACTATGGTTTTTCCTGTTCTCAGATATAAGCGTAAATTTCACATCACCGAAACAGCAGTAATTTGAGTACATCACTGAAACACAAATCCAAATTCAGACTATGAAACCAATCTCTGCTTTGTAACTTTCCATTCAGTAATTTCAGCATCAACTTTCGTCTGAACTATCGCATGGAACCCCGGATACGGTTCATAACCAAAGAAGCTTTGCAAAGCCTGAAGCAATAAAAAAGCAGAAAACACATATATCATGGTTCTTAAGCTAGTAAAGTCATCTAAACGCTAGCTCCACTAGTAAAAAAAACTCATCAATAATTACCTCTAACAAAACAAAGAAAGGAGCCATTAAAAACGCCTGCGCAAGGTTGTCCAACAAAGCCGGCGCCCGTTTCTACACATTCAATCAAATTTCAATTGCATTAACAGCAACACCAACAACACAAAGTCTCACACAAATAGAGAGTTCAAAACTAAAAACCAACAAACACTTTCCCACCTCAAACACTCCATGGCCAATAAACTGCCCAGTCCAACACACTATCTGAGCCACCAGAACAACCTGAAAAAAAACAAACAACAACTTTGCCTATTTCAATAATAAACTCAGCAATCAAAACATGAACCTTTTAACAACAAAGCATCAAACTTTCGCAAAAATAAACAAAACCCAGATCAGATTCTAATCCAAAAACCAATACCAACTCGTTACTCACCTTCCAAGCAAGCGAAAACCCAAGTCGACACGCAAGTAAGCTACTCCCAACCCAGCAAATAAAACAAAGCAGAGCAGCCAAGGAGCCAGCTTTAGCATCCAGAAAGAAATAGAACAACGAATATACCAAAGTCAGCAAGAACCCGACATTGAAAGCCAGAATGATATGGCTGCTCAGCTCCACGTTGAAAACCGACGGCGTGAAATAGAGGATCAACAGAGCTGTGAAGAAGATGGGCCATACGAAGATCATATGTATCAATATGTTGATCGGATTGCTGTGATAAGCTCCATAGAAAGCGAAGTGCTTCTCAAGGTCAAACAATCCAGTCTTCCTCATATTTGTGACAAATCCCATAAAAGTTCAAAATCCCTAGACTTAAATCCCAGGGATTTTGACATTTTAGACAAATCTGAGCCGTTGGTTTTCCATTGGTCAATGACGAGTCAAGGAAAATATAACAAGATAATGAATGCCACGTGGCGGAAATCTGAGGTACATGTTGGAGTAGGAGTATCCACATTGGAGCATTGTTCATCAACCAACATAGTTTCCCCAATGTGTTCTCATTTTTGGATTAGAAGCAATGAGCAGCTTCACTAACACCACCATCACGTCCACCCTCCTCCATGCCCGCATTACCAAGCCCCAGAACCGAGGCTTGGTAGTCCGAGCATCATTTACGGGGGAGGAAGATGGGACGAGCCGTAGGAAAGTTGTGACAACATTTTTGGTGGCGATGCTAGGGATTGGGGAGGTGCAGTATGGCATTGCTACTCCGCTTGGACTAGCTCAGGCTTGGGGGACACGTTCATTTATAAGGGAACGTTTTTTTGAGCCTGGATTGTCTCCTGAAGATGCAGTGCTTAGGATTAGGCAAACTGCTGAGGGGTTACATAGTATTAGGGACATGTTGGAGGCCATGGCTTGGAGGTACCTCCTCTTTTATGTTCGTCTGAAATCGGCATATCTTTCTCAAGATTTGAAGAATGCAATGTCTTTGGTGCCGGAGGTTAACCGAAAAGATTATGCAAAGACGGCCAATGAGTTGGTGGATAACATGAAAGAGGTACGTATGTCACTTATTCTTTTAGATGTTATAAGAATTCCCTTTGGAGATAAAATTTATAGCATGATCGATCCGAAGTTTGTTTACTGTTATCTGATGGCAATGTAATCATGTTTATGCTGCAGTTGGATTATTATATACGGACGCCAAAGGTGTATGAATCGTACCTATATTACGAGAAGACATTGAAATCAATAGATGATCTGGTGTTGTTGCTGGCCTAGCCTAGTACAATGTATTCGACATTTTGATTCATTGCAAGAGGTGCTGGTTTTAGTGTGAAAACACATTGCATCATGGCACAAGAAAATGTAAGATATTGCAGATTGAAGATACAGAAAGGCAACTCCAAGCTATGTAATGGAAGATAATTCTGTATGCAAATTGTTTACATCACTCATTCACAAACCCAGTATTATTCACATGAAAATATGGCATTAGTTCATCAGCCAAGTATCAGTTTTTTTTGCAACACATGATCAGCTAGCGGCGAGAGATTGCGACAGAAGACAATATGATTAGCAGTATGATCACAACAACGGCGACGAAAGAGCCTGAAATGCGCTCACAGAAGTTGTTGAATTGGCGGCAAAATGAAAAACCAATTGGCGCTTGAGCTGCCATAGTGTGCCAGGACACTATTGCCTCTGCTGAAGATGCTCCAGCAGCAACTCATAGATACTTATTCTGATTCAAGTTTTGCATTAGTCTTAATAGCAATACCGTGTCGAAGATCACCAAGGTGATCCTACTTTTCACTGCTCCAGTCCAGATTATGTGGACAATAGACATCGGAAGTGAAAGCACAAGGTAGACACATACAATTGTTTTGACAATCACAAAAAACCTGCATGTGACATGAAAAATTTATTTGTAGCACTCTTGATTTCTTGATTTCAGAATGGAAATTATGTATTTCTGTTTTAGTACTACTCACGTAAATGTGGGAAGATAATTGTAATTAGCCTTAAATTGAGCAAACTGTGCGACAAAGTGAAGTGTTTGCCTGCTGGTTCCCATGGCAATGGCACTCGCTAGTGTTCCGAGGGCTGCAACTACTCGCAGAATGAGATCGAGAACAGAGAGCACTCTGCTCACCCTCATCTTTGGGATTGGTTTGTGGGCTTCGCTACCCTCGAGTAGTACTGGTGCTTCTGCTACTGCTACTGCTGCTGTCTTCATATTTTCTCTTAGTTTTGTTGATCTATATGATGTTTGATGCTTTCTTGTGTCTGATTCAGTGATAAGATTCAGATTGGTTTGTGGGCTTCGCTACCCTCGAGTAGTACTGGTGCTGGTGCTACTGCTACTGCTGCTGTCTTCATATTTTCTCTTAGTTTTGTTGATCTATATGATGTTTGATGCTTTCTTGTGTCTGATTCAGTGATACTGCTCAGAAATTTATACCTAGTGTTGCAGCACAGAAGCACTTCATACTAGAACTAGTGGCTGATCTCATTGGTAAAGCTTTAGTTCAACTTTATATTATTCTTTTCACAGATGACAATCCTACCTGCCTCGACTAGCTCCATTTTTAAGGTTGTTTCATGAGCTAGTCTTCTGCCAACTCCAACAACGAACTGTTAATGTCATGAATCTGGGATATGGCTTTGCTTCTCATTTCAGATGATGGCATAGTAAATTGGCTTATGTGAAGTATGAAGTCATATGTGGTCACTGTTTC
Source organism: Comarum palustre (assembly GCA_951800085.1). Taxonomy (NCBI): domain Eukaryota; kingdom Viridiplantae; phylum Streptophyta; class Magnoliopsida; order Rosales; family Rosaceae; genus Comarum; species Comarum palustre. The sequence continues at coordinate 3,023,601 of OX637584.1, read as the reverse complement.
AGTGGGTTTGGTTTGGTGGTTTTCTGAGGCGTTGGGGTTGAAGATCAGAAAGTTTCAGTGAAGGGGAAGGTAGCTTTTATGCTCAAGGGATGGTAATGACACCCAAAATCATATTACTAGAGGTGGGCACATTGAGCCCGAAATGCAGTCATCCCCCGCATCACACCGAATTATTAACCGAATTTAGGCAAACCGACGTTGTTTTGCTCATACACCGCCCCGACCCGTTTTCAAACGGTGCAGTTGCGGTTCCGGGTATAAAACCCCCCGATTGAAACCTACCGAACCGTTTACAAACCAAACGGCGTTTAGTTTAGTGTTAGGTTTGTTAATCTTGTTGAAATTCAAATGATGCAATTACATATGCGGATTGTTTTGATTTTAATCAGCTTATTTGATAGTATACATGTTTGGAATGCAATAGGTTACTGAAGAGATAGTAATAACGTATATGCGTTACTCCTATTACCATTTGAATAGGCATAAATCAATGAGTATAATGTAACATGATGAAATGAGCATTAGACCTGATGAGAAGCTAAGGGAACAGCTCAAACATGAAAAACGTGAAGATCTGAAAGTAGAACATGGTACTTGTTAAACATAATCTCTGATTTTTACAGATTCATTTTAATGTTTATACCATATACCACCTCAATTAGTAGGGAGATTATTCAAAACCACAGCCATCGATAAGCCTCATGTGCCCTTGATACTATTATTGTCAAACTCTTGTTTACAGCGAACAAGGTAGAAATGGGTATCACCATGTGAAGCAACTTACAACGCCCGCTGATCAAAAGCCTTTTGTTCCTCATGAAGAATCATATTATAGGCACTGTAGACGTAGCATCGGGGTTAAGCATAACCAGGCTCCGGTGCGGGCACTTTCTCCTTGGTTTTATAGAGACTGGAAGCAAGATAAGCAAATCAAGGTGGCTCGACACAATTTTGCTGCGTAAGGCGTGAAGTACGTCGAAGACATTCTTGAGAACACAACCACAAATTTTGGTTAAACTTAGGAGGCTGGCATTGTCAAATACTTGAAGCATGACTTGTGAACACAAACCCCCCATACATATATAAGATGCACGCCCTGATTAGTATTGCTATAAACTAAAAACTCCATTGGTGCAGATTTGGTTGACTCCGCCGTTGTGTAGAAGTTGAGCGAATGAGTCTCATGAAGCTGTTTTATATGACACTATTGGTTAAAGTATAGTGATGCATGCTTTGAATTTCTAGCCACAGATGTTGGCTAAATTAAAGCGTTGTTGCCCAATGCTTCAAATAAGAGGAATTGTAATTACACTTCGTCTCACTCTACCCGCTATTGCCATCAGCTGTGGAGAGAGACACAGTTGTTTTCCAAACTTTTAGATGGAGTTTTGATCTTGAAATCATCTTCTCCTCTTAACCAATTCTTCTTTTCATCTATTTCCTTGCAATGAGTATCCTTATATATGCACATCTGGGAACCTTCAAGTTTGATCAACTCGAACCACCTTATACTGATTTCTGTCTCTATGTGCACCCAGTTTTAGTGTTCGAAATAGAGTGAACAAAGGAAAGAAAAACTTGAAGCAAGCCCTCCAAGCATGTAAGCATGAATAGAGAACATTTTAGTATGCATTCGCCAAGCTATTAGTGTCTGCAAATCCGTTCACCGTAGTCACACACAAAATGCAGATTCTCAAGCATTCTGACCTCCCGGTACTCAAACTGTCATAACTCCTTCCTGGAATGTCGGAATCACAAACCGTAAATTGCTTTAGAAACTAGACATCCATATCTTTCCACCATTATGCAGTTTACTCACTAATTCGCTCGGGATCTTTCCAGGTATATCTGCACAATTACTACACAGAAGCTGCCACTGAAATTGGTTGAACTGCAACTGCTTGGTTTTGATGTTCATAATTAGGCGAAGGAGGATAGCGAATCTTGAGTGTCAAGCTCCCTAAGAATATAAGAACATGTATAGAAGGCACAAGTATACATTCGCCAGCCAAACAAGACCTTTAATGCCCATTCGCCATGTTATATGCATGCTGTCACTTTTGCGTTCATCTTGACCTTCCTGTCTTCAAACTGCAATAACTTTTTACTGAAATGTCGGAATCACAAGCTGTAAACTCCGTTGGAAACTAGACATACAGGGCTTTCCACATATATGCAATTCTCAGACTAGTTCTTAGTATATAATCATCAGTGATCCAATGAAGTTGTTGCACAGTAGTATAGGCTGCTGAAAATATGTCTTCTGACCTTCTGGGACTCAAACCGCCATAACTTCTTCCTGGATAGTTGAAATTACAAACCGCAAATTCCGTTGGAAAGTAGACATCCATAGATTTTCGTACATATAAAGCTTGCCTTCTAATTCTTCCTGGATCTTTCCAGTTTATTCCATGAAGTTGCAACATAGAAGCTGCTGTTGCAAATTTGCCAAATCTGCACTATTGCTTCAAATCTTTTGTACTCTGTTGGCATAATGGCTGTAACTATGAAACACATATATTGTTTCTTGCATCTAAGACCTCAGAAATAGATCTCTAGTAATATAAGATAGAATTCAAACCTCTGTCAGGTAAGAACATTGTCTTGCATTTCAGCAAAACACAAACACTACAAAAAAGGTCTTTGGGCGACGATGAGAGCCGAACAGGGCGACGAAAGAAAATTTCGTCGCCTAAGAGGAACTTTAGACGACGAAAATATGTGTCGTCGCCTAAGAGCCAAAAATCGTCACCTAAGGTAAAATTTAAAGCGACGAAAACTGAAATCGTCGCCTAAGGCCATTTCTTCGTCGCCTAAGGTCCATTCTTAGGAGACGACAGGAAGTTTCGTCGCCTAAAGCCTAACCGTCGTCGCCTAAGAGGGTATCTCTTAGGCAACGACAGCTATGTCGTCGCCTAAGAGGGCCATTCTTAGGCGACGACATATTTTTCGTCGCCTAAGGTCCGAAAACCTTGGGCGACGACGTCCTTTCGTCGCCTAACAGTGACCCTCTTAGGCGACAATTTTTTTTAAACTTTAGGTGACGAATTTTTCAGTTTCGTCACCAAAGGTTATTTTCGTGTTTCATTTTGAATTTTTTTTTTCATTGTGATTTAACCTTCTGTTTTTTTATTGTTACAGCATTTCGTCGGCTAAGAGTATCCAAATAAATAAAATAAATTAAAACAAGTTGAAATTAAATATTAGGGTTTTAATTTTTGGTAAAAATTTTATATCAGTGGATGCGTCTCGTCGATTTAAAACTATTCTCAGTTGAAGGTCCGGCCAAATTACGTGATTTAGAGGGTCGAATCGCCGTTTCCGTCCGTTTAGGGGTTTGACCGCACGGTTTGACCGTACGGATTGAACACTTAACGTTGTCGGATGAACTTGAATTTTTTCTCACACACATAATTCATGATGGTGCTCATATCTGACGGTCGGTTTTCCGTTGCTCATGTTCGATTATCAAAATCACAACATACCTACTAATGTTGTATAACTTGTTTATACAAGTGTGGAGTTCAAGTATCATTTTTATTACAAACTATATGTAGAGGCCTCAAACGCAAAAAAGTCGTGAAATAAGATATGACCAGAATGGTGAAATACGTCTACGGCTATAAAATCACGTTATTTCGGTAGTCTCGATGCCGGTTGTTGGGGTCAACACAATTTTACCATATTTCTCCCTATGAGTAGCCCTATCTCGGGTGGTTATTTTTGGTAAAAAAAATTTATACCGGTGGATGCGTCTCGTCGATTTGAAACTATTCTCAGTTGAAGGTCCAGCCAAATTACGTGATATAGAGGGTTGAATTACCGTTTCCGTCCATTTAGGGGTTTGACCGCACGGATTGAACACTTAACGTTGTCGGATAGACTTGAATTTTTTCCCACACACATAATTCATGATGGTGCTCATATCTGACGGTCGGTTTTCCGTTTCTCATGTTCGATCATCAAAATCACAACATACCTACTAATGTTGTATAAATTGTTTATACAAGTGTGGAGTTCAAGTATCGTTTTTATTACAAACTATATGTAGAGGCCTCAAACACAAAAAAGTCATGAAATAAGATATGACCAGAACGGTGAAATACGTTTTACGGCTGAAAAATCACAGTATTCCGATAAAGTCTCGATGCCGGTTGTTGGGGTCAACGTAATTTTACCATATTTCTCCCTATGTGTAACCCTATATCGGGTGGTTATTTTTTGTAAAACTTTTATATCAGTGGATGCGTCTCGTCGATTTGAAACTATTCTCAGTTGAAGGTCCGGCCAAATTATGTGATTTAGAGGGTCGAATCGCCGTTTCCGTCCGTTTAGGGGTATCTCTCTTAGGCGACGACATAAGTATTTCTTCGCCTAAGAGAAACCTTCTTAGGCGACGAAATACTTATGTCGTCACCTAAGAGGTCGGGTATAACCAAAATCCCTAACTTTCTCTCCCTCTCTAATCCACCTCCCTCTCCCTCTCACTCCCTCTCCTCCACCTCCCTCTCCCTCTCCTTGTCCTCCGCCTCCTAAGCGGACGTATCTTACTCGGACCGAAGTGGTTGAGCAGAGCTATAATTCAGGATTGCAGGTCGTTCGCTAAAGTGTTCCTTGACAAACCGTGGATATTTGCTAGAGTTCTCACTCTAACAATGGTTTTACAGGTATTCGTCTACGGATAGGGCTTTATGAAGTGGTGGTGGACTGTTCGCTCACGGATGAGGCTTGGTGAGGAGCAGCGGGTAGTGTTGACGGATGATGTTTTGGTGAGGTAGCAGCGGATAATGCCGACGGGTCGGGCTTTGGTGAGTAGCAGCGGGGAATGCCTACGGATAGGGCTTAGGTGGACAAAAAGACTCAAGGAATCGTTTTGGTAGAAGTGCTCTGGAGAGGCTTATTTTGTAGTGTGCAAAAGTTGTATTGACCTCTTTATATAGTGAACACTAGGGTTTATTCTTTCTTGTGGATCAAGACATATCAAATTTTCTTCGGATCTTTAGAGGATTCCTTAAGTAACCACAAATCCTTGTTATACATGACTTCAAATGAAAAGAGAATCTTTACAATTACTTAGACCGCAAGAATCGATCCAATAGACTCAAGAAGTCATCCTTCGTCAAGAAATACTATTTTGACCCAAACACTAAAAAAACAGCAGCTTCTTCTCAATATCTGTGCTCTTCAATTGTCTCCGGCTCCGGTTGTCCCAGGCGGATCTTTCATCAGGTATTAACCAATGAGCATGTGGCTGCAAAAGGTATAGTAGAGTTGAATTTCTTAATCCATAATCAGAAAGTTGTCCTGGTGTAGGGGACTAATAATGTAGTTGCTAATTAATCAGTTTTTGCTACTGTTATGCTGCTGCAGATGGGACGCCCCTCAGATTTATACACTGTTCTTGATCCCAAGCAACTAACTCTTGCCGACGGATGTCATCTCACCCGGGAAACAGGAACCAATATATCAAGATCAGGCTTCTCAGGCGTCGAGCTTAGCATGACCTCCTTGTCCAGTACCTCAATTATAAATCATCAAATCTATGGAGTAGCTTGCAAGTAATAACATCATGTGGTTTGTTTGATGGCCTAACATTCTGAATAGCTTTGTTCCTTGCTTTGTCCTTCATTTCCAATGGAGCTGATGTTGAGAACAAACATTATTAGACCCTGTGGTTTCTTGGCTCGGGATAGTTCATTTTCTTCCACAGAAGGAATAATTATTGTAGCATAATCGACAATCTTGGATTGGATTGTTATTATTGGAATATAATGAATTTGGATTTGCAGGCATGGCATTATCATTCGGCTTGTAGGGCTATCGTTTTGGCTTCAAGACAAGTTTGAGCTCATAATTTTCAAATCCTAATCCCATTCTGTCCTTTGTTACACCTGCATTATTGTAATCATTATGAATCCAATTTTAAGGGGTCTGGTGTGCTACATTAAACCTGTGACAACACTAATGGAATTGGGAATTGTAGTTCTAACAAGCTGATGACAGTGGTGAATGGAAGAAACAAATGTACAGATATGCATTCATTTCTCTCACACTTCAATGTAAAGATATGTATTCATTTCTCTTATAAATTGAGGCCAAAACATGTTCCTAATCTACTAGTTCGCTAAACTAAGTGTATGTGCAGTCATTATTTTATTTTGATCGAAATCACATGATTTTTTTAAAATTTATAAAATAAAAGACTAATCTGTTGTTCAGAAGGAATCTGTTTGAGACTGTTTCCTACAATAAAAAAATAAAATGAGATTTACCCATTTATTCTGTTTAGACAGTGATTGTTAATTCCACTTACATCAGACAAATTTAGCTAATGTGTAACTGTATTCAAATTGCACACCCAGACGTAAAAAAGAGGAAAGCATGAGAAAAAAAAAGTGCATCAAAAGCTGAGAGAAAAGCCAAGTAGGTACAAAATCAACTAAATAAAGAAAATAGAATTAAACAAAGGGACCGAAATGAATAGAAATTGTAGAATAAAGGGAGGATCTTGATGCAAAAACTAAGTCCCCTTGCTTTCTCTCCCCCAATATTAGCGTTTTCACAGTCCACCACGCCAGACCCTTCTCGCGTCTCTTCACGTGTTTCCCCACTGTCCCTGATTGTAAGCTAAGCTCTTCTCTTTCTGGATTACATTTCCTGGGTTTATGTTTCTGATTACTTCTAGGGTTCTTGTCTGCTTTTTCAGCTCTTAAGTTTTACTCAGTTTTGCCTGGATGTAATGTCTAATTGGAGTTTCCAAGAGCATATTGTGTTTATTACTTATGTGGTTTCTTTGCTGTTTCTAAATGTTTGATCTTTTTGGTTGTTTGCTATTAGTTTTTGTGAATAGTGTGCTTATTTAGGAGTACATAGAAAATGTACTCTGTGAAAGTTTTGAAATTTTAGTGTAATTTTGAAAACCCACTGTGTTTTGGATGTAAAGATCATTGCTTTGTGGGTGCATGTGAAGTTGTGTAAGTTTGTGATTGTTGTTACTTTTGATGTGTAGAAACTTAACATAGCCATCATTTTAATTTGTACCTTACCTTGTTTTCAGCGTCGATATTATCACAACAGAAGAATTGATGACTTTTGGAGGAAATTTGGAGGTGTAAGCAGCGTGGTTTTACATATGAAGAGATTTTGATCCTGTTTACTGAAGATTGAGAGTTTTATGTGTGGAATTGTACTGCAAGGTCCAATTTTTGTGTCTGGTGCTTCGAATACCGTGTGGAGTACAGTGCTTATAATAGTTGGATTGTGTAGGAACCATTTAGGTTTCAATGAGTGGCACTTGGCATTAGTGTCTAACTTGTATCGGAACTGTTAGTGTAGATTAGTGAAGTGGGATTCAGGAAGCTTGATAGCAGACGGAGTCGATCAATCATTCAGTGTCTTATAAACAATAGCTAAAACGGGGTCCCTCTGTTGTGTGGCCGCAAGGCCGCATGAGTCTCATACGGCCAGTAGGGAGTGGTCTGTTGGTCCAGACGAACCTTGTTGGCGAACTAATACAAGCTTCTCTCCACCTCCTTCTAGATGGGATTTTCGATACCAATCTGAAGAACTGCAATATGGTTTGCATGATGGTGTTCAACTGTATGGGTCTTCTACTTCATCAAACAGTAGAGGAAGTAGGGGCTGGGTGAGAGGCAATCATCTTTATAATCTTCACTATTCTGCATCTAATGGTGCTGGGCTGTTTTTAAGTAGTTCATCTGACCATTCTCAAGGTCCTCAGTGGACACCTCCAGCAATACAGGAAATCAGTATCGATGATTATGAAACTACAAAAGGGAGAGGTAATACAATTGATAATGCATCTCTTTTCAGTTTTATCTGCAGATGGCCTTGCATTGTTCATATATATATATATATAGTTATGTGCACCGGTTGTGTGTGCTTCTAATGCACTATATAGTTTTTACTGGTCACCCTATACTCTAGAAGGATTTAAAAAACACTTATGGCAGCCTTTTGAATATACGTGTTTGCTCTTATCAAACCTGTTCTTACAAATACTAGATAGTGTTTAGGCTATTACCTGAAGGTTTCATTTTATTGGGTGTGTGCCTGTTTGTTAGTGGCGGTTGTTTGTATCAACCATTATTTCAAATTAGTGTATTCTATTCTTTCCAACTTCATTAGAGCACCAGGTTCTGTTTTTTTTTTTTTGTAGAAAGTGTTTTGTGTTATTTATTACACTTGAAAGAGAAATGCCCTCCAGTAATTATGGCTGTGCTTAACTAATTAACTCTTATACTTTACAACATGCACATCTCTTCTCTTCTCTATCCTTCTTTGATAGTTGGTACTGTGGGTTGATACTTAAGAGATGTTTGAGCACTTATATATGGTTTTGAAGTAATGCAAATGTGAACCTTTGTTATGCCTATTACATTCCCAGGATGACGTTTGGTTAACATTTATACTTTGTGATTCTCAATTAGATATCCTCAATTCCTCATGAATGGTCAAATTTTGCATTTCGAAGGATTTGGTTGTATTATCCTCTGGTTTGTAGCATGTTTTCTTATTTGAGTTTTAATTGCTTAGCTTATACATTTCCCATAATTGGCATTCAAAATTCCTTATTAAGGAATTTGGATGATCTTAAAATTGTCATTGTCATTGCTGTTGCCTATATTCATGTTTTTATTAACTCAACTTCAATGCCTCTGGCTTGCTAGGTCCAGCTTTTGGGAAATCATCTTTTAGACCTACCATGGAGGTACTGTTTTAGAGTTCAGTGTACATAATTTATCAAATCAGAGACTAGGATTGAAGCATTTCCTTTGATGTATCTTTGCAGGGAACCTCAGAAATTCAAGATACTGGGGGGTCCACCTCATCTCATTCAGACAGTAGTGAATCTGAACCCACGATCAATGCATCCCTATCTTCTCATCATACTTTTGCAAGTCGCCGTTCTTTCATACCCAAACCTATATATCCCTTGTCATTTCCTTCACAAACTCTTCTCAGAGAGGCGTCTGACTTCACAGTTGGTGGGTCTCCTGACTTTGATGCAGCCACTCCTCAAAGAGATGGCCACCACTGTAGTAGTGCCAGTAGCAGCATTGATTTTACTGATGATTCGGAGTCATTTGAGGCAGAAATTTCTATTCGACACTGTAGTAATATGTCTGAAGGGTTTAGATGTGGCTTGTGTGATAGGTTTCTTTCACAAAGATCACCTTGGAGTTCTCGTCGCATTGTCAGAAGTGGAGATATGCCAATCGCCGGGGTTCTTTCTTGTTTTCATGTTTTCCATGCAGAGTGCTTGGAGCAAGCAACACCCAAGATGCGCAAAAGTGACCCTCCTTGCCCCCTGTGTGCCCAGCTTGAGGAGGAAAATCTCTCCGAACAGCAAAGCTTTTCTAGATTGCGAGCTAGTTTTCCAAGACTTAACCCAATTAGTGATGATGGACCATCCAGGCCTTGGGGATGTGCTCAGGTGGGAGATTGTGTTGAAGGAGCTTTGCATGCTCCCCCACGCAATAGTATGATGTTGCTCAATAGGAGTCGTATAAAGAAAAATCTCTCTGAAAGGCAATTCAAGCAAAGAATTTCCTGGTAAATTGAGAAAAAGCGCCACTTACGGTACACATGGCAGTGAAAAATCGGTTGATCAGGGAGCAATTGGATGCTCAAAGTCGAAGATGACAGCAGGGCTGAGTATTTCTGCTGATGCTATTTCCATTTCCTTGAAGCCTCTACTAATTGGTTTTAAGTCGGTTTAGTTCTAGTGAAATTATTTTTGAGTGAATCCTGGTCGCCTTGTATAGATTTGATGTGCAAATTGCGGGTTGAAAAACTTGAAAGTAGACCGATGCATGTTTGCATGTTTATTGTTCCACTGCACTTTGGTTGTGAATGAATATTAGTAGAAGAATGTGTTCGATGATCATCTACTGTTAGAAATGAATTGCCAGAAATTGTTTGAATGGTTGAGAAGAAGAGTCTGAGACAGGTATCTAACTATGTACAATTCTGAATGTCAAAAAGATTCTGAAGTCCAAAGCAGCCCAATATATCAAAATTCTGGATGACCTAAAATCCAGAGTATTGAAATGTTCATGATAAATCACATTGGTCCATTCACATTGGCCCTAGTTCCTTAATTCCTTGAATGATAAATGGGCTAGTAACACGCTCAACCAGGGAAAGAAAATACAAACGCAAAGAAAATATCAATGATTCTTCGTCGTGTAATGATTGAAATTACTACTCCTCATCCTCCTCCTTTTACCTTTGAGGAAGCACTGGGAGCCTTCCCACAGAAAGACGAAAGCTCCTTGTCAGAAAGCCATTGAAGTTGACATTTTTAGGTGGTATCATCCACATGGGACCTCTTCCTCCATGGATTCTCTCTGCAATTGAGTTTTTCTTTTACAGTGTCACACCTGTGTATGTTTTCTCATTAATACTAACCTGCAGATATTGGAAATACAGTTAAACTTCACCCTCAAGTTTGGTCCTCTTTATCTGATCTACACAAAACCCTCAAGTAATTTCTCATCTTAACCAATTCTTCATCTTAACCAAGCCATTGCTTTCACCTTTCAGTACCATGAACGATGCCATCATGCAGCTTCAGCTTCTCTCACCTCCACCAGAGGCCAATACAGAGACGAAATTCGTAGCCGTTGAAATTTTACATAGATGGGGTAGTGGAGCTATTTTTAGCTTTGGCTAGGGTCCCAGAAAAGAGAAAGGGCACCATAGTACAGTCCCCACAATCATGTGCTCCGTCGGGTATAGCCCAGACAATCGCACATTCTTCATCTTCCTCCTCTATCTCTCTGTTTCTTTCTCTTTCTATCTTGCAAAACTATCAAATACACTCGCTCTGTTTATTTTTCTTCACTGTTTTCTACAATTGGGCCAACTGGGTCATGCTGAATCATCCCAAATAAACAACTAGCCATGTTCATGGTCGTTTTCTCCTGCACCAATTTGCAACAGGCACATAAAACACTGAAGAAACCCTAGTTACTTTAACAAGATTTGCATTGAATAGTATTGCGATTGTGACACCCCTTCCATCCCCTTATGGAGCAATCACCATTGCTACTGCTCTAGTCTAGTCTAATTTAGCTTGGGTTAGATTTTTTTCTCATTTAGACTGATCAAGAGTGCATGGCTATTGTGTTTTCTTTAACACAAAGGTTTTGCTCCGCAAAAGCAGGAGGGCAAAAGGTTCTTAGGGTTTAGTTTCGTCATTTTCCGGTGGCTCGTCGGCATGGTATGGTCGCTGCCGGACGGGCGTTGCGGTGGTCAGGTGGTGCTCTAACCCGGTAGGTGGTTGAGGGGGATCGGGATGCGAGGCTCTCATTGAGGCGGACAGAGCAGTTGGTGACAGATCTGAGTTGTGGAGCAGTGCAGCCTCGACGCAAAGGTCCTCTTGTTGCTGTTGGAATGAAGGTTCGTGGCTTCTAGTGGGGCAGTGAGACGGTGTGGTGGTGAGGTGAGATGGGCAGGTCGAAGCGGTGGTGGTTCTCTTGGTTCCTTTGTCGACAGGGTTCAGACCATTGTGTTTTCGATCTGGTGCTGATGTAGGTGGATGAGTTTGTTGCTGCTCATGGAGGGTTGCGAATGTTGCTGCTCCTCGGTGACAGCGAGGCGTCATCGGCGTGGCGTTGTGTTGGCTTCACACCTGAGTCGTTAACTGTGGGCCGATTTTCAGGAGGCTTGCTTTGTGCTCCGCCTTAAGTTTTGGTTTGGGCTTAGGTCTTGTTGGGCCTAGGTTTTTGGGTTTTGTTTCTTTATTTATGTAGGTGTTTGTTTGTTCTCTCTTCTTTGAGAGAGGGTTTGAGGGTTTTTAGTAATTTGGTGTTGTTGGTTGGGTCGTGGGGTGAGCCATGCTTATGATGTTTTGTCTAGGGACTATTTTAATGTCAGTTAGTTCTTGTTTTCAATGTAATGAGAAGGTTACATGTGTATATATGCTGCTAGTTTTGGCATGTAGTGTTTGAAAGAGTTGTTTCTTCTTAAGGTTGACTGTGATGATGTATCGAGACTTCTGGATTAGGTTAGGTTACGGTTGAATCCTATCGGTTCTTGTCTACTATAATCATTGTTTCGGATAGATAGGAAATTAGTGAAGAATTTATTTCAACCACCTATATCCTTCATGGTTGTAATTTTGCATTCTCGTTTAATGAAATTCATGTTATTGCTCTAAAAAAGAGTGCATGGCTATTGGCTAACAACCCCTATTTATCCCAAAAAAAATGTTGCACCTTTTGCGGAGCAACCCTAAGTTGCGAAACCTAGGCTTCGATACCACAACGGCGGCTAGGGCTGCGATTTTAAGACTGAAACCCGAAATTTCAGACCAGTTTGACCCGAACCCAGATCGATCGGGCCAGGTTTAAAGATAGAAATTACCAGGTAGGGCAAAACTTGAAAAATTATAATGGTACTCCTCTATTCCTCACTAAGATTGCAAAAAAAAACATCTAGTAGTGTTCTGAATCACAGTATCATTGCAATTAATAATCCATAATAGATTGACCCACTTGAACTTATGAGCATCACAATCTTGACACACCATTAGATTCATTATTTGATTTATTTATTTTCTTTTCTTTTGTCACAGGATTATTTTCAGTTTTCTCAACTCTCCCCTATGTAAAGTTATCCTGCTCATCTCACAGATATGGTTCAGCATATAAATATAAACTTAAGCTCAAGGCGCTTAGCTCACGAAGTCATGATGCCTTGGCATGTTTAGTGTCATTAATTAGAGTATCCCTATTTCTCAAAACAGCCTTATATACAAAGGGGATGAAAAAAATGAAATGAAGCTCGAGTCTTATTTCTTCGGTCATCCTTTTTCCTTTACATAGTTGATTGATTTGTTCAATATGATATATAGGTTATTTCAATTAGTTTAGCATCGATTTGGTTACTAACATCAATCAAAGTATGCAATACCAAACATCATCAGAGGTAAAATTGGGCAATAACAATGAAGAGACCCGTAATTTCAAACTAAGAAGAAACATGTATCATAGGAAGCAAGGGAAGATAAATGAGAAAAAACAACATACACAGAACAAAATATCATATCCAGAACAGACCAAAAGCTAAGAAGAGTACAGGGAGGGATCAAGATGGCCACCGACTCAAATTCGAGAACGCCGTAACTTTCTATTGGTATTAGAAACAAACATGCAGAAATCATCAATGCAATGAATTTGAATGATCGATAGAAACCAAAACGCACAAAATTTTGAATGAAAACTAATTACCCAAACCCCATAAATTCATTTGGAGAGACTAACCTGTGAACCAACGGTAGAAGCTTTCTGGTTGTGTACTCCATAAGCAATCGCTATGGGTTATCCTTGTCTCTCTTTGATCTCTATGTTTTTTTGCGTAGCAATGGAAGGAAGATGCGCATGAGAGTGCGGTGGCAGAGCAAACCAACAGATGTAGCAGGGCTGGGTACATGGGGAAATCAGGACGAATCAGGCCTATGAACAGTCAAGCAGGTTGATTCTACTTTACTATACGATGAGGCTGGTGAGAGAGAGATCGGCAAAGCAAGCAAGAAAGAGAGAGAATGGTGAGGTCAAGAAAGAGAGGCGGTGTAGCTGGGGAGAGTCTCGACCGATCAGACAGATGGATGTTATCAACTTCTAAATAGTATATGTTCTTGATCAGATATATGCTGAAAGAGATTAGAGTGCTTAGGGCGGCGAGGTTTTGTGAAAGAGATTACTTTAGAAGCTTCAAGTGAGAGCTGTGAAGAAAAAAAATGCCTAGAAGTTTCGGACTTTCAAGAGAGCGAGAGAACTCGAAGGAAAGAAAAAATTAAAACAGAAACAACGATAACCCAACACTAAAGTCCACACTGTTCACGGGAATAGGAAAACAGCATATCAACAAATATATATGGTAAATGGTAAATACCTGGCGCTATAGTGGGTGACCATCTTGCAAAGCTGGATTCAATTAGCTACAGCAGTGAACAGAGTTTTGAGAATTTGAGGTTTTCATCTCCTTTCTCTGTCATATCAAACGGTGCCTCACCAGCACGTCACACCCATGTCACACTCTCTTAGAATCTCATGCCTGCCAATATTTTTTCATGACGGGTTTGAATTCAACCTGAAACAATTGAACTTCATCAGCTAGTAATGTATGAACTATTTATTCAAGATGAATAATTAGTTAATGCAGTGATGCATGCAGTTCGATATTTTCATGAAGAATTCAAGCACGAAGAATTTGTAGCATAAATCACAGGGTGAACTCGATTATGTTAAGGCAATTGAGCTGAAAGGTGCTAACGAAATACCTGCTCGTTTAGGTAGTTATACTGAGTTTCTTGATCAACTTTGATCGTCTTATAGATATATGCTTCTCTTTCTCTTTGGTATGTTGTATTATCAATTTCCGATTATTGGTTACCCTAAACCCTTTTTCCCTAGCAACATTTTAGACTAATACGCAATATTGAAGTGACGTATTAGATAAGAAAATTACAAATAGATATCTAGCTTTGGTCCAATTAGCATGTATATATCCTAGCTAGCCTTTTCTTCCAAATGTGGCCTCTGATTCATATGATCCTTAAGTTTCATCATCCATGTGCCTTCCATTTAGCAATATGTCACCCTCTTGAAAAGTGGTACTAGGACCAATATAGTGTGCTACCCACTATGTTGCTGAATATGACAGAGTCGTCCCTCCCTTTTAAATAAGCACCTAGCCATTTCGATAATGCTTAAAGATTACTATTGCTAACCCAAAGTTTTTATACCAACTTGTTTCGTTTTCTTTGTTATTTCGTTCTATAAAATGAGAATGTGTTTACTTACACATTAGTGTTTATTTAGTCAGTGACTCATCAAAAAATTCATAATCAGTTACCGTTGGATATAATCTAAGAGTAAAGAGAATTACTTTTAAGACTATTTTGTTTTCTATCATTGAATTTAAATCTAACAGTGATTGATCATGAATTCTTTAGTCCGTCACTAACTAGGTGATCAAAACTGTGTATTTAGATAGTAATATATACCAAGTTGAACCAGTTGACAATGTTAGTATGATTCTAATCTAAGTAAACGACCTGTAACATGGTTGACACTTGAAATCGAACGCGAACTCGATGAAGCTTAATATTATTAACAAGACTAGATAGTATACGAGTACTTCTGTTCTTAGTTAATTTGCAGCAAATTAAGGACTATATATGTACGTATACGTACTCGAAACACATGCGACGTATACGTATGTTTGCACATGTAAATGACCTTGAACAAGTTTTAAGCACATGCTTTTAAATACATAATCTGATATATAGCCTCGATCTTCAAATGTTGTTTGTGATGGATGAAAGTTCATTGCTATTTGATACTTGAAATGAGATCTACTAATTAATCAATGGAAGTCTGTTAATTAGCTAGGTTGAATGATAATACCCACATGATCAAATTGCGGGATACAAATACTTGCAATTTCGAGATGTTTAAAACTAAATTGTTGGTTAACTTGCAAATTACCGAGATGTTCAAAATATAAAAACAAGAGATTTTTTAAATGGTTTGGAACCCAGCCTAGCTAGGAGGCTCAACCCCATGCTCGAATTTTATTATAAATTTAAAAGAAGAAAAATTACATAATACGAATAAAAAAATAAAACGAAAGAGAAACTAAGAAAAGATGGAGATAACACAACTCCATATGTGAAGCAAAGAAACACCATAGTCCTAAGACAAGATTATGCGTGGGAGTAAGAGAATCATTCTGCATCCATTCGCAAATATGAAGAGATCTCAGGAGGAGGAAAAACATGTCAAATCAATGAAGAAGAAGCCAAGCCCAAGTTAGTTAACTTATCTACAACTAAGTTGCCTTCACGAAGAATATAGGTACAGTGAAATGTCATTAAACGAATGTGGGATAAACAGCTTAACCAAGCAATGCACAACGACCAAGGAGGAGCAAAAGAGGAAGATGTGATACAAGCTAGGATACTTGATGAATCACACTCCAACCATAAACAATGTCAACCCATTTGAAAAGCAATCTCAATCCATATGATAACCCCCATTAACTCAGCAAAGAAAGCGAATTGATGACCCAAGCCTAGACAATAACCTCTAAAGTAATGGCTGTTACCAACTCGAAAGACACCCCCACAAGTTGCATATCGGGATTACCTTTAGCTAACCCATCAGTGTTGATCTTAATCCATGAAAAAACTAGTGGGTGCCAAATGAATAACCTTTGAGCAACAACTTTATGAGAAACTAGTTAGATTCCTAAGCTCAACAATAATTAAGAATCCAAAATACCACGGGAATAGCCAGGGAGATGAGGAGCAGAAAACCGCAACCAAGATTTAATAGATCGAAAAACACACATAAGAGAATACTTCGTATTATTAAAACAGAGCTTATTATGTGTTCTTCATATAGCCATAAAAACAAAAAGGTAACCCGCAAGCCAAACATTTTTTAATTGAGGAGAAAAAGATTTACCAACGATAGCGTGTCAAAAGTCATCAATTAAGCCTTGAGATGGTAAAGAAGTACCAAAATAACAAGACAACTGTTGTGATACCTGCCAAACCAAAGTTGGAAGAAACCATTGCCATATAAAAACAAGAGATCCTTATATATGTATTAAGAGCGGGACTTGCATTGACTTTGAAATTGAAAGATACAAGGAGATAATCGATAAAGTTCGAAGAAACGATAAAGTTGGAAGAAACGATGAAGGACGTTTGAATGTTAAAGATCACATCGAATTTGGTCCTGATTATGTAGCACAATCACATTTTGTAGAAAAACAAATAGGCTTGAAAATGAGAGTTTTAAATGACATTACACTAAATTCTTCGATGACCCAATTTTTTCAACATAGAATCGTGTATCCAATGCATGAAGTGACCTTGCGATAGCAATTTAGAGATTAATTAACCAAATAAGGGACGACAAAACACGAGCTAATCTATAGCTAATCAAAAAATCGATGGATTTATACATAATTAACCAGAGATGGCCCTAGGTGCATATTGGTGGTGTAATCGATTTGACTCCAAACGGAAACGGCTAGGGTACAGATCTGTATGTGGGTTGCACGAGAAAAGGAGAAAAACACAACAGGAAAAACCGGTCGGCATGAGATACATACCTGGAGGATAGAATTTCCCCAAACTTGGTGGAGTTGATTTTAAAATCCAATGCAAGCTTTTTCATAACCTTTTAGGGTTTATTCATATGTAAAAAAAAATCACAGTGATCCATCATTAAAGGAAGCAGCAATAAAATCCATGCAGATCTTAATCATAATCGTGTCGGCAACCTTGTTCTTCTTCTTCTCTTCCAATAATAACAGCATCATAGATTAGTACTTGCTAGAACTAAGATTCCAAGAGGTTCACTTCACTCGATGCCCTCTAACTGTTTTGATCTTCCTGAAACAAAGTAATTGAGAATTTACAAAATGATGAACAATTGAACTACGTTATTAATTTTGTGAATCATGATGAATGCTTCTTAACCAAACAAAGAAATCAAACCCTGGAATTTTCAAAGCACTTCACCAAATCCAAAGGGTAGTTGGACTTGGAAGTGCTTTTAGAGCAGCTGTGATTGAAACAATGCTGGAGGTAGTTGAGTTGGTTAGCCCATACAGTTTAAAACTTAAAGAAGAAATAGCTTGAAGAAACAACAAAACAAAAGCAAAGCTGAAAAGAAAGGCAAATTTAGCTTTATTTCACCATCCCCTTGATCACGGCCCTGCATTCCCTGCATTCCTTTGCTTCTTCCGACTCTCACAGCACTTCTGTGTGTGCTCTTTATTCTTTACTCTGATCTGGAAATTACATTCAAAATTGAATTTCGTAATAACAAAAGACAAGACAGTATTTAAAATTGCACCCTAGCTGAAGCTTCTTACTTTTTATCATTCTTTATTTTGAATTCTCTTCTACTTCGGGAACAGAAGAGGTCAACTAAGATGACTGCTCCCACAAGGGCAAGGTGTTTTTTTTCCTTTCTTCAATTCTAGGCTTCAAGCTAGGTATTTGATTCATCGGTGGCTCCAAATGTTGGGTTAAAACTTTTATGCTTCATTTAAAGTCATTGCACAATATGATGATTAAGCATATGATGACCTAAAACACATGCACCACACACACGAGCAAGACTATGATGGAAATGATGAGTTGGGGCACTCGGTGGACTTGCCAGAGCATTTTTTCAATTTGTGGCTCGCTATTTACGTTACATTGAAACTTCGTTCAAGATTTCATCCAACACCTTACATGCATCGTGTTAGTTAACCGTTAATAGACTTTGATGAGATCTTTTTGCCGGTTGTGAAACATATCACAATCCAGGTAGTGCTAGGTTTAGTGGAGCCCACTGACGTAACCAGGAATTACAAATGAGTAGGGCAAATTAATAAATAATAAAAATAATATTTAAAATTTATTTTTATCTATTACAATGGTAATTGTCCTGGACGATATTTCATATTTTGAAATCGTTGTATAATACTCTCATCTTTTATACTAGTAAAAATGTTTTTCTCGATATATGAAATCAAACAATCATTCATAAACTCGTCATGCATTCGACTCTGTAGCCGAGTCTTCACAATGTTCATAGTAGAAAATACTCGTTCAACACTTGCAGCCACAGCTGGTAAAATCAATGCCAATTTCAAAAGCAAGTAAACCAACGGATATATCAAAATTTTTTGTCTCAACCATTTTTTATGCAAGACCAGTTATTCTCTTCAACTCAGAAACTGTTGATCCTTCTTCAATAGGTTTGTCTATTTTTTAAAGTATTTCCACATTTTGAATGCAATGAAAATAAGCTTTAGAACTCTCTTGATATAAACTAAAGTAATTCATCGTACTTGACTATATATAGATGCAGTATATTTGCTAAACAGTTTCTACATCGAATATAAATTTCTTTTGCTGCAAGGAATGATATTAAATATGTAATCTATTACTGAAAGGAAACGAAAAACTTATTTAATATTAATAAAATAAAAAATCACCAAAGGAAACAAAGAATTGTTGTAAAAAAAATAGAAAATGATTAACCTGGACCACGTGAATAGTAATATAAAAATAAGGATGACCAGGACCACGCGAATAATATATTCTGATCTAAAATAATATATATAGATAATAATTTTTTATTAAAATACTGAGTGGGACACTAGTTATAAAAATAAGATATATTTACAAATCTTTTTTTAGTAAAATATTAAATGGGGCACGGGTCCCACCAGTGTTGAATGTGCCTCCACCTCTTGTAGAAGCTGAAGGTCTATATCTGGAGCAGCTTGACGTCAAGACTGTTTTTCTTCATGGTGATTTGAAGGAAGTCATATATATACATGAAGCAACCACAATGTTTTATAGCACCTAATGTGGACTTGATATGCAAACTACAAAAGAACTTATATAGCTTAAAACAAGCCTCAAGGCAGTGGTACAAGAAGTTTGATGTGTTCATGTGTGGGAATGGCTACACAAGATGTCAATCTGATCACTACTGTTATTTTAAAAGGTTTGACAAATCTTATATCATTCTCTTATTATATGTGGATGATATGTTGATAGTTGGGGCAGACTTCAAAGAGGTTCAGAAGTTGAAGAGAAAATGTCAAACCACTTCGCAATGAAGGATTTGGGTGAGGCAAATAAAATCTTAGGTATAAAGAATATTTGTGATAAAGTGGCTGGTACTCTGGAGCTTTCACAAGTAGAGTATGATGAGAAGGTGCTTAGGCAGTTCAATACAGATGAATCGAAGCCTGTAGGAATACCATTGGCATGTCACTTTAGATTGTTGAATGAACAATCACCCAAGAGCAAAAAAGAAAAAGAATAAATGAAGAATGTACCTTATGCGTCGGTAGTTGGATGCTTAACGTATGTTATGGTGTGTACCAGACTCGATATTGCTCATATAGTTGGAGTTGTGAGTAGGTACATGAGTAATCCAGGGAAGCAACATTGAGAGGTTGTGAAGTGGATCATGAAGTATCTTCGGGGTATTACGTAGATGTCTCTTTGTTTTATGAGAGGTAGTACTGAACTACAAGGGTATGTGGATGCAGACTTGGCAGGATGTAATGATACTTATCAGAGTATTGCTGGCTATGTGTATACTTTGGGTAATGTTGCAGTATCTTCGGTCTCAAATTTGCAAGGACACGTAGTCTTGTCTACAACGGAGTCAGAATATGTAGCAGTCTTAGAGGCTGGCAAGGAGATGATGTGGCTAAAAGGTCTGTTGGAAGAATTAGACAAAGAGTCAAAGAATTGTGCATTGCACTGTGATAGTCAAATTGCAATTCACCTACCAAAGAACTCTGTGTTTCATTCAAGGACTAAACGAAGTCCTATGAGGTATCACTATGGCACTACATAATACATACGAGAACTTGTGGAGAATGAAGTGTTGCAATTGTTGAAGATTCAAGAAAGTGAAAATCATGCTGATATGTTCATCAAGTCTATGCCGGTAGGAAAACTGAAGCTATGTTTGACTCTAGTGGCTCTCTTAAAATAAAAGAAGGAGATGTTGGCAGTGATAGTGGGTTTTGTGTTGTTATGATTGAAGAATATTGAAGAATGGTGACTACATGTGTAATCAACTCTAAGTGGAAGATTGTTGGGTTTGTGAATCCAATTCCATCAGGAATAAGGATTGTGTCTTACATAATCTTACTTAATAATGAATTCTTATGTTTATTGTGAATATGTTTCAAATGTCTTATAGGTTTTTAGTTTATATATCTATAAATAGAGGCATATAACATAGTAGTGGTATATCGTGGTTGAGAGCAATTGAGATCTTGAGAGTTTATGAGAACGTCTTGTGAGAAATATTGTATTATTATTCTTGTATTCTTCTTCTATCGTAAAACCCAACAGTTTAAGGACGTATGCGAAGTTCTTTGCTGAACCTCGTAAACAACTTATGTATTCATGTTAGTTATTTGTTGATCGTTTATCTATATTGTTTCGCACTTATCTACTTAATAAAAGCAATTCGCCTCTCCTATCGATCAATCCTGAAAATGGACAGAGATCACATGCTCGCATGGAAACAGATGTTGGCAGTGAATCCTTTCGAAACAGCGAAAGCTTTGATACAACACAAAAGGTCGCAAAATCTGGGACGGCGTCAGTGTTTGAATATTACTGTCAGAAAATCTCCGGGACGATCGACGGTGGAGATCAAAGCTAAGGGGATTTATAAAATAGATAGTTGAAAAGGGCAGGGAGTGGTGGGGAGTTTGGACCATCCCAACTGCAAGTTGATTATTGGCAGTTAAACCTTCCAACTTTCAAATAAGGTATTATCATGAAGGAAAAAGATTCGATTTCGAAAGCATTGTCTTGTAGTTACAGTGGTTTCTTTCATCTGGGTTTTCATGGTCTGGAAAAATCTCAGAAAAACAAAAAGGAAATCTTGAGGGGTTTGAAGAAAGGAGGATGGAGCCAAACAAATGCATGTGCAGAGGCTGCAAAGAACCGCCGTGGAGGACTCATAAGTCACTTTCTTCAGCAGGCAACCTAAGTTAAATATCTTGAAAAGTAGGTAACCTAAGTTAAATAACTTCAACTATCTCAACAACAATATGGTATTTTTCTTTTTACCACATTTTACAGAGAACACATATGACTGATATGAGCTTTGCTTGTACTACGTACTTATTGCACTCACTTATTCTGGTTTTCCCCTCAAGAACAACATCAGTTCACTTCTGACTTTTGAGGCTCATCCAAGGTGTGGTTAATAACCAAACAAGGAAGATGCTAGGGCCGGTGTCGGCCTCTCGCCCTCTCAAATGCGACACTCAACCGTTGATGCTAAATTTATAGAGTCGGAAAATGTTGGTGACAAAATATGTTTGTTTAAAAACGTATGAGTAAAGGTGTTTGATATTGTATCACGCACATATAATATGTCTCTTTAGTGTTTCTCGAACATCAATACTAACAATACATATAGCTATTGTCGTACGCTTCAAGTACTTGTAGGGTTGAATTCCTAAGTGGTCAAGATCCAAGAATAAACAAGCTATTAGGGTTCTCCTAAGGCAGCAATTCCATCTGCAAAACATCCCCAGTTAAATCTCATCTCAGTCACTATTAAACCATGTCAAATTGTTGATATTTTCCATTTTTCCCGTATAAAAAACCTTAAGATTCTTCCGGTCAATGAACACTGCAACTACTGCTACTGCAAAAACCAGGCCTAATTTTTGACTGATATTTTCTTGGGGTTAATCAACATGATTAGAGAACACTAATGCCGATAATCGCGGTTGTTATTAAAATTGTGCCAATGAGAAATGATCATCGAGGCTTTCGTTTTCCATGCAGATCTTATCAACCCAAATAAACAATCCAGATTTTCCCACTTAAACCTGTCATTAGCAACCACCATTAGTATGATAATAGAAGTCTCGCATAGCCTTTGTCACTTTGCTTTTGTTGTATGACTACACAGCTACACGTCTCTACGCCAAAATTGTAGAAAGATAAAGAATTTGGGATTCAATTTGTTAGAAATAGATTGAAGCGATTGAAGCTTTGCTCAATATAAACTGCTAAAAATGTAATCTTCCCATGTGGTGTGTGGACCATGGGGCTTCTTTTCTCACTTGTTCTGATTTGATACGGAGCAGCTCATCGTTCTCTCCTGCAAACCTAAACCTGTCTTGTTTTGCAATTTATTGAAGCTTTGAAGAAGTAGCTCCAGAAAATATGATTTTTTTTCATTATTTATGAGTCAAAAATGGCCATTCAATTCGTTTACCAGAAAAGATTTGGGTATTGAAATCTCAGTCCTGCTAAACGGCTGTGATTAAAGGTCCAACAGTGAAATGTGTGCCCTTGTTGCCATGGCAGAGCAAAACAGAGAAGCAGAGACAACAAAGTGCAGAGCTTTGTACCATTTCATTAGTAAAGATCAGAGCTTTTCTCACTTCTGGGTGAAAAGCTAAAACCCAGTTCACCAAGAATCATTACTCTCTGTGAAAGTTGGTGTAGAGTGAGAAAATTGTGTCTGGTATATTAGGTTAAATTTTGACAGGGTAAAAATAAAATGAAGAAAAAGCAAAAACAGAGACAAGAAAACAAAACAAGGAAAAAGGGTAGTTGCGGCAAATGGGAGGTGCTTTGCATGTGGGATGATGAACCATCAAACATCAGAGGCCCCCAAAACTACCGTGAGTCAGCAGCACTAGGGTGTTTCACGGTGGTGAAACCCCTCAAAACCACGCGCTTTCTCACCCAAAAACCACCCTTTCAGAAAGGACTTGTCTTTACTCTTGTAAATAAACCAGTTTCAGTTTATGGTCCCAACTGTTTTTCTTTTCCTTCTTTTAAATGAAAATAAATAATAATGTTGTCAGTGGGCATGGTTCCTAAACAGTTCAGTAGCCCCTCCCCCCATCCCAAAGTTCTATATAACCCCACTGCTTCCTCTCACATTCCTCACACCACTGCCTCACATTTCCTCTACCCTTCTGCTCTTTTTCAAGTCTCATCATCCATCCCATAATGTAATAATCATGCTCTTCTCTTCTCATTCTCCTTTTTTTTCTTTGGTGTTCTTCACTTGCATTAGAAAAAGGTTGAATCTTTAGCTAGAAATGCTGAATCTTTCACTTGTGTCTGCGCAGGAAAATGGCATCTGCTATGTTCTTCTTGGTGGGTCTTCTTGCAATGGTGACCTCTACGCATGGTTATGGTGGTGGAGGTTGGGTTAACGCTCGTGCCACTTTCTATGGAGGTGGTGATGCTTCTGGGACAATGGGTAAGTATTGGTGTGTTAGAAGTAAAAAAGAGTCATTTTCTTTGTCACTACCTTGTGTTGAATGAAAGTAACACTGGAATTAACATTATGTAATTTTTTGTGTAGGTGGTGCTTGTGGGTATGGAAACCTCTACAGCCAGGGGTATGGAACAAACACTGCTGCTCTGAGCACTGCTCTGTTCAACAATGGGTTGGGGTGTGGCTCTTGCTATGAGATTAGGTGTGTGAATGACCCAAAATGGTGCCTTCCTGGCTCCATTGTGGTCACAGCTACTAATTTCTGCCCTCCAAACAATGCCCTCCCTAACAATGCTGGGGGATGGTGCAACCCTCCCCAGCACCACTTTGACCTCTCTCAGCCTGTATTCCAGCACATTGCTCAGTACAAAGCTGGAGTTGTCCCTGTTTCTTACAGAAGGTAAATCTCAAACCACATTGGAGTTAAAAGTCACGAACTTTATGGAATTATGGTATATTTGGTTTTAAGAAGTGACTAATTTTGATGGTGGTTTTATTTTGTATAGGGTACACTGCAGCAGAAGGGGAGGCATCAGATTCACCATCAATGGACACTCCTACTTCAACCTGGTTTTGATCACAAACGTTGGTGGTGCTGGTGATGTGCACTCTGTTTCAGTCAAAGGTTCCAGGACCGGTTGGCAAGCAATGTCCAGAAACTGGGGGCAAAACTGGCAAAGCAACTCATATCTGAATGGACAAGCCCTCTCCTTCAAGGTCACAACCAGTGATGGCCGCACTGTGGTGTCCTACAATGCTGCCCCTGCTCATTGGTCCTTTGGCCAGACCTTCAGTGGTGCCCAGTTCCGCTAAGGACACCTACCCTTTGCCTTCTGCTTGGGACCTTATGTTCTCTACCTAGGACTTTTACATATATATTTTCTACCATTTAGTATATGAAGGTTAGTGTGACTCTTAGTATACTAGGATATTAGTTAGTATACTATAACTATGGGGTCTGTTCGAGTCATTGGCCTCTAGGGTCGGAATTCAAAATGGGGGGGAGGGCTTTATTTTAAAGGGGCTCTCTCCATCATTTTAAGTTTTATTATCCATTGAAAGGGTTCGTTAGGGTACCCTACTATACTTGGGGACCCTAAACTCCTTGCTGGGTCTTTTACTTTTTTTTACTTGTTTGTTGTAAAGCAGAGGTTGGGGCAGAGGTGGTCTGTTGAGTGTTGACCACCCGCCATTAGTAATAGCAGTCCTTTTTTCTGTTGCCGGAATATTCCAATTTCCGAAGCGTTTTCTGGTTTTTCTGTAAGGCCATTGTAATCAGCTAAATGCTCTGATTTCAGGTCTTCCTCTGTGTTTGAACTTTGTTATTCGAGACTAAATTTCCCATTTTCTACTAGTAATGAATCAAGTGCTGATTTAAATTATCTCTGTTGCTTCTTATTTCCAATGTTTAGTCCATATGCATTTCAGCTCAGACAAAAAAAATTCTGCATTTCAGCTCATCTTGTTGAAATATTTGCAGGGAGAACATAATTATGAGCATTATAATAATTTCGGCAGAATTAGGTTTGATGCTTCAAGTGTTTCACCAGTTTCTACTGGCCAACTGATTTGGAATCAAAGAATGATGGGTAATCAGATCAAAAGGTCAATTATAGAAACGTAACTGTAAGCTACCTATTACCTCTTAATGTCTTATACCAAGATAGATCATATGTTTGTTACAACATTAGTGAAACTCTTCATTTTCACCAATACTCAGTAATTTGAGTATTTTACAAGATTGTGGCAGTCAACCAGATTTCGAATAATTTAATTACAAGACATTATTTAGCTTCAGAAAAAAATGGAATATATTTATAAATCTGTGAACTGCAATCTGATAAAATGGAAGTGAATTCTGATCATACAACGTTACATGTATGAGTTGGATTTGTGGTTCTACAAGGACATTTCGTTTCAAGTTTCCGATGTCTATTCGATTGTCCCTTAGCTTTCATGTCCCTTTCAAGGTCGATTTGCCTCAAGCCCAGTTAAACAACAAAACAATTACCAGAGAATCCATGACAGGAAACTTCATAGTCCCTACCCTTTTTTAATGGTGATTCACCACAGCAAATATATATATATATATATATATATATATATATATATATATATATTGCTGTGGTGAATCACCAGGCCTGTACAAATCCCAACTCCCAAGTCCTCTTTACTGGTTAGAAATAAAAATAAAAGAAGTTTTTTTCCATCTAGAAAATTTGAACTTCACGAGCTTGAATTTTAAATGGTGGAGTCACGGATACACATTCCCAACTTTCATATTTTGCTGGAATTTCCTGAATCACTGAGCATCTAAGGAGTCATTGTCCACCCACTATACTAGAAAAGTCCAGAAAGGCTTATGCTTCTAAATCAATTTCCACTGTGTACCATGGAAGTTGTAGAAATTTTTGTTTTTTCCATTAATTTAATGTTTGTTGCACTATATATATTGTTTTAAGAAAAAATTCTACAAATAGTATACCCAGGTAAGAAGGATTGATAATTTTTGTATACAAAGTTTCAAATCTAGCATTTTAATATATAAAATTTGAATTTATAACCACTAACAGTACACGACACCAATAACGTTAACTCTATGATTTTTTTTTTCGTTTTGCAAAAAAAAATCACTCTCTCTCGTCTAGGATCTAGGATAGTCTTCCCTCTCTATATATCTAATATATATACATAAACCAAGAAACCTGGTCTAATGATGAACACCATACCTTCTCACAATCCCACCTTCCCATCTTCCAAATCCCCAAAACGACAACCACCTCTAATTTCAACAAAAACTCCAAGTTTAATTCTATTCCCATCACCTCTTAGTCAGCCTTGATTTCCAATTTTATCCATAATCATGGTCGGATTTTTCATTATAACTCGATCTCAACAACCTCGAAGCAGTGGTGGGAGTGACAAAGTGGCAGAGGCATGTATGTTGGAGTTAAGAGGGCAATCTCATTTGACCCTTCACACTCTTGCTCTGCTTTTGGTCGCTGACCATCCTCGATTTGCCTCGGTCAAGCTCGACGAGATCAGTGTCATTTGCTACGATCTCTCTCTCTAGATCACATCCAGGTCGTTGTCGCAACATCTGCACCACTTCTTCGCCACATCCGCTGAGTTGTCGCTACATCCTCGCTGCCACCATCTCTGAGATAAACAAGATATCGTCCCACACCACCACCACTTGCTAGAATTAGATGGTTTTGACAGACAATCTTGAGGGGATTGATGGTAAATTGGTAATGGTTTGGAACTGTAGAGGTGGTCCAGATTGGGAGGGAGGTAGAGAGATGTTGCTCAGAGTGAGAGAGAGAGAGAGGGGACCAAATTATCCCTCAAATTTAGATAGGTGACTGTAAAACTAACGGTGTTAGTACCGTC
The DNA here is from genome assembly GCA_951800085.1 of Comarum palustre. Classification (NCBI taxonomy): domain Eukaryota; kingdom Viridiplantae; phylum Streptophyta; class Magnoliopsida; order Rosales; family Rosaceae; genus Comarum; species Comarum palustre. The sequence goes on along the minus strand of OX637584.1, from coordinate 2,996,362 downwards.
ATGTACCAAGAGTGAGTCAAATTTCAAATTTCGTGTACCAAAATGTTAGATTTGAAAATTCGTGTACATAAATTATTAGTCGCTCTTACTTGATGTACAATTTGTAAAATTTTCCCTTGTTACAAATATATAATATGTATATACTGTTTATTTACAAAGCTCAGATTACTGAGAGGGAACAAGGAGAAGGCAGCATTCTAAACTGCCACTAGCAACCTTGGCAGCCAAGAAAAGTGGGGAGGCAGCAAAAAAAAGGAAAACCTCTATAGAACCTATAACTATATATAATAACACACATGATCTCACTGTGAGAGTTTGGTGCATCATTCTTAGGCATCAGCACCATCCCTTCCTTATGGCAAGGGACAAATGACTAAAGACAGGGCTGTTATGTGGTTGTTTAACTGAACCCCCTGCTGTACATGGTTTGGTGGTTGCCTTCTACATTTCCGTGGCAAAACATAACTGAAAACCGTTGATAACAAGTCCATTTCTCAAACACTCATCGAACTGCTGCAGCAACTCCATCAGTGGATGACAAAATCACTCATGGATAGCTTAGTTTGTCTGCTGTGTCAAGCAATAAAGACATGTCCATAAGATTTCAACTACAGTAAAGCAAATTAAACTTCTGGATTGTATCAGAAACAAATGTACAGGAATGTGATAAGCAGGATTATGCACGAGTGTTTTTTGAAAGAGTTGGGAAATATACAATATCGACTTTGCTGTTACTTCAAAACAATCACATATAGTCATATAAAAGTGAATAGCATTCTGTAGATGATCGTCAAACATTGAAACAGCACAGGGACCAGATGTAGATGCCCAGCTATGCTGTAGGAGCTTCAAAGCTTCCATTAACATGATATTCGATAGGGTTTTCTTGAGGATTCATTTCTGCTGGTTGTTGGAATTTTTTATTGGTCACCATAGTGAGATTGTATGGAAGGTAGGAGGGAAACTGCCCTCCCAGCTGTAGCTTCAGTGGTGCAGTTCTGCTCAACTCATTTAGAATACCGTTTTCCTGACCAGAGTTGGAAATCTCTGGATTTTTTCCTGTCCCAAGGTAACCAGAATAACTGCCAAAGGAGGAGCTTGCAGAACATTCCATGTCACTGAAAAAGTAAATTTGCCAGATGAATTTAAAAATTATATACATGCACCAGATAAATTTGTAAATAACTCATCTTTAGGGCATACTCATTCAGAAGATATTCTTTACCTGACTGGTGCATTCTAATGACATTAGTTGTTGTTTTTGTAAGAAAAGAAACAACAAAAAACAATAATGTTCCTATTTGAGAAATCGAACAAAAGAACGACAAAAAAAATCGAACAAAAGAACAAATGAGGAAGAACAAGAATGATCGTTGGCTAGAGGAAAAAAATTGAAGAAAAAGCTCAACCTTCCTCAGTCAACCTTCACACATTAAACATCAAACCTAGAAAGTTTCTCAGACCAGAATTAATCGAAATCCATATAACAAGTCTCATGAATCAAAACAAAGATCATCAAACGAAATCCATAGAAAAATATAAGGAGTGGGATGCTAATATGTGGACTACAATAAAGCTGGTGTTACATTTGTGATTTGTGACAACAAACCTTGCGCGTCCTATATCTTCTCCTTGGAAAAGAGGAAAATTTACTTCAATTCATGAAAAAATGGTGTAGTAATTAGACAAACAGAGAGATGCATATGTAGCAGAAAGGTTGGACTTCATTTGTCCTCTTTAGATTCTCTCATTCATATATTGCAATAATCTGCAGCTTGGTTCATAGGTGCATCAATTCCCCTATGATTCACCATTGTGAACTAAATCCATTCAAACAATACGAAAGCACAAGACCAAAGTAATCATAAAATCCTTCAAGATTTATAGGGACATTCCTTCAAAATCATGTTCTCATTCTTTTCACACATAATTAAGATATCCTATTAGAATTGTATAGATCCTATTGAGTTCTATTTTCTCCTTTGTTCTGGCTTCTGGTAGCTCATGTTCATCATCATCTTTCTTTCTTTTGATCGAATTCTGAACATATTCTCTTTTAATTGTGTTTTTTTTCTTTTAAAATAAAAGTTTATCTAATCATGATTTTGTGTTTTATAATGCCATATCATTTTCCACATCATTTAGTGATTGTTGACATCATTTAAACATCAAATTCTGACCATTAAACGTTTTTAAATGTAACGACTCATAATGTGTGTAAAACATTGTGTAAAATATAGTGTTCCTCGATCCAGACTCTTTTTTGGCAAAGATCCAGACTCTTTTTACATATAGTTATGACTATATATTGAGAATTATTATAACTCAGAATAAATGCATTCTCATTGTAGCATTCATTAAACCAAATGTGGTTGTTGTAAACTAGTCCATTGAAATTTTTCTTTTCGTTCTAGAATCAGCATAAAGAGGTCACGTTGCGATGCATAGTATGCTGAAATTCGTTCTAGAATCAACATAAGGAGGTTAGGTATACAATTTGCTCTTTGCTTCAAAGGACTTCATTAGTTGACGAGGTCTTACTTATATTGATGTATGGTCCTGTATAAGCCTATATGACACTTGTTAGCATACTGTAACGTCCCGTTTTTGGGAAAGTCTATTGTGGACGATGCTGGTTGTTAGAGCTTTATTCATGTGCGGGATTGCGCTCCAAGATCAAGGAGTGTATGAACATATATGTTGTCCCTTCGAAGTTCAGACAGACCGATCCGGTTGAGTTTGGAGAGCTTATCGCTATTCAAGGACTTGACGCTAAAGAAGAGATTATGTCATCCCTACACAAACTGGTCGGGGTACGTCTGGAGCCGATCCCATGACGAGCCCAAGGCAGAGCAAAACCAATACATCGCCCCGTTGGATAAGGCTAGCTCCTTGGTGAGGGAGCGCTGTAAGGACCAAGTGTGGTGACCAAATGGTTAGGTATGTGACAAGTGGTATCAGAGTCTGCCCAACTTTGACATCTGTTGGTCGCCAAGCTCTCACAAGTGTCGTCGTGTTCCTGAAAATACGGGAGTCCCCGTGGGAGGGGGTCGAGTAGGCAAGGTGCCTCAAGGGTGAGGATCTAATTGAAGTCCAACACGGAGCTATGTTTAGCGATCTTTAGGAACCTCTATTTGTCTCTCGAGCATCGTGGTGCGTCGTCGATGTGGTTTCCGCGGGGCTGTCGTGTACGAGGATGTACACCTTGTTTGGTGGGAGAGAATTTCACGTCCCGTTTTTAGGAATGTCTACCGTGGGCAATGCTGGTTGTTATAGCTTCATGCATATGTGGGATTGCGCTCCAAGATCAAGGAGTATATGAATATATATGCTGTCCCTTCGGAGTTCAGACAGACCGATCCGGTTGAGTTTGGGGAGCTTATTGCTATTCGAGGATTTGACGTTAAAGAAGGGATTAGGTCATCCCTACACAAACTAGTTGGGTTACGTCTGGAGCCGATCCCTTGACGAGCCCAAGGTAGGGCGAAACCAATACATCGCTCCGTTGGATAAGACTGGCTCTTTGATTAGGGAGCGTCGCATGGACCAAGTGTGGTGACCAAATCTCTAGGTCCGTGACAAGTGGTATCAGAGTCTTCCCGACTTTGACTTTTGTTGGTTGTCAAGATCTCACAAGTGTCGTCGTCTCCTCGAGGATACGGGAGTCCCCGTGGGAGGGGTCGAGTAGATAGGGTGCCTCAAGGGCGAGGATCCGATTGAAGTCCAGTGCGGAGTTATGTTGAGAGATCTTTGGGAACCTCCATTTGTCTCTCGGGCATCGTGGTGCATCGTGGATGGGCGTTCCGCGGGGCTGTCTTGTACAAGGATGTACACCTTGTTTGGTGGGGGAGAATGTCACGTCCTGTTTTCAGGAATGTCTACCGTGGGCGATGCTAGTTGTTAGAGTTTCATGCATATGCGGGATTTTGCTCCAAGATCAAGGAGTGTATGAACATATATGCTGTTCCTTTGGAGTTCAGATAGGCCGATCCGGTTGAGTTTGAGGAGCTTATCGTTATACGAGGACTTGACGTTAAAGAATGAATTAGGTCATCCCTACACAAACTAGTTGGGGTACATCTGGATCCGATCCCTTGACGAGTCCAAGGTAGGGCATAACCAATACATTGCCCTTTTAGATAATACTGGCTCCTTGGTGAGGGAGCGTTCCATGGACCAAGTGTGATGACCAAATGGCTAGGTCCGTGACAAGTGGTATCAGGATTTTCCCGACTTTGACGTCTGTTAGTTGCCAAGCTCTCACACGTGTCGTCGTGTTCCTGAGAATACGAGAGTCCCCGTGGGAGGGGAGTCGGCAGGGTGCCTCAAGGGTGAGGATCCGATTAAAGTCCAGTGCGGAGCTATGTTGAGAGATCTTTGGGAACCTCCATTTGTCTCTCGGGCATCGTGGATGTCAGGACCCACCCCGAGTTAAATCCCTTTAACTCGAAGTAAATCCTGCGGGGACCACCCCAAGGGAACTTCTTACCGAAACCCCCTTGAAATGGCCAACCCTTCCTATAATCCAACTCAGCACTTCCATGAGTATCTACAACAAACCCTAACTCATGAAGTGCATCCTGCCCCCTAACCTACTTAATTAGCTATACTGGGTTAGTCAGAGCAGTCTACTAGGATGATTACCCTAAAGAATTTCAACGGCAACGGATTGATCGACTATGCCTCGACTCTTGTACGCGCACGACCTCCGCTCGAGAACCCTGCACCACTGGGCATTTGAAAACGAAGGGCCCAGGGGAGAAACATTGAAAAACTGTCAGGGTGAGTGGACAAAAATAAAACTTAAAAGCTCTATTCCTCTAATGTTCCCCCTCTACTTTTTCTAAGGAAAATCCGCATGCAGGTAAAGCATAAACAATGCATTGGCTCGAAATATAAACAATTATGTGGGGTGTTAACCTCATCCACGAGAAAACCCGACCTGCTCTATTCGGGAGGGTCTAATGACCAGCTACCACCGAAGAGGGTCCCCGACCTGCTCTATCCGAGAGGGTCTATTGACCAGCTCAACCGGAGAAGGTCCCTGACCTGCTCTACCCAGAAGATGGTACCCGCTCTAACTGGAGAGGGTCCATGCTAGCAAACAATCCTTATATCCTTTTCCCTTTTCCCTTTTTCAAAATCCCTTGAAAACCTGTAAAACCTGTAATACCTCGTAAAACCTCGTGGAAACAATAAATCGAAAACCCCATTTAAAATCCGTGAGCCACATTTCTCCTTTAAAAACATCCCCCTCCATATTCCCAAAACGGTGATAATCAATAAAACCATACCCCGGGAAAAATCCTTTAAAATCACGGGATGGGTATGAACCTCTTTCCCGGTTTGTTTGCCTTTAAAATCCTTAAATCCCCTTTTTCCCAAATCACCGTAAATCATACAAATAGAGGAAATCATATATGCAGGAGAAACCAATCAAGTATAAAGCATGCAATTTAATTTAAAACAAAGTCCACTCACAGTACTCTTTGCGACCTTCTTCCTGCTCGGAAAGCTCCTCGAGCGAAACCCTCGAACTAACACGTAGTCGAGCCCGTCTCACGTGCAACCAGGGACTGTACAACAAATCATTATATTAGTCATTTCACAGTCGACTTGGTCTTTTCCTAGTTTGACCAGGAAATCCTATTTGACCACATGTTGACCAAGTTCCTTTCTTAAAGCACTTTAATCTTTTTGACTTTCTTTCCCGGTTATCGACTCTTAACTCAATTTACCGGAAGTCCGACTCAGCTTCCGAACTTTCCTTTAACACTTAACTTGACGTTAGGGTGTCTCGTATTAATTCGTTGAATTACTATGGACACCCATTCAACCATTTCACCAATACCTTAGGAGTCCTTAAAATAAATCCTTAAACCTTAACCGGCAATAATCGATGGTCGGAATAATATTTAATTATCCGCCAATAATACTAACCTAGAACAATTCCAAAACCTAACCAAAACACCTCCAAAAATTACCAAATTTTAACCATAGACTCCTCACAATATGTACTAATTAATGAGCATGAAAAACTGCCCAAAAAGTGGCGGCACCGCCGCCAGCTCCGCCGCCACCGGCGGCCGCCGGTAGAAATTCCGGCCAGAATTCCGGCGACCTCGGATCTCCACCAAATTTTACCAGTAGCTTCGTCCCGTCAATTGGGACAACTTTCTAGTTCAACTCGAAGGCCAATTCGGCCTCTAACTAGGTCAAAAACTCGATGAACAGTAGACCCCGAAAATTACACTACCAAACTTCAAATCCTCAATTCTTCCTACACACTTCAAATCGAGCTACCAAATTCTAGGGGATTGTAGTACACCTAAAACCCATCCTAAACATATAAAGAACTCAACAATTGGTGATCTAGGGAGGGAGAAATTCAATCCCGAAAATCTACTGTACACACCAAGAACAAATCGGAATTTCTCCCGATTTACGGCGAGTTAGGCCGGAAAGCTTACCTAGGATTGAAGTAGACTCGGAGGCCGAGCTTTTGGGACCGGTGCGCCGGCGGTTGGTGGCCGGACGGCGGTGCTGTGGCGGCCGGAAGCTCCGGCAGCGATTCCCGTCGGGGGAGAGGAGAGAGAGCCGGGTGAAAAATCTGATTTTTCACCCCGGTAACTCCTATATATAGCCGTTTTACCGCATAGTAACTTTATACTTTTGTTTATAACTTTCCCATACGAACTCCGATTTGAGCGTGCTACGTGTCCATGAACTCGTAACGACGCCCTCTACAACTTTCAAGAAGGAAGTTTTCCCAAATTCTTGACTTAACGAAAAGTCAACTTCACGATCATTGTACGGTTAAACGGTCACTTTAAATGGTAAAAGACCAAAGTAACCAACCGTAAAATAATTCTAGGATCGGGGTGTGACAATTCTCCCCACCTTATAAAAATTTCGTCCTCGAAATTTCTATACTCAAAGTCCAACACAGAGGGGGATAGTACCACTTAAAATAATAACATTGTTCTCCAATATCCACTTCCTTCTGAGAACTCTTCTGAGACGCCTCACGAAAAGCATTGTCAAACCCTAAACACCTGCCCTTTACGATCAACATCCTTACTGATCCTCCTTATAAGCCGATTTCCATTACTAGCCGGAAGGCTATTCATATAGGGTGTAAGGAAATAAACTTACTCCCGTAACAAGGACATACGTGACACTAGGCATCCATTAACTCTAAGGATATCCAACATATTCCTCAAACTCATGTAACCTTGTCACATGCCACATTTAACCAACGTAGCACTCCTTCCTACATGGATGATAACCTCCAATACTACCTCATTTTCTGACACCCGACCACTCTTCTCTGGTCAAAACTAAAGCATCTGAAGTCTTACCGTGGATCACAATGATTTTCTCTTGAATCATTGATTAACTGAATCACCGAATTCTTACTGTACTTCATCTCATTTATGAGGTGGAATACGACACCGCCTATCACTGATCCACCATCTGTAATCCTCGTGAAAATCACTATTGTTCTTGCGCTGAAAACATCCTTTGGCAACAATTCCCTGTTACCTATACCGGATTATAACCATATCCTTGAAAATCCAACTGCACAACACAACAACTTCGACCAGTAACCAACCTCCTATCGCTACTCGTTTAGCCAAACAAACACCAACAACTGTCCTTACCAACCGCATGTGACGTTGTCACAATGCCGCTAATAATCATTCTGATTCCAATAACCACTCGCTTGTCGTGAGTATAATTTCTTCAGAAATACTCGTATTCTTTTGTTGAACTTTAGATATCAGCTCCCACATTCCCTATGCAGGAACTGATTACCATGTCTGAGGAGTAGGGTCCGATGTCACTAATAGATTTAAATCCTCTGGTAACACAATACAACGTGGAGTCAAAACCCATGACAACAAGTCCACAAGAAAACCATGACGACTTGTGTTACACGAACCATCACCTCATTTGAACCAGGCTCCCTGATCTAATTACGCTTTCTATAAATTATCTTGTCGAGTTATCCTGTTGTAGAGTAATTGTCTTCCCTTGATCTATCCTTACTCAAACCACTTACACACACAGGACATGAACTACCATGAATTTTAGCGTAAATCCAAAACCATAGCCTTTGAATCAGGGAGATCCAAAAGCTCCTGACATCGAGATCCACCATACTTACTCCTCGCATGAAGACAAATTATCAGGCTTCACACTGCCTACAAAGCTATTCTGATCGGATAAATCTTGATTTTTACCAACAACCCCAAACATTAGAGTCGCTAACTCCATTATCACTTGTGGGGTTACAGCGTACTTTATAATTGGTAATACATCACCGTACTACTCATAGGTGAGGTGCCACTGACCTCCCTATCTCTTACTTTAACTTGGAATGACGCATTGTGCAGAACTTGCACTTCAACCATAACTGTGCGTCTATTAAACATTATCCATAACACAATCTGGAATAGACTTACCAATAAAAGGATTCCAGAACCTTACCCGCTCAACCAGGATATTTCCTTCATAGATGCCTCCATTACCAACGCGTCTGGTAATAACCGACCACTTCGGACATTTAACCAGATCAGACATCTACATAAAATTTAGTGCCACTGGTGCACACCCAAAGTAACCCCTGATTAAAGCATCGGGAATTAATTCCACTCCGAACTTAACCACAATGATCACCGAGTATCCAGTTATCAAGGCACAACTTATCAAACACCATTCTCGCACTGGGCGTGTCAACTTCACAGAGTCAACTCGCATAACTAGACAGTTTCTAACAAAATCTGCCCCCCATGCTCTGCAAGTTTACCAACCACCGCATCCTCTATTTGGTAGGATTCAGGATTCCCAATCACTTACCATTCTAATTGAAGAGGAATATAACTGCGTACACAGGAAATCACATTACCACTCCAGATCCTATATTACAAGATCCACCGCCACACGTTAACATCCCCTCAGATCATAACTTAATTTGAACGTGGCTTAATCACTCCACGATTTCCAATGAAGTGTTGTTCAACTTAGCAACATACCTTACCAATCTCAGTAACAAATATTACCACACTTAGACTCGTAAAACCTTCGAGTCATCAAGGAAAACCTTTCCTAGTTCCACCGCTTTCACACTCACCGAAAATGTTGACAATTTTGAGGGTCACCTCCAATGACCCTTCTTGCTACTACTCTACACTTGTGGCCGCTATGTCAATAATTCCTAACAAGAAGAGTCACTACTCAAATGACCCATGACAATGGCAATGCCAACAATTCTTTAATCCTCTCAGGATTCCATTAAATTAACATCAATAATTGATCCCCAGATTTTAATCCTCACTCCATAGATCACAATTGAGAATATTGCCTGTCACTGCAGTGGATGTAACTTATGACCCCAAACACGACTAAGTACACCTTCGGTTACACAATTGTTTAAACCACAGCCAATGAGTGCACTGATTCCCATGTCATCAAGCTCAGTTAATCCCCCTCGAGGAAACCAAGTGTCATAACAGACAACTTTGGTTCCAGGTTGAAGCTTGACCATCAACAAACATTCTCACTCGAATTCACTGCTCCAGTAACCCTTGCCCCACTGCTGTCACTTCACCACTTCCGTGCAATTAACTCAGCACGCAAACAACTACCCACTAACAACTTTTAACAATTTAACTAACCATCTTGAAAATCGAAGCGTCTACCAATAACCCACTTCCGACCCGTTCTTAAACGGTTAGACCATTTAATTGACGTTTTGCACAAAACGATTGGCAAACGTCCTTCACCTCTGTCTTCACAGTATGGGACTCTCACAATACATTCTTGAAATATATGAATGTATCATTTCGACCACACACAGCTGCACAAAAACAAATTATGCCTTACATGTATGTGCTACCCAAATTTCAGCTTTACCACTTCCCTACACAGGAGGATACACGTGCTCATGTGGGGTATACCCATGTACAACTTCAGCCGTCGAACCAGTGTCGTTTGCACAACGACTAGTTCCCACACCATAATAATACAAATTCAGTCAAGACTCGTATCACTATCTCCGGTACCCCGAGCACTCTTGGTCCATGACCCGGTGGCTTGTTGCCACTTCCAACATGTTCCTTTGAATTTCGAAACCGCTTACTTTTAATTACACTAGTAACGTTCGCTCGATCTGAAAATCGAATTCTAACGCAGCCAGCCTGGAGACTCCTTCACATGTGTACTAATTAGAATACCTTGACCATAGGTGGATAACTCACCTTATGGTTGACATGAGCCCCAAGATCCGGTGACACGATTTAATTTCAACCTTCACGATATTTGGCCCAATGACCATTGCCACCAACCAGTCAAATCATGCTTGGACTCACTAACAATTCAAATATTTCTAGTACTCCAATCATGGGTGGCTGGAGCGAAGAGGATCTGGTCGTAGTTGACGACAAAAAAAATGTCAGCACCCAGGAGACCCAACCCATCAGTTTCAGTGGCTGTCCCTTCAAGCATCAAGTGCCAACTAGCCTTTACTTCCTTGACATTTTCCAGTAGGGTCACATCATTGACTCGTCACCAGAAACAAGTCCATTGATCCTAAAATGACTACACTCAATTTCCTTAAGTCATTCCACTTTCTTATGTCCGTTGGTTTCTCTGAAACCACACTAATGCCGAACCTCAACAACGTCGTGGCAATCGTCAAAACTAAATATTCATCCTCACTGAATAATCGCGCTAGGCGACTTCAGCTCCTTTTTCCATGGCAGGATGCAACCTCTTTCATTAACTCGTATGACTCTTCACTGCTAAGAGTCTCATAACACGAACACCCAGGCCTTGCCTTAGATTTCTACAGCATCCCTGTCAACAACCATGACAGCCTTCCAGACGTGAATTGACCGTTTCACCACCGAGTACTCACACCTAATGCTCAATGTTAAACAACGTGAGTTTCCAGCTCGATCCCCAACTCAATTCTCAATAATTCCCTTTAAAACAACATCCTTGGGGAACTCATAAATTAAATACGTAACGAGCTTACCTTGTTCCTTACAGGGGTTCATTATGAGGTCGGCGTACTGAGGCATAGTCTTGAGGATTCAGATGTTTATAGGACCACTCGGTCCATAAATCAACCAGGAAGTACCAACTCATATCCTTAATGAACACTAAGCGTCCAAAGCATAAAATGCCGATGGATCCGCCGCGGTCGGACCATCACTCTATAGACGCTAAGTGATACCAAGTACATGAGGTAGTAACAGGAAACGATAACCTAATGCTCTGATACCAATTGTCAGGACCCACCCCGAGTTAAATCCCTTTAACTCGAAGTAAATCCTGCGGGGACCACCCCAAGGGAACTTCTTACCGAAACCCCCTTGAAATGGCCAACCCTTCCTATAATCCAACTCAGCACTTCCATGAGTATCTACAACAAACCCTAACTCATGAAGTGCATCCTGCCCCCTAACCTACTTAATTAGCTATACTGGGTTAGTCAGAGCAGTCTACTAGGATGATTACCCTAAAGAATTTCAACGGCAACGGATTGATCGACTATGCCTCGACTCTTGTACGCGCACGACCTCCGCTCGAGAACCCTGCACCACTGGGCATTTGAAAACGAAGGGCTCAGGGGAGAAACATTGAAAAACTGTCAGGGTGAGTGGACAAAAATAAAGCTTAAAAGCTCTATTCCTCTAATGTTCCCCCTCTACTTTTTCTAAGGAAAATCCGCATGCAGGTAAAGCATAAACAATGCATTGGCTCGAAATATAAACAATTATGTGGGGTGTTAACCTCATCCACGAGAAAACCCGACCTGCTCTATTCGGGAGGGTCTAATGACCAGCTACCACCGAAGAGGGTCCCCGACCTGCTCTATCCGAGAGGGTCTATTGACCAGCTCAACCGGAGAAGGTCCCTGACCTGCTCTACCCAGAAGATGGTACCCGCTCTAACTGGAGAGGGTCCATGCTAGCAAACAATCCTTATATCCTTTTCCCTTTTCCCTTTTTCAAAATCCCTTGAAAACCTGTAAAACCTGTAATACCTCGTAAAACCTCGTGGAAACAATAAATCGAAAACCCCATTTAAAATCCGTGAGCCACATTTCTCCTTTAAAAACATCCCCCTCCATATTCCCAAAACGGTGATAATCAATAAAACCATACCCCGGGAAAAATCCTTTAAAATCACGGGATGGGTATGAACCTCTTTCCCGGTTTGTTTGCCTTTAAAATCCTTAAATCCCCTTTTTCCCAAATCACCGTAAATCATACAAATAGAGGAAATCATATATGCAGGAGAAACCAATCAAGTATAAAGCATGCAATTTAATTTAAAACAAAGTCCACTCACAGTACTCTTTGCGACCTTCTTCCTGCTCGGAAAGCTCCTCGAGCGAAACCCTCGAACTAACACGTAGTCGAGCCCGTCTCACGTGCAACCAGGGACTGTACAACAAATCATTATATTAGTCATTTCACAGTCGACTTGGTCTTTTCCTAGTTTGACCAGGAAATCCTATTTGACCACATGTTGACCAAGTTCCTTTCTTAAAGCACTTTAATCTTTTTGACTTTCTTTCCCGGTTATCGACTCTTAACTCAATTTACCGGAAGTCCGACTCAGCTTCCGAACTTTCCTTTAACACTTAACTTGACGTTAGGGTGTCTCGTATTAATTCGTTGAATTACTATGGACACCCATTCAACCATTTCACCAATACCTTAGGAGTCCTTAAAATAAATCCTTAAACCTTAACCGGCAATAATCGATGGTCGGAATAATATTTAATTATCCGCCAATAATACTAACCTAGAACAATTCCAAAACCTAACCAAAACACCTCCAAAAATTACCAAATTTTAACCATAGACTCCTCACAATATGTACTAATTAATGAGCATGAAAAACTGCCCAAAAAGTGGCGGCACCGCCGCCAGCTCCGCCGCCACCGGCGGCCGCCGGTAGAAATTCCGGCCAGAATTCCGGCGACCTCGGATCTCCACCAAATTTTACCAGTAGCTTCGTCCCGTCAATTGGGACAACTTTCTAGTTCAACTCGAAGGCCAATTCGGCCTCTAACTAGGTCAAAAACTCGATGAACAGTAGACCCCGAAAATTACACTACCAAACTTCAAATCCTCAATTCTTCCTACACACTTCAAATCGAGCTACCAAATTCTAGGGGATTGTAGTACACCTAAAACCCATCCTAAACATATAAAGAACTCAACAATTGGTGATCTAGGGAGGGAGAAATTCAATCCCGAAAATCTACTGTACACACCAAGAACAAATCGGAATTTCTCCCGATTTACGGCGAGTTAGGCCGGAAAGCTTACCTAGGATTGAAGTAGACTCGGAGGCCGAGCTTTTGGGACCGGTGCGCCGGCGGTTGGTGGCCGGACGGCGGCGCTGTGGCGGCCGGAAGCTCCGGCAGCGATTCCCGTCGGGGGAGAGGAGAGAGAGCCGGGTGAAAAATCAGATTTTTCACCCCGGTAACTCCTATATATAGCCGTTTTACCGCATAGTAACTTTATACTTTTGTTTATAACTTTCCCATACGAACTCCGATTTGAGCGTGCTACGTGTCCATGAACTCGTAACGACGCCCTCTACAACTTTCAAGAAGGAAGTTTTCCCAAATTCTTGACTTAACGAAAAGTCAACTTCACGATCATTGTACGGTTAAACGGTCACTTTAAATGGTAAAAGACCAAAGTAACCAACCGTAAAATAATTCTAGGATCGGGGTGTGACAGTGGATGTGCGTTCCGCTGGGCTGTCGTGTACGAGGATGTACACCTTGTTTGGTAGGGGAGAATGTCACGTCCTGTTTTCGAGAATGTCTACCGTGGGCGATGCTAGTTGTTAGAGCTTCATGCATATGCGGGATTTTGCTCTATGATCAAGGAGTTTATGAACGTATATGTTGTCCCTTCGGAGTTCAGAAAAGCGGACCCGGTTGAGTTTGGGAGCTTATCGCTATTCGAGGACTCGACGTTAAAGAAAGGATTAGGTCATCCCTAACAAACTGGTCAGGGTACGTCTGGAGCCGATTTCTTGACGAGCCCAAAACAAGGTGAAACCAGTACATTGCTTCATTGAATAAGGCTGACCCTTTGATGAATGAGAGCCGCATGGAATAGACTTTGTATTGTGGATTTGTGGCTGATACTGAACAACATGGACAATAAAACTTAAAAAAATACGAACGACGAGTCGTTTACCTTTGGGATAAAAGGTCATCATCGTCTTCCTCTGGTACACAGAAGCATGACACTCCGACCTCACATTCTCTTCCTCCCTCAAGCCTCCTTAACCCCATCTCCTAAACCCATCGTCCCCAAACCCCTCTCCACCTCCTCCTTCAGCCCATCCTCCACCACCGACTCCGGCCTCCTCTTCCGCGAGAAGCTCATCTACCTCGAAACCCACCTCAACGTAAATCCCCAAAAAGCCCTCCTCAAAAACCCCGACTTCCGTTCGTGCCCCCTCTCATGCGTCGTCTCCGTCGAGCACTGCCTCTCCTCCATGGGCATCGAACGCTCCGCCATGGGCCGCATCCTCGACATGCACCCAGAGCTCCTCACCGCCGACCCCCACCTCCGCCTCTACCCCGTCTTCGACTTCCTCCTCCACGACGCCCACATCCCCTTCCCCGACATCCGCAAGTCCATAATCCGCTGCCCCCGCCTCCTCGTCTGTGACGTCACCACCCAGCTCCGCCCCGCCTTTCTCTTCCTCACCACCCACCTCGGCTTCAAGCGCGTCACCTGCCAGAACACTGTCCTACTAGTCTCGAGCGTGAAGGGGACGCTGCTTCCCAAGGTTGAGTATTTGGAGGGTCTGGGGTTGAGTCATGCGGATGTTGTTAACATGGTGGTGAGGTCGCCGGCGCTGCTGACTCTTAGTATACGGAACAATTTCATGCCCAAGGTCGAGTATTTGGTGGGGGAGATGAAGAGGGATGTGAGGGAGCTGAAGAGGTTTCCGCAGTACTTTTCCTTTAGTTTGGAGGGGAAGATCAAGCCGAGGCATAGGTTGTTAGTTGAGCACGGGTTTTCGCTTCCGTTGAGGGAGATGTTGAGGGTTAGTGATGGGGAGTTTAATGCTATGTTGATCGAGATGAGGTTGGATTGCAGGGGCTTGTAGTTGCATTTTTTTTTGTAGTTTTGGTCATCTGCATTTGCATGCTGTTGATTGTGTATATGTGCCTGCTTTGTGTGGCTTCTTCTTTAAGCTATGTTACATACCAGACTAGACCTTTTATATATTTCCAGATGATTATGTATGCTTGGTGTAGGGGGTTAGTCGTATGAATGATGAACAAGTACACTCTAGACATTGCTATTCTGGTATGTAGGCTGCTCAGTATGATATGCAGGACATTTTGGGAACACCTCTTTTGAAGTTGTATTGCATTCTTGGGCCAATGACTTTGTTGCTGAACTTAGTATGATATGCAGACACTAGTTTCGACCCCCTGCTCAAATTATTTCATGGATTGATGTTCCTCTTCTAAACTGGACCGCACTTCGGCACTATATTCCTTCATCATCTGGAATTATGTTAGCACTGGAAGGTGGTCATTAAGGATCACGTCCTTTGATTCGATTCCAGGTCCTTGATGTGGGATTGATGAAGGCAGTTTGAAATGAAGGGTGTTCTCAATCTCAGCTGAGTAATTCTACTAGTCTAATGTATGATACCCCGATTCCTCTGTTTGCTTTCTGCCTTGCTGTCCTTCCAAATGGTCTAGTGATTTGTGTATATAAATTTTGTAAAAACTGAATTCAAGCTATGTTTCTTGATGATAAGGAACAATGCTAATTGCGTTAAAAACTTTGAAAGTCGAATGTGTTACTGTTTGAATGAGAGATTTGTAGAGCTTCCCTTGAATTTTTCTATCTGATGCTCACTTCTGGGAGAATATGTGAACTTTGGGAGTATGATCGAGTAGAGTGAAATGAAATCTGACATGTTTTCTGGGAATTAAACCAGTGATGTTTAGCGTTTGCTGCATTATTACAAATAGTACCTTTCTGATATCGAAAGTTCATAGGCTCGGAACAATGAGCTGAACAAGTTCTGCATGTACATTGGCTATGAATGCGAACCCTCCATTTACTCGTACACTATCCATTGTTGGACTCTGGATATCTAGCCTATATATGATTGTGATGAATCATAGATTCATGATTGAAGCAAAATGTGCTTATGATTTTGATACAGGCATACAGCTACATATATTGTAGTATTCAGCAGTTTTGTTTAGGTTCTCTATCCTCTGCTGCAGTTGAAGATAATCCAATTTCTCGACTGCTTCAGACCTATGGATGCAGGAAAAGCAGCGGGGGTCTCGTATGCCATTTCCGATTTTTCATTTGCTTTGCTCTTCATGGTTCTTCTGGGTTACCTTATTCATCTGCAAAAGTTGGGACTAGTGCCCTTTGCGTGCCATTGTAATTAGTTTTGAGCTAGAGCATAATACAAGTTTTTTAAATTCTAACAATGTGGACAAGTTTGATATGTCGGCAGGATTTCGTTGCTTACAGTACGTATTTTTCTGTCACGCTTATAGATTTCGTTGGCTGTTCTGCCGTAAATGCTATTTTCTCTGCTTATTATGATGAACCTGTTTCACTGTACTTCTTTGCTCTGAATCTTATCTATCTTTCTGTGACATGTGCCCATAACCATGAGTTTTCATGATCTTCATTTCATGTTGTGAATCAATGAGTTCTGGTGTGGCAGCGAATCACTCAGCAATGCAAAACTGTAAAATTGCTGCAACTCATTGCAGTCGGATATGAGCCCCTGACTGACGAGCGTGCCAGACTTATTGGAATAAGTCAAACAGCGACAAGCGTGGCCTGTTGATCATCCGTGTACCGTTATTGTCTCAACTTAACCATCTTTAAGATGTTGGGTTTTATCCACAAAAGACCTCGGTACAATTAGGAATGATTCACCCACATATAAATTATATTTTATTTATCATGTTTCTGATGTAAGATCTCTCCTCTCCAACACGCACTCTCACATGCAACATGACAAGGTCTGCACGTGAATCTATGTCACTCTCTTCACTCAAACACCAACCCCCACGTGCAACCAGACTTAAGGGTTTAACATGTGTACAAATATCTAAACCAATCTGATCACTAACCCGGCTCATCTAGCACTTGGTGACAATCCAAATAAACACTAACCCTCACATGCAACCAGACTCAAGGGTTTAGCACGTGTACATATATCACACCAATCAAACCCACCAACCAATGAGACGCAATTAGAGAGGGACCCGCTCTGATACCAAGTCAAACAGCCACAAGCGTGGCCCGTGGATCATCCGTGTACCGATATTGTCCCAACTTAAACCACCTTTAAGGTGTTGGGTTTTATCCACAAAAGACCTCGGTACAATTAGAAATGATCTACCCACATATAAGTTATATTTTATTTATCATGTTTCTGATATGAGATATCTCCTCTCTAACAAGAAGCTACTAACTAATCTTAAAGCTTCTCGTTTGTGGGAAAAGCCAAAGAGCATGTTGCATTTTCTCTTGAAGATTAGACGGGGTCTAATGTAAATGTCTCCCCATCTAGTGTCATGGGAGCTTAGATTACAGTGGTGTAAAGCCGCATTTCTCAAATGCGTTTCATATCCTCACATGTCTTTCCGGAAGGTAACTTATCTGTACATCATGGTGCCACTAGTGACACATTCCTTTATTGTATCGGCTTGCACAAGTGACAATTTGGTGCGTCTTCAATTCTGTTTTCATTAGCTAGTTTTCTCTAGTCTATTGTACTTTTCTACGGAGGTTTTGGCACGTCTCCCTCTTATTGTATCTATTTTTTATGTATAACATGGGCGGTACGAGGGTTTTATGCCTCTATTTTTGAGAGAGAGGGAGAGAGGTCTAAGGTAAATGTGATTGCCTATGCGCGGAGGGAGGCTGGATGATAGCAACGACTCCCAACGAGAGCCTAGGTTTGATTAACATCTTATTACCACGTAACTTGGGTTTATTATTTTTCAACCTTTGAAACTTGATACATTACGCCTTGTTTCGAAGTATAGCAATTACATTGTTACATCACTTCGACTGTAAGTCCGTAACAGATGATGTTGCACTATCGGGTCTATAAGATCAGAGTACCTTTCTGTCGTCGACCACAGTACAAACTCCATATTTGTAGTATCATGAACTCGTTGATTTGGAAGTATTATTGCTCGGACTTGGACAATTCATCAGTCTAAAACAAATATGGAAACTTGGAAAGCACCAAACTGCTAATCGCTTGGGGTTTGATTGCTGAAGACAATATGACCTGCTACCGAGGCAAGGGTCAGCTAGGAACAAAGCACGCATTTGTCCAGTGGATTTAAGCTTGCACTCTCATGCGAGTGTCATTTGTTGAATAAGCTAGGGCGGTTCTTCATCGTTTATAAAAAGCAAGCCAGGAGCCTCTTTGGGAATGACGTTGTTTCAGCTTTCTGAATCACTGACCGATCACCTCATGCACGCACATTATGCAATGATCGGGACTCTGCTTCAATATATTGAGCGTTTATTTATTCTCTGAAATGACCAATCGCTGATGCTAGCCTAGCTAGCTGGCTCGTTTGCTGGTTTTAAGAAGCTTTGCGCTTCTGAACCAGAGAACAGTGCAGCTAGTAGCTAGTGAACTTGTAAGAACTATATATTATGCATCAATATTGTCACGCAGTTTTTTTTAGAAGAAACGTAAATATTGTTAAGCAGTTAGCTTTGGACTGCAGGCCACTCTGCATAATGCAGAACAAATCTGCTTGCTTTTTTTTGGTCGAAAAATCTGCGTGCATGCTCTAGCTGTTTAGAACTTTAGAAAGAAATATCGTAACTAATCACTCTAGAACTTCAAATAACTTAGTACGTACTTATTTGATGCAATCATTAAAATCAAGGCATATCGTAACTAATCACTCTAGTTGTTTGCCTTGCTGGTGTATAGAACTATAGCTGTTATACTACGCACCGGTGGGACTCCATAATATGTTTGTTGTGGTTACTATCTATTTAGGGTATATGATGTGTTTACTTAATGATGTTTTTTAAGAAATTATCAAAAATTACCTTAAAGAAAATAAAATTACAATTATGAGAGATCTCGGTAGAAGACAACAAATCTTCACACTTCTTCCTACACCAACGATTACATGATCATAAACTTGCAATGGTCTAAATGGAACATACTCCAAACCTCATCAAGAAGCCTCGATACATTCTTACAACCGACTTCAAGAAGAAACCACTTCTTCAAACACTATATACCAAAACCTCCATAATATATGCAATGACAACTACTCAATTAGATTGACAATAAGAAAACACCGACATTAAAACCAATAATCCATGGACATGACACCAACCACGATCCAACAAAACACCACCAAAACGACACCAACCAAAACCCTAACACCCACTAGTGGATTTTCACTCTTAGCCGATGACATCTATATTGTTCCGTCAGCTAGGAGAAAAAGTTCGTCGACTAAGCACTTCTTAGCCGACAGAATAAGGTCGTCGGAAATTTCCGTCGACTAAGCCCTTCTTAGCCGACGAAACTGTGTTCCTAGCTATTTTTGTCAAATAAGACCTAAAAGCTTAGCCGACGGAATCTAAACTATATTCCGTCGACTAAGAGCTTTCTTAGCCCTCGAAAAAGTTTATATTCCGTCGACTAAAATTAAAAATACAGTAGCAAATCAGCCACAAGTTTTTCTTTGGAACTGCACATAGACTACAAGGAGAAGGTGTTTAGCCGACGAAATAAAAAAAGGCCGACGAAATAATTTTTATTTACAAAATTACATTACAGATATTTCGATGTCCGATTGACCCAATGTTCTAAAAGTCGCTAGTCGATCGGCCGACCAGGGACTAGTGAGTATAAGAGTAGTCGGGTAATACTCGGTTTTTAATTTTTGGATTTATTTGAATTTTAAAATATATAATTATATATATATAATAAAAATAGTCAATCCTAATTTGAGTCGTCGGATCCCTACCATTTTTCAATCCCAGTTTTCGGTTCGTCTATAAAAGGGGGAGGAGATCGAGTTGACTGAGGTCAGACTTGCCCTCGACCTGCAACCCGAGCACAGACAGGTGATTTCGCCACCGAGCTCCTCAGCCGCTGTCCCAGCGACTCCGATCACCACTGCCGGTAAAACCACCACCAAAATACTCACCATCTCCTCCCCTAGAAAACCCCTCAAACAAATCCACCATGCATTCACTCCTGGTGCAGATCGGAGGAGGAGAAGCTTCGACTGTTTTCGGCCAAATCTCACGTTCAGTCAACGAGGAGGCACGTGACTGGTATCTTTCGGCTTCTCATCTCTTTCCCTTCAATCATATGCTTATTCTTGTTCAAAACGAAGCCCTAATCATAAACCCCCTCTTCTGTGTTTTCTGGATTTCTCGATTCTCCTTTGGTGAGTGCATTTTGGGAATTTCAGGGAGCTCTTTAGCTCTTTGACGAGTCTTGGAAGCTTAGGATGAAGTCTGGATGGACCTTGGAGGAGTAGCTACGGTCAAGACCGAGGTTGAGGCTTGGAGATAGGGAGGCTAGGCGGGGAGGGCGACTTGACCGAGTTGGGCCGATTTTCTTCCGGCAGACTATTGTGATACCAATCTGAAAGCGGAACGGGCGTACGAGTCAAACTCATTGCTTTGTTATGACATATGAGTTTTTTTGGTCATCCGAGTTCGTTTATGGTTTCAAAATGCAGTTTTTCTAGACACTTAGCACACGAAAATGCCTATATCTACATCTATATGAGGTATTTTGGCCGAACCTTTAACACAACAAACTCTTACCATGATGAGACGCAACTTCCCATCTACAAAGTTTGAGACGCTTACCCCTCGATGATAGGGCTCCCCATAAAGATAAATAATGGTAAGTAATAGACATGTTGTGATTCTGATGACCAAACTTCACAACCAAACATCCGACCATCTGATATGATCATTATGTCAAAATATGTCTATGGTAAAAAATTCAACTTGATCTGGTAAATTTAAGAGCTTGATCCAGATGGTCAATATTATAAGTCAAATCCCTAAATTGTATTGATTGTAACGATCGACACCGAGACTTTAACAGAATTATGTGATTTTTCAACTGTAGACGTATTTCACCATTCCGATCATATCTTATTTCATGACTTTTTTCGTTTGAAGTTTGAAGCTTCTACGTATAGTTTGTTTTTGAAACGGAACATTTACTTAAAACTTAGTAAACACGTTATACAACATTAGTAGACATATGATAGGAGCATAAATATGCGATGTTATAATAATTATTCTCCTCTTTACTTTGTTAGTTTATAGTGTTTTCCCTTTGATTTAGTTATTTATATGTTTTTAGGTGTTCTGGAGCAAAGAAGAAAATTATGAAGCAACATAGGAGAAATCTAGAAGGAAAAAGATTTCGTCCTGCAAGGAAAGAATTATGAAGAGCTGCCAGAAATTATCATATAACTTCGATAGAAGATTGCGATCAGCTCACAATGATCCAGGAGATTAATTTTATGTCAATCGAAATCTTGAAAAGTCTACTTTCTAAAACTTTTTACAGATCATCAATACATATTTCCTCGAAGAAGTTATGATCATTTGAGTACTCGAAGGTCAAGTCTGCCGAAAATTTGTTAGTGGACCGAAACTTCAATTTAAAGGCCCAAACTATCTTGCCAAGCCCATGGACGAAAATTGACGATTCTCTAACCCTAATATCATCTGATACGTATAGAAGAGGGCGACATAACAGTTTGGAGAAGAAAAAAAAGAACAACAGAACAGAGACAGCCAGGAGATCGACATCTTCTCAAGATTCTTCCAATTTCGATTTTGTTGTCTTCTTCTTTTTCTTCCATAAACTCCTTTGTATTTTAAATATTCATTATGTGTAGCTAAACTCATAGTAGCTAGGGGGCTATTGAAGCCCTTAGACATGATTCATAACATGCTTTGATTTTCAATTTGTTTTCCAATTAATAACATTGAGGTTTTGTTTACCGATTGTTCATCAATGAATTCTTTGTGTGTGTGTTTTAGAGGTCTACTTAGTATGCATGTCAGGGTTCTAATACTTTGATGATTTGATGCTTAGGTCAATATCAGATCTCTCAAATTGTCTAGAGAAGTAATCGACAGTTTTCACTAGCGAGTAGACAAAATTCTAGGTTTAGCAAGGCGCTAACTTTATTGTGATGTCTAGTGATTGCTCAAACTCTTTTCATGCTCAAAGATCTGTGCTTGTTTGAACTAAATAACACCTTTAGGGTTCATTGTTTGAGAATAGTTTAGGTGTAGAACGCTTCCTGCCTAACGTACAAAGTAAGAAAGAGTAATAGATTGTGTTCAAGCGTACCGAGCCAATTTGAGCATCTTCAATTGAGTTATTTAGTTACAAATTGGACAAAGTGTGTTGTATATGATTTTCAGGGGTGGATACATCTTCCCTAGCTAGTTTCATCATCTTGATTCTCAACCAATTTAAAACCAGTTTTTTCATCTTCTGTTTGTCATCTTACCGTATTTTATATACCTGAAAAATCAACTCCTAATTATCTCAAATTTTGTGTGCTAGACTCTCTGTGTGTCTAGTACATCTCTGTAAATTTTTGTATTTTTCGGAGCAATATAGGTTAGGTTTTTATTTTATATTTTGACTGCTGTTCGGTTGGAGCTGCAGTCACCTTTTGTGATATTTGTTGAAGCTTTTAGTTTAATTTAATTCTCTGCGGGAGACCTTTATTTCTCTATATTACAATTGAAATATTTGCAGGAGAATAAGAAAAATAAATAGCTTTTAATTTAGTAATCAACATGCTGCGATTCTGATGATCAAACTTGAGAAACAAAAATCTGACCGTCTGATAAAACATTATGTCAAAATATGTCTATGAAAAAAATTCAACTTGATCCGACAACGTTAAGGGCTTGATCCTTACGGTCAATCCCGTAAGTCAAACCCTTAAAGCATGGAAACAATTATTTGATCGTCTAAATTACGTATTTTTCCCGGACCTTCAACTAAAAATAGTTTCAAATCAATGATACGCAACCAGTGGTATAAAAATTTTATGAAAAATAACCACCGGAATTACGTTATTTTTTAACAGTAGACGTATTTCACCATTCCGGTCATATCTTATTTCATGACTTTTTTACGTTTGAAGCTTCTACTTATAGTTTGTTTTTGAAACAGAACATTAATTTACTTAAAAAAAACAAAACAAAAAATTACCCCTTAGTCGACGAAATTATTTAATTCCGTCTCCTAAGGTATTGCTTAGTCAGCTAAAGGCAAAAAAATCAAGTAAAATTTTAGACCAAAATTGAGAAAAATTATTTATCACTTTGACGACGGAATTATTGTATTCCGTCAGCTAAAAGTTAAAAATTTCAAATCCATTTCTGAAAAATTTTCAAAAAAATAATTTTTTTCTTTAAATCTTCTCTTCTTCTCTCTTTACTTCTCCAAAATCTATCTTTTCTCCTCTCCCTCTCCTATCTTTTCTTCTCCAAATGATGATTGTGGTGTGTGGTGTCTGGTGGTGGTGGTTTTTGGTGATGGTGTGTAGTGGTGGTTTTTGGTGATGGTGTGTGGTGGTGATTTTTTGTGATGGTGTGTGGTTGTGTATGGTGGTGGTTTTTGGTGATGGTGTGTGGTGGTGGTTTTTGGTGATGATGTGTGGTGGTGTATGGTGGTGGTGGGTGGTGATGGTGTGTGGTGGTGTGTGGTTGTGGTGGTGGTTTTTGGTGTTTGTGTGTGGTGGTGGTACGGTGGTGATTTTTGGTTATGGTGATGTGTGGTGGTGGAACCGGAATGGCTGGTAGATTGTCGGAGATCGATCGCTGGCGATGGATTTCCGGTGATCGATTTCGTTTTTTATTTATTTTTAGGTTTACCGACGGAATATTTCGTCAGCTAAGAGTTTTTATTTTTCTTATGTTAAAATAATTTTGTCGGCTAAGATCTTAGCCGACAGAATACAGAATTTCCTTTTCCTAAGTAATTTTTAGCCGACAGAATATTTTGAATTCCTTCAGCTAAGATTTACTTGGGAGACGGAATTTTTTATTTTCGTCGGCTAACATGATTATTAATTTGTTTTTATTTTAAAATAATTCTGTCTCATAGGGCCATAGCCGACAGACTAATTCCGTCGGCTAAGATCCTAGGAGACGGACCTTAGCAGACGGAATTTTCATTGACTAGGTTGTCTCTTAATCGATGAAATAAATTTTTCTGTCGGCTAGGGTCTTCAACGACGCGTCTTAGCCGATTAATCTTAGGAGACATAATTTCACTCTTAGCAGACAGAATTGTTCTGTCGGTTAAGTGCCATAATCCACTAGTGATCCTCGCGTAAAAGAGGGACACCCTCACCTAAAAGGAGGGACAACTAACCAACCAAACTTAAGAAAAAACAAACAAAATAAATGCCCAAACCTAGGCCCAAAGAGCCCAGGCCTATCCACCCTCTAATAGACTTCAAGAGTCACCCAAATTCAACAATCCGACCGCCGCTCGCCACTCCGTCACCAGTTTAGACCCCCTTCCAAAGCACACCGTCTCCACCCTACATGATTTGTACCAGTCATAGTACCAGAAATCGTGAAGTCCAATCATCATCTTGTACAATAGCAACATCTCATAACTAACTCGTCCACGAATATATATATATATATATATATATATATACACACACACACACACGCACACACTAGCCTCTTAACATGTGCTTTGCACATCAATTTGTTTTTTGTTTTTAGAAAAAAAATGTGTAGTTCGACAAATTTGCAAATAGATATTTAAAGAAGCAAATGTGTAAAATAGAAATAGATACACTATATGTACTTTTTTCACCACAGGTAATGTTTTCAGTTTTTCCAACCATTTACATTCACAATTCTAACGAGAGGTTATAATGAACATTTAGTTGATGACTTTTTCATTAATGGTTTATTACACTCATTTATCAATCATATTTTTCTATCTCAACCGTTTAGTTTTTAGGTCTACATCACTTGAACACATTTTTAGTCAAATTGGTGATCGTTAAGGAATCAAACTAAATCAAATCAATGGACGATCCAAATTTGTTAAATATAAGTCGTTCATGTTTATAATAGGTAAATCATATTTATGAATGTCTTAACAATTTTTAATTTGAATGAAAATTTATAAAAATGATGCACTCACATATATCTACAAACTAGACGGTCGATATATAAATATATAATAAAAAAATAGTGAAACAAATAAGTTTTTCGATCAATCCTCAATAGAACCCCTCCCTAAATTGAAATTTTGGACTTGAGAGTAAGTTGAATTAGTCAATATTTACCACAAATGAAACAAAAAGCTAATAAATTTGTCCATTAACCTCTAGCTAGCATATCAATATGCATAGCGTATGGTATGGTCTCTCGGTAGCCAGTCTTCCTATTTGTCAAATGATAAGAGTATTTTACGCTATGTTTTTAATATGTTTTACCCTCATTTGTACCTTGTTTATTCCTTAGTAATGTCGTTTTTACTTATTTTGAGTTAAAAGGGTTTTTTCTGTAGAGCAATGGCTAAAACGTGCATTTATACAGAAAATTGTGCTTAAGAGTTGAAAATTCTATTTGGAACAAAGACTTGGTTATTTTCTCTTATGATTCGTTATACCTTTACATTGTCAATTTTGATGAATTTGGTTTAATGTGTAGATGACATGTAAATGAGCATATGAGAACAAGAATCATGAAAATTGGACTCATGGAAGACAACAAGAGAGGCCATGAAAAAGAAGAAACTCCGAAACATAAGATTTTGATCCGAGCAGAAATTTCCAGAAACCCTACATCAACTTCGGAAAATCATATCTAAAGATTCAGGAGGAATCTGAGGGCGAGCTATATATCATTGGAAAGATGTATGTGTCTAGTTTTCAGATCTTTTTGAATCGCAGCATTTGGAGTTCAGATGAAGGAGTTATGATCAAAACAATGGACAGAGGTCAAGCTGCAAAACTGGGCAGTTTCTGCCTAAGTTGTCACACGAGTTTGGGAGGATGTTTTTTCACCAAAATTCTTCCCAAGCATGTCAAAGGATTTAAGAGAAGCTTAATGAAGTCATGGGAAGTTGCATTGAAGATGTCAAATTGAAGGAAACATCATGACAGCCGAAAACAACCAAGTATGGAGTTTTCCCGGTCAAACCGGGAAGGTCTGTCCTTGCCGAGTTTGCCCATGAAATCGGCTGCCTATAAGCCCAAGAACTTGTGTAATGAGGCCTACATTGATCCATTAACATGTGGGAGATCCAAGAACAGAAAAATCCAAGTCCAAAGTCGAAATCCTTGTCAAAGAAGAATGTCAAAGAAGAAAGAAGAAACCATGTTCAACAAGGAAGAGTAAACCGAGTTCAACAAGGAATGGGAGATCTTGGCTGCCGACTTTGATGCAGATTCTCTCAAGTTTTTCTCTATAAATACACTTGTAATAGCTTAGTTTTAGTGTCTTCAACCTTTGTAATTTTTAGAGAGCCAAGCTCTACCTACAAAACCCCTAAACACTTTAAACACAAAGCTGCCGCATCCATTGTTCACCGGAGAGTTCAACCGTTCCTTCACCTTAGTCACCGTACCTTGCCGACTTTGTTAGGAGGTTTAGATATGGATCTTTGTAAGTTTTTGTGTTTATTATTGTTTTTGTCGAACTCATTGACTATATATTATGGTTTTGTGGTTTTATGTCTCATACATGTTCATATATTCGTCTTTGTGATTTATATATGTGATTGTGTAAACATAACGATTAGAGTGCATGTTTAGGTTTTGAATAAAAGACTTAACTTGCTGTGTTTATATGATTAGAGAACTTTAATTAATTAATCATCACCTGAGCACATAATCAAACCCTAGGTTAATTTGAATGGTACCCAAGTTAACTATTAGGGAGGAGTTTAATCTGCCGTGGTAATCTAGGATCAAGTTAGACATATTTGATGGCTTGGTTCTAGTTGCTGCATAGGGTGGTAGGGTGAGGGATTTGCATGCTATTAGGATGAGTGATGCCATACCTATGACCATGTTTTCAACCGACTCGTGAACGGTAAGTGTATCTTGTTTAGATTAGGCATATTTGATGGTTTAAATAAGGTGACACATATATGTTTTAGGTTCAGGCATATTTGAAGTTCCTAAAAACACATGAGAAGTCATTAAAGGTTGAAATTAATTGAAGTGTTCGAAATTATAAATGTTGCTTGTTAATCATATTCATAACCTTGCATGTTAACTAATCGGTGCTTTGTGCTGTTCTAAATGTTGCATTGTTGGATGACCATGTTTTGTAAATACTTGTGTTTATTTTCTTTTAAATTCGAACCAAACTCAAAAATCCCATTATAATTTGTACTTGTATTCTTTTGAAATTACTAACATTCTTTTTTGCAGTGTATAAAGTCATTTCCTAGTGTCCCCGGTTAGAACGATCCCTACTTGCACATACTACACTGATAGGTTTTTTTTTTAAATTGCACAGGTCAACTTTTGGAATGTCATCAAACCCTTAAAGGGTCTCACATCAATACCTGTTTTTTGGTTAGGGTAGAGAGATCAAATACAAAAAACTAGAGGACTATGTCAATATTAATTTTGCAATACAAATAATCTCTAATACAAACGCTAATAAAAGCAAAACAAATGAATTAACGAAACCGAAATTATGGAAGACCTAAAAGATCACTCTCATAATAAGACAAGATATATGAAGGAGGAATATATCACCACACTTGCTTTGATAAAGATGTTCTATGATTAATTAGCTAGAGCATCTGTCACCCTATTTATTTTTCTAAATATATAAGAAGATTTAAGTCATTTTAAAAAAATTTGTATAGAAAATTCAGTCATCTAATTCAAAGTAATAAACAAAGGGGAGTGGATATAATAAATGCTCATAGTATCGATCATGTTCATCATTACTTGTTCTATAAATTAATGATCAACATGAAATCTATGTTATGCTCAATTATTAGGAGCTAGTTGAGATCATAATTATGTTACATCAAGTAACATTATACGACAAATTATGTTTCGCTGCATCAATTTACGTTCATACTATAAAATTTATTTTTATCATATCAATATAAACTCATGAGACGTAAAAATATATTTTGTTCGTATGAGTCATTTCCTCCCGTGAGCAAAGGTGCTAATAATCACATCGAATGTATGGTAGCCATTATCGATGGAGTAAACGACGACAGGGTGTTTGATGGTACGGCGGTGATCGAGTCCAAGAGGACCATGAACCGTTGGACCTGTTTTGTTTAGTTTGTGAAAACCAGCACAGCTGCACAGGGGCCGGGGTCTCACCAATGCACGTGGGACTCTCTCTCTGTATGTGCCATCACCTGCTCTCTCATTCATCAGAAGTTTCAGAACCCAGTCTACGTGCACCCAGAAATAATGCAATTCTTCAGACCCTAGCGATCTCTAAACCTTTGCTACGTCATACATGATCGATCAGTTTGAATTCAACACACTGTAGACTGTAGAGAAGAGACATTCATTTTCTTTATCCATATGGTTATTCTGAATTTCTGATGATGAATGTAAATTCAGATTATTCAGGAGTAAAGCATCGATGGAAGAACCCCCCAGAAATAAAAAGGTAGAGTACTGTAGAGGTATGGAGAGACAGACAATTCTTCTCTCTTATTTCTCCCTCGATTTCGATCTATCTGTGTCATCGTTTAACGAAGCTGTGTTGTGTCTCTGTCTGTCACTCACTGTGTCTCTCGCTATCTTCTCCATAGCTAATCAATGAAAGAAAATCTCCAACAAAATCAATCCCATTGTCCTTTTCCTTCTTCTCTCTCTCTCACTCAGTTACTTAACTTCTTACACGCATGTCACCATTAATACTGTGCACCAAACAATATACATTCTCAAAGTTCCCCACTATACCCTCCCTTGGCATTTCCTTGCTGTTCGTACTGAACTTCTGATTTATTTTTTCACTGTGCAGTACGTACTGTTCAATTATTTCAAGAATCAGATTGATATACGGAGACATAGGTATGATATAAACAAAACAAAATAGAGGACAGAGTTTGGTTAAGTTGAATTCAAAATTTGAAACCCTATATCTTTCTTTCAATTATTTACATGATCGATGGAAATAACATCATGGAAATGAGTGTGGCAAAGACCAAGTAGTGTATAGCTATATTAGGTTAGGATGTGGGGGGGGGGTAGGAGTAGTAATGTAGTATTGAATTCTGGAATTTGGAATAGAAAGCTAAGAGATGGCTAGGGTTTGCAGTGGTACGTCATATCTGCATCATTTAAGTTTTCCTTTTTAGGTAAACAAGATTATTGACTGTTAACGCTTATGAGCTATGACAGTCGTCTTTTTTATCTATATCTGGCAAGCGATCATCAATCCTGAGCAATTTGATGCTTGTATTAACTAGTTACACAGACTCAGTGGGCGATCGATCGACTCGATATCAGTGTGTGAGTTAGTGACCGACCCAGATTATATTTATATCTATCGATCTGTCGTATGACCCAACTGGACTCTGGAAACGTACATGTATCATATATATGCTGACTTCATACAGCAGCTGGTGTACTATAGTTTTATACTGATCGATGACCTAGCTACAGATATTGATCATTCATGGTGGTGGAGCTTTAGGATATCGTTCTAGTAGTGACGTAGCCACAGTAACTGAGTTCAATCCTGCCTGCGAGGTTTCAGCAGAGCAATTAAACAGTTCGCACAGCATATGATGTTTGTTACAACTTAAACCACGGTTCATGACAATGATTCATAACTAAAACACTGTTGAAACCTAGCACCTGCTCTGTTAAATTAAACTCGACATTTAAGTAGTCAATTCGACAAGTTAATTACAGGCTGTCGAACTAATTTGGTTTTGTTTGAGAACAATACGAACTGGGGCTGGGAAGGGAGATCGATGGGTCGAGTTTGTTTTGATGTAAAGATTACCATATAAAGACTTAGGGACAGAAATGCTGTATGCCATGTCCTGGCTAGGTCAATCTACAAAAAATGTATTGATCATTGTGTGTTTGTGTAGATCAAAGAGTCACATGTTGTGGGTAAGGAGTTCCATATATGCATGTTCTTGTGTCATCATATAAAGTTGATTCATCTCCATGCTTCATATATATTGCTTTCCTATAAATTGTCACTGTGGTTAATTATTCATCGTGTATTCCCTACCTACTTGCTGTATGTACATATTCACGGGAAAAACTGGTTGAAATCAAAGACTAAACTTGAATATGCTAGCAAGTGCACATCATTTGTTCCTTGCTACGATGAAGTTATATGTTAGCTTGGAGAATCCAGACATCTTGGTTAGCATTGTCTTGCTGTTGGGTTTGGAGAGTTGAGAGTAATATATATATGATTTAGACGTATCCTAGCTAGTGCTTTCCGTTAAAGAGTGCAATAGACAAGTGAAGTGTCATCTCTTTATGTAGAGACTCGTTCTCTTTCATGCATTTCTGGTTGCCTACCTTGTTATACGAGTCTGAAAACTTCCATGTTTCTTTTGGGTCATTCCAAAAGCATGTTGATTCACTTGTGCTCTTGATATAACAACCTCAATAACAACGTTGTTAACATGATCATCAGTTGATTGAAAAAAGCAAAAAAAATCGCCGTTGCCGGGGATCGAACCCGGGTCACCCCAAGTAACAGGCGCGAGTACTTCCACAATAATACAACGACCTTGGTGATGTGTTTATGTTGACTTTTAATCAAGTTCTTGACGTAAACAGAGATATATAGTGAGGCTTCAATCTTAGGGTTCCATATATACCTGCAAAACATGGGCACACGTGAGAATGAGAGGGGGCAAGATTGGCGGATCACAGAGGAAGGAAACAAAGAAAATCACAGGGGGGTTTGATCGAGTTTGGTTTGGTTGGGGCAAAGGTGAAGAACTATCATGGAACAAAGCCAGAAAATATTTGCACTTTAGCATTATCTTGGGGTACAATAATATTCTCTCTACACTAGATTTAGGTACTAACAATCCTGCACATTTTTACCACTATTTGATTATTGAACACCGGAAAGCCACACCACATGCTTCAAGCATCCCTCTCCTCCCTTCCCCATTGGTCTGAAAAGATGGGACCAAGTTACCCAGTAGTGTCTTTCGATTTCGATGACATAACTAACATTATTGGGTCTGGGATTCTCTCTCATCTCGATCATCTCAATGTACCCTAATCCCAAACAACATTGTCCTAAACCTAACTCATGACTAATCCATCCCGTCATATATACTTGGGAATCAGTCCAACTCTCATCTGTTCTATGTAGGCAAGATCAGATATAGCTCCCCAAATCCCAATTAGTTACTACCTACGTGCATTTTAATCCCCTATGCATCTTTACTACTGATTACAAGTCAAGGTAATAAACTTTGTTTGTTTTGCAGGTTTGCAATGTGCGTCTCTTACCCTATATATGGATTGGAGGATATCAAGATAGATAAGTGTTTCTGTGAAAATATATAACTCGGTGATGCATACAAACATCGTAAACAATGATTAATCTAATAATTTGTAAGGTTTTTGTAGAACTTTTAGAATTCTATGCATTCATGTAAATTAAATTATGAGACTTGATCAATGCATATGCAACCAGTATGAAGATAAACCAAGTACAGTGAGAGTAGTGACACCAAAACGTGCACCACTGCATTGGCTACTTGGGGACCCTAAATACTATAGCAGTGTATGATACTAGGACGATGAGGGTGGTGAAGACATCAGATATTTATATTGATTGGAAGCAACTCCAGATATGAGTCGCATGACTATGAGGGGCATTCAATAAAACCACTAGTATAGTACGAAACTCTCATGCATCTTTCTTAAGTTATCTCTGTGAGTGTTGTTTGTTTTTTCCTTGATCTCTATTTGAATGGTTAGGGTGGGTGTGGTGTTCAAAGATCTTGACCCAAAATGCTCAGTCTTTTCTTGTTGTACATTCCTGGCTCACAATAAATATGAAACGTCTGCTATTGGTTTTTCCAGAGAGTAGTGAAAACTGGAAACAAGACCAAACCATCCAGTTTCTCTTGAACTTTAGTAGCATTCGTTCCCTGTTCATTTTGTTATCAACTCTTAGAGTAAGACTTATGAAGATAGTGTGTATACAGTTAAGACATTAGCCATGGCCTTGACACTTCCATGGGTCAAGAAATTCAGATGGTTAGCTTTTAACCCAAGTTAAAAACCCCTCAACTCTAGTTAAAAGTGTGCCTTCTGGTTTGAGAAGAAAAAATATTGTGTCTTAGGCTCAAGGTATAGCTAAAATATCTTTGGATATCCTTGATATTTCTTTAAATTTTTTTTATTTTTTACACACCGATATTAATTTTTATATCTTTTTGATATTTTATAATTAGCCTATTTTCAGTCAAATATATAAGTTTTATATAAATTTTAGAAAAATTTTCATCGATATTCAATAATTTCTCGATAAATTTACCGAAATATATATTATTCAAACTACCAAAATATCTATAATTGTTTATATTTAAATTCTTACATGGTCTAGCCAGCAATGCACAGTAGCAAGTAGAACCACATCATATATTAAAGGGTCTTTCTTGTAAATCCACGGAGGGACAGACTATAAGAGCTTTCATGAATTCAGGGCTAGGGTAAGGGTGTGTTTCACTTTCACACGTGTGGGATTTGTTAAATTTTCAAGAGCATTGTAGGAGGAGCTATAGCTTGTTCAATTCAAGGGGTCAGGGTGAGTCAGGAGGGTAGTTAACTACTTAAAACCATTTTCTCTTTTCTTTCTGTCTCTCTCATCATCATCATCTTCTAAGGAGTCAGTGAAATCAGAGTTGGCCTTGCAGAAGGTTTCTTAAACACTCTTTACTATCTTTGCCATTTCCTTGTAGCTTTTCTGTTGCTACACTGCAACAAACAAAATCCCATTATTATTTTCTGAGCATTACTTTGATCAAAGATGAAGGGCATGATGGCTAATCACAATGTGAGTGCTATTTATGCGGCAGAAGACCCAAATATCTTGAGTTGTTTCCCATCCTCATCTTCCTCTTCTTCTACTTCTTCACCTGGTTTTTCAATGGGGATGGTGTATGCAGATATGGGCTCCCTCTCCCTCACTGCCTCCAACTATGGCCTAGTCTCTTCTCAGGAAAGTAGATATTACAACATCTCAAACTCAAACCTCTCTCATAATCTTGAAGTGGAAAACGGTAACACACCTTATTTCTTTGGCTTGAGTGATGATGGGACTGAGGAACATAATGAGTCTATGAATCACAAAAATGAGCAGTCAAAGCAATGTGCCAGAGGGCATTGGAGACCTGCAGAGGATTCCAAGCTCAAGGAACTTGTTGCTCTTTATGGCCCTCAGAACTGGAACCTTATAGCTGAGAAGCTGGAAGGAAGATCAGGTAAACAAGATGTGAGGGTAGAAAAATAAAGAGTTTACTTTCTAGTTTCTACTCCTTAATCTAGCATTATTGTTTTCACCACTAATGTTTTTCATAATTTTCTGATGGATTAATCAGGGAAGAGCTGTAGACTGAGATGGTTTAACCAGTTGGACCCAAGGATCAACAGAAGAGCTTTCAGTGAAGAAGAGGAAGATCGACTAATGCAAGCGCATAGAATATACGGAAACAAATGGGCCATGATAGCTAGACTCTTCCCTGGAAGAACCGATAATGCCGTGAAGAACCATTGGCATGTTATAATGGCCAGGAAGTACCGAGAACAGTCCTGTGCTTATAGGAGAAGGAAGCTTAGTCAATCTGTACTCAGATCCTCATCAATGGAGGAAAACATGAATTCAACTCCTCCAGCAATGTTACCATACTCATATCTCAATAATTATGGGTCAAGTGGTAATTTAAACAACAAGGCTTACTGGGAAGAAGCAGCAATTATCACAAGCAAAAAGGTCCCTCCTTTTCAATTCCTTCCTGGTATGTCGATCTGTCTCTTACGATTCCCACTCTCTCTCTCTCTCTCTCTCTTTAATTGTTTTTGGTTGCCTTTTTGTCAAGCTAGCCTTCCTCATTGTCTTGTGTCTTGTTGATCCGAGGTTGCATAATAATTCTCTCTTGCTCTATTAACTTTCCAGTGATACATGAATCAAAAGAAGTTGATGATCTCTTTGTTTCACTTTTACCCTTTTGAGTTTGTCGTCTTTCCTTTCTCTTCTTTCTTTTATGGTTGATTTACTGTTTCTTGCTATGATTTTTCAAGGTACAAATGATGAAATAGCTCAGGTATCATCTGGTAATTTCTATGATCATCCACCATACATGATGAACGTGATGGCAATGCGACAGTCGAATAACTACCATGCCCTTCAGAGTTACTCAGTAGACTCAACACCAGCATCATTGCCAAGTCTAGCCTTGGCCGGCGCCGGCAAACTCAATTCATCATCATCAGCTGCAGATCATCAGGAAAGAAGAGACATTGCATCATCCTCCTTCATTGATTTCCTTGGGGTTGGAGCCACATGAAGTTAGAAGCCTAAGAAAAGTTGAAAAGGGTTATCAATTTTTCACATAATCATGAGAAAGGGTATCAATGTGGTCGTGGTCCAAGAATTGTAGGAAGCCATTAGAGGTAAAAGAGAGGATTGTTTGTTGTTCTTAGTTCTCAGCTACTACTACTGACAGTGAAAAACCTGCATCAGCTTCTTTAAGTCATGTCCAACCATCTTTTTCAATGTTACCCGCCCCCAACTCTCACATGAGACCCTTAACAAAAGGTGAATCAATCAATTTATAACAGTACGTACATTATTATTAGATAATTGTCACAGATTTTGATATGTCATTTTAATTTCCTGCATCTTTTTATTACATATATTGTGGTATGTACCCTCTATTTTCAAAAGCGTAGGAACCAATCCCATCAAACTGAAAAGAGCTAGTAGTACATGATGAAATGACATAAAACAAAAATACTTAACCTAATCTATTCCTAGTGTTAATGACCATGTTAAAGAAAGGAGAACCTGCAACTGCTTGGAACATCGTTTTCCTACTTGGAGTTCATGTTGAACATCGTTTTCTCAGAATCTTAGTGAGAAACGTTGGTGCAATAGTGTACATGGGATTTTAGCCATTTGGATGTCTGATATTTTTGTGGGATGTGTGGTGGTTCAGAATTTGCCAATGATATTTATCTCTGCTTGCTGAAACAAGAAAGATGCATTAATCCACACTCTATCTTACTCAGAAGCCAGCGAGGTATCATTAACTGGTTTTGCAGTAAGATGTGATTTACAGTGGGATTTGGTTCTTCTGGTATTGTTAATATATAGAAGCTCTTTCCAATCTTAGTTTCCCAGAAGAGGAAACTACGTGGTCCAGATATTGGTTGGATTTTGACTTGAACAGCCCATCCACATGCAGTTTATTAGTCAGTTTTGTTCCAATGGTTTATCCTAAACGTTTTGTTTTACCAACAGTCTCTCCAGTCTTTTAGTTTTAACTGCAAAACCATTTGTTTTCTTAATTATTTATATGTTGTGACTATCATGCATATATCTCATGATGTATTTAAGTCAAGATTTTAACCATCAGCATTGTATGGTGCATTTACACGCGTTGCTTAATTGTTGGCTATGTTTGTTGTCTCAAGCCTCAAGGTTCACAAGAGAAGTTCTTTTTGGATGAATAATTGTACAAGAGAATTTAATTGAAGCCATGCATTATCTTTTCGTTATCCTCTTTCAATTTAGAAAGGTACATGTTGATGTCTGATGATCAAACATTTGATTAGAAATAGGCATTGTACGTATGACACTGCATGTTTTGTGCTGCATTTCCTACTCATTACTTTCTTTGTGTTTCAGTAAAAAAAATCCCCATCAATAAAAGAAGCTACTCATTTCTGAAAGAACACTACATAATCATTGCAAATAGAATGAAAACAAAATCATTGAAAAAAACGAACACATATTACTAGTTTTTTTGGCAACACATATTACTAGTTGAACGAGCGCTCATCAAAGTCATCAAAAGCAGTTGTCCATGATTTTGACGAACTCTTCAAAATCAACGAGTCCATCTTGGTTCATGTCCACTGCCTTGATCATCTCCCGGCATTCCTCCAATCCAAACTTCCCCTTCAAACCCAGGTTGCACAAAACTCTCTGCAAATCAGCTGCCTCAATAAACCCGTCTCTGTTCTCATCAAACACATCAAAGGCTCCCTTCACCTCCTCCAAGCTTGGCTCCGTCTCACTAAACACTCTTGAAACTTCCTCTGCCCCAACCGTGTCTTCATTAGTAACCTCTTCGTCTCCCTCATCTTGGTAGCGTAGTCCGAGGCTTCCCATCACCATCTGCACTTCTTTGCCTAGCAACGTTTCATCTTGTCCTTCGATGCGTTGCAGAGGCTGAACAATGGTTGGTTGTAGCACTAGAGACTCAGAATAATTTAGGTAATTGTGTACTTTGGTCCAGAGCTTCAACAAGGGTTGGAACAGTCCTAGAACATAAAGGGAGCCCGGTTGAGTTGCTGCTGCTAGTATGTCCTCCATTGAATATTTCTACTCAGCTTTTGGTGTATTAATTTAAAGAGGTCTCAAATATTACTTGTAGAAGAACTGTATTTATAGAAATGTATTACTCCGTGGTAAATGAGTTAACAATTTCCTTCCCTTCCCTTCCAAGGTTCACATCTATTGAATTAGTAGAAGATAGTGTACTAACTCCATTATAGAATGATGTCATATCAAATGGAACTCTATGTTCTGGTCTGTGTTTCCTAGCTTCTAGAAGTTTCCTAATCTGACGTAAAAGTGTGACTATATTTCCTGGACAATTCCACAAGCATTCTGCTGGAGTTTCCAGGAAAATATTGGACAACCAACCCTTTGGGTACACAATGACTAGCTCAAAACTGCTCCATGACCAAGACCTTCCTATGAGATGGGCCTAGGGGAGCCTGCAACTGTTTCTTCTGGACCAAGCTTTATTTTCAATTGACGTCTCAAAATACAATTTCAAAGCCCCTTTTAATTCTTTTTTGATGAAATTCTATTTGTGATTTCATTCAAAAAGAAACATAATATTTGTATCCCATTACACATGTTTGACAGTTCCCATATTCTGAAAAAGGTTTGATGTTAACAAGCTCCAAAATGAGAACCACAAGAGAAAATCTATTCTTCAGAAACAATTATTACAAGTACACATTTACATTTGAGTTATTTTCTCTTGGAATCGCATGCTTAGGGTCCCATAACAAGTAATATATGCAGAGCTTGTTGCGTCTTCCTAGTGACAAGGAAGACAATGAAATATCTGAAACATTTCTCTTGGCTGAGAGTTCACACACATCAATGGAGTCTGATTTTGAAATATTATCCAGCTACAATCTGCAAAGTGATCCAAACAGAGAAAGGAAAAAAGCAACTCACTTTTGGTTTGTGGATATACTTGGCTTACACTGCTTTGCACTTTCCGTTAGTTTTCAAGTTTGGATTCCTTGTGCTTAGTTGAAAGAGAGAGAGATGCCTCGCTTATTGACACTAGTTACAGGCTTATCTGCACAACTCAACACAGAACCTACCCTTCCAAGGACTTTTCTACCCACCAATTCTGTCATAGTGACTAAGAAATTTCAAAATTTCCCACTACTGTAAATGTTCTAAAACTACAGCTGTTACTGTTTCAACTTAAGCTGCAGCCATGTTTTCACTTTCAACAGGCATAGTGACAGCACACGTTACTATTCAGAATGGAAACAGCAAAATTGAGAAATTTAT
Source organism: Comarum palustre (assembly GCA_951800085.1). Lineage (NCBI taxonomy): Eukaryota > Viridiplantae > Streptophyta > Magnoliopsida > Rosales > Rosaceae > Comarum > Comarum palustre. The sequence continues at coordinate 2,958,446 of OX637584.1, read as the reverse complement.
TCTACACATTAAGTTTTGTTTACAGTCAACTATCTCGGTCTCCATATTAACTATGTTAAACTTATACTACCTCTCACTCAAGTATGTGTACAAACGATTTGAAGCATTTAAGCTGAAAACTAAAGTACCTGCCCATACTGTTACACAAGAGATTAAAGAACAAAAAAAACATCGGTGTCTAGTCAGAAACAGCTCTGCTATGGTTGGAAGTCCTGAGATTGACAGTGCGGAAAAGGTACTAAAAAACGGTCAGCAGCAAAATGTTGCAGCTGTGTTCACGATCTCTCATGAAAGTTGAGTGACCGTGAAAAGGCTGCAGGATTAGCTTGCAACACCGATGATTGTTCAACAACTTGCGTTCTCTCGTCTCCCTTGGATTGAAATGACTTGAAGATACCTCCCTCATTGATAGAATTTCCCTTTTCATTCTTGATGCCAAGTGTTTCCCATATAGAGCTCTTTGCAGCTTCACTAGGATCATCAATCCTCAACGTTTTAGGAATCAAAACACACCCTGACTTGTTCTGTCTGCTGGACTCTTCTTTTTGAGAGCTGGCTTGATTAAGAATGTCCCCATCTCTAGGATGTTTCCCTAAGGCTGGGGAATTTGGACCAGAGCTTGTACCACAATGGCTAAGAGTAGAGGATGGTGGAGAGTTACATGGTACATTCCAAGAGCCGGGTCCAGTACAGCCCCAGTACGATGGCGCAGGGTAGAATGATATGGGAAACCCTGAATGGAAGAATGCAGGTGGAGGCATTGCAGAGGTCCACTGAGGTGAGTTCCACGGATAAGGCCAAGGGGCGCCTGGAAAGCATGGAACTTGATGGGAAGGGAAACCTTGACAGTTGTGAACCGCTGGTTCTTGTTTACCAGATTTGCATCCCCTCTCTGATGAATATGATGCTGTAACATTAGAAGATCCACTTGACTGGTCATCGCCATTATCTCCAGCTATGGAAGGAACCAGAATTCTTTGCTGATCAGGTACATTAAACCCATTCTGAACATACTCTTGTGTTTTCTCGGTGAGACTCAATACAGAAGCCATTGATTCACAAAGAGGAGAATTTGATCCAAAGGTTCCCAAAGTTGGATTGTGCGCACCATTAGAAGCAGCAGCAGCACTAGAATGAGCTGTTTGTAGATAATCCGACATTAACATGTGACGATAGTGTGAAGCAGACGAAGCATTTTTGTTCTTGCGACGACCAGCACCCACAGGCACATTCCTCATGATTCCTCCGGCAGTCCAGTATCTTTGACAGTTCTTGCAGAAATGGCGAGGCTGATTCACGTTGTAATTGTTGTAGTAACAAAACTTGGTGTCCATGCTATTACATCTGGGACATGGAAGTATCTTGTCTGGCTTCTTCAGAGTCTTGTCTTGTGAGCTACTAGTCTCATCACTCTGTTCTCCATTCTTAGAGGATTTCAGAGATGCTGAAATTTCTATATCAGCTGAGGGAGTTTTAGGATTCTCACTAATTCCACATGATGTTGTCAGGGGTTTCAAGTCTTCTGTGAGTTGATCTGAGGGATTTTCTTCCTCTTTGTCAGCAGCGGGTTCTTTTCCTGATATTTTTTCCTAATATTTGTAAACAATAAGTTCCAATTAGAGAAATGCAGCTGCTGGATTCCAGCGAATTAAAGAAAACATAGGGTAACTAATTTAGCTAGATAGCAATGAAACAGAGTAAAAGCAAAGAGCAAAAGGTTAGACTGACACCTTTGTTAGTATTGGACATTGAAGTGAAGTAACTAGGAAGGTAGCAAAACCATGAAAGAAATGAAAAGTTATTTTGGCAGAAGAAAGAAATGAAAAGTTGTTACAGAAGCAGACGTAGCAAAACAGAAAACTTTGTCCAGAAAACAGAAAAGTTGGAAGAGGCTTGTGGGAACAATAATTAAACACTGCCGAAAAACCAAAATCCAATCTACAGACGATCAAGCAATCAAATTTAAACACTTTATAATTCAACTTTCAGATCCCAGAATCAAAAATCCAATATCAAATATAAAACCGACTCATTTATGATTCGAAAAAGCACAACACAAAACTCAAGGTTTCAAACTCAAAGCATACCTTGTTCTCTGGCTCTTCTTCAGGTGAAGTAGTTTCTGAACAAGAAGGAAGCTTGAGAGAGGAGTCTTCTTCTTGTTCATCAGCAGTAACAGCAGCAGCTGCAGCAGGGGCAGGAGCAATCTCAAAGTCAGCAGCAGCACATGGCGGGTCATCATTGGTCGAAACCTCGAGTGGCGGCACAGAAGCCAAAGGTATGGTCTTTCCGAAGAGCTTTATAATGGGGCTGATTTCCTTCTCAGACATTCTCCCTTGTAATCTCCAATCTAATATCTGTGTTGATTGTCGCTTCCCTCCTGTATCAAAACACAGTCCAAAGCTCGAGTCTTTTTCCAAGTTTGAGTTTGATCGAGAGAGAGAGAGAGAGAGAGTTGTGAAATTGGAAGGGGGCAAAGGAGTAGTGGAAGGTTAAAGAGAGAAGGGGGCATAGTGGGAATGCCACATCACAAAGGAGGAAAATTGTGAGCCACAAGTAGTTTGTGGCCTTTGAGTTCTTTGGGCTTTGTAGTGTAAAGAGACCTACTCTCGGTACTAGTGCCTCTTTTGTCCTCCTCTCCTTTTTGCTCATCCATGTCATCAAAAGTGACCTTTTCCCCTCAGTTACTCCTCACCTGCCCCACACCCAACATTCCTTTTTTCACCCTTTGCTTTGCTTTGCTTTCATCACATTCTATTTAACATCAGTCCCTTTTTTCTCTTTTGGAGTAACTTATTTGGGCAAGACTTGTCTCCCGTTTATGGATTCAATTCTGATGATCCATGTGTGCCATTTGCACTTGGATTCTTCGTTCTCAAATTCATGGTACGTAATAACATGATTCCAAGTCCAACATTGCATTAGGTTTGGCAAAGTTTTAAGTCTCTACCTTCAAGCATTATATGGAGGGAACTAATTTTCAGTGATTCCTTTTTTTTGCCTAAAATTTATACTAGATTTTTGTGAAATTAAGAAAAAGTAGCAATTCACGTGCTTCTTAAAACGCGTCAAGATTAAATTTTTCATATCTGATAGCAAATGCTTCTATGCAACGTTTAAGCTTCACTTCACATGTAAATGTAACTGTTGCAATCTTTATGACCACATCCAAACAACAAATATTTGATTGTCAACTCATTTGCTTTTGTCACGTCCGTAATAAGTATGATAACTTAGAATTGTGTCGGATTCCATACATTTATCATACCGTTTGAGATGTTTGGGTGACAAATGACAGTTCCAAATGTAGAGACCCCAACTTAATGTAGAAAAGTAATGTTGGTTTTTACGAGGAAAATGATCTTTCATACATGGAGTTAGTTACCCTTTACAAAACTAACCAAATGTTGCGCAATATTAGATATGAAGATATATTATCATTTGGTGTTTCACACGTAAGCTTAGCTTATTAAAGGACTTCGTCATTATAATATAAGTTGTAGGTAACAATTCTAGGTAACAATTCATGTGTGGGGAATTAAAGGACTTAGCTTATTAAAGGACTTAGCTTATTAGAGATCAAACCCCTTTGTCCCTCTCGATCCATAACCTAAATTCTAGGTAACAATTCATGTGTGGGGAATTAACCTCTCTACTCGACTGAATTACAAACAGGTAAAAACGAAAAAGAGGAATGGTGTGAAAAGTAATTTGCAAAACGAGTGGTATTTTCACAGCATACTTATGTGGCAGATACGTAGACGAGAGGGGCCAGCGGGACAGCTTAGAACAGCTATCAAGAAGCTAACATCTGGACTCTGGCTCCTCCTGCAAAAAGCGTAAGTTGAAAAGGCCATCTCATCCCTGCCGTTGGTTCCTAAGGCTAATCTCTCCCTCTCCCTCTCCCTCTCCCTCTGTCATACAAAAAACTTTACATATATTACGTCATTTATAAAACATCCTTCCTCCTCTTTATATATTTAACAGAAATTATCTTCAACCTTCAAATGAATTTGGCTACAAATAATAGAAGACATGCATTCATATTCTTGTGAATTTGTGAATGTTTGTGAACCCAATTCGTTATCATTATATGAACTGTACATAAAATGTAGGTATTCATTATTTCATTTGATGTAAGAAGATGGCTCATTTTTTGGTTTTATTCTCATATGTACCAAGACATGCATCTACTATATAGAGTTAGAGCTTTGCTTGGTAACCATAAGATGAACCACAATAATGGTGACATGCATTTACATAATATTAATCGAACTAAAAAATTTATATGTACAGTGTATCGATTTGTTATTTAAATTATTTGCATCTCAATGTAAATATATAATTAATATAATTAGTAAGTTTTAAGATTGAGATACATTATCTATTAAAGGTTATAGACAGTGACATAAAAATCAAATATTTTATCGACGCGAACAAAGTATTTCCACGTATGAAGGCTAAGATATAAAAAGCACAATGTCTTGCTGCTCTTACCTTTTTCTGGAAGAAACAAAATAAGAAAGACTTTAAATTCAAGACCTTGTATATATATCTTGTCAGGTTGGCCGACCTTGAACTACAACAATGTGGTTTTGAATCCACAGCTGCTAACCTAAAAGTTCAAAAAGCTTTAAAGGGCTTGGGAACAGAAGCATCTATATGCAGCTATCTTAATTTCTGCAGAAGTCGATTTTGTGGCAACCGATGTCAATTTTGCTCTTTAACTTTGCTGAAGACATACATCATCTATTTGTTTATTGTTTCTTCGTCCAACATGTCTGGCAATGGCTCTCTTGTTATTTTGAAACATCTCTTTCATCTCAGGGATGTATTGGTGATTTATAGAACTCAATTATAAGCAAACGTTTCTCTTTCCAACTCCAGAATCTATAGATGGCGAGTTGCTTGTATAGTTTTATGGCGATATGGAAGACTAGTAATAAGTTACGTTTTAACAACAAACCTCCTTCTCTTATGCGGGTTTTCTGCTCCATTAAAGTTTGGATTCAGTTCATAGCTCCCCATATGCCTGGTCATTCTAATGGTATATTAGACGTTCAATTGCTGATGGGGTTGGGGGTTCAACCAGCTTCTAGAGTTCTTCCCATACCACGTTAGGTATTTTGGAGTCCTCCACTTACTCCATGGGTCAAGCTTAATACAGATGGTCTAGCTAAAGGTAATTCTGAGCCTGCTGCTTGTGGAGGTGTCTATAGAGATGCAAGTGGACATTATTTAGGTGGTTTTTGCCAAGGCTTAGGCTATCAAAGTTTTTTTTGCTGAGTTGATGGGCATCATCATTGGGATTGAGTTTGCTTTTCAGGTTGGTTGGTATTATCTCTGGTTGGAAACCGACTTTGTAAGTGCTATCGCAGATATCTTCTCATCTTCTTTCCTTCTTCCGTGGTCATTACAAATAGATTGGTCAAGGTGCTTAAGTCGTATTCGGTCAATGCATTTTCGTTGTTCTCATATTTTTAGAGAAGACAATTCAGTTGCAGATAGTTTGGCAAATTTGGGCTTGGCCTCAAACATGCTAGTTTGGCATCAAACTCCTCCCACCCTGATCACTCCATATCTAAATACGGACGGACTTGGTTTCCCTTACCTTCGTACTCATTGATTTTGTTGTTTATTACTATGGTTTGAATGAGGTTGATACATAGACATCTGTTGGTTCCTCGTACAACAGATGTTGTTGGTAGGTTGAAATGAATAGTTTTTTATCTTCTTTTTTTCAATACTTTTATTTTAGCTTTTAGTTCTTTATATTATTTTTCAGAGTATGGTTTTGGCATAGTCCCCCCTCCCTATTGTATTTTTTTTTATTTCAATAAATTTTCAAGTAAAGGCGATGAGTTAGTGCTTATCTCGCTTACCCAAAAAAATATGAAGGTTTCATATATGACTCAGAACTTAAGAATTTAGCAGCACAATATGTAAGGGTGATTCTAAACGTTGGAAGTTGTGGATGGTTGTTCTATCTATTCGTTTACTTCAACTGTGCGAGCAAAAAGAGCCAAGTATTGAGGATTGATTGTTCAAGCTCGATAATTACATGATTGCTCAAAGTGTGGTCAGCTAATTGATGGAGCAGAATTGAAGGGACTTTCATATCAGTTTTGGTATTATGACAGTCACTCAGATAGTACTGACAACAGTTTCAAATGTAACATGAGATGAGATGATCTATATTCACACATACATACAAATGCAGTCGAGTTGATTTACACTCACTTGGTTAGATAACCATTTAGGTACAAGTGTATGACTAATAAAGCGAGGAGTATTGAAGAAAAAGTCTAGCCAAATGAGAAGTGTTAATTTGAATTATAAGAAAAAAAAATAAGACATAGATGGGGGACTTGTTGGGTTTGTGGATCGCATTTCGTTAGGAATATTTACCTAATCTTACTTGGTAATAATTTCTTATGTTTATTGAGAATATGTTTCCAATATCTTATACGTTTTTAGTTTAGATATCTATAAATAGAGATATAAGACGCAATAGTGGCATATCGTGGTTAAGAGCAATTAAAATATTGAGAGTTGATGAGAAGCTCGTAAACAATTTGTGTGTTCGTGTTAGTTATTTCTCGATCATTCATCTGTATTGTTTCACACTTGTCTACTTACACAAGAGGAATTCTAGGTTGAATTTCTAACATAACTAAATTATACCCCTAGTCTCTAGACAACATCAACAGGATCAGAAACGGAAATTGGGACTTGAGAAGACTTATTGTATCTCAATTACAAAAAATATAACCATTAGCTAGCGAGGTGAAGTTCGAGTCTCACAAAACTAAAAGTTAATGATCATCGTTTGGTTTGTTTTCTTCACAATTGCACGTTAATGTGAGACATAAAACTAAAAGTTTGTCATTCTAATGATGCATACCCACAAGCTACGTGAAATAATCTGATAGTGCTTTCTGATAAACGTTTTGGAAGTTAATGTTAGCATGAATCAGAATAGGAATGTAAATATATCGTAGTTATGTTGTAGATTATTTTATGTTATATCATAGTTAGTACTTACCATTTGTATACCTTGTAAACTCCTATATAAGCATCTATGGTAAGATGAATAAAATGTTTGAAAATTTATTTCTCTTAATATCATTATATTTCAGTGTTAATAGGTGTTTTTTACATTAGAATTAGTATACTTTTCACAAATTTTAGTTTACTTCAATGTCTCACAATGAAACTTTACATCTCACACAATTCACAACTAATATGAGCTATGGTCCTATGGTGGTATGGCGATCCATGTTTATGTCAAATAATATACTTCGTTGGCATTTGAAACTGCATAGAAAATGTAAAATCACACAATATATGTGAAATATAAAAATGAAAAACAAAGAAAAATTGTAAACTAAGATCGATTACATGTGAGATCAAACACAATTTCTGAATGACCAGAGAATGAGGGCAAAAACATACATGTAAGAACTGAAATTGTTGAGCAAACGGTTTTCCAGTTATTAATTAATTCATTTCAAAAGGATGAAATGGATCCATATTTTCGGTCTCATGTTCGAAATAGCTGCTGGATGAAGTTAAACAACGGAAAATTGCAGACTAAAGTCACAATCTGTGGTTACAATTTTTACAGATGCAGAATCCATATAACTAACTAATCAATCCAAAAGTGAAATACTAGTGGTTGGAGAAAGAACTGGAATACTAGTGGAAGAACATCAGTCCAGTGGAACAAGATTGTTTATGCATGAGAGGGACTGATCAGGTTGGCATGACAAAGTAACAAAGAAAGACTCCCAATTCAGGACCTTATCCTTTTGTATGCAAATGCTCTAACTTGTCAGGTTGGCCGACCTTGAACCATAGCATGCATATGAACTTACCCTTAAGATTCTGAACTAATGAATTTTCTTGGAAATTTCTGCAAAAGTGTACTTGTGGTAATGGATGATTGAATTCAGACTTCATACTCTACCTGCATAATCATAAGGTTGATTTTAAGTTAACAATGGAAGGAAGTTGAGACTGGGGATTTCTTTTCTTTTACTTTGACTGTAAGTCTGTAAGCAAAAAGAGCTAAGTAGACAAACTTGTCAGGTTGGCCGACCTCGAACCATAGCATACATATGAACCTAACCTTAAGATTCTGAACTAATTCATTTGCTTGGAACAAAAGCATCCAGCTAGCTTTCTGCAGAAGAGTACTTGTGGTAACGGATGATTGAGTTCAGACTTCAAACTGTACCTCCATAATCATATGGTTGATTTGAAGTTACTTATGGAAGTTGTAGCTGGGGAATTCTTTTCTTTTGTTACTCTGATTGTAAGCAAAAAGAGCTTAGTAGACAAACTGAATTATCCGGAATAAGTACATGCCATAATCAGACTAGAACATCAGTGTGAAATTGGGTAAGCTAAGTGAGACACTTTCAGATCAATTTTGTTGGTGCAAGTCACCAAGTGAACTGGTCAGACTCTTGAATTCTTGATAAGGGTTTCAGATGTAAGATGAAATATACCTTTTTCATCTTTTATCACCACAAAGATGCAGAAATTTCATAACAGTATGTATTGCCAGAGAAATGAAGCTGATGTTAAACAATATGGTCTGTGAATGTGTTTATTTTTTGATTATCACAATTGTACAAGGTGGTGCCATAATATACAAGAATTAGAAACTATTCTAGGTAAGGCATATAAACGTGATCCTACAATCACTCATATAATCACACTACTGAATATCTATCCATCAATCATGCCACCTTCATCACACGAACAAATCAGCTATATCATAGCAGCATATCAACATCACATTTTCTTTTTTTAACACTCATCTTCAAGTTGGAGTGTATATGTCAATAATACCCAACTTGCTGAGAAGCGTGTGAAAGATTGGTACTCGCACTAAGTCTGCAATTTCATCTCCAGTTTGCAAGTATGCTGTTCTGATTTCACCTTTTTGAATTTTCACACGAATTGTATGACAATCAAGTTCAATATGCTTTGTTCGTTCATGATACACGGGTTTGCAACAATATGTAGAGCCGCTTGGTTATCACAAAACAACCTTGCTGGTGCAGAATGAGGTACTCGCAGATCCTTCAACAGATACCTTAGCCAAGTTAGTTCACATGTAGCTGAAGCTATTGAACGATATTCGGCTTCAGCGGAGGACCTTGACACTGTGGCTTGCTTTTTACTTTTTAATGACACGATTTATCCACCAAGAAAAATACAATACCCAGTAACTGATAGGCGTGTAACAAGACACCTTGCCCAATCTGCATTGTAATATCCAATCATATGAATTTGATTGTTTGAGGAAAATAATAGACCTTGACCTGGAGTTGCCTTCAAGTATTGAAGAAGTCGCCGAGCTGCATTGAAATGATGTAGCTTGGGGTCTTGCATAAATTGGCTAAATGTGTTCGCAGATCGAGTATGTGATATATGGCTGAGTGATCGTGAGATAAATTAATTTTCTGATCAACCGCCGGTACCGACTACGATCTTTGAGGTTGTCACTCTTTTTTTTTGTTAATACAAGATCAGGTTTCATAGGTAAGTTTGCACGCTTTGATCCAAGTAAGCCCGCTTCCTCCAAGATGTCCAAAGTGTATTTTCGTTGACAAACTGAAATTCCAGCTTTGGAGCGTGCAACCTCGATGCCGAAGAAGTATTTGAGAGGTCCAAGGTCTTTGATCTTAAAGCAGCTGTTGAGAAAGACTTTGAGATCGTCAATAGACTTCTCATTGTTCCCTATTATAACCATATCATCAACATACAATAACGCAATAGTAACAGAATCCCCATAGACATGTGTAAACAAGGAGTAATCAGCCTGGGGCTGTTGGAACCCGAATTCTTGAATTGCATAACATAAACGTTTGAACCAACTGCGAAACGCTTGTTTGAGACCATACAGAGACTTTTGGAGTCGACAAACTACATTATCCCCCTGTCGATGATAACCGGGAGGCAGGAGCTTGTATACCTCCTCACTGAGCTCGCCGTGCAAAAAAGCATTTTACACATCCATCTGGTGTAACGGCCAATTCTGAACTGAGGCAACTTCAAGGAGGCAATTGACATTAATAAGCTTGGCAACAGGGGCGAAAGTATCTTTGTAATCGATGTCTTAACGTTGAATAAACCCTTTAGCAACAAGTCGAGCTTTGTAACGCTTGCCACTCTCATCAGCATGGTACTTGATCTTGAAGACCCATTTACAACCAATAGGTTGTTGGCCAGGCGGCAAAGGAACCAGGGACCAAGTGTGATTGTCCTCTAGGGCCTGTATATCAGAATTCATGGCTGGAACCCACTGAGAATCATGTTTAGCTTGTTCATAATTTGAAGGTTCAACCAACTGTGACATAGTGTGCACAAATAAATAATATGTATCAGAAAACCTAGAGTAAGAAACATACTGATGCAGGGAATAACTAGTATCAGACTTGGAGGAGGAGGCGTCAGAGCCTAGAGAGCAGCATGGTACGTATTGTAATCTTGAAGGTATGGTGGAGGCTGATGGGTTTGAGAGGAGCAGCGAGATTCTTGGGCTGGTGGTGGTGCATTCAGGATCGGTGGTTCTGAATTCTGGATCGGGTTGGCTAAGGTCTGAATCGAGGAAGATGATGGTGGGGTCAAGGTTGAGATTGGTGAGGTCTGTACTGGTGATAATGGTGATGAATAGAGTCATGGTGGATAGCAGTGGAGGTGGGAAGAGTGTCGTGGTTAGATGAAGTAGAAAGGGATAAGTTGGGCTGATGTGGGTTAGGCTAATATGGATTAGGCCGATGTGGGTTGGGCTCAACATATTGTCCTAGATCAATAGAATTGGGAAGGATTGGGTAATCATCTTGATATTTTGGTAGAAGATGAATAAGAGGGAATATGTTTTCACGGAACGTGACATCCTTGGAAGTAAAAAAATTGTTTTCAAGGTTATAAACACGGTAGCCCTTTTGCCCAAGTTAAAAGCCAATGAAAATGCATCGATGTACCCAAACATCAAATTTGTGTTTCAGTGTGAGATTTGTGGCATAACATAAGCAACCGAAAACTCAAAGATTTGAGTAATTCGATGATTTGTTGTGTAAGAGTTCATATGGAGATTTGAAATAAAGGAGTGGTGTGGGTAGACGGTTAAGGAAATAGTATGTTGTTTGACTTAAATATAATTTACGCAAACGAACGTATCGTTGTCAAGATAGGAAAATATAATTGCCCAAGTTATCGAACCTCAAGGATTAGTGGCTAACCCACAATCCTAGGCTAATCGGAGCTAAATCGCCTAGCAAAGAAAATAAAACAAATAGATAATGATAAACTAAGACACTAAGCCTTAGTATTGCTCTGCTCTAGTTCTCACCAAAGTCTAATCAAAACTAAATGTCTAGTGATGGGTAGTTACAATGAGTCGAGATATTAGGTGAGATTGAATGAAGAATAAACTAAATTGATGACAAACAAAATGATAAATAAACTACTAACTACTGAACTAGAAATGATGGGAATATGGGTGAACCACCATAACTCATTTGCATATTTCAATACCAATTTCACAAATACATATCCTATTGTGTTAAGTCTCGTATCTAGTACCGGTTAAGGCTACTAGACCAATTATCCGTTCGGTGTATCGATTATGCCAGTTAAGGCCACAATTGACTCTCTAACATGAACACTACGTCGGGTTAAGGCCGTAAAATCCAATTTAGAGGTTTAGAGTACAAGATAATAGAGACTCAAGCAAGCTTAGCTACAATTAAGCTAGCTAATGGTTACCACACTTCAAATCATAGATGCACAAGACTAATAAGTTGTCAATTTACTAATCTACTCATCAAATAGTCCACAACATGATTTCAAAGGGTGACAAATCCTAGAAACATACTTCTAAGGACAACAAATTTGAATTCAAAGCATACACAACATGAATTACATTTATATCAATCAAAGTACCAACATTAATACAAAATACAACCCCATCTCCCAAAATAGAATTACTCACTACCCATAATCAAATACATCAATCAAAGCATATAAGATAAAGAATAGACAATAAGGAAGGGAAGAGAGAGCTAGCTTGGTCACTTTAAGCTATGAGATAGTATGAACCCAAGTGCATTTCACCCAACTACCCAATTAAAGAGGAGGTGCTTTTGATGATGAATCCTTTAAGCCATGAGTAAGTCCTTGAATTCTCATAATAAATCTAACTAAACTAAGAGTAGGGAGGATGAAAATATGGTTGGAGGGAGAGGGCAGAAGCCCTTCCCTTTAGTTTTGGTGAGTGCAGCCGTCTGCGTTCTCCTCTCCTCCCGAATGAGGGTTTCTTCAATTAAAGAAGTCTCAGTCTTGCTTCAGAAGTTGAATGGATGAGTCCACGCGGCATCAGCTCATTGGCTAAGGTGAAAGATGATGGTTTTGTCCAGCACGTGAGGAAGATGATCAATCTGATATTTTCTAGTGAAATTGTATAATTGAATGGAGGACACATGCTCCATTTCTTAATTTTGATTAGTTAATTAATCGAATGATTAATTAAACAACCCACCAATTTCACCTCAATATTATTTGTTTCTTCCTTTCTTCTAAAACTGCTACAATTTCGCTTATTATTCTCGTATGTCCGCAAGTCTGCTTGTTATCTAAAAAAGAAATAAAATTTAATTAATTACATATTAATTAGTATGAGGTCTAGCTAATTCATCCTGTTTAAGTATTAATTACGTGTGTAAATATACACGTAATCATTGTTTGGACACTTTCTCCCAAAAAACGTAATGGTAGATTGGCTTGAAATCATATGGCACAAGGAACTTTTAAAAGATGGCGGTGTTTATGCTCGACTACCCCGTTTTGTTTGGGGTATAAGTACATGTTTGTTGAAAAATAGTGCCACATTCGTGAAAGAAAGAACAGACTGGTTTTGACGTGAATTCACCCCGTTATCGGTACGTAAAATCTTAATGTCACGATGAAAGTGAGTTTTGACCCAAACAAAGAAAGATTTCATAAAAGATTGAGTGTGGGATTTAAAACTCATGAGATGAACCTAAGTAAAACAAGTATAGTTATCGATGACGGTTAAAAAATATTGAGTCCCAAAATGTGTGTAAGTTTTATGTGGTCTCTAAATGTCACAATGAATTAAATCAAAATATGCATTTGATTGGAACTGGAAGGAAATGATAAACCAGTTTGTTTTGCTAATAGACATACCTCACAAATATGCTTGGGATTGGAAATAATTTCTGGGAAATATTGAGATAGGCATGAAGAGGTGCGTCGGATGGGTTTCCAAGACGTTAGTACCGTAGATTGGAGGTACGGTTGATATGGTTGGCACTGTGAGGATTTTGGGTTGCTGTGAGATAATAGAGACCATTACAATGCTTACCTAGGCCAATCATTCTCCTCGTATCCATATCCTACACAATACAAAAATTCGGATAAAATGTCTCTATACACCACAGAGCTCGAGTTAATTTACTCATAGATATCAAATTAACTCAAAATTAGGCACATATAGAACTACGTCTAAGGAAAACTCTTGTGACAGCTTAAAAGTTTCAATGCTTTCAATAAAAGCTTTTCCTCCATTAGGTAGACTAACATATCCATGAGTCCCCTTCAATGTGTTGTGGGTAGGAGGAAGAGGAGAAACATGATCAATGGCTCTACTATCCACAATCCAGTACAATGCTGAATACAGATCATGATGTGTAACATTACAAGTGCTTGTACCTGTTGCATTTGCAAGTGGTTGGTTATTACCGTTCTGAATTTTTAGTAAGGCCTTTATTTGGTTGCACTCCTCCATTGTAAGAGTTGTGTTGGTCATGTTGTTGTGTTTTTGTTTCAATTGCTTTAGATTTTCAACCGTGTCAACCTCGTTGGTTGGTGTGATGGCGTTTTGAGTTTTTTTGTGACAGAAGGTGTTGAGCTAGAGACACCAGAATTGGTGTCCTATACCATAAACAAAATGGTATGTGAATGTGTTTATTTTTTGATAATCACAATCGTACAAGGTGGTGCCATAATATACCAAGTATCAGAAGCTATTCTAGGTAAGGCATATAAACGTGATCCTACAATCACTCCTATAATCACACTCTGAATATCTAGCCATGAATCATGTCACCTTCATCACATGAACAAATCAGCTGTATGATAGCAGCATATCAACAGCATATTTTCTTTCCTTTATCAGGTGTTGCTTGCAGAAACAATTGCCTCAATAAGTGGAAGTCTAAAAAGATTGTTCAAGTGGAACTACAATGTTTATTGATGGAAGTGGATGACAGGCGCTTAGTGCTGATGCCACAAAGCACAGTGTTTTTCTTCCTCTTCCTTTTACTATTAGGCATATAAATGCTCTAATGTCATGTTGGCCAGACACACATAGATAATATTGTTAACAAGAGCTTAGTTGACAAATTTGACCTCTCTCTGGATCAAGTAGATAGTTATTTTAGTCTGGGCAGTTGCCTAAATTCAGGTAGGCTTGAGAGACTTCCAGATCAATTCCAGTGGCTTACACAAACTAGTACTATATATAGTAAACAAGCAGATAACTTGCTACAGGCCTACAGCATGAAACAAAATGCAAACCAAATATATATCTAACAATATATATATAGACTAGTCATCTCCAGAAAACTAAACTAAGATTACTTTTGTGAAATTTCATCTAAAGTGTACTTCCACTGGATCTTTAGAATCATCAACAGGAGCGTAATGAGAATTTTGTCATTTTGATCATTCTTGCCTTTATGCAAGGGACTATATATGTATACATCTATACACGCAGACATGTTTTCCTCAAATGTGCAATAGAGGTAAATGAAATGAAAACAGTCTAAACATGAAATCGTTTGAAGTTTGAACCTTAGTTATTGCAGGCTGCAGAAAACCATCATATATCATGGGAGAGTATTTCATGTACCGTTAAATGACAAAAAAACAGAAAAAATTAAAGTGAACAGTGCACATATCTGACGGTTAGAAGATGATAGGACGATGCGAATTAAACGGGTCACGGACGGTGATGATGCATCGAATAATTTTCGATAGATCATACTTGTTTTCTTAAGAATTACAGTCCAACTACTTAAGCCTTCTCTCTCCAATCTCCATTTGCATACGCTCGATCTGCCACTATCGATCTCTTGTATTCGTTCATGCTAACCAAGATTGAATTAGTATTACATCAGCTGTATCATTTTGTTGGTGGAGAACTGGAGATTAGCTAACTTAACATTGTCTGGCCTGAATTATTTTAAGGAATATTGTTAATGATTGTATTTTGTCTCAGTTGAGATGTGGGGAGTGTGGAAAAAGATGTTTCGCCTCGTACAGATTCCAGAAATGGACATCACTCACTTCAGCAACTAGTGTGTTATACATATATATGAACTGTCTTGATACATAGACCAGTATGCTCTTGTATATAACGACATGAGATAGATCGACATGAAGCATCCCATGTTAAGCATCTCATGTGGTTTATCATGAGAAGTAATATTGACAGAAAGTTCAAATGCAAGTTCACGTTTCGACAAATTAGTTCATTGTTCTTCATAAAACAAGGAGTAACCAGCTACCAAAGTTATGGTTCCATGAAGTATTTACCACTTTAATGTAAATAAGCTCCTCATCAGAGTTGCATTTACCACTTGGAGCATATTCTTTCTTAATGTTCACAATGGTGACTGATTGGTGACATATTGCTCGCGTCATTTTCAGTAGGGCTGAGAGTGATGAACACAAAGTTAATGCGGCAATTAGCTTTGGTATTCTTTGGTGGGATCGATTTTGACAGGTTCCCTTTGTTGATGATCTCTTTTTTCTTGATTCCTGAGGCCATCCATTTATATTCTTCTCATCTTCTATCCTACATATGCTTTTTATATATTGCGAGATCTCCATTATTGGGACCCCTGAGAGGAATAATAATTGATGAGAAACTGAGGAGGATGAAGAGGATGTCACCTTTGTTTATGATGACTTTTTGATAGGATTTCTCACACGAGATAATCGTGCAGGACGAAATGGCGACAGCCGTCTGATCTTTAATGAATTGATCCTGTACGTTTCATCAATTTATTACATATCAGACGGCTATCGCCGTTTCGTTCCACACGACTATCCTGCGTCTGAGCGGGTCTTAACCTTTTGATTCACTGGACCTTCTCTCTTCTCCTACTGATACGAGAGACCTAAAATTATATGCCAGGGGCCATTTGGCATCATCCTAGAATCTCCTTTACCTGCTATGGAATATATTAAAGCAAATAAAAAAGATGAGCTTCAAGTACAGCAGCTTAAAGGTATGCTAGTACTACTGCTACTTCGACTTCAATAACACTCTCTTCCTCTCTTATTTTTCAAACATTCGGGCCACCTTACCACAGGAACTTGTCAATAATTATATTCCTTGCTTGCAATGTGATCAACTATATTATATATGTATGATCTTAATCGCTTACTCAGAAAGAACTCCCCCTAACTTAGTGGAATTGATTAGTGACCACGTATGATATGCTTTTGAATTGCGGGACATATGTTAAGCAATGCAGCAGACCAAGTGAATCTGTAGCACGGTGAAAGGAAGGGTTTTGGAGATCAAATTATGATTGGATTTTGATTCCAAGTGTGTTTGGTATGAAAATGTATTTTCTTCGAACAATTAAGCTTGAAGGCGTGTCAGTACCTATGGGTCAGGTACAACCTTGGTCTTAATGCGCGTTCGCCTTCTGACTTCTCTTCAAACGATTGTTATACAGACGTTGGTCAGACCTGTATTCAGGTTCTTCTTAGACCTAGTTGAAGAGCAACTAGGATTTTTCTCTTCCTCTTGCGAAGTAGACGTTCCTACTCAGACCGGTGTAGCTGAATAGAGCTAAAAATCGGGAGTGCAGTACGTTCGCCAAAGGGTTCTCTGACAAACCGGAGATATTTGCTAGAGTTCTCACTCCAACAATGGTTTTTACGGGTATTCACCTACGGATAGGGCTTTATGAAGTGGTGGTTGACTGTTTGCTCACGGATGAGGCTTGGTGAGTAGAAGCGGATAATGCTCACGGATGAGGCTTTGGTGAGGTAGCAGCGGATAATGTCGACGGGTCAGGCTTTGGTGAGTAGCAGTGGGGAATGCCTACGGATAGGGCTTTGGTGGACAAAAAGACTCAAGGAATCTTTCTGGTAGAGGTGCTCCAGAGAGGCTTGTTTTGTAGTGAGCAAAAGTTGCATTGAATTGTTGAGATGTGTCATGTCTCTGTAACTTGACCCCTTTATATAGTGAACACTAGGGTTTGTTCTTTCTTGCGGATCAAGGCATATCAAATCTTCTTGGATCTCCAAAGGATTCCTTAAGCAACCACAAATCCTTACTAATCATGACTTCCAGTCAAAAAGAAACACATTAATAATAACTTAGACCGCAAGAATCGGTTCACTGGGCCCTCTTCCAAAGCATTTGCCGAAAGATAATATTTTAGCCCAAACATTGCCGCCAGACCTTGAGATTGAACACAAGGCTCACTTGTGAAATCGATAAGGGCTAGAAACCCGGCCCAGTTTCTTTAAAATAATAGGAAACGCTGTATAGTTTCTCCTTTCACCATCGTCTACCTTCAGCAAACAACACTTCGATTCAGAGGCACCTGTTCGACTCGTCTAAATATCCTAACGCCAAATCTCACTCTCATCCTTTCTTCAACACCATGGCTAACATTCCAAACCAAGACACTGTCATTGATGGCAAAAGAATCTATGAAAACCTCAAAGCTATCAACCACTCAAACCATTCTCATCTGGAATTGACCACCAGAGCCACCGCCGGACTTGGGCCATTCATAAAAAAGCTCCCAGAAGTTCAACACTACTATCATGAATCTAGGATCTCCATATTTCTTTTCCAAAACGTCTCTGCTGATGTTACCTCTTGGTAGAAGCAAAGTGACTGTCCAGCCAGAATTGGAGCCAGGCCATTTCCAAATGATTAAATGATGTAGTGGTACCAGAATCGTCGAGCTCTTGATCTGGATCGATGGAGACTGGCAGGAATCGCGGATGCTATTGATGTAAGTTTCAACCTGAATAGTCGCGGCGCGAATCGACCTTCAATGATGGCTGCTACCTGTTTCTGGAATTCCGACAGTAATACATTTGATTTCAGGTTTGGTTAGATGAGCATCATCCTCCTGGACATTTATGCAATCACTAGCTTCCCAGTTACTGAAGAAGCATACTAGGAACACATCTTTGAAGATGCAGATGTCTTTCACATCACCAATCCAACAGACTATCTAACACACCTGTCCTATAAAGGATGGGTTGGACATTTCTATGTTCGCGCAGATGAGCAGAGTGGAATCGTCTTCCTTGATTTCTGGCTTCATAAGTTGGTGGCCTGCACAACCACTCAAAAATTGACCAAGACCTGGGCACGTACGACAACTCTTCTCTTCAACGGGAACCGCCTTGGCTTGGCTCAACTGGTATTAGGGTTCCTTTATAGAGCACTGCACAAGTTATCCCTCCATCAGTTAAATTATAGTGATGTGTTTGGTCCCCTTTGGATACAAGACCTCTGGTTACAGATTTACTTTGTCCAATTCAGAGATGAGCAGGTCACAGACTTTCCAGCGAATCAAGTACTAGGGAGAGCATTTGCCAATGCTTCTTCACCTCCATCTATAGGATATGTCAGGTCTCTAGAGTACCTGTTCAACTTGGACGCCACCACACTAGACTCCGATCTTCTAGTCTTCAATCATAAATATCCTGAAACTCTGGCGAACGGGTTCATGTGGTCTACAACACAATCTCCTGAAGGGCGAACATTGTTTAATCAGTCTATCTCTGTGATGGATATTCCTCTCCCCAAGCTGGCTGGCTTCGAGCTATATAACCCAGCCATTTATGTCGCCAACTTGGCCTTCATTAGCGTGTACCTTATCCTCTCACTGATAGCCTCAACTGTTACAGCTCTTGGCGAATCGAGAAAGTGTTAAGACAGAAGATCGGGGATCCTCGTTTCAAGACCAGATTAATCCCAACTACAGTCAAGATCCACAGCTTTAACCTGTTGTTCTACACTAATAGCTTTTCTCCAGAGTACACCCAGTGGTGGGATTCTCTTCATGATCATCACTGGCCTGCAGACATCAGTACTTTCTTCAGGATGACTTTCAGACATGCCAGATCCTTCCTGTCTGCTGAAGACAAAGTCATTCTTGATGAAGCTGTTATTCCCAAGAAATTCACACCAATTGAGAGTTCAACCGCGAATCAACAGGTAATTGCATCTTTCCTTCAAAAGTTGATTCTTACTCATCCTAGTTAACAAACCACTAACTGATTACTTAACCATATAGAAACAAAATCCAAGTGTCCCTCCAGTCTAAGCATCAACTTCACAACCTAGCAAGAGGAGCAGGAGAGTAATCATGGATGATTCTGATGAAGACATTGAGCTACATCCGATAAACTTTTAAGAACCTTCTGACTCATTTGCTATTGCTTTTTCATATTGAAGGCTATTAACATAAACCATGTTGCAGCTAACTCGTAGACGAAGAACCACTCCAACAGATGCTTCTTCTTCACAACTAGGGGTGGGCACTTTGAACCCGAAATGCAGTCACCCCCCGCATCACACCGAATTCATAACCGAATTTAACCGAAGTTAGGCAAACCGACGTCGTTTTGCTCATACACCGCACCGCACCGTTTTCAAACGGTGCAGTTGCGGTTTCAGGTATAAAATCCACCGAAAAAACCGAACCGATTTTACATATATACAATTATACATATATAAAGCTTTTACCCTAGCGGCCCAGTAGCCGCGACCCTTCGTTCTGTGACTCCTTTCGTTCTCCTTCGTTCTCCTTTCGTTCTCCCTTCGTTCTCCCTTCAGTGAGTTCAGTCCACTGCCTTCTCCCTTCGATCTGTCTTCTCCCTTCACAGCCCTTCGATCTGCCCCTCACAGCCCTTCGTTCTGCCCAACCTTCAATCGATTCACTCTTGTTTCATCTTCTCCACTCTACTCAAATCTCTCCCATGCTTTAAGTTTCTGGGCTCTCCCTTGAGCGAGCGAACACAAATCAAAAACCCAGGTATGTGGAATTCGTTTGGTTGGTTCATTCTTTGGCGTTTGGTTGGTTCATTCGTTTGGAATTCGTGTGGTATTCTTCATCGTTTTTTCATGTCATCTCATTTCAGATCTATGCCCACACGCCTGAAACTGCTCTGATCGATCTTCGTGGCTTTCTCATCTTTACCTCTAACATCGATCTCGCTACCTCGCAGGGGTAACCTCTCTCCTCACGTTCTGCAATTGTAACCTCTATGTTAACACAATTCATATTTTCGATTTTGGTTAGGGATTGGAGTACCTAACTTGACAAATTCAGTTTGGGGTTTTTGCTGAATCAATTGTATTATATGCTGTAGTTATCTGAGACTTGGTTTTTTTCTAAACATTATCTCTTGCTTTAACAGTTAACTTCTTCAGGTTCAGGAGTAGATTGTTACTTTCTCCATATAAGATTTCTATTCACATTAGAGAAATTGAATAGCTTTTGTTGAAGAAATTGTATGGACGTTTGTTTTATCATTTTAGAACTTTCTCAGTGAGGTTGGCTAAATAGTTAATTCTTAAATCTTAATTACTTAGGATGTTTGTGGAGTTTGCGACTGTACTGTTACCATATTGGCCAAGATATGTTTGTTGTTCCTGCTTCCACAGTGGCTTCCGAATCAGCATTCAGTCTTGGAAAGAGGGTGGTAGACCCTTTCAGAGCCTCACTCACGCCAAATATGGTTGAAGGATTAGTATGCTTAAGTGACTGGCTAAGGGCTAAAGGATTTCAAAAATATAAAGAGCCTACCAAAGATGAGATGGAGATGTATGAGGAGTTGGAAAAACTAGAAATTGGTAAGTTGCTTGTGTTTTTTTGCTGATTTGTTGCATTAATTTGTAAGTGTTAAGTATAATTTTAAGGGATGTTGTCTTACATGATTCCTTTGTCTGTTTTGCACTACTTGGGACAATGGTGAAAGGTGTCGGGGATGTGAGTGATGAAGATAATTGAAGGCTGCTGTGACTTGGAGATTGTGACTTTTGAAGACTAAAGGCTGGAACTTTGAAATGAAGATTGTTTTGGAAGTACTTATTTTAAGGTTGTAGAATGTTGAATCATTTGGATGATCTGGTCTGTAATCTAAGTACTCATTTGGATGATCTGGTCTTTTAGTTAGTTTATTTCATGTTGAATGTTCCGTTTAACTATTTAATGCGGTTTAAAGCAAACCGCACCGAACCGCACCGAAAATGCGGTTTAACCGAAAATGCAGTTTGCAGTTTTTTAAATGCAGTTGCAGTTTGCAAAATTAGAAAACCGAAAATGCAGTCTGCACTGCGGTTTTGGCCTTAAACCGCATTGCACCGCACCGCGCCCACCCCTATTCACAACAGGCTCCAATCCCTACACCTCCTCATTCAAAATGGGAAAAAGACAGGCTGTTAGACATTGTACTGTGTAGTATACTGCCTCGATCTAACGCTATTCCTCTTCAAATACTACGCCCTTCAGAAGCTGAGGCCTCCTCGAATCACAACTTCACTGCCGAACCAGAAGCTACCTATCCCTTGTCAGAGGACTCCTCCTCAGAAGACTGGCGAATCCAATGAAAATAACAAAATGATCATCCTTGCAGAGGCTGCTCATAATGTGGAGTATAACTCAAACCCTACTGCCTCAGAATTTCTAGAGGTAGTCCCGGATGTCAGATCACCAGATACTCGCTTTTCACACGTAAGATAACTTCCTTGTAATTATTAGTTTTCCTCTTAGAAAAACTCATGTTCATGTCTCCTTGACATCTTCCAACAAGAAACAAACCAGAACGCATCCGCGAATGCACCTTTAGCAGTCCAAACCCCACCAGATGAAGCATAAATTCCTTTCGGGGCGACCATTAGTACTACATAAGAAGATGTAGAACCCTCCAAGACACCAATTGTCCAGGCATAATAGTCCTACTTCTCTTATAGTTTTTTTATATATACATGTCACAAGGCTCACATTTAGTTTTTCGTTTCCAGGAATCAACCCCCTTACCAACCGCGAATATACCTCATGTTGATATTCCTAAATCTTCCAATGTATCTATAGCTCCTGAGAGACCTGAGGATATTCCTCCTTCCTCCTTGGCGGCTCCACAAGGGTCTTTCCCTCTACCTGAGGTTTGTATCCTTCTAACATCTTGTTATACCATCCCTGATGTCATTCTTGGGATCCAACTGATTAAGTCTTCGATTTTCAGGTATCAACATCTGAAGAAGAGCCTATCATCAAACCCAGTGCTCCAACATATGCAGCCATCACCACTGTTCCTATTACTGACAAGTTCTTAGAAGAAAGCCTTCAAGCTCTCTTCGAGATTTCCACCATTAACCCTGGAGTAGCTACAGCTAAGGAATTCCTGGCGAATCTTGATGCTGTTGACATCACATTGGAGGAAAATGAAAACAAGATCCTCGAAGCCATCTCATCCCTCCAAGGCCATGTGGATGAAGAAAAGCTAGAGCTCTTAGAAAGCTGAATGCAGCGTCTGCCTTCACAAATTGACAACTGGGAGTCAGATAAAAATGATGCACAGGTCACCAGTGCACAAAGGAATCAGCTCTTGAAGACCTTTTCTGAAGCATCTAACCAACTCCAAGCTGACTATCAAGAGGCTACTGTGATCGCGGACAAACGCATAGCGAACCTGGAAGCCCTACTGAAACAAGCATGCCAGGAGAAACAGGCCAAACTTTCTACCATTCAGGAGCGAATCCCAGAAATCAAAAAGTTAAAAGACCAACTGGCACAGGCAGGTGACTCCGAAAAGAAGGCCAAGGAAAAGGCTCTCCTGTCGAAGGCTGATCTTGAGAGAATCCAAATAGACATTAGGTTCGCTGACAAACTTCTGTAGGCAGCCCATTGGGCTTGAATTCTATAATTTCTGTTGTAGATAGCCCAAACCTCATTCCAGAAATTAAAAGATCAACTACTCTGATTCTCTTCTAAATGCATTTTCTCTGGAAATCACAACGCCTGATTTTGAATTAATGCTGAGATCCTGAAAAGATGTGAAACGTAACTACTTTTGACCCACAATTAATCCAAAACCGTTCCTACTCAAACCAGTGTAGTTGATCAGAGCTAAAAATCAGGAGTGCAGTACGTTCTCCAAAGGGTTCTCTGACAAACCGGGGATATTTGCTAGAGTCCTCACTCCAACAATGGTTTTTGCGGGTAGTCGCCTACGGATAGGGCTTTATGAAACGGTGGTGGACTGTTTGCTCACGGATGAGGCTTGGTGAGTAGAAGCGGGTAATGCTCACGGATGAAGCTTTGGTGAGGTAGTAGCGGATAATGCCAATGGGTTGAGCTTTGGTGAGTAGCAGCGGGGAATGCCTACGGATAGGGCTTTGGTGGACAAAAAGACTCAAGGAATCTTTTTGGTAGAGGTGCTTTGGAGAGGCTTGTTTTGCAGTGTCCAAAAGTTGTATTGAATCGTTGAGATGTGTCATGTCTCTATAACTTGACCTCTTTATATAGTGAACATTAGGGTTTGTTCTTTCTTGTGGATCAAGGCATATCAAATCTTCTTGGATCTCCAAATGATTCCTTAAGAAACCATAAATCCATGTCAATCATGACTTCCAGTCAAAAGAAAACACATTAAGAATAACGTAGACCGTTAGAATCGGTCCTCTTCTAAATCATTCGCCGAAAGATAATATTTTGGTTCAAATAAAATGATCAAACTCTTGTTCGAAACCCCAGAAATACGAAGATCAATCTCATATAATTGACTTTTACGATTTGTTGTTGGCCATTGTTGGCAATGACATTCTTTTCCTTCCTTTTCTTCTTTTCTTTTTCTTAGAGTGAGAAAATTTATTTTCTTTCAGTTGAGCTTTGGATATGGATTATAGAATTAAAGCTAACAAAACAATCCCTTTGGAATATAGTTCTTTCTTTACAAGACTTTTTATGCAGAAGTGAGCCCTCTTGATTGGCCCCTATGTCAATTCATTTTGTGTTGGCAACTATCACCTACAGAAATATGATCAGAGAGATTAGTAAAGTCTTATAACAGACAGAATTATGTATGTAAAAAAAATTGAAAACAGTAAGAAGGGTAATGAGTTCATCAAGTCTATGATGCAATTATAGTGAATTGGAATCATTGGTTGATTGATGGATGTTACCTTCTTCTGGCTTTTAGTGTTCTTTGTAAATATCAAGCCAGGTAAAATTAGGCTGTATTGACAGCTTGTTGTACTAGATTCTCCTCCTGTACTTGCGTATGGTTTACAAATATGAACAATTGAACATGATTACTTTTAAATTAGTTTCCAGAAGAAACTCAATTCAATGGTAGATTTGATTCACTTTCTGTGGAATACGTCTTTTGAAGGAAAAATAGGTAATGGCTTGCATGGGTCCTAAAATCTAAGGTTAGATTCTTTGATTCCTCCATCCTAAGAAAGAACCAAAGGTATCTGCCAATCACAACACATCCTCCACAGAAAAATTAAAGAAAGAGAAAGAAAAGAATTTAAAATAAAGAAACACCCTTCTCCCTTTCAATAACCAAAAGAAATATCCATGATCAAAATTCCCCATCAGCTTAAGCAAATTAGTTTAATTCATATTGTACATGTTGGTTCTCATACTATTAGGAAAGTTGCAGCACCATTATTCATCATAGTGGGGGGTTGTTATTCACAAGGGAATCAAAGAGGGAGAGATTTGGGAAAACAGCTAGATAAAACAAACCATACACTTTTCTTCTTTTCTATCCTTTTAAGGCTCAAATTGAACTTGAATAAATAGTTTGAGGTTTAACTCCAAAACCAATTGGCAATGTCCCGTTTTTAAGCCTTTTTAAGTAGAGTAGCTCAAACTTTTTAAGCCCACAAACAATGCCCCGTTTTCCCGATGTGGGATAGATATCTCAACACGCCCCCGCACGTGTGACAACCCATCAAACCTAACACGTGGACAACATTAAGGATGACGTGAAGTGCGTGTGACCGCTAAACGCTAACACATGTGGATGTGGATAACCCGATCTGATACCATGATAAAGTAGTCTGGGGATCAACTCCAAAACCAATTGGTAATAGAGAGTGTAGCCCAAACCCTTATAAACACGTGGACAACATTAGAGATGTCGTGGTGTGCGTGTGGCCGGTAACGCTAACACACGTGGACGCGGGTAACCCGATTTGATATCATGATAAAGTAGTCTGAGGTTCAACTCCAAAACCAATTGACAATGAAGAAAGTAACTCAAACCCTTACAAATCCATAGACAATGTCTCTTTTTCCCGATGTGCGATAGATAACTCAACAGAACTCTATGTTGTTTTCTCAGTTTTTTGCTAGCTCATAGATTCTCTTCTCTTTTAAGTCAAAGAAGAAAGAAAATGAAAATGATAACAAAAAAATAAATTAAAAAAGTAAAGGTTGGCATGAAATGAGAGATGGAGGAAAGGAGGGTACTACAGCTCATGGCATATATTCCCCCAACATAACCCCACTTATGTTTCCAGATATGGAGTGAGAACACAGTACAGGCCAACTAGTCCCCAATTATAAAGAGCTATTATAGCTGCCACAAATTGGGATCAAAACCAATATATATGTTTTTGGGTCTTCTGCTGCTATCTCTTTCTCATCCACAACACCAAAATGGGGCTGCAGAATATGCAAAATCAGAATATGAATTTAGTTCTATCCACTGATGCAAAGCCTAGGCTTAAATGGACTCCAGAACTTCATCAGAGATTTGTTGAAGCAGTCAATCAGCTTGGAGGTGCAGATAGTTGAGTACATGCTTGATCATTATACCCTCTTTCCAATCCCTTTATTATCAAATATAGATAGTTCTCATGTTTATGTTTCTTATATGGGCAGAGGCCACACCAAAGACTCTGATGAGGATGATGGGAATTCATAGACTCACTTTGTACCACCTAAAGAGCCATTTACAGGTCTATTCAATTACCTGATCATATGTAATCTGTTTTCATTCCCACAATGGAAATGTGTGATTCTAATTCTGTTTGTTTTCTTGTGCAGAAATATAGGCTAGGGAAAAGCCAACAATCAGAAAACTGCAGTGACAGTTTGCAAGAAGGTAACTCCAGTGCATTAGATCATCATAAACACTAGAGGATCGCCTTATGTACTCATTTGTAGCTAACTGAAAGCCTTAATATTGTGATGCAGATAACAAAGAGATTCAGAGCAGTGATGGCCATTTCTGCACAGATATCAATGATGAAACTCACAGCCAGAATAATGAGTAATATATAATAGATATTCCTTATTAGATTCATATGTTCTACAGAAACAAACAGCTACTGACTCAGTTTCATGTGTTATGTTTATCAGAAGCGCGCAGATAGCTCAGTCTCTCAAACTGAAAATGGAAGCGCAGAGGAAATTACATGAACAAATTGAGGTAACACCATCTTCAATCCATTAACAAATTACTATATGCCAATACATGTGCCAAATTTTTTTACCAAGAGTTCTATGTACAGGTGCAGAGACATCTTCAGCTACGAATCGAAGCTCAAGGGAAGTATTTACAATCAGTGCTAAAGAAAGCACAGGAAACTCTTTCTGGGTACAATTCTTCATCAGTGGGTGTAGAACTTGCCAAGGCTGAGATCTCACAGTTAGTTTCAATGGTCAAAACTGGCTGCCCCAGTTCTTCATTCTCAGAGTTAACAGAAACAAGAACTCCAACCTTAAAAGACATTGAAAGGAGGCACATAAGAGACACAATTTGTTCCATGGAAAGTTCCCTCACATCTTCTGAAAGCTCAGGGAGGAAGGAAGAAAAGTCTAACACAACCTGTGTAGAACTACCATTGATGGAAATTCACCCAGAAGTAAAGCCATTGAATAATGTTACATGCAATCAAAACCATGGGATTGGGAGGAAGAGAAGTATAAGCAGTTCCATTTCTGATGGGATGTGTGTCGAGCAACCAGTTGCTAAAAGATCATCAGCAGCACAAAGAGATAAAAGTCGCAACCATCTGAGATTGGTCACAATTGATTTGAACAGAAAGTATCAGAATGACATTGATTCTGGTCCAAAAGTACTAGACTTGAACTGCAAGGGAATTTGATACCTAAAAATGAGGTCTAGAGCTAATCTTGTACTATATACTGTGTATACTTGTCATATGTATGGACCCTTTTGAAAGCATATTCATATCAAAAGAAGGTATTGTATACTACTACCACTACCACTACTCCTGGAAACTGCTTTATTCTTGTCCAGCAATTCAACTTAAAAATCTCGGTTTCGGGTAGAATTGCATGAAAGGTTCCAACTTCTAAGGTATAATTATGTATTGGTACATCAGAAGTAGACCAACTCCCGACCTCACTTTGTAGCTTTACATGTCACATAACTTGATGTCAATGGATGTGTCACAGTTACTATATATACTAGAAATTCTAGTATTCTCTAGGGACAGGAGGGCAGGGTATGCCCGGGGACTGAGCAACATCCAACAGCTCCACTCCTTATTTGCACTGAAGTGCCCTAAGGAGTAAACTTCCACTAATACTAATCATAGCAAATTTAGGAACAAAATCATTAGGGGGTTCAAATCATGAATCATTAACAAGGCCATGCGCAAGTCAACTAATGAATGCTTAGGAACTTAATTATGCTACCAGCTAGCGCTCAAGAACTTGAGAAGCCGGTAACTGTGTGGTGTCAACTCGCCATAATCTGGTTATTTGAAAGCCCCACACTTTGAAGCTTGTACAATCTACTGTTTTTAGTCACATTCATGGTGATGGGGTTTGCATTGCATCGGTGCTACTATTTGTTCACTCTGCTGTATGTTCTTCAGGGCAAACATCCCCCTACATGACTTCAGATGTCCAAGAAGTCTCTGGTATGTTCTTTGACTACATTGTGGTTGGAGGAGGCACTGCAGGCTGTCCCTTAGCCGAAACCTTATCAGAGAAATTCTCAGTGCTCTTGGTGGAACCAGGTGGCTCACCTTATGGAGATCCCCTCATCTTGGAGACAAAGCACTACGGGCACTCATTGCTCCAAACCGATGAGTACACATCAGTTGCACAAGCCTTTGTCTCGGAAGATGGTGTCAGCAATCTCAGATGAAGAGTGCTAGGAGGATCATCTGCTCTCAATGGCGGATTTTATAGCAGAGCAAGTGAAGATTTTGTTGAAAAGGTTGGGTGGGATCATGAGGGAGTGAGGGATGCCTATGAATGGGTGGAATCTAGAATCGTATCTAAACCTGATTTGACTCCATGGTCATATGTAGCTGCTTTTAGCTTTCTTGAAGCTGGAATCTTCCCTTATAATGGTTTCAGCTTCGAGCATATTCAGGGAACAAAGATTGGCGGTAGCTTGTTTGATGAACAAGGACGAAGGAGCCTCTCAGCCGATCTTCTACAGGCAGGAAATCCAAGCAACATCACAGTACTCTTGAATTCAACTGTAAACAATGTTATTTTCGATACAAATTGTAAGCATATGGTTAGTTCTTTAGAATAGCATCTAAGGAGCAGTGTGTAGGATAAACCCTCTATCACTCAGCCACTGATAACTTGGTCTTGCAGGTAGTAGAGCTGAGAAGACAGCTCGAGGTATAAGATTCATCAAGAGCGATGGCAGCTCAAATCAGACTTATGAAGCTTACCTCAACCAGCAAGACAACTCAAGCTCATGGGGGTGACGTGATACTAGCGGCAGGAGCTTTAGGCAGCCCTCAGATTTTATTGCTAAGTGGCATTGGTCCTCAGGAACACCTAGACAACTTTGGAATCCCACTAGTACTCGACATGAGAGTTGGATTAGGAATGCAAGATAATCCTGGTCTTGCAACCTTAGCTGAATCCAAGCCACAAAATCGAACACCAGAACCACCAAAAGTTGCTGGCATAACGGATGACCTCGAAATCATAATCGAGGCAGGGATCCCTGTTAGCCTCAACACAACAGTTCTTCCCATTGCTGCCAAAATCGCCTTCCCAGAATCAGTAGGAAAGCTCGAACTCAACAGCACTGACCCAAGAGCAAACCCATCAGTGACATTCAACTACCTATCAACCGAGAAAGACCAGGCACAATGTGTGAAGCTGGGCCAGCTGCTTGAGCTAGTTGTAAGGTCTGAATTAATCGCTTTCTTCCTGGGTTCAAACGAACACCAAAACAAGCTGATGTCCACTGAAGAAGAGCTCTGAAAACTCTGCAAGAAGGATGTCGATCAGAACCTTCTACCACTACCATGGGGATTGCCTAAAAGGTTCAGTGGTCGACAAAAACTATAGGGTCTCTGGTGTTAAAGGATTGAAAGTAATGGATGGCTCAACCTTCCTCGAATCACCAGGCACAAACCCAATGGCCACTCTGCTAATGCTCGGCAGATACCAAGGTGTCAAAATCCTTCAAGATAGAAATGATGCTTCCTTGTAGTAGCCTATTTACTGTATTCTAGGCTTTAACAAGTTTCAGTCTTTAAACCCCTAATCTAACACAAACAGCATTCCAAGCATACATTTAAGGTGAATGCAGAATTCAAAGTTCAACATGATAAAAATGGAAAAAACAAGGAACAAAGATGTAAAATATATAATGTTGCATTGGATTGAACTCAAATTTGACACTGTACAAAACTAATGAAACCCCTAACAAATTTTCATAAAACTTCCCAAAAAATCAAATCTGAGTCTTTGAATTACTGTTCTAACACTGCATATGATCACCATCTTCATCAGCTCCAAAATTGGGGATTTTGGAGAGGTGGAATTAGAATAGTGGAGGCGGGGATTTGGATAAAGGAAGGTGTGATGAAATGCTTCAATCAACACATACAAGCAAGGTGTGATGAAATGCTTCAATCAAACTTAGCATTGCAATTTTCGCATATTTTCGTTAGCTTGTTTTTGAAGCGTTACCCAATTTGCAAGTGAGTGAATTTCGGGGGTCGTTCTGCTGCTTCCTCCTTTCAAGTCTTGCAGGCTCGAACAAGTGAGTGAATTTCGATCTCTACTTGTTCTTATTTGATAGGAAGCTGCTAAGCGTGTTGGCAAGAAGTTGATCAAGGCCTGCAATGATCTCAACATAGGCGAAATATTGTCTTATGATCGCAATGGCTTTGCTACCGGGGAAAGAATTCGAGCATTTTAGATTGCAATTGCAGAGTATGGGTTCTTGTCGAGATGAATGCAGCTGCTTCTGTGTAAAATCTTGTTGATATCTTGAAATTCAGTAGCCGATTGCAAATGTGCAATATAATCTGTTCAAACTTCATTGTATACTGATGTGCCAAGAGTCTGTCAAGAATGAGTAGTGAAATTCATTTAACCATGTTACCTGTTACAACTTACAACCAGACTAAAGGATTCTAGGTAATAACTAATATAGGTACGTATCATGCTACCGAATTCTGTACATTCAGAACTCTCATATACTAAGTAAGCTGAATGCTTACCCTATGGCATCACTATAGCATTACTATACAAAAAAATCGATCAACCAGTTGCTAATATATAGCTCCACTTTGGTTAGTGTAATATTCTTGTCACCCTCATTCATGCTCCGCTAGTCTACAAAAAGATGGGGTGACCAGATTTTCCTCTTCAACTCGGATGAAGCTTTAGAAAAGTTACCAATCCAATGATCTGATGATAATGTTCTCTATATCTCACCCCCACAGCATTTAGCTACTTGTCCTTCTTGAATTTTCTGCCAGAGACAAAGCATCTCCCTTGGACCTTGGTAATGTGCAATGATGTAGCCATCTTTGCAACCCTCATTGTAGACTTTATCTTCCTTCTCATACCGTACTTTCAAACCCTCCTTTTTCATATTTGCAACCCAGATGCCCATCGCCACGTCTTCTAGCTTAAACATCTGATACATACAGCAAGCATTGTATTATTTCAGATAAACGAGTAGATAGTAAATTTTAGTAGCTGTAAATTGTTCTTTACCTTTAAACTTCCTTCTTTGTACCGCTGGGAAACTGCCATTGCAATGTCACTTGACACCACATAGCCAGGACCATGTGCCCAAGGTGGGTAATTTTCTTCACGCCATTCCTTCATTAAACCAGACATAGAAAAGTTAATAATTCAGAGGTTTTGAAATTTTAGGTTGCGATTCTGATGGAATAAGGTCGAGCATGGAAAATTACCTCAGGGCTGATGTACCACTTGCTGTCTGGATTTCGATGAGGTTGGGAATCTGAGTTGATGAGTCCATAGAGCAAGCCGCTGGTCACCTTGATTCTGTTCAAGGAAGCTAGCACTTCATCCACACGGACAAATGCGTCATCATCGGTCTTCATGACAAACTTTGCTGAAACAACCTCTGTCTGTTGGAGAGATGAAATCAATGAGACAAGGGATGGGTTACATGCATACCCATATTTAAGGAAAAGTTAGGAATCTTACCCCAAAGATACAGATGGCCAAAGTTTTCCATGTGATGAGGCCATAGTAATCAACGAAAGGCATTAATTGAATGTCCCCATAGGTCTGTGCCTCATTCCAGAGTTCCTCATTCACTATCTGGTTTTTATGCTGCAACACATGTCAAATTTTAAGAATCAACTTTTCAGCACATGATAACTAAATATCAGAATGCATCTACAAAAAAGATCTTCCTTCAGACCAGATGATCTTGTAATCCAAAAAACTGACGTGCCTTTCTATCTATAATGCATTTTCACCATTTTATCAAATCTTGTAGCAACAAACAGATGATCATAAGCGAGCTCACCAGACCAACAAAAAAGCGCACGGAAGCTGCCCCTGATTTCACTGGAGCATACTGCATCCATGTTCTTCGAACAGCCATCCTTCGTTTAAAATTGTTTGCGGTTGAGAAAACACCAATGAAGAGATCCAATTGCTTGTGAAGAGAGAGTGGAGTGGATTTGAGTTCTTCAAGATTAACAATGTGCTCGGAATCCTCTGATGTTGGTAAGCCACTAGCCAGAACTGAAATTAATTGCAAGTCGCCAGATATCCTAACTGCGCTGACAAGCCATGGCTCCAAAGTCTGATCAGAAAACCAGAAAGTAGAAAATGAATTCAATGATATAAGAGATTATCCTTGAAATTCCAAAACACAAAAGAACTAAAATGAAATTAATTACTTCGCGGACTGCAAATGATGTTATATGCTTCCCATCAACTGTCATTTGAATTCCTTCTGATCCCACTCTAAGTGTAGCAACAAATGGATAGCCTTGCTTAAAAGGAAAGTATTTTCTGGGCTTTGATCCATCTTGTACTGAAGACTGCCTTGAGACATTGGAATGTATTCTCTGCTCTCCAACTTTTCCAACTATCTTGTTGCAGTTGTCCAACTCATCAACTAGCAACATTTTTTAAGACAGGAATACAGTGAATATCTATGAAGGCTTATAGGAATAAACAAATACATGGAGAAAACTTTCACACAAAAACTGTTAATTTTTTTCCTCTTTAGTGAACATTCTAATGTAACATTCTATGGCCTCGACTGAAGTAAACACATACAGCTTTCACCAGCAAGTATGCTGCATACTCTAGAGCAAGCTAAGAGTTTTTTAATGGATACCTTTATAATGTAACTGATATAAGTTCACCGTGTCTCAAATTATGAACAAACATCAAAGTGACTGAACTGTGTTATGCAACTATTTATATGCTTTCTCTCAAGACTCAACTGTCTAAGCATAACAATATACTAACTTCTATTTAGTAAGCTTGAACCTCATACATTCCAGTTATGCAGGCGATGTTTTCCTCCTATGGATGTACCATCAAAATTAGAAAGACTAATGATTTGAAGGCAGAGGCCAAACTTGAGCATCCAAACACTGATGGAAGTCCACATATGATATTGAAAACACACTGCAGTTGCAAGTCATTTTCCACTAATAACAGAAACGTAGCAAAATATACTGTATGTATTACTCGACTTAAAGAAAATGAGGCCATAGGCATGCAATGTACCTTTCTTGTTCTTTTCAGGAGTGGGAGACGGGCAGCGCTCCTCATCACCCCAATCATGAGCAATAGTCCAGCTATTTTGGACAATTACAGGGTCCTTGGTCAGCTTATCACCGTTCAGCCTAACATTGTAATGCAATATAATGGGTGGTTCAGGTTCCCCTGGGAGGGGCTCGCCGGTCAAATCAATCCGGAAATCACCAAGAATTCCATTCGGGATACCAATTACCGTTATCGACGATCCTTGAGTGAGGCCACAAGGAACCCACAACTTGTAACCACTATTGTCGATATCTGTCCCATTCATTTTACTAAGAAAATGAGGACACTGCTTTGTTCTCCCTGATGAACTTTCATTAGTATAACCACGTCTTTGCTCTTTAACTGAATCCATAAGGCTATTCCACGCACCTCCAGCTTCCTTTATAGCATCAACAGCATTAGGCAAACCCTGACCTTGGTTGATAAGGTTCTTCAAAAGTTTCCATGTGTTCAAAGTTTGCTGCTCTTCATTGGAAAGATTGCTATGAGCAAAGAGACTAGAGATTATTTTCTCAGCAGAAACCACTTGAGAAGAATTCACTGGATTCCCAACTGCAGGTGGAGCAGTATTCAACCATTCAAGAGGATTGACACCAGTTGGATTGGTAGAATTGGAGTACAATGCATTGGTCAAGAAGCTATCACCATTGGGATAGTTTGTAATGGCATATCTGAGGACTAGCAGCATAAATAAAGATGCAGCTACAATACCACCATAGGATTTCTTCATTCTGGTGACCTCAAAGTTACAGGACAGCTTGTGAACTGGAATCTCCAGCTTATTCATTGTCATGAAGCCCAACTATCATGTATATGAAATACTAGAAGACAATAACAGAAATGAAGAAGGCCAATGTGAGAAGGAATCCACCAAAGTAGATAGTTAAGGATCTTCTGCAAGAAAAAATCAGAAACGTTTTGTCTCTGCTCTCAAATAATTTCAAGCTATTCCCCTCAAGTCTGCTATTCCATTGAACCAGCAACTGTGATTTGCCAATATATCTGCAGTCAGACAAATCAGTTCTCTGGTGAACTCGAATCCAACGAACACACCAAAATGGTTATCCTTGAAGCACCCGAGACGAGACTACCAGGCTGAAACTGAAACCAAATCAATCAGGCTACAAGCAGTCTTACAAGTCTATCTAGAAAATTATAATCAAAGCGCTCTATATTTCTGGGTATGGATCATGAAATCAAAAACTTCAGCTGACGCTGTTTATGGCAATAATCCTATATAAACTATTTTCCTCTGCAACTTTATATATGATGCAGCATCACAGAATTGACCTAAAATAGATTCAGGACATATTCATGACAAAACATCACCAAAACACTAAATTACTGACGTAGACCTTCCAGACTTCCAAATCTCCTATACCAATTGGTCAAACGCAGACGAGTAGTTTCATTAAATTATCTATTCCCTCATGACCAGATCAGTGATGGCTTAGAAATAACAAACTACTAGGATTCTCCAATCAACAATATTTTAGAGGAAGACTAATTAGATTGCCAAACCTAAAATCCAGGTCCATCCTCACCTCTAGCATCAATGCAGAAACCCACACCCTAACTTCAACCAAAATACGAAAAACCGATTCCGAATCATTTCAAATTCCTAGTTAATTTCGTACACAACACTTGCCTCTGATTTTTTTTTTGTAAGAAAAGAGGATCAAACGATTTCACTCTTACCCAACCCGACTCGAACTCATGAGTTTGTCAATACGCGTGCACTTACCACTGCGCAAAACTGTTCTAGTCTTCTACACCGCCATTGACGCCGGAGAGAGCAAGCTCAAAACCAAAAAACGAAGCAGAAAATACAAAAATAAACCGCGAAATCGAAAATCACAGAAGTCTGGAAGTTCAAAGAAGTAGTTACCTCGTCGTCGTTTTGGTAGTGAAACCAGCATGAAGAAGCTGAGCTTAATTCCGACGACTTCTTGAACTTTGTCGGCGACGGAAGTAACTGTATAGATCGGAAAGGACAAGCAAAGGCAGTAAAAACCAGCGAGGATATTAGAGCTATAAAAACTGAGCAATATGGCTAAAAAGGACAGAGATCGAATTCTGGTCTGTTAGTTTGAAAAGCTAGTAGTAAGGAAGCTCCGGTGGAAGAGTGCCGGCGAGAGTAGCCGGAATGCAGAGAGAGAGAAGCAGTGGTGGATCGCAGAGGGTGTTTTGAACCTCCGCGTTAACGGTGGGAAACCATAAGAAACTGTTTTGGAAATTAGAATACACTCATTCAAAGCTTCAGCGGAGACTTGATTTTCATGTCCTTTATTACCATTTTTATTTTTACTTCTTTTTATTGAAAATTAGAATACACTCTTCAATATAAACGATTGGATTGTTTTTAGTGGAATGATTTATGCCCAATATGGAATGAGTACAGAATACACGTCTCAATCACCTGGCAAGTAAAGGAGTTTGCTTACTTGGTTTTTGCGCTAATAACAAGATTCTCAAGTGAAAGAAACTTTTTTCATTCGGGCTAAATGTGAAACAGCTTGTAACTAAGGATTAAATTAACGATGATGATAGAAATTTTAGTAGTTTAAAAAAAAAGAAATTTAGATAGATATATTGATAGAAATTTTATCAACATTTATATTAAAACCGTATATTTAATCAAAAATATTAAAAAGATATGAAAATTAATATCAGTACTTATAAAAAACAGAAATATCACGAAAATATTATTGATATTATAAATATTTTAGTTCTTGCTTGCGTTGATACCCAAAAAAACATCATTCATGCTAAACAAATATTTCAAACTCAATAAAGAAATACAACTGCGAATCGAAAATACAAAGTTACATATATTCGAAAAGTAGTCATATCACGCATGTGGACCTAAATCACAATCATGTTTTTGAGGCTTACAAGTTTGGGTGTGGAAGGTAACAAAAGTACATGAGACTCATTCTCAGTTTTTGGTTGTTGATAATTTTGGACTTGGGACCAAAATACAAGCCTAACAATCTAAATCGTTTAATGGTCATGCAAAGATGAGAAACACACAAATCCACAAGCTTACATATTTTGAACCCAATAGCCTTTCCAAGTTTCTAGTAACACAAATGTCAACATTGTTTTTACCCTGCAGCTATTTTTCTTTTTCTGGGCAAGATATAAAATTATAGTCTTAGTCAATCTCTTTTTAGTCCACTTGCACAAACTATTCATATATCTAAAGTGACAAGCAACTCTTCAATCCTATGAGATATTAACATTTTCTAACTTTTTCTTTAGCAATTCAACTCCACAACAACTATTCATTAGGCTTTCTACTCTAGTGTTGTACTTCACGCATACCAACTCAAACATCACCTCTAGTCTTGTGGTCATTGCTATGTTCTGGATATTTGAACTCACCACATGACTTTCTTTATTGTCTAGCAGTATTGTCCTTTTCACCTATGTAATAGCATCACCCCTTTCAAACTATAAATAAAGGCCTTTAGCTGTTGCAAACAACAACTTCCAAGCCACATATCTCACAAATTCAGCCTTTGCATTCAGCAAGCATGCCTCAAGCAACATGTCTATCATCCCACTCTCCAACCCAAAACCGTTCTCAAGCTCTAAACCCATAAAACACCATCATATCCCTTCTTTTCCTCCTTAGATGTAGCAACCTCTCATCTCCTGAAACTCATGTGCTTCTAGCTCCCACGCCACATGTCATCTTGCAAGCCCTTTGTTTACTTTTCTTCATCATGCTATTAAACTCATGACAAGCTACTGACAACATATCACAGGCTTCATACCATTATCCCAACAGCAAGCCACTGCAGGGAGATTTGGGAAAAACATGCACAAAGTCTCTTGAATCTTTGGGCCCAGTTCTTGAACTCAGAGGGGTAGAATAGACGAGATTAAGCTGATATCAATCCTAGCAGTTTCTACTCAAAATGACCCCAACAACTTGAAACTATCTTAATTTGATTCTCTTAGTAATAAGATTCGAGAGAGCTGTGAAGAGCCGATCCTAGTACAAGAGGCGATGCTTTGTTAATTTGGATTTCATTTTTAACAAATGAAATAGTTGAATAATCCTGATTGAGCTCATTCATAGTTTGTTTTTAAATAAACTACAGATGATGTATATAATAAAAATATGTTGAAGGAAATTGATTTCCTATCCTTCAGTGTGTCTTGACCTAGTCTTTAGGTTGACATATTCTTTAGCTTAACAGAATAGACGATAGATTCTCTGATCATTCTATTTACTTTGTAATGCCTCCTTAGTCGAGCCAAGCTAAGTCTAATCCCTCACCCTCGATCTTTGTGTGCACCAACGTCGAGCGTTCTACCCCCGGAACCCAAAATGATGCAGACCTCCGATCCAATCACCGAATTTGCAACACCGACACTGTTTCTGATAATGCTCACAACAGCACATCCTAAACCCCAACCTAAACCTTGTTTTTTTTCAGGCTCCGATTTCGGCCACAACAACACCGCCTTGCATACCACCCTTAGAACCCAGAAATTGCTCTGGGCAACCTTCTCCCACCAAGCTCAACGTCAACGCTACCCCGACTTCACCCAGCCACAACTAACTTCGCTAGCGTCTGCCCTAGCCCCGCCTCGATCCTACTGGTCTGTTAAGAGCTCCCCAGAGACCCGTAACTCAGAATTCCTGACCTAGAAAAAAAACTGACCCGGATCCATTTGACCCGACCTCAGTATCCGGCCCAAAACAGTGCAACCCGACCCCGATTCGTTCTACTCAACCTGACCCGGATACCTATAGCAGTTTGGAACGCAGCGTTCGGATCAAAATTGCGCAACTTCGTACACTCCACGTTAGGTGACCTTCTACTTCACCTAGTCAACAACCCTTCAATGTTTCAAGTACTTTCACTCCCGTTTCCGACACATAATTCTCTGACACTTCAATCGAGGTAAAATTTTCTAAGAGTTCCCGCTTTTGAGCATTTGATTTTGTAGTCAGGCTTATTAGCCTTTATTCTCCATCCCACCTTTCTTTCTAAACGTCGGACGATATTGAGGGATTGGGACCCCTCATATCAAATTCAATTTATGACGGTTAGTCACTGTACAATTAAACATAAAAAAGGGAAGAAATCGATTGTGACGGTTTTTGAGTCACGATTTTTTGCACCGATATTGTGACCAGTACATCTTGATTCACTTTCTAATTCCAACATACTTGATTTTATTATTAGAACTCTCGATACTAACTATCTCCCTTATCTTGTTTAGATGACTGAGTCATCTAGGTCAGAGTTTGACATCTTTGATGCACAAGGAAAAGAGTATCACAGGTGGGTGTCAGATGTGACTCACACGTTCATCGATAAACGATACACCACCACAATTTTCCCTCCGGTAGATCCCAATGCTCCTCCTCCCAGTTTGGAGATCAAACCTCAAGCTCTCATGCTTTTGAGGCGTCATATCCACCTAGTTCTGAAGAAGAAGTATTTGAGAAAAGAAGATCCCAAGGATTTATGAGACATTTTAAAACATCGCTTCAACAATGTACATGATGTACAGCTCCCAGAATTGACTGCACGATGAGAAACCATTCATTTATTGGATTTTGCCAAAGTTGAGGACTACAACCAAGGTATATTGGACCTCCAGACATAGCTTAGTTTTTGTGGAGTTGAAAAATCTGAGCAAGATATGATCGAGAAAACCTTGAACACTTTCTCCTATGATATGAGCTTACTTGCCCATCAATACCACCTTGAGTATGAAAACGAAAGAGTTAAGACTTTCAGTGACCTCATCAATATACTTCAGAAAAAAGAGAGGCAACATCATTTTATTCTCAACAACAATACAACGTCAGTTGGGACCAAGAAATTTCCAGAAACTTATCAGTCTAGTGGTGGGAAAGCTTCAAGGCAAAAGAAAAATGATCTGGTTGCACCTTATGCACGTGGGCAACCTGCACCACCACATGGGGGCGGCAAAGGAAACCAGCACCGCCACATGTATTAGATGATTCTTCTGCTATGTTATTCAAGTGTTTCTTTGTTGGCAATGGCCATGTTTTAAAACTTTGGTTTTTCTTAGTCGTTTTTGAATAAGAACATCTTTGATGTTTTCAAGTTGACATTAATAAAATTTCTCTTTGTTTTCTGGTTTAAAGAATGGTTGAGAGTTTTATTTTCTTATTAATGCATGAATGGTTCTAATTGCAAAAACAAAATATGATACTTCGCAAAAATAGCAATTTGTCTATTCTGGACAGCCAACTTCGTACGAGTTTTATGAACACCTCAGAAAGAACCAAAATGTGAGCGACATATGTTTAGAAAGTTCCATGAGTCTAGTTTCCAGATCATATCACGGTTGATTCATATATATATTTATGAAGAAGTTATGTTTATTTTAGTAAGCAAATGTCATTCTGCGCGAGAAAATAAAATCTATGCACTCAATAAGGGACCATGCAACTTGATCACAATCCCTTCAAATTTCTCTAAGATATTTAGAGTATTCGTTATGTCTTCAGTTAGAAACTAATTGATTTACATTATTTTGTAAATGTCTCATGGTGAAACTGAGTGTTTGGCTGACAGCGAGATTACCCATACTATTTTACGGAATAAGCAATTGTTTACAGATTTTGTGCCACACAAATCCTCAGTGACAACCATGATTGGATCATCTCTGGTTATACAAGGGCGATGTATTGCATAATTTTTGTTGCCAAATGGCACAAAGACTCATGTCATTGATGCCTTATACGCGTCAAAAGCCAATTGAACCTTGTTAAGTTTCAAGGACATTCGCCTCAACTATTTTCATTTGGAAACTTATTGTGAGAATAATCAAGAGTTTTTGTGTATTACCTCTAATAAATGTGGTCGTAAGCGCATCTTAGAGAAACTTATGAGTCAAAATAGGGGTTTATATCTTACTACAATTCGGATTATTGAATATAATGCAGTTGCTCACAACTTCTGTGATTTTGACTCATAAGTTTTGACATGATCGTCTGGAACATCCCAGACGTGATATGATGATCCGTATACTTAAACATTCACACAAACATCCGTTTTTCAGAGCAAAGAGGCATATGGGAACGCACATAGCTACCGAAAATGGTGGCGGTGTTGTGAGCACTGCTCATAGTCAAGGCCCGGCCTTAATGTCATCCCAAGTGCAATCACAGCCTTCACAGGCTATTGTGACACATAGTTTTTCTCCTATTGCCTCTATGGCAATCTCTAACGCTCACTGCTCAATTTGTAAAGCTTGTTCATTAGAAAAGTTACAAGCACGTCCCTCTTTTACTGTAGACACAAAACAAAACATTCCATTCTTATAGAGAATCCAATGTGATATTTTTGGACCTATCAAACCAGAATGCAGACCATTTTAATATTTTATGGTTCTGGTTGATGCATCGACGCATTAGTCACACATCGCTTTGCTATCCACAAGAAATGTTGCATTTGCTAAACTTCAGGTTCAAATTATATAACTCAGGGCTCACCACCCGGATCATCCTGATCAAGTCTATTCGATTGGACAATGCAAGAAAGCTTACATCAAAATCTTTTGATGATTATTGAATGTCTATTGGGATTGATGTTGAACATCTTGTTTCCCATGTTCATTCACAGAACGGTCTTACAAAAGCAATAATCAAGCAGTTACAACTTATGGTTCGGGCATTGGTGATGCACACCAATTTAATCGTATTTGCATGGGGTTATGCAATTTTACATGCAGATGTACACATTCATTTCAGACCCATAACCAACCATTTAGTGTGTACTAGTTGGTAACTGGATATGAGTTTGACATTTCACATTTACACATATTTGGCTGTATGGTCTATGTGCCTATTACGCCTGCACGACATATAAAAATTAGTCCTCATAGACGATTGGGTATATATGTTGGCTATGAAGCACCAACGATTTTCCGTTATTTAGAACGTTTGACAGAGGATCTTTTTACGGCAAGATTTGCAGATTGACACTTTTATGAGACATAATTCTAGTCGTTAGGGGGAGAAAAGAACTGTAATATTCCAGTTGAACTACAGGAATTGTCATAGCTTGTCCTCACTATGTTTTATTATGATCCTCGCACATCTCAGAGCAAGATTAAAGTGCAAAGAATTCTAGATCTTCATAAAGTTACAAACTCGATGTCGGACTCCTTTACTGATCGATATCTCAAAAGTGACAAGATCAACTATCCATGTTGCAAACGTTCCTGCAAGGTGGGAAGTCCTGAAAACTGGGCAAGTTAATGCCCCACCTAGGCTAGGCATCGTCGACAACGCCGGCACACCCAAGAAAAAGGGAGACCAAAGAAAGGTTCAATAAATGTCTTGCGGAAAAAAGCAAGATATATCAAGGCACATAATGATCCGCTCATCATTGACACTGTGAATCTATAACATGAGATTGTCTCTGACTATAGTTATGTCCATGAATCGATACTGTAACCTCTGGGGAACGCCTCAGAATCAATGTTGATGTCAGAGAACAAAGAAATCTCATTGAATTACACAAGTGTGTGATCTTCCATGTTAGTTGATGATGCTTTTGCTTATTCCGTCACTTAAGAGATTATTGACGATGATGAAATATAACCTCGATTTGTTGCAGAATGTCAACGTAGAGCAGATCGGTCGAAATGGAAAGATGCAATCCAGGAAGAACTAGCCGCCCTCTCGAAAAAGCAAGTTTTTGGTTCGATTGTGCCATGCCCACCAGATATTAAGCATGTTAGACATAAATGAGTCTTTGTTCAAAAGCGTAATGAGAAGAATAAAGTCATGCGATTTAAAGCTAGACTTGCGGTGCAAGGATTCTCGTAACGCCTTGGGATTGATTATGAGGGGGCGTATTCTCCCATTATGGACGTCATTACTTTCTGTTACTTAATCAGTTTAGTAGTGTCTGAAAAACTAAATATGCAGCTTATGAATGTGGTTACCGCATATCTCTATGGGGATCTTGATGCAGAGATGTATATGAAAGTGCATGATGGTCTTTCGTTGCCCAAATCAAGTGACTCTAAACCACGAAGATCTTATGCCATCAAATTGAGGCGTTCACTATATGGATTGAAACAGTCAAGGCGAATATGGTATACTTGTCTAAGTGATTACTTGATTGGGAAGAGGTACAAGAATAATAATTTGTCCCCATGCGTGTTCATAAAAAGAACAAGTTCCAGATTTACAATTGTAGCAGTCTATGTTGATGATATGAATGCTATCAGTATGCTTAGTGAGATCAATCAGACATTTAGCTACTTGAAATCCGAATTTAAGATGAAAGATCTTGGAAAAACTCGATTTTGACTAGGCCTTGAACTAGAACATCGAGGGACTAAAATCTTAATACACTAGTTGACTTATGTCCAAAAGATGCTCAGACGATTCAATATGGACAATGCACATCCTCTTGGAACTCTTATGATTACCCGAAGTCTAGATATTACATATAATCTGTTTCGTCCGAAAGATGATGATGAAGAGATCCTAAGATCTGAAACTCAATATTTTAGTGCGATTGGAGCTCTGTTATATTTGACTCAGTACACAAGATCAAATATTGTTTTCTCTATGAACTTGTTAGCAAGATTTAGTTTTGCACCAACGCATCGTCATTGGAATGATGTTAACCACATCTTCAGATATTTGAAGGGTTCCATTAACTTAGGAATGTTCTTTCCCTACAATGTAACAAGAGGGCAAAGATTTCGTCTGAGATCGGTTCCATTAACTTAGGAATGTTCTTTCCATACAATGTAACAAGAGGGCAAAGATTTCGTCTGAGATCGGTGGATCACAGCTCTTGGCCTCCCACTGAGAGACTGCATCTAACACTGCCATAGCTGTAGATAATGCGCACGAAAAACTAGTCCCTTATCTTGAGACACCCAATGATGTGTTAGTTAGATTTGCTGATGTTGGGTACTTCTTTGGCTCACATAGAGAATGTTTTCAAACTGGTTATGTGTTCATAATTGAGAACACGACGATATCTTAAAGATCAACCAAACAAACCATTGTTGTTACTTCCTCGAATCATGCTGAGATTATTGGACTACATAAAGTAGTTAAAGAATGTGTTTGGCTTCGGTCTGTAGTGTCTCATATTCTAGAGTCGAGTGAATTAGCATCTGCTACGATTGAACCAACATGCATCTATGAGGATATCGCAGCTTTCATTGAACAGATGAAGTTATGTTTCATTAAGGGTGATAATATTAAACATATATCGTCGAAGTTCTTATATAATCAGCAACAACAACAGTTTTTAAATAGCCAAGTGAACCGG
The DNA here is from genome assembly GCA_951800085.1 of Comarum palustre. Classification (NCBI taxonomy): domain Eukaryota; kingdom Viridiplantae; phylum Streptophyta; class Magnoliopsida; order Rosales; family Rosaceae; genus Comarum; species Comarum palustre. The sequence continues at coordinate 2,915,014 of OX637584.1, read as the reverse complement.
GTGAGTTCTCAGAATAATGTAGCAGATTTGTTCACCAAGTATATCTAAATCTACTTTGAAGAAGCAAGTGGAAAGCATTGACTTGCGTCCTTTATCTGAACTCCGAGTTTGAGTTATCAATCAGGAGGAGTCGTTGTGTAAACATCAGGGGAAGTCTACATCACATGTTATCTTCAATTGTAGTTTGTACACTTTACTTTTTTTTCCTTTGTCCAAGTCTTTGTTTTGCCTACGAGGTTTTTGTTTAGGTTGACAAGGTTTTTAGTGAGACAACATCACATGTACTATGTCATACTAGACACGCGACACAAGAGAGAATGTCTTAACTTAGTTTTTAGGTTGACCTATTCTTTAACTTAAGAGAATAGACGATAGATTCTCTTACCAGTGTTTATTTTATATGTTTATATATAAATAATGTTATCAATAAAATAAATAGATATATTCAATCAACTATTTGTTTTGAATTTGCTTTGAATTTGGGGTAGAAAAAGAGGAAGAAAATAATCAACTATGCTAGCATGGTTTTGGTTTCCTTGAAAGACCCGTTCAGCTATTCTTTGAAATTTCCAATTTGCCTGTCGCTTTATGATTGAATATTGACCCCCCAGAATACCCACACCTTACATACAGCGACACCTTTCCCGCTAGGACGTTCTTTTCAGATAATTACCTTTCTTCATTTTTGCTTTCTTTTTTGTTGTTTGGTGATGATGCTGGTCGATCCATAGACTGGTAGTCTTCACAAACAAACAAAGACCACCAGGCCAAGAAGGGACCAGCTTCTTTTTTGCTTTCTTTATTCCCAACTGGCAGACGGAAACCGTCACCGTCGATGGAAACAATTCACAAAAAGCTAAACGGGTCGATGGAAATGATAACCGGACGGGCCCCACTTCCGGCCCAGTCCTCATAAACATCGAAGGAACAAGTGAAAAATTAAAGTTAATGAATGACTATTTTACCCTTGAAGATTAGGAGGAGTTTAAGTTGTTTGATGCTAACGGGTTAGCGGCGTTTTACGTGGCACCGACAGGTGAGCGGACTTGATGGTGAGACATTATAATTAAGGGCTGATTAATTTGGAGGGAGGTTTTGGATTGGAATAGGACCTAGATGAGGCACGTGTAGGGATGAAGGAAGTGACCTAGAATTGGATTATAATTATAGAAAAGGGGGTCAGATCCACCAAACAAATGTTGCATTGTTTGTTGCCAAATGTAACATTGTAATGTTTGATGTAAGTATCAATATCATTTTTCTCATTTTGGTTGCTAGAGAGCATGATTGTGTGGGTTTAGTGATAGTAGTTTTGTGCTATTTGGGGGTGTCCTATGTCTCTTATCTCGTGTTAACGACTATCTACGACAACTAAGAAGATCCTTATTCAAGATTTTGTCTATGTGATTTTGAGACTAGAAATTCATTGCTTAGAATTAGATTCAACAATTTTTTGGGAAAAAAATATTTCGGAAATGTAAAATGTGAGTTGATAGAGATATCAAACAATTTCAAGGCCAGGACTTCAAATCTGAGGTTTAGCGACCCACCCAAAAGATACCATAATGGCAGTGTTTCGTTCGGAAATGTAAATGGGCCAGCTCAATTATACACAGCAATTTACGGACCACCATATCTGCAATTTACGGCACACCAATGCCACCATTTGTGTACAGAATCTAAATGGCATGGTAAGTTCGTCACTTTAGTAATAATTAAACTTGACAAATACAAAAGCGATTCACGCACATAGATGAAATATAATGTAGTTTTATTACCAACAACAATCAAGAAGGAAGCTAAATAGCCTGGATTATTCACCATACATGTAGTGAAAGGCCTGAAAATTTGAGTTAATTATGAGATATATGACTATATAATCAACATTGTTAACTATATATCCACATGCGCGCATGGTAGCTAGATCCAGCGACTAATTAAAATTTAGGGAATTGGATAGTAGAAGCACACCGTCTTCTAGGAAGAATTGGGCACTCGATAATGTCCTGGCCAGAAGTATCAACGCACAAGTAAACTTGGTAAAGTTGACTGTTACCAGCTGAGTCTTTGTTGCACTCAATCCCTGGGGTATGCCCAACACCCTCTTTTATAGCCTGCACAATGCTCTCCAAGCTGTATAGCTCATCATCTGGTTTTATTCCTGCAAATTCAAGTTTCAAACGTTTACACTGCGTTGATCTGGCTGGTTACGTAATTTGATGATTTGTCAGAAACAGATGAGCATTAGTTACCAGCGTTTTTAAGGGCTTGAAGAAGGTTAGCCTTCTCCTTGAGCTTGAGACCGGCTTGGAAATAATCTTTCTGATCAAGTTCCGATTCGGCGCAAGTGCCGTGCTTCTCCCATTCATGTGACCAGAACCTGTACCCGTCACTGCTCGGGCAGCTCATCGACGGCCAATGTTTTTCCAGACTGCTCATCAACTCTGAAATCTGGAAGTACCAATATTTCCATGCATATGATTATGTAAATATATACATATTTAACGTATACCAATCCACTAGATCTTGGCTAAAAAAGTGCAAGGAGCATTTTTGACAATTGCTGATACGTAAAAGTAAACAAAACTGGGTTTCAAGTTATATGCAGAAACATTCGAGACGAATGCTTTAAGCATTTTATATATTGTTCAACAAACTTGTACCTTTAATAAAAATTAACCTAATGGAAAATTCTAGGGTGAGTTGATGCATAGTATGCATCAACTTTGTTGTTAAATTGTAAAATGAGTTGTTAAAATAGTAATATTTGTTCTTAAAGTGGTAAAATGAGTCCTTAAAGTTGTAAATTTATAGTTACAACATTAGTGCTTATATGTCCTTAAAGTAGTAATTGAGTTGTTAAAGTTGTAAAATTGAGTGTTTATCCCATTGAGGACTCATTTTATAACTTTAACAACTCATTTACCACTTTAAGAACATATAACCATAAATGTTGTAATTACATCTTTAAGAACTCATATTACAACTTTAACAACTAACATTACTACTTTAACGACTCATTTTACAACTTTACGACAAAGTTGATGCATGGTATGCATCAACACATCCTAGCCTTACCCTAACCTAATACTGCAAAACAGAAAGAGAAAAAGCTAAGGATGAATATATATATATATATATATATATATATATATATCAAAGAATAGGTATCGTACTTCAGATTTGTCGAAGACACTGTCGGGATTACAGTTAGAAGGGTAGGAGCCATCCTTGTAGTTAGGCCAGAGACCGTGAATGCCAAAATCTGCAGCAGGCTTCCCTGACTTCGGATAACAGCAACTATGCTTTGTGTCGCAGTATGCTCCTGGCCACTGCATATCGATCCATCAAAATGCTAAAAACTATCAGATACGTACTCATCTTTTAGGGTTTGAAACTAAAGACAGATTGATGTGGAAGATCGAAAGAGATCGATAAACTGTATAGTTGACGTACTTACCTGTTGAACGAAGTAAAAGAAATCAAAGTCCTGAGAAGTACAAAGAACTTGAACTGACAGGTATTGAATTACCAGAAGTTTAATCAAAATCAAACTAGTTCTGTATCTCATTGTTCCAACTGAGGACGTTGTCCTTTCTTTTTTCTGATCGACAACTTTTCTTCTCGGTCGACAAAGCTCGCTAGCTTTAGAATGACAACGCTGATAATAGCAGAAAGCTATATTAATAGGAAAAATAAGTAGAAAGATGGAAGAAATGAGGGTGGAATATCCCAGAAATTAAGCATATGCTCTTATTGCTCCCCAAGCTTGTGAATTTATACACGATCATTTGCGTGTCTAACGGTCTCTAACATTAAAAGAATTACTTGTGGTTCGCTTCGTGCCTTCCTATATCTATTTTCTTTTTCCAGTCTTGAGATTATCCAGTTACATAATATGATTTCTTAATCAGCTAGGCAGTTATCACTTAATTTGACCTAACCTTAATTGGCTTGGTTAGTTGATTAAGACATGAGATCCCATATATGAAACACATCTATATATGTGAACAAGTAAATTAACATCGTCAGCTAGGTTTGATTTAGCAATGGAGAATAGAAAAGTGCGAGAAATTAAGATTAAAGAAGTAAAATATAAAAGGTTGTTCTAATTAGTTACATTAAAGTTATTAACTATTCCAGAAATATGGCAATTGGAAATCTCCAAGCAACAGTACCAGATGAAATATTGGTGTGCCGTGTGCCGCGCGCTAAGGAATGGCGGAATGCTATAGCTATATATACTTGGATTAGTCTTTAAGTGATACTAAGGGTATGAAGCTAGCTCAAGTCTTTCTGCCCAATCTAACAGGTACGGTAAAGATGGAACGTTAGCTAAACAAAAGGTACGTAGGAAATGAAGATGCTTTAGACGACGCCTAGTGTTGGCTTTGCTGTTGCGTGCAAGGCATTTTTGGTTGTGGACGGACAGTTCATGACTCATGTACGTGTTGAACCAGGAGGCGCACCTGAAACATGGGGCTTAAAGAACTCGATAGGCAGTTCATATGTGAATGTGTTTTTATTTATTGATCATTGTCAGGTGAAGAGAATAATAGAATTCCACGCACTGGTATGATACTCACAAAGGCACATGCATGGATTCGCCCTTTTGGAATTTCAATTCAAATGGAAATGGGAGCAGTACTGGCCGGTGAGCTATATTAAAGATACAGATAGCCATTGATCCATCTCCGATCGATCCTCATGATCGATGATCAGGTTAATTCAATCTGATGATCTGGAAACTTGTTATAAAAACAACATCAGATAATAATATTAATGAATATAGTTAAGTATATGAGATAAGAGGTCAATCTCCCCTTGGTTGTAAATAGTGACGTCTAACCAAAAGTGTTTATGTTCTAGCTCGGGGATATGAAGCTATAGCTTTTTCTTAAATTCTTGACCATTTATACAGATACAGATCTACAAGAATTGATGTGGTCGATCTACAACAACTAATGGTCGATCTACAACAACTAATTAAGTACCTAGCTAATAAGGATAATGACAGAATGATAGGGATCTCTGTGTATACATAGATGTGGATCATCCAAAGAGAAAGAAGACGACGTTCCAAACTTGTTAACATTTCTATATATATATATATGGTTATTCTAATGAGGGATCCCTTTATTGTTCATTTTTAAGGATAAGTTATTACACCAATTTTCTGATCAAATTTCAGGATCTCCACCGTTCAGTTTGTTGAGCTATATGAGTGGATCAGCTCTATAAAATTTCATGTGATTTAGTGATCGTTAAGGCATCTAAAGTTTCGATTTATTTTTAATAATCTTGAACGGTGTAGGTTTGACATAAGTGTTAAACATTTTGTTTTAATCTTAACCATTCAAGCTCATTAAAAAACAGATCTAATGGTGTGGGCCTATCCCTAAAAATGAACAAAAAATGAATCCTTATTAGAATGACCCTATATATATATATGGTTCAATACAACCTTATTTGATCCTCTTTGCCAACTATATATATTAAGTCGATTGATTCTGTATGTTAACACTCCAACTTAATCCTGTGATGCCTCTTATTGTTATCGATGGCTAGTCTTGATCTAGCTAGTCTTGTTTTGTTGAAACAATTAAGGGCATGAGAAGAACTAGCACTTATAACGAAAATAGGAAAGCGAACAATTGAAATTGATCAAAGTTAGGTGAATTATGAAACATGAAACTATCTAGTAGAGATATGCATAAATGTTTTGAGGCATCATCTACTACATTGAACTATTATAATAACGAGTACTCTAGAAGGTAGGGAACTCAATGCTTGAACCACATTTCCCATGGGGGGAAACCGGGCACTCAATGAGGTCAGAGCCGTTAGTGTCCACGCACAAGTAGACCTGGTAAAGTTGGCTGTTTCCGGACTCATCGACATTGCACTCGATATATGGAGTGTGCCCGACTGCACTTTTCACAGCCGCCTTGATGTCTTCCAGGGTATAAGACTCGCCGTTGGGTTCGATTCCTGCACTTTGAAGAGCTTGGAGGAGGTTGGCCTTCTTCTTGAGATCAAGAGCCGCTGCAAAGTAACTGTGTTGGTTAATGGCAGACTCGGAACAGGTTCCATGTTTTTCCCACTCATGTGTCCAGAAAGCAATCCCACTGCTGCTAGGACAAGCCAGTGTTGGCCATTCTTCTTGCATAGTGCTAATCCAATCTGAAATCTGTTCATAAAATAATATGGTCAATAGCTCAATATGATCGAGCAAAGAGGTAAGGGAAGAAGGTAATTATTACTTGGGTTAAAAACATGCATATGCACCATTTTCATAACTTTTTTTTTGAATAAATTTTCATTACCTTTTTGTTCTAATCCAAACCAATTTTACTTGACGCTTGGTTAGTTACCAAATTTCCATAATGTAAAAGAAGTTAAATATAATCCTTCATTTTGTCATGAAAAGAACACTAAAGTAAATGTAAAAGGAAAACAAAATGGAGGATAAAGAGGGGCATTGCTTGCACGCAGGCCTTTCCTTGTGCCCGTGTTCATAGACTCTTAGTTTTCTTTACGCTAATGAATCTGAAATCCTGCCCACATTCACATTGACCCTTTCTGTTATTTAACTGAATTGTCCAGAGAGTGACCAAACTGTACATCACACCGGCCTTGCATGTTAATCCAAATGAAGAACATGTCATGTTGTGGCCGGCCTTAAGAAAGCGAAAGAAATCTATGATCCATCGATGATTTCGACAAAACCAAACAGAAACAGTTTTATCATGTATCAGATCGAATTCCATACCTGAGATTGATCAAAGGGGTTGTTGTTGAGATATATATCCCACATCGGGAATATGGGACCTTGCCTGTGGGTTTATAAGGGTTTGAGCTACTCTCTCTATTGCCAATTGGTTTTAGAGTTGAACTCCAGACTACTTTATCAGTTGTTTGGATCACAGTTTGAGGGGTAAGAACCATCCTTGTAATTTGGCCAGAGCCCGTGGATCCCAAAATCTGCTGCAGGCTTCCCTGTGGCTGGATAGCAGCAACTCTTCTTTGTATCACAGAATGATCCTGGCCACTGCACCATACAGTAAATAATTAAAAACCCATGCATAAATAAAACTAGAAGATAATATGCATGTAATTAATCAATTATTTAATCTGAAACGAGATTGATATGTAAGATCTCACCTGCTGAACAAAGTAGAAGAAATCGAAATCATCTGCAGCACAAAGAACTGAAAGACATGATGATCCTACTAGTCCTAGAATCAAAAGCTTGACCAAATTTGAGGTGCTGGACTTCATTCTGGATCTCTATCACTCTTCTCACTCTCAGGCCGGTACTGATTGATCGGGTGTGAATTATGGAGCTGGATTTATGGCTGTATTTATAGGCCAAATCGGAAGGTCGAATATTCAGTAATATATGCTACAGTTACTCCAAATCTGATGTCCACATCATACAAGTGTGAACACTTGGCATATATGATTGCTATACGTCGGCTCATTTTCCTTTTAAAACTCTATTTTGTGGTTGTTTTATGCTGTCAGATTTATTGTTTCAGATTTTAATTTATTTTTTTCCTCCTTGTGATACCACCACTTTTCTTAATTTTCTGTTCAGATTCATTATTGAAATCCATTAATGGATTTGATGTAGATGTTTGTAGTATCTGAAATTGCGATCTTCCTCAATTCTCTGGAATACCAAAGATAAGGCGTGCAGATTTACTAGCAGAGGAAATGGTTTATGAGATAAAAATATATTTTTTCATCGCATGAGTTTACACTGATGCGATGAAAATAAATTTCGTAACATGATTCTGAACTGATGCGACGAAACACATTTTGTCGCATTGTGCTGACTCATGCCACAAATTTTTTTATTTCGTCGCATAAGTTTATAATCATGCTACGAAATAATTTAAATTTCGTCGCATCAGTTTTGGATTTTCCGCCAAAATTTTTCCCCCACCCCCTGACTCATACGACGAAATATTTAAAGTTTCGTCGCATCAGTTTACACTCATGTGACTAAATTTTGAATATTTCGTCTCATCAGTTTTGAATTTTTTCACCAAATTTTTTCCCCACCCCCTTACTGATGCGACGAAATATTAAAAATTTTGTAGCATCAATTCTGACAAAAATTTTGAATTTTAAATCATTCTGCCAAAATTTTCCTCCGCCTCCCTTCTTCCTCCCTCTTCTTCTTCTTCTTCTTCTTCTTCCTTCTACTTATTCACCACCACCTCCACTTCTTCTTCTTCCGCCACCACAACCACCTCCTCCGCCACAACCACCGTACCACCTCCTCTGCCACCACCACCATACCACCACCTCCTCTGCCACCACCGCCGCCACCTTCTTCCTCTCCCTCCTCTCCTCCTTTTTCTTCCTTTTCTTCTTCTTCTTCTTCTTCTTCACCATACCACCACCTTCTTCCTCTCATCTTTTTTCTTCTTTTTCCTTTTCTTCTTCTTCTTCTTCTTCTTCTTCTTCTTCTTCCTCCGTCACCACAACCACCGTACCACCACCTCGATCCGGTAAAATAAAAAAACAAAAAATAATAATAATTTTTTTAATTTAAATTATAACAAAAATGAAAATTTAATTTTTTTTATTTACTGAAAACTCTTAAGCGATGAAATATTTTTCGTCGCATAAGTCCATGCGACAAAAATTTTCATCGCATAAGTTTAAGCAACGACTTTATTTTCGTCGCATAAACATATGCGACAAAAAAAATTTCGTCCCTTAAGGGGAACTAATGCGACGAAAATTTTCAGTTTCATCGCATAAATCTAATGTGACAAATTTTTCGTCGTTTAAGGTCTTATACGACGAAAACAAGTCGTTGCATAGGGCTTTCTCTCTCTCTACTAGTGATTGTAAATTACAACCAAAAAAAAGATTAATCAAACTAGAAGAGTAACTACTCATAACCGAGCCCTAATTGTATAAATTACATGATGTTTCAGCAGCTGTTAATTCAGCCATAAGGCACAGGACAAACTAATCCACAGTAGTTCGAAATTTTAATTTGGAAGGGAGTAGCCTCCCAATTATGTTACTGATCGATGTAAAGGCTTTAACACTTACTCTATTGGTGTCCATTGTCCAATAACATGCACTAATACAAAACAATTTGGTGAACTAGCGTGCAAGTCAAATCGTTCCCATGATGAACACATTTAAACTGGCCATGCCAATAAGAGACCCTCCAAATCAATAGCTTTATTTGCTTCTGATATTCACACAGAAAATTTTAGCATTCAAAAGTATACTCTTTGATGTCCCCAATTATTTTGCGTTCAATATTATTCAATATATATTTGAGCTTACAACTTCAACGAAAGCAATCTGTGGATCCACACTAGTGACACCATGATGTACTAGTCAGGAACAGGGATGTAGCCAACGGAGATTTTGGTCAAAAAATCTTTAAGTATATGTATACACAAGCTATACCTCAAAGAAATAAAGGACTGATACATTCATGCATTGCAAGTATTTCAGACTAGCTATAACAGAAATACACTCTAGATATGTAAATATCTCAGACTAGTTGGTTTCCTTTATCAAATATCAAGTCGCTGGTACAAGTTTAGGTGATTTTGAGTTATTCTTTTTGTTCCTTTTCTTTATCATTGTCATTTTTTTATGTTTTCCTTCTTTCATTGATTTCTTTCCCTTCATGCATTAGTTTGTAGGAAAATGCAAAACAAAAAAAATTGGCCTTTGCGCAAATAGCCCACCCCTTAATCGAATCTTGGATACGTCCCTGGTTAGGAAACACTTATTAATTTGTATAACGATTTGATAAAACTTTTATTTGAGTGATACAAGAAGTCCGATCCAATCCTCTTCTAACAAATGTCTCCTAATATTTCCTAATAAGAGGATCTTGACAGTCAATTCTTAATCAACGGTCAAGATCTCTAGTTCTAACATGAAACCTCCTTTTCTCATAAATTTCTCTATAACTATTTCTTGTCTTTCGATCTTTCTCTCACTCGGTACCCAGAAACGTCAATATTCTGGCTCATCGACTGTCTCTAGCGTCTCCAGTGACGGAGCTAGAAATTGTACCTTGGGGGGCCCGAACAAAAACAAGATATACCAAGATGATTATTTTGAAAATTTGTTGATTAGAGATAATTTCTAGGTTTCAAAAAGCTTTTTTAACATCTTATTTGTTAAGTTTAATCATTTTTTTTTTCAAATTTTATACGTCCCACTGTGAACAAGGATCAACCAAATCACTTTCCTGTCCTTTGTGGATGGATACCACAAATTTATAAGATGAGAAAATGGAAGACTAAACTAAACAATAAGTGTATAGTTATGTGAGTGTGCTAAGGGTTAGGAGGGTCCATCTATTGATTATATGTTCCTATTTAATTCCATTTAGCAGTGTTTTAGCTTTCTAAAACTGCTAAAACTGAACTTGCACAAATGATGAGGAGGTCCGGCGCCCCTGAGCGTCCCGCGTCCTCCGTAGCCCGAATCCGGCGTCCTGTATGAGAATCAGAAGTTCCATCATTGCAAATTTGTTCAGGGAGATCAATTTATTGAGAATCAGAAGTACATATGGTTACATGCATGATGTCTTTGCTTTCTCTTATTGACGTTTTGCTGCAATTAGAGAAAGACAAGTAAAAAGACCGATAGATTGCAGGTCCTATATATGAATATTGATGCATGAAAGCGCATTGCTCTCTTTAGCAATTCACTTTCCATGAACATGCCTTGCGCTCACTTTGTTGAAAAAAAATGGTTTACAGTGTTCTGGCTCCATGTCATGACGAGTAGTTGTATACAAAGAATACCTTCCATACATCTGAGAACGAGGATGGGATTTCCACTTTAATTTGTTTTTTCTGCAGGATATTTATGAAGGTGAGTGGATTTTTTTTCTAGAATGTACATGGAGGGCATGAAGGATGAAGATGAACTGTTTACTCTGAAGGCAAAGGACCTTCATGTTTGAGAATCACAGAGGCAGGGGCGTAGCTAGTTAAGGGATAAGGGGGTCAATTGTTCTCTCTTAATTTTTTAAAAAAGTAATTAGTCTGAATTTATATTAGATATTAATAAAAATAAAATATAAATTAATCATTCTTCAATTCTTTTTAAGAAATCCTTAATTAGTAATAATGAAATACAATAAAAATTTGGGGTAATATCCATTTACACAAAAGAGAGATTTTATAGTCCATTTCAATGAGGATCTTAATCACATGCCCATTTCAATGATTCTCATAAAAAATACATTATTACCCCTATGAAACTAAATCTAATCAAATCTAATCTATTTCTCCTACTCACCTCCCGGTCTAGTTTTCTTCCTCTCTCTCTCTCTGGTTCACCTCCATAGCTCCATCTCTCATCACTCACCTCTAACGCGTCGCCAACGCAGATCCCAACGAAGCTTCGACATTGATACTTCGATTCATGTGGAGATCTAGGTGTTGGAGCCGAGCACCGATCTTCGATCTCCGTTACGATCGCCTCCGATCTGAGCTGGTCATTTTCACCTTCGCGCTCGGACAACGTCGTCTACTTGAGCTTCACCTTTGGATTTGACGTCATCTGCTTAAGCTTCGCCTCTAACAATTAGGTACAGTGAGGTAGGGTGCATGGTAAAGTAGTAGATCGGGTGTGTGGTGTGCCTCATGCATGGCTTTACGGTAAGTTTGGTTGTTTGTAAGTTTCTGGTGAATTTGTTTAGTGTTAGTAATGGTGGTTTAGATAGTTTGGTCATGATGAAAGTGTGTTGCATCAAACGTAAAGAAGATTATTTTCTAGTTTTTTTCTTAGTTTCTATTACATTAAGTTAAAAAAAGTTGATTATTGGTCTAAAAAAACTTGATTATTAGGGGTCGGTAACTGATAGTCTGCGGTCAATAACTGATTACTGAGGCTCGGTAACTAATTGTTAGGGGATTAATAACTGATTATTGGGGTCGGTAACTGATTGTTGGGGGGCGGGGGTCAATAACTGATTATTGAGGGTTGGAAATTGATTGTTGGGGGATCGGTAACTGATTGTTGGGGGTCGGTAACTGAATGTTGGGGGTCAATAACTGATTACTAGGCAAAAGTTATCAAGTTATTGGGAGTCGGTAACGGAGTTACCGATGACCAAAATCTTATGATCGAAGAAAATATGAGTTACTGGGGTCATTAACCGGCGACCAAAGAAATTCTGGCAACTGATGACCGGAGTCTGAAGTCCGGTGACCTGAGTCCAGCGATCGGCTCCCAGAACCCGGTGAGGTTTCGGCCAAGTCTTCTCTATACATGTTTAAGAAATAAGGCCAAAATAGTCCTAAAATAATATGATTAGTTAAAATTTTAAATAAAGGTTTGTCTATTTGGGCACAAAAGAAGCTGTACTAAATGATTAACATTGAAATGGGCAATGATGGGTTAAAATTAGTACTAAATGAGTATTTTTCCTAAAAAATGTATACTACTTAAATACTTAATCTAATTAATACAAACCATGTCAAGAGTTTCTTACCGTACTAATCCCTACTAATATGTAGTTTAATGTTTTAAATTTCATTTACAATTTTTTATTTTTTAAATAAGCTAAATGGAAACAGCACATTGATGTTTACCATATAATGACGAACATTATGTCTAAAAATAACATATTTTTTAATATACTTATATTGCATGAAATTCTGAAAATCCAAAGATTATTCGAGATTAATTAATTATCTTTTCAAAAGTGCATGTTCATTTATCAAGAGTTTCTTACCTTACTAATCCCTACTAATATGTAGTTTAATGTTTTAAATTTCATTTACAATTTTTTATTTTATAAATAAGCTAAATGGAAACAACACATTGATGTTTACCATATAATGACGAACATTATGTCTAAAAATAACATATTTTTCAATATACTTATAGTGCATGAAATTCTGAAAATCCAAAGATTATTCGAGATTATTAATTAATTATCTTTTCAAAAGTACATGTTCATTTACGAATTGGTATAAAGAATATTGTTGAAATTAAGTTTGCATTATTTTTTAAACAAAATCGTGTTGTTGTTCAAAATTGACCGAAGATAATTTTATTTTTTCATTAATCAAATTTGACTCTTCTAAGTGAGATGCTTGACTACGCTACTGCACAGAGGATGATGCTGGACTTGTTGGGTGAGTCCCTCCTTAGTGGAGGTGAGAAACAATGTGTTGAATTACACATCATGAAGAAAGCAAGAAGAACTATTATTTTGGTGACCCAATAAATGCAAATGAAAGCTAGTTACATGAATAGCTAGGGTGGTGCATCATTTGTTGAATATTGCTGCAACAAACTTTGAAAGGAAAGAAACAAACCTACAAGCTTCGGTGGGGGTGGCTGCAATATTTGAAGATGGAAGAAGATATGCATTGATGAGCATGCCAAAATTGAGCATGAATTATGGAAGAAAACTTGACATTGCTTTCTTGTGCATGTTACGTGGCATGAAATTGCATGCAGCCTATTGTTGTGCATCACATATACTTCACTGAGGATGGAAGATTTGCTTGTCATCCTATATTAGATGATACCCTTGTTGTATTTATCATAATCTCTGAGTCCGACTACATGCATATTCAAATGGTTTTGCTTTAGTGTTTTAAGTACTTGAATTTCAAATCTCTTTTAGAAAAACATTTGTCTATGTGTTTAAACTCCAAGTCAGTATAGGATTGCGTTTCTAATTCAACCCATAACCCAATGACTAAAGGGCCTTCTTAGAGTTAGCCCACTCTTTTATCCAGTAGGTTTCTGGGTGATATACAAACCCAGCAATCCCACGTGCTATGACAGCCAAGCCGTCAGCTTTTCTAGATGACCTCTTAGAGCTAGTGGATCTTGAGATGTCTTTTCTTGTGTTTCAATGGTACCATGCTTTTAAACCTTAGACACCTTTTTAAATCCATTCCAATGTGTTATGACAGCCAAACCGTCTGCTTTTCTAGATGACCTTTTAGAGCTAGTGGATCTTAAGATGTCATTTCTTATGTTTCAATGGTACCATACTTTTAAACCTTGGACACTCTTTTAAATCCGTTCTTATTTGGGAAAGTCAACTCACATCTCTGTCTTCAGTTTGCTGGATCTTTAGAATCTCAACCGTCCTATTGTTTGTAAGACAAAGTGCTGCAATCTAAATGTTACTGTTGTGGTTTGGAATGTGTGTCAGCCCTTTTCTTGCTGGTGTTGTGCTTATAAAAGGGGAGCTCGGTTCTCCTTTGTTTTCTTGGGTTGTCAAAATGTAGTTTTTACATTTCATTTGCTGAGTATGTTCTCAGCCCTTGCATTGTTCTTGCATGCTCTAAGTCTTCCCTTAGTGATTATAATTCTTAGAGCAAAAGAATAAAAACTCTTTTCATAAAAATCATTAACATTCTGCATGCATATCATGAGTGATGGTAGTGCAGCAACCCCAGAAGTACTCAAGAAGGATCAGTTGATTGAGGAGAGCTGAGTTCTAGAGAGAGTCAGTTAGAGGCGCTAGCTGAGGTCTGATGAATCAGTCTCAATAGGATAGCTGTTGAGTTGAGTATTTTGAGAAGTGTTCAAAAAGAATCAGTTAAAGGGGTTAGCTGAGTTATGAGTTAAAACTTCAACTTGTACCTTTATATGTAAAACACTGAGAGACAAGAGAGGTAGGTCTAGACTAGTAGGTGACTAGACAAGATATCAAGTCGTTGTTGAGTCCCTAGAGCTATAATCTTGTGAGGAGTGAAGGCGTCACTCAGATATAGGAGAGATAGATCTAGACTAGTGGGTAGACTAGGCAGAATTGCAAATCGTCGTTGTATCCCTAGATTATAATCTTGTAAGAAGTGAGTTTTGCATAGTGAAAAAGTTTGTCCCTTAAGAGTTAGGGGCACACAGTTTTTCTCCCTTGTGCAGGGTTTCTGCATTATAAAAACATATTGGTGTATTTCTTTTACTTTCTAATACTTGTTTTTTTATTTATTATTACGTCTCCCTGTTATCAGGATATCTTAATGTTTGCTATCTTTATACGTGAAATTAGACGAAAAAGTAATAAAGACCTATTCACCCCTCTTCTAGGACCTTCACACATGCAAATGATCATTTTATTTAACCAAGGTCATTGCCATGCTGTGGCAGCCTAGGAACTGGTGTAGGCCATGGGAGCACAGATCAGAATATTTTCAAAGACACATCACGGTGACAACCAACCTGTGCGGATGTTACCCTTGAAAATGGCTTCACCCATACGTACCTAAGAGCAAGTGCAACAGAGGAGGCAAGATCATGGTCTGGACTCCTAAAAATCAAAACTGCGGTTCATTATTGTTTGTTGCCCCACTAAAAAGTTGGTCGGCAAAGCCTATAGGCAAGTCTTGCCTCTTCATCTAGTTGACCAGTATATGAAGAAAATGACAGAACAACCTTTATTTTGTCTATTGTGTTTGCCTCTTCATCTTCTTTTTGTAGTTTTGTGAAAGCAATTCTTCCGATTAAAACTCAAATGCAAATTCCACCCATATTGATCAAAGCCAAAAACAATCTCAATTAATCAAAGCTACAAGTTGTCAACATACAATGCATAAAATTTACCTTCAAAGATAGAAAATTCTGTATAAAATTCCAATCAGTGAAAGAAAATCATAAAGAGTTTCTGGGTTTTGTGAGTTTGGTTTCCTTTTACCCTTTCGATTTTCCTTTGTTTCCATATTAGCACAGTATGCTCTCCAAACATATATCATACTTCCCTCATCATAATTAAGCACTTTTAATTCGTCCTATGCTTTATATGAGAATTTACAAAAGAAGAGGGGTATGGGTTTATGTGAAATTTCTTCCAAGTGACTAGTTTCTAGACCAATTTCAAAGATTGGGTCTGCATCTCCTAACAAACATTCAAGACCAGATCGAGGTTGAGGTCTGCTTCACAAGAGAAAGAGTGGAAGAAGACAAAAACATAGAAGAACAAAATGAGGGCAAATCTGAGAAGAAACAAATAAAAATTTAGATGATGATCGACAACTTAAGTCCTGCCCTTTATGGGTGAATGAGAATAGTAAAAAAGGCAGGCAAAATTAGCAAATAAGAGGAAAAACTTATCCTTTTTCCTTTGTCATTTGCCCGTACGGGTGCATTTGCTCTAATAGACATATTTAAAATCGAAGTTAGTCGCGTCAGTTGGATCCAAATATATATCTCTATATATTAAATAGAGCAGGGGAGTATATTGTTTATATGAACAGTGAAAGTGAACAATAAAAAACCATCTTGCCCATTATTTTTTGTATGTATAATTGAGAAGGGTCGAGTGTGTGGCTGAAGATTATAGTTCAGTGTCACGTGTCAGTATATCATTGGATGAAGTAAATAAGAAGAAATGAGAAGATGGGTTGCACCTGATGATGGTAGTTCTCTTCTTTGTTTAATTAATCAACTCAATAGTTAATTAATTAAATAGTTACTTAATTACATCAATGTTCAATTTTCTTATATTCTTGATAATTCAAGCACGTCCTCAAAAGTATATGTTTTTTAAGTTTCGATCAAGGGTGACCACATCGAGAATTTCAAAAGTGATTGGTGTGAATACCTCTATCTATCTATATATATAAAACGAATAGGGGGTTAACTGTTCATGCGAACAATGCCCTCTCGATTTTGCCACTCAGATGATACATTTTTTTACAATTCAACTAGTCTAAATTGAATTTACTGTTTTACTCTTCAATTTAAATTTATTTCAGCTTTTTCATTAAATTTTTTAATAAGAGATTTTTTTTAAATTGAATTACATGAGAGAAAATTACATTTCAATAATAATAATATTCATAATAATTATAATGAAAAGAAAATTCAATCGTACTAAACCTAAATAATTATGTTCATCAATATCGATTGTTCAGTGTTTATATTTATTTCTATCACTTTTAAAAAAAAATAGTAATTTTGACGGTGCATATGAATGTTATGTGGATAGGTTTGGTTTCGAATGTAAGTTGAGTTTGATTCGGGTTTATGATTTAGGGGTTAGAGTTTATGTGTTGTGTTAATTTTTTACAGGTCAGCCCGTCTAGAAGGAATTTCCCGTTATACCCTTCAATTTAAATTTATTTCAATTATGCCATTAATTTTTTTTAATGAGAGAGTTTTTTTATATTTTTTTAAATTGAATTGCATGAGAGAAAATTACATTTTCAATAATAATAGTATTCATAATAATTATATTAAAAAATTGAATCGCTCTAAACCTAAATAATTATGTTCATCAATATCGATTTGTTCAGTGTTTATATTTATTTCTATTTCTTTTCTTTTTCAAAAATAGTAATTTTGACGGTGCATATGAATATTATGTGGATAGGTTTGGTTTCGAATGTTAGCTGAGTTTGATTCGGGTTTATGATTTAAGGGTTAGGGTTTACGTGTTGTGTTATTTTATTTGTTTTACAATTTTGATCAAACTAGCAAAAATTTCATATTAATTAATCAGACCGAAAAAATGCACGCACTTCCGCACGCGCGAAGCGCGTGGTGAAATGCTAGTATATATAATAGCAATAAGGAGTTAACACTGTTCATATCTATGTGATATTGTGATGTTACCCCTAATTAGAGATAATTGTGTTTTCGCCCCAGATTGGGTTCAATTGCAAAACTGACATTGTTATTCTGAGGCATGAATTAGATGGATATGTCATCCTGGTCTTCTTCCACCAAGACCTAGCGTGTCTTCTCTATGAAGGATGGGGTGTCCAGCTGACAGCTGTAGTTCCCTTGTTTGTACCTGCACCGTTTCTTTCTTCCTGTCCATGCCTCCATATAAAACTGACGAATCTACCTCAGTCCAACCCCTTACAATACGGTGCCAGACTCCATCTTATCTATAGGTATATGTTAGTCATATATAATAGTTGAAACAAGTAGTAGCTCAAATAACTGCGTCTCTTTTCGATTTGGTTAACTTAAATTTGACTGCTTCTGTTGTCGATGATGTTATAGGTGGAATTAGAGACCAAACCACAGACTGCAGGGCGATCTAAAACTTAGGTACTTTAGCTCCTTTTTTCGTTACCGTCGGCCAATGATTTTTTGTCTGAACTGGAAGCCTGCAACTGCAGCAGGCGCTTTTTCCACGTCTACAAAATTTACAACTTTCTTGAAATCGGTTTTGGGAACTCGGATTCCTATATTCTTTCTACATATTTACTGTTACACAAATTCAAGCCAGAACCAAATACTATTGCACGTCCACTTATTTGGGATTCAACATATTGTTGTTAAAAAAAATCCTAATCGTTACAGGTAAATCCCGCTCTATGCCCATTTCTTCATTCCCGGTTCGTGACATCCAGCCTAGAATGAGTGACATCAAGATGAAAGTTCATGTGTAGGATTTGGAGAAAATTCACAGACCTGAAATACCAGGGGGTTTGGGATGCGTATTGTAAGAGCTGAGCTCAAATATTTTGTAAAGGGCTGAGCTCAAATATTTTGTAAGTGGCTTCTGTATGACAAGCTTTTAGCTAATCACTATTATTTACTCTAGCATTTACGTAATGGCTTCAGTACTAGCCTGAGAGCAAAGAGAGCACAGAGGGAGGAAGAGAGGAAGAAAAGAACAAAAACAAACAATCAAGCCATTTTGTTTTTAGAATTTTGTTTACAGGGGATTAGAATTAGGTTACGGTGTTATCTTCTGATGGAGAGGAAAATGTATATTTTTGTCATACGAACCCGATGTGGGTAAGTTGGTACTTCATGGTGGGTAATCGATATTGAATAATTGTGTTTCTGGAGTTTTAGAGGAGTTTAATTTATTTGGTTGGGTTCAACAATGAGTGAAAAAAAATTAGGCGTTTTTTTTATGGTGGGGTTGGTGATGGCGGTTTTAGAGGGGGATCTGACAAAGGGTCTGAAGGCGGTTTTTGGAGGCAATAGTGTTGAAGTTGGGGGACGCGGTGGAGATGATGACGGAAGTGGTTTTGCTGGTGGTTATGGGGTTGGAGGTAGGCATGTTGGTGGCCATGGAACTAACAGTAGAAAAGTTGACGGTGGAAATGTAAAGTTAGATTGAATACACTTGAAAATTAGTGATGACCATGATTTAAATCTTTTCATTTTCACTGTAATTGTTGTTCAATTTACCTACTGAGTTTCAGCAATAGTGGTTCAAGACAAAAACAAGCACATTGTTGTAAGAATGAAGCAGGTAGAGTTGTTCGGCAGTTAATCTTAGCCCGCAGCAACGCGGAATTTAACTAATCATAATTAGTATCCATAAAGAGACATTACGTTCAGATCAAGTGTTCTGGGTTTCAGACCCAAGTTTCCACCTCCAGCAACAGCCATTTGGTTTAGTTCTTCTGTCAACTCTCAAAAATATAGCTCAAAGTTTTCTATATCAAAGCTGTAATCGTAAACCGCAGTTGTCCATCCTAAACACCTAAGAAAAGTGGTGCGTGCTCATCCATAGAGGTCCAAATTAAATGAAATTGATAGGCATGATCATCAGCACCATAAGTAAATGGACCCAGCGCTAGTATGCCATTACAAGCTCTACAATACAACATTCCATTTCCTGCAAAGCCAAACAAACTGATTTTCCAAGACGAACAGCCTCTTGCACATGGCACAACTGATTCTCTCCACTCACCAATCTCACTATAGAAAACCTCAATCTTAAATCTCAAGCATTTCTTACGAGATTCATCAGGAACAAGTATTCTCACAACCTTGAACCTGAAGTCAGCATTAATTTTAATCACCTCCCTTTGGTTTTGCTGATTAATGTCGCTCTTGTCTTCCTTATAGTAGCAGGGCTCACACATGAATCCCACAGGCTTACTGCTGTGGCCCCGAGGGGGAGGAAAAAGAGTAACCGGATTGATCAGAACGGTCTTTGCAGCACAGAGCCAAGTCGTTCCATGTTGCTAGGATTTGAGGATCTCTCGATTCTCTCCTGAAACCGAGCATACTCCTTTAGCCTCCCGATCACCTCCTCAGTGAAGAGTTCACACCCGAAATTGCTGTGAACTACATGACTACTACGAGTTACAGCTGGGGCTATCTTCTCCATTCGGATCGGAGCCACAGAAACCCAACAACCAAATAAGGATCCAACAGCACATTGCACCACGTTTCGAAACACACTTGCATTGAACAAGTGATTCACAACTAGGCAAACGAGAAAGGACTTCGACCAATGCAATTTCGGGCAGATCATCAATACTAGTAATACTAACACTCATGGATTCTGAACTTCTGATTGTTTTGACTTAACTATAGGATTACAAGAAGACACTGACAACTTACCATCCACACCATCCATAGCAACACCACTAATAATCAACAATGTCCACAGTAATGATGTCGATAACGTCTAAAACCTCCAAATCCAAAGAACAATTGCTACAGAGAATTTGAAAATAAAAACTCAGAAATGTAAATCGAGTGTGTATGTACGAATTCAGATGTAAAATCCCGAAATGAAGAGTAGATAACATAAGAACAACTTACCCAAATCTCCACTGTCAAACCGTAATTGTGGAGGCACAGTGAAAGAGTGGGTCCTTGGACTCCAACCATGATCTTATAAGCGCTCATGATGTCCTACACTGAAACCCCAGAGTTCCTTAAACCCTAACCTTTCAACAGCGGTTTGCCCCACTTTTTTATACAGTTCTGATATGGGCTAGCGGGCAAGAACCCATTTGCCAGCGGCCCGACTTATTTCATGCCCATTAGGTCTTTTTTTGGTTGATGGAAAGAAAAATAGTTTTTTTTGTCATAAAAATGGAAAGTGAACGAGAATGAATTTTTTTATAGAAATTTTCATTCGGATACTTGATAATGAAATAAAATTTATTAGAAATGTTGTTAAAATATATAATAAAATATTATGATGATGAGCAGTAAATGTAGGACAAGAAAGAAGAAAAACGATTACTTTGGATTTTGGAAAGACCCACTTTCTCCCACATTTTTCGTTCATGCAATAGTCTTTCATTTCCTTTTGCTTTCCTAAATGCTGGAAACGAACAACTTTTCTTTTCACGAAATAAGCGAGACATAAATTTCACGAAACAAATGACGGCTAAAACCAGTCCACCTGAAAGCTCATTTAATTATAATGTTAATAATATTTTTTTATAAAATTATTAGTTCATATGTGATCTAATTAGTACATTAGAGATTAAAAGGACACTCCATTGATCTAAATCATAACCACCATAAGATACGTGGCAAAATGAAAACATGGTTAGAATTTTGGCAGCAAAATTGTTCATCAATAGTTATCTTCATCCCACATTCTTTTATGACAATCCAATGTGCAGTGGTCTCTTTGTTTGTGGATATGAATTGGAACGTGCTTGGCTGTTAAGGCCTGACATCAACATTGTCTTCTCAACTATAATTAGGACTGTTTTGCGTATTGGTGTTCATAGTTAGATTGCGTAATGACTTGTATATATGTAGGCGTTATTTTGTTTCCAGAGTCTATATGTATGAGCTTGCAGTGTTTGCTTATGTAATTCTTCATACTTGCTAGCTTTTTTGTTCCAAGTTAGTTTTTGACGTCTGCAAATAGCATTCGGTTAGTACCCAAACAAGATGAGCAGAAAGCAACCTCTGAGAAAAGAAGAGGTTCAACTTGGTTAATTATATCAGTGTCGTCATTTATTTATGAACTAAGCTTAAGTACATAACTATGATATTAGAGATGGTTTACAATTTGTTTTAGAGAAGTGTAATTACCCACTACCCCAACAAAAGACCCTAGCACCATAATGGGAAGAATTGTCATCAACTCGAACCCAAACCTACGAGCAACGCTGTTAATCTTCAGGTAGAGTAGGCACGGCAACAATATTGAGACAGTGACACTCAGAAAAGCACCAACAAATGCCATGATATAGCTGAAAAATGGAACCATCAGCGCCACACAGACAGTGCTGATCACAATCACTGTTCTGACCAGAATGCTTATAATGGCATGACTGTTGCGAAAATGGCGTGTCTCCTCTATGGCAGTAGCAATTGGAGCGATTATGATTGCATATTTAGTCAGGGGGTTAACTATTGTGATGTAAATTGCTATCTTTGCACTGATTTTTTGTACCGGAAGATTTAATGTCACCTGAGACTTCAAATATTCACCAAACATCAAGTAACCCAAAACGGCCATGGATCCATAGGTGATGGTGCTTGTTATGAAGCATACAAGCAAAACCTGCAACATCGAAGTAACCGAAAAGTTACTACAGTTTCATTTGAGCAAAATCGATCAGTTCAGCTTCATAGATTATGAATGTTTTACCTTTGGGAATTGTCTTCTATCTTTCATTAAGTTGCACAATGTGGGAAAACTGCATGTCCACAGTAGCAGAACAAATACAAGCTTACAGTAGTAGGCAATCCTTGCCATCTCAGGAGATCACCCCCTTCATCAAATCCCACACTATCAAAAGCACCAATCCAGAAAACACAAACAATCAAAATAATCGAAGCCAAAACTCCGCCAGCAGAAACATATGCCAGCAATCCCAAGCTCTTCAACCATGTAGTTGGCAGTATTACAAGAGCAGAGGCAATAACAAAGCATTGCTTACCTTTTATTGTGTGGCCTGCCATGTTGAAACTCATGTTGGGAAACAACTGGTTTAAGTTATCACCCTCTGTATTAGAAATTCAACTGCAACTAAATACAGCTCAAGGTACATAAAGATGGATATGGCCGCTCTTCCTTTGCATCCAAAAGCTACTTGACCGATGTCAGGATATGATTTTATATGTGGATTTGAGTCCATACATCGCTGTAGAAGCAGCCCTGTATAACAACACAGGATTGCTACCAAGAAGAGAAGCACTAAGCTTAACCAGCCTCCCTGAGATAGAGCAAATGGAATTGATAGTATTCCCACACCTGAGAATGCAACAAGGTAATATATTAAGCGAGCTTATCAATCTTGGCTTAAAAGTTTTGTTCTGCATGTTTTGAAGAGGGGTACCAGATAATGTGTTGAGTCCGTTGAAACAGGTTCTGAAGAAGGTGGTGCCCTTGTTTGTCTCAGGTGGTTGAATTTGGCTCTCTATCTTCTTTACTTTGAGGGAGTCCAATTCCATCTTTTGTGCTGCCACTAAGAAAGCCTTGGTTCATCTATGAGGGACATATATATAGGAATATATAGGAAGGATGTAGAGTGGACGTCCACACTGTCCTAAAGTGCGGACGTCCACACTGCCCTAAAGTGCGGACGTTTCTGGTTTTCCGGCCATTTGGCGTCGTCGATGACCCTACTTGCTGTTGGACGGACTCCAGACCTCAAGACAGAGCTTCTCATTGCCGGTGGAACTCAAGTTTCCTGCCAAACTTGATCGATCTTGTAACTTTGGATGAAGTCGCAGCATTGGCCTTCGATTCTGATCGTCATGGTGTTCTTCTTCCTGCTATTGCTATTTGGGATGCCTCTGGAGACCGTCCAACAACAAGTAGGGTTGTTGTCGACACCAAATGGCTGAAAAGCCAGAAACCTCCGCACTTTAGGACAGTGCGGACGTCCGCTCTATATTCTTCATAATATATATATATATATATATATATATATATATATATATATATATATGATGGATCTGAAGCGGACGTCCGCATAATTGGAAAAATACGGATGGCCACATGTCGGCATTGCATTTCTCTCCTCCCTCTCGCTCTCTCTTATCTCTCTAACCCGGAAACCAATCCATCCATGGCTTCCAACGAAACCCCTTCCCCCACCGACTCCAAACCTGTCATCACCGAAGAGGTCCGCCTAGTCTTCAAGAGCTTCGAAACCAATGGTGACGAAAAAATCTCTGTCTTCGAGCTTGACAACGTCCTCAAAGCTCTCGGCTCCAACGTCCCCGAAGACGAGCTTAAGCGCGTGATGGTCGACCTCGACACCCACCGCAACGTCTTCATCTGCATCGACAATTTCAACGTCTTCTGTGTGGCCGACCCTCTTGATGGCACCTATGTTGAGCTCAAAGACGTCTTCGATTAGTTTTTGGGTTAGAGAGGTAAGAGAGAGCGAGAGGGAGGAGAGAAACGCGCTGCCAACTCGTGGCCATCCACATTTTTCCAATTCTACGGACGTCTGCTTCAGATCCATTTTTGTGTATGTGTGTCTGAATATATATATATATATATATATATATATATATATAATAAGACCATTCTACTAAGGGATCTCTTTTTTGAACATATATGAGGGATTGAGGATTACATTAACTTTTTGATCACATATCAACATCTCTACCGTTCAATATTTAGATGCATATATGTTGATAATCTCTGTAAAATTTCATCTAATTTGGTGATCGTTAATGCTTTGAACTAACTGAAATCAATTGACGGATCAAATCTGCCAAACATGAACCGTTCATGCTTTAACTTTTAATTCGCAGTTTTAAGGACCTTAACGAGTACCAATTTGGATGAAATTTTATAGAAGTTATCTACTCATATAGAACTACATATTAAACGGTGGAGATATGATTTTGTAATCAAAAAGTTGATGTAAACCATGATCCCTCATATATGTCAAAAAAGTATCTCTCATTAGAAATGAGCTATATATATAAGCACATACGTGACCAGGCAACAGTTCCATAATTGGTTTCAAATTTCATTATGAAAATGATTGCTTCCTCGGAAAAAATAGATGAAAAATAAAAAAACAGATTAGGAGGATGAGTAGATAGCCATACAACAACATCAGCATTAAGTTAAAGAGCAGTAGGCAGTAGAATCTCTAGAAATTAATGCATGCGGTGGAAATCACAAGGCTATGTGCTTGGTTTTCTTAAAGGAATTCCACTTACATGTCACAACCAATGCTTTGCTTCTTTATGACCAAGCTTTTCTGATCTTTAGGATATTGTCAATGAGACGTGTGCCTTTGTACCAGCAACTGGTCTTATAGCTCAGTCTCTGTAATCAACTCCAAACACAGCATGCAGATTGGTAGCTAATTAAACTCTATAGTTACACCATCATCAAAAGAAAAATACAACATTTGATCGAAAGTTCGACTATTGGAGTTTAAGCTCAGTCTTCTCTTCATCCCCTTCGGTAATTACATTTAGTCAATGTTTTAAAGGCTAAGGCGTAGCCGAGAGAGTCTCAATAAAGCGTAAGTCTTGAGGCAAAAGGTGTAAGCTTTGTGATTAAAAAAATGTACATATATAGATCTGATTAGTCTCATATATAGAGCTGTATTTATGTAATGCAAACTGATCATTACAAGTTCTCACACTGATCATTACAAGTTTGATCATAATCTAAGCAAACTGATCTTATATAACAAGTTTACAACATATACATTAAGACTTCGTAGAGAGGAAAACCAAGTCAATTCATTATGATATAGAAGAGAATAGACCAATGCTTTTAATTGGATATATCATAACTGTCTAACACAGAAACTCACTGAAGCATTTCATCGAACACATGGTGGGCATCTAATTTTAAGCATTTTGAGACCAACAGAATCAGTACAAGTAACACATCAAATTATCACACAAATACTCACCGCATGATCTAGCAGTTTTTAATATCAAAAACCTAAGACCCAACAACAAATTCATACCTTACTCTTCAAATTGGAGAGAATCTTTAAAGGAGGTGAACTAGAGATGAATGGGTTAGCCATTAGCGGATGAAAGAGGTGAATGTATGAAAGCGTTGAAAGCTGAGCCATAGAGGAGATTGAGGAAGAGGAGGCTAAGGTTGAGGCAGAGCGAAGAGTGAACTGCATCAAAATCGACTCTAGTCTTCTCTTTTTATCCAAAGACGTCGTTTTCGTTTTGATGTACTGAAAAAAAAACCTGAAGCGCCTGCCTTGAGAGCCTGAAGGCACACCTAGGATGCCTGGGTCGCCTTGCGCAGCGCCTTCGACGCCTGTGCGCCTAGGCAACAAGGCTGAGGCTGCAGGCGCGCCTTTTAAAACACTGCATTTAGTTATAACAAAGTAGCACTTAAACAGATCAAAAAAGCACACTGCATTATCTTAATTCGTCACTAACATAGCTATGTCCTTTTCAATACTTTTGTTTAAAGGGAAAATAATTGTAACAAAAAAAACATTGAAATCAGTATGTAGTTGAGCAAGTTCTTCAGCTGCAAAGAAAAAGTATTCTTGATGGAAAGGAGAATATTCAAACTGCTTTTCTTGTAATGCAGATGAGTAAACGACCAAGAAATTCCAAGCAATATTGTGAATTATATTTCTAGCTAGGCAGTGTGATACTGCTTTGTAAGGATGTCTGATCCAAATCCACAGTAGGTATAGAGCACTATTTTTTTTCTTTGATATGAAAATGGCTTTTGTTCTAGTGCTGGTGGATGGTATTGGACACACTTTGCACTAAGGAAGGTAATCGAAAACCATTCCATTCCAATATCAATGGTAGCTTGTGCTTTGTTTGTCCCATGATGCCAGGACATTTGACTATGTACCAATATTGTGCAGACAGTGGAACAATGACATCATTATCGATAATAAACTAAGGTGCTTAGTTCCAATCGCTTTGCATTATTGCATAATAATGGGGAATGAAGCAGCAATATTGCAACGTTAAAAAAAACTTAAAGATCTTCAATCAAGGGTCTTAAATACACATCGAGACACTTCCTTGGATAACCGGGTCCCAGAATCAACAAACTCAACATATTGTATTCCTTCTTCATGCACATCCATGGAGGAAGGTTGTACGGTACCAAAATCACCGGCCATACACTGTATTGAAGACTTATGTTGCCAAAAGGATTGAACCCGTCGGATGAGAGCCCGAACCTCACATTTCGGACCTTTGACGCAAAATGAGGAAACTCCCTGTCTATATGCTTCCAAGCCTCTCCGTCAGCAGGGTGTATAAGGGTATCTTCGTCATGTAATTCCCTATCAGCATGCCATCTCATACCTTTGGCCGTGTGTGATGACATGTACAATCGCTCCAGTCTATCCCTTAACAGGAAATACTGAAGTACCTTCACATGTTTTCTATTGCCTGCAGGAGTCAGCTTATACCTGTCATTATGACATACCGAACATGCGTCAAGGCCACCAAGGTCATTCCCTTCTGGATCTTTACCCCAAAAGAGAACGCAGTCATATCTGCATGCATGGATCTTGATGTAGGAAAGCCCAAGATCTTTCAAGATACATTAGACCTTATGATAAGTGGTAGGAAGACAATGACCGTGGGGCAGCATCGAAGCAGTGTACTATAGATAATCATCAACAACCTTCACAATCGATTTTGTCTCAACTTTAATCTTCATTACGTCCATCACACTTTCAACAACCTCTTCTGACAACCAGAGTACACACGGGTCTGTTGGAAAACAAGCAGTTTGTTGTACTTGTTAATACCCGCAGTGTTGACAACTCTAGAGAAGGGCTGCACCGGCTTAGGTTTATACTGTCTTTCATTGCATACACCGCTCTCATAAGGAAACATATCGTTGATGAAGGTTGTTGTTGGATCGTTAGATATACTGCTCGTCTCAGAAAATTGTCCATGATCATGCGGACCCTCTGATGATGTTTCATTGTGATATATCCAACATGTGTACTTCTCCCAAAACCTGTTACTCTTCAGGTTCTGTCATACTTTGTTAATTGCAAATCGATGCATATCGCTGCGACACTGACATTTCGTGCACGGGCAATAGAAATTGTATTCCCGTTAGCATTAGCCAGCGCATATTCAATAAAACTAATAACTCTTTTACCATATCTTTTGTCCCATTTTAGAAGCGAAATCTAACTTTTATCCATATCCTGAAAAGATAACAAAATGTATATGTATAACTCTAATTAATTAATTAATTCTATCTATAAAATTTCAAATCATTTAGTATTCTACAACAATTAACAAATTAATAATTATCCAAATATATATATATATATATATGTTTTACATATATATACTAATTACTAATTACAACACAATATTATATATCAATACATCAATCATCACAAAATCATAATCAACATATAATCAACAACTTAATTAATTCAGATCATGCATCAACACAATATTATAATTAAATTAATTAACATATATATACTCAATCAAATCGACAACTTATTAACAACGACTTCATATATATATTATCAAATCAAAATCGATCAACCCAATCACACTCAAAATCCATTAATTCAATTCAAATAAAACTCAAAATCAATATTATATAACTTAAATAAAACTCTTAATCAACTCAAAATCAAGATATATACACATGTACGTACCTATATATAGCTCCACAAACTAATTTTGGACAAATTTCGACGACACCCAATAATTTCGACAACACCCAAACTTTTTCTCCCGTTTTTGTTTCTTTAAATGAGCTGCTGTCTAGATCTGCAAATATAAGGACTTTTAGCCGACGAAATTATTTATTTCGTCAGCTAAACTTTTACAATTTTGTCGGCTATAGTTTACAGACTATAGCCAACGAAAAAATTATTTTAACCGACGAAATATTTTTTTCGTTGGTTAAAACTCCACTTTAGCTAACGAAAATTTATGTGGTAGTGCGGGTAACCTTTTTGAAAACGATTTTCATGAATATTTTTAAAAAATAAAAATGTGAAAATAAGATTGTTATTGCCTACTTTGGAAATGTATTCGGTAATTTATTGTGAAAATTATTTTTCATATTTTCTAAACTAAGAAAATAAAAAAGTGAAAACGTCATATTGATGCTTTCAATTTTTCTTTGTAAAAGTTGAAAAGATTTTCATTTTTCATTACCAACGTTTTTAGAAATAAATGTCTCACCGAACACATTTTCATATCATTTTTATTTCAAAATATAAAAATACAATCATAAAAACATAACTGAACGCCACATTACCTTTCCGAGAAGGAAAACGACCATAAGGTGATGTTTTTCGAGCGAAAAGTCGTTTAGACTAAAAAGAAGCTTTTTGTATTTTTAATGATTATTTTGGACTTCATTTTATTATAAGTTTATAACCCATGAGTTTGTTTCAGGCTTTAAGTATTTAATATCTATCTTTCTTACCAATAAAATTTTGAGAATTCTCAATTTTTCTTATAGACTCTAGAATTTCTCATGGATTTAAGAAGTTCTAATCTTGTGGACTCAAGAGTTAAGACCGTCGTTAATGAACTTTAACGTGATACTTCTGCTACATCACAACAAGATTCAAACCTAGTTATACGAATTTGTGCACTTAAACTCTTACCAACTCGATGTGATCCAGACTTACTAATATTATGTTAGAGTATATCCAACAGCTTCCATATATATTATTGCCCTTTGATTTTGCGCCCAACCCGCAAATGCGCGCAAAATCAAACGTCGTTGTTTTCCAGATCAAACAGAGAGGGATCGAGAGGGCGAGACGCTTTTCCCTTTGATTATTGCCCTCTCCGTCTCCGATTCTTCCCCCCAAACCCTAACCTTCACAAACGACGCCGTTTCGCGCCATTCTCACTCACTCACATGAATCTCGTCTCGCTCTCACGCGCCGCCGCTCCCTAACCTTTTCATGCGACGATCGCACGCCCGGTCTGGGGTCACCAACAGTCCAAAACCTACCGACGATAACGAAATGGATCCGGTCAAGCTCCAAATCCGGCCCAGCACCCGATCCAATCTCTTCTCCCGCAACCCCAAGCAGTCATCCACCAGATCAACCTCCCTAATCCTCGTCTCCGTCGCCGTCGCCGTCGTCTTCGTCCTCTGCTACCTCCTATTCTCCTCTACAACCGCCCGAAATTCGAACCGCTACGGGATCGTGATCGACGGCGGCAGCACGGGGTCGCGAATCCACGTCTTCGGGTACCGAGTCGACGGCGGCAGCAACTCCGCCGTGTTTGATTTGGGGAAAGACGGGCTGGCGTCGCTGCGGGTCAACCCGGGGCTGTCGTCGTTCACGGAGGATCCGAAAGCGGCCGGCGCGTCATTGAAGGAGCTTGTTGAGTTTGCGAAAGGGAGGGTTCCGAGGGATGAGTGGGGTAGAACGGAGGTTAGGCTTATGGCCACGGCGGGGCTCCGGCTGCTGGATTTGGATGTTCAGAGTCGGATTCTGGAGTCTTGCAGGAAGGTGCTGAGGAGCTCTGGGTTTAAGTTTCAGGACGAATGGGCTTCGGTCATTACAGGTGAATGCTATAATTGTGTCTCTGAATTATGTTTCGGTATTCTGATGTTGTTATGTGGCTTAGTTTTAGTGGCATTGTATGAAATGAGGCAATTTCGAGTGCTAGAATTGGTTGTAAGCCATAATGTGAATAGTTGAGGGTAGTTTTAGTAGTTTAACAGTTCACAAGGTCATATATTACAAGCTAAGCTACATGTTTTTGTTGAATTTGAGTCTATATTGTTTGTTCTGGCATGTAATGAAGCCTAAAGTCATAAACACTATGGCTAGTTTATTGTACGATTATAATGTTCCCCGTGTTACTCATTCAATTTTCTGAGCTATTTACAAGTAGTGTGCTGCTAAAAGTTATGGTTAATGTAGGTTCTGATGAAGGATTATATGCGTGGGTTGTTGCAAACCATGCCCTTGGAACGCTTGGTGGTGATCCTCTGAAGACAATTGGGATTATTGAACTTGGGGGCGCTTCTACTCAGGTTTGGTTATATTAATCTATCTCTCATTTGTGAGGTTGGAATTCTGCTCACGGGGTCATGGTTTTTGCCAAAGCATGTATACAACACTACAGATCAAATAAAAGTTATGCCTTGTGAATGTACTTGGGAACAAGATTACCCGTATCTCATTGTCAACTACTAAAAATACAGTAGAAAAAGCAGGAACACTGATACTTTGTTAATGTGGTGGGAATATTTTTTGCCCCATTAGTCACAGAATGGTTTTGGTTATGTTCAGGTGACATTTGTTTCAAGTGAGCCAATGCCTCCTCAGTTTGTGCGTCCTGTCAAAGTTGGAAATGTCACCTACAATCTGTACAGTCACAGCTTTCTTCATTATGGCCAGGTTCAACTTGTGCATATTTATCAGACAAATGGAAACCTGGAAATTAAAGTTTCATTCAGGTGCTATATATTGGGTTGAAGTTCTTAACTAGTTTGATACTGCAGAATGTTGCTTATGAATCATTGATGGAAACACTTGCTTCAGGAGACTTCAGCTCAGGTAAATAATATTAAACAAACTTTGCACATAAGCCATACTTCAAGGTGGCTGGAGATGATTGTTACAAATTGATTTGGCTGTTGATTCTTCTGTTGTGGAATTCATGGATGACTTTATTGTTGTTGTGCCACTGTTGTAACATGCTATTATTCATAGATTTTAACATTTTTCCCTATTGATGCAGCTTCAGAAACACTTCAGAAAAGAATGGCAATAGATCCTTGCACTCCTAAAGGATATTTATATGAAAGGGAGTCTCCAAAGCTTTCACCAAGTTCCTTGGGTGAGAGGAATAGATATTTATCTTCTCTGCAATCTGGGGGTAACTTTTCTGAGTGCAGATCTGCTGCAAACATGATGTTGCAAAAGGGAAAAGGTTATACTGTCCTTCACTGTACTGGCATATTCGTGTTGAATAGATTTTCTTTTTGGTTTGACATTGATTATCTCTTTGCTCGGCACCAGAGAAATGTTCCTATCAACCGTGCAGTATAGGATCAACTTTCACGCCAAAGCTTCAGGGGATGTTTCTGGCTACAGAAAATTTCTTCCACACTTCCAAGGTTTTATCTTCTCCATGCATGCTTCAGCATTATCAGTTAATAGTATTAATTTGTTAAACAATATTGTTCTATTGTTCATTTGGGGAAATATTAACGATACTTCTTCATTTCTGTTAAGAATGTATGCATGTAAGTGTTTCTTACGACCTCCTTTTTTACTGCATGTTAGTTCTTTGGGTTGGGTTCAAGAGCATATCTTTCTAATCTGATGATTGCTGGACAACAATTCTGTGGAGAGGATTGGTCAACATTAAAGAAGAGATATAAAGCATATGATGAGGAAGCTTTGCTTCAGTATTGCTTCTCCTCAGCATATTCTGTTGCCTTACTTCATGACAATCTTGGAATCTCTTTGGATGATGAAAGGTATGCTTATTTTACTACAGTGTTGTATATCCTTAATTAGAGACAAGTCTGACTTTTGCAGTTTGTTGTTCTATAGTATGGCCAAATAGTAACTCCTGTCCCATGGCGTTGTTAATGGGTCAATTATTGTGTTTCTGTGTATTGTTTGTGAATGTGCACATGAATCTTATTGATTGCCATTACTCCTATACCAGGATCAGGATTGCAAATCAGATTGGAAGTATTCCACTCGACTGGGCTTTGGGAGCTTTCATCTTGCAAAGCACATCTGACTTGGACGTTGGGCACACTGATTGGATTTCCGCCATAATTAGTGATGGATCACCCACACTGCTGTCAGTAATTTTCATATTTGCAATTTTATTGTTTACAGTGTGGTCTCTGTCAAAGTGGAGGAAACCCCAGCTGAAGACGATTTATGATCTGGAGAAAGGGCGGTATATAGTCACTCGTATCAATAGAAGTTGAAAGATCGTGCTAGACGAAATGTCCACTTGCTATGCAGATGTGGAAATGGTAAATCGAATTTCACTCTCGATTTAGTACCGAACACCACCGAGTCAGGTTACCAATTGTAGCTGAGATTGTACATTGGGGGATTTCTGGACAGATTGTAGAGTAAGGTTTATTGTGCTGGAGCTAGGATTCGATTCCCATTTTGTATTTGGGGTAGCCCAGGACTAGTTGATTATACCACAGGTTAGGAAAACAAAATTGGTAGGTTGGTTGTGGAGAGTGGTAGAATGTTGTATCATTGTGTGATAACACGTTAAGGTTAATGCACAGGCTCTGCTGCTTTCTTCCCATCCGATTATTCGCTTACCTCGGCAGGATGCATTCATCGCATCAGTTTTCCAGATTCCATGGATTAGCTGAAGATTGGTCATCTCTCAGACCAATGTAAGGGAAGAGTTGTAATGTAATCTTTCAATGAGAAATGAATATTGTAATTCTGGAAATCAATGCTATGAAAGAACAGCAAGACCTTTCTTCTTCCAGCTGGAAAGTCCGCCATAGGCAATAGTAGTACAAAAAAGGCAGTCTTCTGGTTTATTTTGCTTACAGAACTGAAGCACGAATGATCCTTGTAGACTATTTTTTGTTTGACGTTTATTTGCGTTCCGGTTTTCATCGTTTTTCAATTGGAAGTGTCTTGGTCTTGTTCTGCCCAAGCTTTCCTTGGCCGTCAAAGAAGGATTTGGCTTCTTTGTTTGGATTTTTATTGTTTTTCTGTAATTTGCTTGTCAATCCTACTTTTCATATTTCGAAAAGTCTCAATTGTTCTTTCCCGTTAATAATCACATTTTCCGTCACTTGATAACAAGAAAAATCGGAAAAACTTACAGACAACAAAATGGTATGAAATTCAGTTCATATTATGCAACGTTTTGGAAAGAACAAATTTCTATCCTAATAATTTTGCCCTCGCACCAAGTCAACAGAACGGGTCGTTTACACGGCAAAGAAAAAACCGAAACTGACGAAAATGCCCCGGTGATAAGAAACCCCTCACTAAATACCAACCGTCTAGTCTGGAAAAGCAACCAACTTGTTATTTTCGGCAAAAAAAACGAACCGGAATTCTCTCTCTTCCCCTGAGATTTTTCAAAACGCGGGTTTCAATTCCAGTCCCAAATTCGGAGGTAACGTCTCTCCCAAATCCAACTCTCGTCTTCTCTTCTCCCTCTCTGGAGCCTCCGATCCGCTGTGCTCGGCCACCAGCGCGATCCTGGGTTTTAGGGCTTGCTAATCTGACCGGGATTGTAATTAGAGAGTGTAACTAGCGTTTTGATTTGATTTGCTTGTTTCAAATTAGGTCGTTTTTTATTGGAGAGTAATGAGCGATCACCTGGTGTTGTATGTCGACCGTCTCATTAGGCCTGTGGCCCCGCAGCCGCCGGCTGTTGAGGTGGAGGCGGCGGAGAGGGAGGCTGGTTGTTCTAGCTCGGCGGAGGAGGAGCCGCTGATTCAGACGGCGGAGTGCCGCATTTGCCAGGATGAGGATAACGTCAGCAATTTGGAGACTCCTTGTGGCTGTTGCGGCAGCCTCAAGGTAATTTAGATGTGTTTTCAGTTTTCTGATTGATGATGAATTTTCATGTAATTGTTTGTTTGCTCATTGATGTAAATTTAATTGAAAGAAATGTGGTGATTCGATTGCGAGTGTCTTGGTGAATGCTGAATGTGTAAGAGTATCAGATGCAGGATGCGTTCTTGCCTTTTGATTGTTTTTGGGGGAATGTGATGGTATGTGTTTCCGATGGAATTGTTTGATAACTTTGAACCTTCGTTTTTGCAGTATGCGCATAGGAAGTGTGTTCAGCATTGGTGCAATGAGAAAGGAGATATAACTTGTGAAATCTGTCATCAGGTATGCTCGTGTTCCTTGTATAGATTTTTCTGACTTTTTGGCTGCTTGATTGTTTACATAACTGTTATTGAGAATTTAAGTCCTTATTTCCTATTAGAATTTGTGGGCTGCACCATGCCATAAGGTATCTAAACTAGTAATGAAAGGATGGATGTCAGTTACATATGGATTTATGATGAGTGTGATGAACGTTTGACTCCATTAATCCAAGGATACCACAGGGCCATGTTTGTATCCATGCTTAGAAAGCTGTTAGCAAAGATTTGTTCACATGGTTCTTAGATCTCCTTGCTAAGCATGCTTCTGCTGTATGGATTAGGTATCTTTTTTCAATTTGAAGTAGGTGACCTTGATTTGTTAAGCATTTTTGGATTAACCCAGTTGACTTATTTTGAAGCTTTTAAACTGTTTCAAATATTACTTCATAGTATCCGGTCCAGCTTACATGGTGGTATTTTGTATTATCTACAGACTTACCAACCTGGCTACACTGTGCCTCCTCGTCCGCATCCTGATGAAACTACTATTGAATTGTAAGTCCTTTTGTTTTACTTGTGTTTCTGTGAAAATGTTTATGCTTTTCTTATCCTTTCTAGACATTTGGTAACATTGCTTGTTTTAAATACTTCTGTACTCCTGCCATTCTCATTCTGGTGCTGGAGCATTGGTCTAGGTTTTAAAGAATTTATCATTTTCAGCCGTGCCTCTTAGGGGTTTCTCTCCTTTCTCACATATGAAGACTAAAGATTTTATGTGAACCTTGGGTTAGGAAATAGGAACATGATGGTTTAGTGTAATGCTTCTTGGTTGGTATATATTATCTTTTTATATAAATATAGTTTATCTTTGGTTTTTTGTCTACAACTTGTCTACTTCCTAAACTTCAATCGTCCAGCCTTTGCTCCTGTTCTTGTCTGTTACTGGAATCCCATTATTCTATAGGGATTTGCCAAATATATAAACAAGACAGTATAAGCTTCTGCATGTGTCTTATCGTCTTTGGGTTATATTGTTTCCTACAGAGGGGGCTGGACACTCTCTGGGGTTCCTGTGAGTTTGGATGATCCACGCATCTTATCAATTACAGAAGCAGACCGTCAGTTTCTGGATACTGAATATGATGAGTATGCTGCTTCAAACAATGGTGGGGCTCCATTTTTCCGGTCTGCTGCCTTAATTGTAAGCCAATATTTTTTTCAAGATTGAAATTCACTTTTCCCTGTTTCAATTCCTCATGTCTGTATCATGTGGACTTGGTTTGACTCTTATTCACTGCATTTGGCAGCTAATGGCGCTTCTTATCTTGCGACATGTATTGAGGGTCACTGATGATGATTCCAATGATGACACATCTGCCATTTTCTCAGTAAGTCGATTTTAACTTTCATTTTCTATCAACTTCCCCATCTGATGCTTCAGTATCAAATGAATCTCATTTTAATAGTTAATTAATTGAATTCTTGCAGCTATTTTTGCTTCGAGCGGCTGGATTTCTTTTGCCCTGCTACATTATGACTTGGGCCATCAGCATCTTGCAGCGTCGACAGCAAAGACAGGTTTTGATTCTACTGTCAGATGTTAATTTTTGCAAATTTTATGATTATTGTATATTGCTGCATGTTAACCACTAATGCATGGTATTATATCAACTTAAAAACAGACCAGTTGACCTAAAACAAACTTAATAGCAGACCCCAAGACTATCAGACTGCAAAATGATTCATGTGAGTTGTGCTGATGATTTCCTTTTAATTTTGTTGTTTTATTCTGAAGCAGGAAGCTGCGGCATTGGCAGCAACACAAGTCGCTTTTGTTCTTCAATCTGGGCAACATAGGGGTTTGCAATTTGCTGTAGCATCAGGACCCCCTGGAACGACTGCACAGCAAGAAACTGCCTAATTCTCCATCTGGAAAAATGCCAGTTTTCTGTGCCATGGTGAGGGCGAGTCAGCAGAGTATTGAACATCAAATGGAAACATTATGAACATATTTCTTGTTTTCCATAACTATAAACAGAGAAATTAGAAACAAAAGAACTGAGAAAAGGCTACAGCTGATGAGTGGAGTTCTGTCTAATGCCTCGTTGAATTGCTTCCCGATTACCTCCATATTTGGTTGTCATGTATATCATGTGTATGTATATTTATTATTTTCATTTCAACCAGAGAAGAAGGGAACTATTTGTTTTTATTCCAGTTTACCCTCTACCGCAGCTGTTTGTCATCTGGAAACGAGTCATCTTGTTCAACTTGAAAATTTTCCCAGGCTGTAATTCATAATTTGTATTGTACGTTTTGTTATCCAATTTCCATTTGATACAAGGCATCAGTAGAGTTCTTTGCCTTTAATTCTTTGTCATTTGGTCATGGACATGAATTATCACACGGTTTATGATAACCTCCCATGCTTATCTTATACTTCAAAACATTTTTCGGCATTGCTGTCGGAAGCAAATGTGTTGGCTAAGTATGGTTCTGCATTTTCTTAGAATCGTTGTCTTCGTCCCCTGAATTTTAGAACGTGAAATGCTGCATATGCCCATGAACAGGTTCAGAATAGTTCACTCTTTACAGAAGGATCAAACAGCAATATCAGATTGTAGCTCTATGAACGCATGTCTAACTTGGTATTGTTTACAAGATGGGATCTTGGATTCAATAGAGATCTCGTCAACTCGTCAAGCAGTCTTAGACGAGGATAGAGGAAGTGGAAATGTTGATAAAGGGAGCATATATTCTCTCACTCTTGGTATGATTATGATCCAACAAGAATGATCGTAAAGTACATAATGGGAAGCTTCGATCTCTCTTTAGCATACAGTTTGGGGACATTCTGTTTGCAGCTCCCACCTTTGTTTTGTTGTACCTTTACCCTAAAAATAGGTTTATCATGAAGCATTGTCCTAATGTGATCGTATTCTAATTAGGTTAATGTCCACCAGCCTTAAATTTAAGATTTTTTTTCTTATTAATAAAATCAGATTTATAAATTCTCACTAAGCCAACTTACATAACAAAAAGACAATTATACATTTCATAAATTAAATAAATTACATAGACTATTATAAGAGTTATATTAAATAAAGATTCTATGACCGGGCTCCAACGACTGTTGATCGGTCTCCGGTGACCATTGACCAATATGTTGTCTACTACCACTAGTATGACGTCTACTACCCCTAATATGGTGTTTACCATTCCCAATATGTCACATACTACCCCCAGTACCATCTATTGTCCTCAATAGACCCTCTACTTCACATAATTACATTCATAAGACCATCTCCTATCATAGGCTAAAAAACAAATTTGACCTCTAGTTGCTCCCATCATAAGAGAAAATTTTAGCTTGAGCTATTTGGTAAGCCAAATTTAGCTTATGAATTTGGTATCCTAAAATTAATTATATTTTATTCAACTTTAGATTTATCCTTCTAATGTACACTATCATCTAAATTAAAAAATTTATATTAATAACCATCGTAAAGATCTTGACGAGATCTTCCATATGAGCCCCATATCGAGTATATTTATATAAAACAAATTCATGGTTAATTATTGACTCAATAGAAATACATGACAAAAAATGGTTTTAGCTTATGATTTAGATTATGGTGGGAGTTAATTTTAAGTCAAATTGGTATTGGTTTAGCTAAGAATTTAGTTTACGGTGAGAGAGTTTGATAAAGCTAAAACATGATTTTATAAAATATTATTGTTTTTTAAGCTAATGATTTAGCTTATGTGGAAGATGCTCTATACAATCTGCATAAAAACCATCTCACCATCATAACAAAGTTAAATAATTTACCTCCTTATATTGGTCAGATTAATTTGTTTATTGATATGCACCAACCATACCCCTCTTGCAATATCAATTGGTCAGATTAATTTGTTTATTGATATGCACCAACCATACCCCTCTTGCAATATCAATTGGGGGCATAACCTTCGTAAGTATTGAAGCTCACAATAAACCGCCTAGTTGATTATGAGTTATCTTTTGTCCCCAATAGATCACCGACTACCCCCAATACATCCCATATTGCCCCCATTAGACATTCCAATAAATTGTCTACTGCCCTCAACCTCAATAGATCATAATATTACATCCAACAGACTAAACATATATTACACTTTAACCTATCTCATTCCAAGATTCGTTTGCCCACAAAACAATTCTATCCACAGCATGCATTTGAACATTTAATTAACACAAGTAGTTTATGGTCCTTATATTAATCGTAAACTTCATTAAACAACTAGAAAGACAAAATCATATGATCCTATATATACATACACAACATATTGCATTGCAAAATACCATATGTAATTATGTATTACATGTAAACTCATCATTCTCACCTGTAAGCTCTAAATATCAGAGCAACGTTTGAATAAGTTCCACTTCCACAAACATGTGCATATTAATTTCTATGCATGTCCAAACTTAAAAAGTTGAAAACCAAAAGAGGGGATCATTCTCAGATAATCATATGAAAGGAACTCAATAATCCTAATGCTTGACTTAACTACCTGTACATTTTTTAACTACCAGCAACAAATGAGTTAACCATGTAGAAAAACAAATTGTGGAACCTGGCAAAGGCATTCAAGTTATCCACGATGGCGAGATTAGAGACGTTGTGGTCGAGACGGCGGAGGCCGAAGTCGAGTGGGAAGGAGGAAGGTACGCCACATTGGAATCAAATCGACAACGCTTCGGTCTTCATGAGAAAATGTGATTCAGATTTGAAGACCATGATGGTGGAGAGAGAAATAGAAGGCGGAGGTGGGATGATGCAGCTCGGTGGTGAGGTTCGATTCAAGTCTCAATGTGTCGGTTTCCTTGCCGGTGATGAAGCAGTAAACTGCGGCGCCAAGTAGTTCATTGAAGAAGCAGAAGACGTCGCTCAATGAGGCTTGGATGACGGCACCGACGACTTGCGGGAGAGGAAGGGCGAGATTCCGATTAGTGGGGTTTGAGAGAGAGAGAGAGATCTAAAAAGACGAAGAGGAATAAAAAGATGTAATTTGGGAAGGGAGGGTAGTATGGTCAGGAAAAATATGTGAAATCTTAAAAATTTGTCTAGTGAGAATAATACTCTAAGAGTTTATAAGGTTGATGAGAATTTTAAAATCTTATTTTGTTAGTAGGAATGAAATCTCTAAAATTAGGACTACTGAGAATTCACTAGTAGAGAGAAAGCCTCATGCGACAAAATGATTTCGTCGCATAAGAGACAGTTTTCATCACATAAGAGACAGTTTTCGTCGCATAAGACCTTAAGCGACGAAAAATTCATCGTATAAGCTTCGTCGCATTAGATTTATGCGACGAAACCACAAATTTTCGTCCTATTAGTTCCCCTTAAAGGACAAAACTTTTTTCATCCCATACACTTATGCGACGAAAATTTTCGTCGCTTCGACCAATGCGACGAAATTTTTTTGTCACTTCGACTTAAGTGACGAAAAATATTTCGTCGCTTAAGAGTTTTCAGTAAATTAAAAAAAATATTTGTATTAATTTAATTATCAATTTAGTTATAAATTAAATTAAAAATTATGATTATTATTTGTTTTTTGTTTTGCCGAAGGTGGTGGTGGCGGAGCAAGTGGTGGTGGTACGGTGGTTGTGGTTGCGGAGGAAGAAGAAGAAGAAGAAGAAGAAGAAGAAGTGGAGGGGTGGTGATAAATAAGTAGAAGGAAGAAGAAGAAGAAAAGGGATGAAGAAGAAAGGGGATGGGGGGGAATTTTGACAAAAGGATTCAAAATTTTTGTCAGAACTGATGTGACGAAATGAACAAATTTCGTCACATGAGTGTGAACTATTGCGACAATTTTTTTAATATTTCATCGTATCAGTCAGCGTTAGGGGAAAAAAATTTGGTGAAAAAATTCAAACCTGATGCGA
Organism: Comarum palustre; assembly: GCA_951800085.1. Taxonomy (NCBI): domain Eukaryota; kingdom Viridiplantae; phylum Streptophyta; class Magnoliopsida; order Rosales; family Rosaceae; genus Comarum; species Comarum palustre. The sequence continues at coordinate 2,874,629 of OX637584.1, read as the reverse complement.
CGAAATTTTAAATATTTTTTGCATGAGTCAGGGCTAGGGGAAAAGTTTGGAAAAAATCCAAAACTGATGCTACAAAATTTTAAACATTTCATAACATGATTATGAACTTATGCGACGAAATAAAAAATTTTGTAGCATGAGACAGCACTATGCGATAAAATGTGTTTCGTCGCATCAGTTCAGAATCATGCTACAAAATTTATTTTTGTCACATCAGTGTGAACTCATGCGACGAAAAAATATCGCATTAGCCCTTTCCTCTACTAGTGATTTTATTTTCGAATTATCAGAGCGCCATCTGCTCTCACCTTCACTCGTGTCCAAGTTCAGCCTGAGATCAGAGGACTCCCACGTCGGAATAGTACTCCTCAGAACTTAAGTATTCGCATTTCTCGGGGGAGAAAGTTTAGCAATTTGTGATGAATAGGCTGAGTGCATTACACTGATTCTCCACGAATATTGTATCTTTAAACATTAAAATGTTAACGGAAAGGAAAATAAGAAAAGATAAAGAAGAAGCTATTGTGCAAAAATCGGCTATGGTACTCGATGAACAGCTAAACTACTATTAATTTCCTCTTTATCATCTTTAAACTTGCTTTGGTACTCATTGCCATTGGTAGCTTACTCCCTTACGAGCATTGCTGTCATTGAACCAAGACAGTTAAGTTTTGATTACTTTAAGATCAGCCTCGAGAACACTCAAAGCCTTAATCGGAATCATTAACATAATTTCCGGTTGTTCTTTTTGGTTAAAATGATGTGGGATGGGATCCACACTCACCAGATTAGTAAGAACAATGAAAGAATAAGCATGTCTCGTTGCATCAGTTGATTTACCTTGGCAAAATGGCAACTTGGTACGTAGTCGTACGAGGATATATACCAAAGCTAGCTAGCATCTTTCTATGTATTAATTTGGCAAAACTTGAAGCTGAAGGCACAAGTTTTGATTCTGTTGGAGAATACACCCCTAGATTTTGGAATCCAAATGTTCTCAATGAAACTATGTGATTGATCTCGAGTATAGTAGAAAATAATGATTTGATATGATTTGGTATATAATAATGTATTATTCATCTCCAAATAGAAAATTTATATAGAAATACAATTATAATTAATTTGAATATGAAAATGTATCCTACATCTACACATATACATACAAAGAAAGTAAATATAAACACAATATTCTACACTCCCCTCAAGTTGGTGCATAGATATTGATCATGCCTAACTTTTCCTGACACTTCTTTTGTAAGAACATCTGCTAATTGATCTTTCGTATACATGAAAGGGAAACAAATGATTTTCATGTCTAAGTTTTCCTTAATAAATGTCGATCCACCTCCACATGGTTTGTCCGGTCGTGTTGAACATGATTATGAGCATTTTCAATAACAGACGTGCTATCATAATACAAGTCCATAGGTTTCTTGAGTTTGAAACCCAATTCTTTCAACACATTACAAATCCATAGCATCTCACAAACTCCATATGTCATGCCTCAAGACCCTGCTTCAGCACTTAACCTGGCAACAACCTTCTGCTTCTTACTACGCCAAATCACAAGGATCCCTCCAACAAATGTAAAATACCCTGATATATATAGATCGTTTGTCGGTCTTATCACCAACTCAATCAGCATATGTGAATCCCTTAACTTCCAATTCACCCTTCTTTTCAAACAACAAACCTTTGTCAGGTGTCATCTTAAGATACTTCAAAATACGATACACTGCATCCATGTGCTCTTCACTAGGATAATGCATAAACTGATTAACAACACTCATAACATAAACAATATCAGATCTAGTATGAGAAAGAAAAATAATTCTCATTACTAGACGTTGATACCTTCTTTTATCTGTAGGAACTTGATTCAAATATATGGCAAGGTTGTGGTTCATCTCAATCGGTGTTTCAATAGGTTTGTAGTCAAGCATTCCAGTCTTAGCTAATAAATCACGTACATACTTATGTTGGGATAAAGAAATCCCCTTCTTCTTGCAACTTCAATTCCAAGAAAATATTTCAGTTGTCCAAGGTCTTTCATCTCAAATTCCTTTGACAGATACTTCTGTAAAGCTTCCATCTCCTATGGGTCATCTCCTTTAACAATCATATCATCAACATAGATAATTAGAGCGGTGATCTTACCCTGATTACGCTTGATAAACAAAGTGTGGTCTTCATTGCTTTGTCTATATCCAAACGTCTTCATTGATTTAGAGAATCTACCAAACCACGTCCTAGGACTCTATTTCAAGCCGTACAACGATTTCTTTAGCTTACAAACTTTACCGGCATCGTAAGGTCTATATTTGATTCCTGGAGGCATGTCCATATATATACATCTCTTCTTTTAAGTTTCCATTGAGGAAAACATTCTTCATATCAAACTATCTTAGAGGTCAATTTTTAGTTCCTGCAAGTAAAATCAAGATTCAAATAGTGTTGATCTTTGCTACAAAAGTAAATGTTTCTTCAAATGGATCCCATAACATTGGTTGTATCCTTTGACAACTAATCTAACTTTATACCCGTCAATGCTTCCATCTGCTTAAAGTTTCACCGTAAATACCCAACGACATCTCATCTTCTTTCCAATAGGTTTATGAACGACATCTCATGTCGAGTTCTTTTTGCAAAGCCTCTAGTTCTTCATTCATCGCTCGAGTCCACTTTGGATCTGTCATTGCATCTTGTACGATACTAGGAATAGAAACACTGAATAATTAATTAATGACTAGAGCATGTGACCCAGACAACCTATAGTTAGACATGTAATTTGCTATAGGATATTTGGTTTTGGCTTTGATGTTCGGTTCATATTGTTTATTTGGAATATCCTTGAAAACCCTTTGTGATTTTCTAGATACAATATTATTTAGCCCAGATAATTGGTTTGAATTTAAAAGTACCTGAGAATGAACATTCGTAGCGAATTCTTCAGTTAATGGTGTGGAGAAGGGAAAAAATTATGATCTAAAAAGGACCTTTGAGAATAATTTCATATGCAGGATTTAACCTGCTTTGATACAAAGTAGAAAATAATGATTTTATATGGTTGGTGTACTTCAATATATTATATATTCCTCTCCAAATAGAATGTTTATATAGAGATACAATCATAATTTGAATAGGAAAATATATTATACCTCTACACCTATACATATAAGGAAAGTAAATATATACACAATATTCTATAAGTGACATTGTATTTTTTGCTGACAACTGCGTATGCGAGTGAGTTATATCGCTACATTGGAAGAGAAGGAACGTGATGTTCTTGATGCTGCAACTGTTAATGGAAAGATGAGTAGGTTTTTTTAATAATAACAGTTGCAGCATAGTGAGGTTATTATAACCCAAACACTTTACTTATGTCTATGTATAGTGAGGTTTGAACTCATAGCCTCAAAGTTGTTAGCTAAATATTTTAACCAACCGAGTCATAGTTCATCTGCAATAGAAGGAAGAGTATGTTCATTGTAGTGCTTGATTTGTGAAACCTCCTTTGGGTGGTTTAGACCTCATGGAGACGAAAATGTGGTAGAAAGCTACAACTCATTTAGCTCTTCACTTTAGTTGGGGGATAAAAAGCAAAGAATCAGCATATTAACAAAAAACCATTTAAGCTGAGTGAGAATTGATTGCCTTTGGACCATGACCAGTGACTAGTCGGCATTGATCATAATCGATCCTCCTAAGGCTACATGTCATTGTCTCTCACATTCGATTAAAGTGCAGGAATTTATGCTTTAGAATGTTCCAAATTGCATGTGATGTATACTATATATTATAAACTCCAACAATCAAACAATGAGTTATAAAGAAAAAGATTGAGCTGCAAACTGGGTCTGGTTTGAGAAACTGAATGAGGGTTTAATCAGTATTGCCAAACCCGACCAAACCCAAAGAAGAGCAAAGTAAAGCATAAAGAAACACATTTAGCACAAGAAACCAAGTACCGGTCTTGGATTTTTATTTTTTAGTTGCTTTGGGAGGAGAGCTTGGATGAGTCTAAAGTGGATGAGGAAGGAGATCTTAGAATGGCATAAAGCAAGTGATTGTTTCTTTTGGTGGCTGCTGTGATCTGCTCTCTCTGCTCTATTCCCATTCTTACTTCTCCATTTCTCCTCCTATTCCTTATATGCATGGCTTGCTTGCAACTGTTGCAGCATCTGAGTATCGTGTCTGCCCAGTCAAATATATTCCTATTTGAAAAACAAAACCCTCCTTTTTCTTAGTAGGAAAGGAACTGAGTTTTACCACAAAACTCCCATTACAAAACTCACATTATGAACTTACTGGCCCAGAAAGTACTAGCTAACTTGATGCCATTTACTTGAGCACAACACAATCTGAGTTGAAATTCAAGAATCATGAACTGTTAAACTTTGAATGAAGAAGTAAGGTTTTGAATTTTTACGGATATGCAGCATACACGAGTGATGTGGCATGTGGGTGATAAGAGACCAAGAGACAAAAGCAAGGCAAATGATAGGGATGTAGGGAAACAAATGAAAAAGATGCTTGCCTTCTCAAGGGTATTGTTCAAATGTGGCTTTAGTCATTCATCATCATCCATGTCATGTCAGATTCTTGAAATAACAGCCTTAATTTGCTTAGATTGCAGTCTATTATGATTTGAGGTGAATCTAAAATTTCTCTTGGTGTTTTGGGTCCCTTCTTTGCTTTTACACTTTAAAGCCCCTGCTGCCTAAACCCAACAAGACATAAATAGCCTGCTTATGTCTACAGGAATGATATACCATTAAAAACGGGTTTACACATTGGTCTCAATACTCAAACCAAAGGAAGATACTACACGTTTTCTTATTGTTTGTTTTGGTAGAAATCAAACAATGGTGATGAGTAATCACAGAATGTTTGTCCTTGCTATCTGTATTGGGTTGTTAGTATTTCAACCAAGTGCAGTTTCTGGCATAAGAAGTATAGGTGTGGTGCGCAGACCGAATGAAGAACTTCATCGGAGTCTTAAGGCTGTCGTCACAGAAGAAATGAACACAGGAAAGAAGAACTCAACAAGTACAAACAAGAGTTTTGATCCAAATAAATCAAGCAAAAGAAGGGTCAGAAGAGGATCAGATCCTATCCACAACCGGGCTTAGCTAATACGCATTTAGCTTGTTCTTTTTTGAGTAGAAGCAGCAAGTTGACACATGAAACACAAACAAGCTTCAAGCAATGCAGAGAAAACCAGAAGCAGCCGGTCAATTTCTTCTGCATTCTTGAGAAATCTTCTGAGGGTTGCTTGCTTGGTTGGTTGGTTGGTCTTTTTCTCTGTCCTCCATGAGTTTTTTCACAATAGAAAAAGATTTGTATAGTGGTGGCTCCAAATGAAAGAAACAATATAGTTGTTTGCAGTTTTTTGTATTTTTGATTCTTTTGAAGTAACAAAATCTCTGTTTGTGTTTGCATCACATCAGCTTTAGAGTTCTTGCAGATCATAGTCAAATTCTTTGTAATGCTCCATTTCTTATATGCTTTCCCAATCAAATGTTATACCTTGATCATTTCTACAGCAATCGCTTTGCCTCATCAGTATTAGTGTATCTGACATTACCATTGCATATATTTCAAATTCCGTACACAGATAACATCATATTGGTTGTGCAATACTCACCAGTCACTACAGCATATCTGTGTAGAAAGCTACCTTGACTACATCAATCTTCTTTTAGTTGTTTTCACTTTCATTTTATGCTTCAACAAGAACCAGTTTGCATACTATATCAGTTACATTGTTGGAAAATTCTTATATGCACCAGGGGCAAATAGATTGTGCAAACTGAACCATTAATGTATTAGGAACCCCATGCCTAATAAAGTCATAGATGCTAATCATTCACATAGTGTCGTTTATTTTACAGGTTATGCAACTGAAAGCATGAACCGATAATCATCATTGATGGAACCTTGTAACTGATGGGGAAGTCTGGGCATAATAATGGGCTTTGGTACTTTGTTGGGCTTCGACAGGCCGGGTAGGAAAGGATTAGTCCAGCCCACATTTACGAGGATAGGATGAATAGAAAATCGAAGTGGAATCCAACTAGAAATGAGGTCGAAATTTGATCCAAATCGGAACGATACAATAATGAAAACAGAATCAGATCCTTTAAGCCTACACATTGATCGATCACAAATCTTAGTTAACTCAGGCATGCACATTCGTCTTGCTTCTTTGACTAGAAGCAGCAACGAAGGCATGCAGCTTCAAGCATTGCATAGCAAACCAGAAGGTGGCTGTGGACTTTCATTACAGGTTTAAGTTTACTTGTTCTCGAATGCTTCAAATTAATCACTTGAACTAGAACAAGCGTGACTCATGGATCACTATTGTACCGATATTGTCTCAATTTAACCACCTTTAAGGTGTTGGGTTTTAATCACAAAAAGTCTCGGTATAATTGGATACAATTCATCCACTTATAAGTTGTTTTTTATTTATCATTTTTCTGATGTGAGATTTTTCCTCTCCAACACTCCCTCTCACATGCAACCTAATCTTTTTAGGTTAACACGTGTAATTCGTTCAATCCAATTCCCACATCGGAAATCGTACAATCATTCGATCCAATTTCTATTTCAGAAATTGGGGTATGTGGTCCAAGACCCACTGTAGGCACTTGGTATGGTATGGGTCAATTAGAATTTTTCCGAAGACAATTTGATTCGATGAACCCAAATTTGGGTTCATTATGCTGGGAGACATTCCCCCGTTACGCTGGGAGACGTAATTAAAGAGGGACTCGCTCTGATACCAACTTGAAATAGGACAAGCGTGGCCCGTAGATCACCATTGTACCGATATTGTCCCAACTTAACTACCTTTAAGGTGTTGGGTTTTAACTACAAAAGACCTCGGTACAATTGGATACAATTCATCCACTTATAAGTTATATTTTATTTGTTCATTTTCTGATGTGTGATCTTTCAACTCCAACATAATCGACGCAATGCTGTAAGCCACATCCGATCATACCGTTAACTATCCGCTAAGCATATGCAACACTATTCCGATCACCTGAGTCTATCCATCTAGATTCTAATTAGCAACAGCACCCTCCAAGCAATCAGACTGCTGAGTAAGACAAGCTAAACTAATCTTACTTTGTCAAATTGATCGAAGATACGATTTAACATGGATTGACACGAAAAAAGGACCATCATCTAGAATGGACGCACAAGTTGTTTCAATAATTGAATGGTTAAGACTAAGTACGCTGTTGCAAAACCAATCCAAATATATATCTGAAAACGATTCCTCATTTCTAATCCGTTGGAATTTGAGACGTTAGATTAGATCTGTTGCTGGATATGGGACACTTTGTTATGGACAAACAAAAAGAACACCTACATATATGCAAATATTCTCTTCTCCATATTAAGGAACAAGGATGATGCTTATCCATATAGCAGTACCAGTTGTTTAAGGAAATAATATTTTGTATCTTCTGCATCTTGTATAATTAGGTTTGTATCTGATATCTATTACCGTTGTGTCTTATCTCTCGCATAACGAATTTTCTTCTCAATTCGTTGTACTCTATATCTCATACAACAATTATGTTGTCTCCATGACCAATCAAGATTTCAAAACATTCTTCATTGATCACATTACTAGAACAACTACTTCAGCTGACAAATTTTTTCGTCGGCTAAGTAAAAAATTTCGTCATTCAGCTGATAAAATTCTTTCGTCGGCTAAGTAAAAAATTTCATCGATTAAAATCTTAGCCGACGAAACGTCGTCGGGAAAAAGCTGTCGATGAAGACTTTAGCTGAAGAAATTACTGTTCATCGTCAGATAAAGTCATTTATTTAGCCGACGCATAAATTTTTCGTCGCTTAAAGTCTGGACCTTAAGCGACGAATTTTTGGACCTAGCCGACGAAATTTTATTAAATTTCATCGGCTATATTTATTTATTTAACTATAGCCGACGAATTTTAATAAAATTTGTCAGTTGTAGTTATTTATTTTATTTATTTATTTAACTATTGCCAACGAATTTTAATAAAATTCGTCGGCTATAGTTATTTATTTTATTTTTTATTTAACTTAAGCCGACGTATTTTATTAAAATTCGTTGGGTATTGGTGATGCGAAATTTCCCTCGCATACAGGTCAAAGAGAAATTCGTTGAAATCCGAGGTGGTTCGTTGTGGAACTAACATGAGTGAGGACTGAAATCTTCTTGTGGTTTGTTGATTGACTTTGAGCTTGAGGAGTTGGGTTGGGATTAGTCGATGAGGCCTAGCTAGAGAATGACTTCGAGCTTGAACACCGATGGGCTGCTGAACTTACTTTTCCTCTGATGATGATTATTAGGAAAATGAAGGGTTGTGGAGCTCTTTCTTTTTAGAGAAATGAGTCCTTCCCTTTATGGATGAGGGGGTTCTACTTATAGAGTTTTAGTGGTGGGTTGTATTTGTCAACTTAGTTATTCTATAAGGTTATATATATATACACACACACACACAAGGGTGCGCGTGGAGGTGCACACGGATGTGCGCGGAGATGCACACGGGTGCACACTGATGTGCTTACTAAGCGTGGGCTTTGGGCGTGTGATGACGTACGATGTGGTGCACACAGAGGTGCACACGGGTGCGCGCTGACGTGTGTACTGAGTGTGGGTGCTGGGTGTGCGCTGCTGTGCGCTTGCGGTGCACACGGGTGCACTGCTGTGCGAGCTGGCGTGTGCACTACTGTGTGCTACAGAGGTGCACACGGGTGTGCGTTGAGCCGCATGAGTTGGAGCAGCAGATAAACTCAATCAATGGTTGATTGTTGAACCGTCTCTATGTCTTCTTCTTCGGGTGTCCAAGAAATCTACCAGTTATGCTTATGACATTGCAATTCTTGGAGGCGGCATGGGGCTAGGTAAAAGAACTCTAAACTTTGGTCGTTTAACACTCGAGGAATGCTAGTTGATACTTATGGTATGCTAGCTATCACTTCTAGGACTGAGAGCCAAAAACTTGTAGGAACGCTTGTTAGCAGTTGATTACGTCATGTGCACAACTTTGACATTTAAGGTCTTTTGTCTGTACGCGAGAGTTTTACTTGGTGTTGGGTTCTTTGTAGCATTGAAAAGTCATAGTTTCTCGTGAAGTTTTTGACTTTTCAACGAATATTACGTGCACAAGATTGAATTGTCAAACGTAATATTTCATTCAAATTATGACACGAACATGTATAGTTAGTTATTTTATTTTTTTTATTTCTTGTATTTTTGATTAATTTTTTTTCTTCTTTTTTGTTTTTTTGCCGTTGGAGGAAGAAAAGAGGAGGAGAAGAAGAAGTAGAAGAAGAAGAAGAAGAAGAAGAGGAGGAGGAGGAGGAGGAGGAGGAGGAGGAGAAGGCTAGGAGAGGAGGAGAAGAGGAGAAGGAGAGGAGAATGAGAAGGAGGAGAAGGAGAGGGAGAGGAGAAGGAGAAGGAGGAGGAGTGCCGTCGGAGGAGGAAGAGGAGAAGGAGAATGAGAAGAATGAAATATATAGAAAAATTCAAAATTTTCGACGGGAATTTTAAAAATTTGAGGGTACTTTAGCCGACGAAATACTCTAATTTTGTCGGCTAAAGTTCAAAATTTTCAAAATCCCCGCCGAAAATTTAAATTTTTAATTAAATTTCGTCGGCTATAGTTATTTATTTATTTAACTTTACCTGACGAATTACCCTAATTTTGTCGGTTAAAACCCTAAACCCTATATGTAGAAGCTTCAAATGAAAAAAGTCGTGAAATAAGATACGACTGAAATGATGAAATATGTCTACGGTTGAAAAATCACGTAAGTGCGGTAAAGTCTCGGTGCCAATAGTTACGGTCAATGCAATTTTCCATTATTTCTCCCTAAATGTAGCCCTATCTCCGATGGTTATTTTTCATAAAAATTTTATACCACTGGTTGTGTCTTGTTGATTTGAAACTATTTTCAGTTGAAAGTTCGGGCAAAATACGTAATTTAGACGGTCAAATGACAGTTTCCATGCGTAAAGGGGTTTGACTTACGGGATTGACCGTAAGGATCGAGCCTTCAATGTTATCGGATCAAGTTGAATTTTTTCCTATAGACATATTTCGACATAATGATCATATCAGACGGTCGGATTTTTGTTTCTCAAGTTTGATCATAGGAATCACAACATGACTACTAATGTTGTATAACTTGTTTACTAAGTTTTAAGTAAATGTTCCGTTTCAAAAACAAAATCTATGTAGAAACTTCAAATGCAAAAAAGTCGTGATATAAGATATGACCGGAATGGTGAAATACATCTACGGTTGAAAAATCACGTAATTCTGTTAAAGTCTCGGTGCCGATAGTTGTGGTCAATACAATTTAGGGGTTTGACTTACTTGATTGACTGTACGGATCAAGTTAAATTTTTTACCTTAGACATATTTCAACATAATGATCATTTCAAACGGTCAGATTTTTGGTTGTAAAGTTTGAGCATCAGAATCACAACATACCTACTATTTCTCATTATTTATCCCTATGGGAGCCCTATCATCAAGCGGTAAATGTTTTAAAATTTATAGATTGTTGCGTCTCATCATGGTGAGAGTTTATTGTGTTGAAGGTTCGACCAAAATACCTCATCTAGATGCAAATATAGGTATTTTCGTGTGTTAAGTGTTTAGAAAAATTACATTTTTAGCCTTAAACGAACTCGTATGACCAAAAAATCCATATATCATGGCATAGCCATGAGTATTACTCGTACGGACATTCTATTTTCAGATTGGTATCATAATAGTCAATTGGACACCGAAATATCCATAGTGCAATTTTGTAACTAAAGTGTACTTTAGCCGATGAAATACCCTAATTTCGTCGGCTAAACTTTTCAAATTTTGTCGGCTAAAGTTCACAGACAATAGCCGACAAAAAAAATTAGTTTAACCGACGAAATAGAATTTTTGTCGGCTAAAGTTTACTTTAGCCAATGAAAATTTAACTTACCCGATGAGAAAAAAAAATTGTCGGCTAAAATCCACTTTAGCCGACGAAAAAAAAAATTCGGTCTGTTTTTAGTCATTTCGTCGGCTTACGTCTTTTTTCTAGTAGTGTCATCCATCATTGTTGATAGTATTCAACTAATATAATCGATTAAATCAATCTATTCGGAAAAATGGTTTCTCTGTTCGAATTCATTTCCCCAAGTATCTATGTCAACTTACCTTGGTTATTTTGAATCACAAATGATCTGATAATTCGAGAGTCACTGCTGCAGCTACTAAACAAAGTTTATCTAATGTCACATCTCACAACTGGATTATCGATAACTACGCAACATACCACATCTCTTCATCCCAAGGCTCACTATTACACAAGGGCAAAAATTGTTTATTGTTTTCCGTATTGTTTCCTAGTGGAGAAAAGGATAAAATCGTAGCCAAGGGTTATTTGCTTCTGAATTTTGAGTACTATTTGCAAGATGTGTTGTGTGTGTCTATATTCAAAGTTGATTTCTTGTCTATCAGTCGATTAACGAGAAGCATAAATTGTTATGTGACATTTTTTCCTTATTGGTGTATTTTACAGGATATGGTTTCAAAGAAGATGATTGGTTTGGAAAAGCAACGCGATAGTCTCTAGTATTTGGTGGCGTTAACGTCGGGGGAAAACAAGTCTAAACCTCATCACTCATCAATCATCCAACCTACTTGTCAGTCGTCACCTAACAGTGTCCTCTTCACATCAACGTTTGGGTCATGTGTCAACTGCTCCTCTAAGTTATATCACTAAACATATTTTGGATATTTCTATTCATTCTGATTCAAATCATGCTTGCGATATTTGTCATTTGACAAAACAAAGTCATCTATCTTTTAGTACTAGTCCTATCTCATATATGTTAAACTTTTTGATCTCATTCATTGTTACATTTGGGGTCCCTACAAATAGTCTTCTATTTTTTGTGCACGTTATTTTTCTAGAATCTTGGATGATTATTCTCGTTTTACTTGGGTATTTTTGATGCAATATAGATGAGAAACTCATTCTTTGATTAAACAATTTTTTGCTTAAGCATCTACCTATTTTCATCTCAAATTAAAAAAAATGTTGTGACAACGGGGCTGAATTCATTTCTCTTTGAAACTTTTTCAAAGAAATTAAAGTTATTTTTGAGCATTCTTGTGTTTAGGGAGAGGATTCATTAAGGATCTTCTTATTGAGTACTAGTTGAGGACTTTCTCCTTAATAGTTTATTACACCCACTTTTCAATCACATTTTCTCATTTCAACCGTTCAGTTTATAAGTCTATATAAGTAGATCACTTTTACAATTTTTCAGTTAAATTGATGATCGTTAAGACATCGAAATAGATCAAATCAATGGATGATCCAAATATGTCAAACATTAACTGTTCAAGTTTATAATTGGTGAATCACATTTATGAATACCTTAACGATTTTCAATTTGTATGAAAATTTTTAGAGATGATCTACTCATATATATCTACAAACTAGGTGGTCAAGATGTGAATATGCAATCGAAAATAAGGTGAAACGAAAACGTCCTCAACTAATCCTCAATAAGAAGGTCCTTAATATAACCTCTCCCCTTGTGTTTATACGTCTCAACATAATGGGGTAGTAGAATGCAAGCATCGTCATATTCTCCAGGTTGCTCGTGCTTTCAGGTTTCAAGCTAATCTTCCCTTAAAATTTTGGGGAGAATGTGTACTCACTGTTGTCCATGTCATTAATCATTTCCTAACTCCAATTCTATCTTTTCAAACATCTTTCAAACGTCTGTATTCCTGACCTCTTTCTTATAATCATCTTTGTGTTTTTGGTTGTTTAGCCTATGCTACAACTGTCAATGACAAAAATAAATTTTCACCTAGAGTCGTCAAGTGCATATTCATCGGTTATCCTGTCGGTCAAAAGGCTTATAAACTTTATGATCTCTCAATCCCCACGTAACCCATCCCCATCCTGAAGTCCACAAACATAACCCAGTCAAACAAAATACCCAGTCAACCATGATGCTCCTTTTGCATCGTGTCTTCTTTCTGCCTCTCTTCCAATGTCATTTCCAAATCTTCCAGCGTCGTCGACCTCATCTCTTCCAGCAGCTCAATCCAATTCACATCCTCTCAGTCCCCATGTAGCACACATCCTAATGTTGTTGCATTGTAAATCCAGACAACGTTTTCAATCTTGATCTGGCCGCACCCAATCCCGGTGGACCTTCTTCGGTCAAACCCTATCCTCTTCTACCTTTTGGTGACCCTCCGTTTAATCCGCCTCCTCTGGCCGAACCCATCCTCATTCCACTGTCTGACGACAGTTCATCTGGTTCAATTTATGGTCAAAGTAGTCTCATCGGCATCCCTCTTCCAGCCTCACCATCACCTCTATATGAGGCCCCTCTTCGGCGCTCTAGTTGACCCACAATACCACCAGTTAAGCTTCGTGATTACATCTACAATCAAGTCTCATTGCCTCCTCAAAATCAGTCATCGTCCTTGTTGCCAGGTCCGGCCAAAGCTACTTGAATCCCTTATCTAATTATGTCTCTTATCATCGGTATAAACCTGCACTCCAATCTTTCATTGCTCAGGTCAGTCAAGATTCTGAGCCACGTACATACGTCGAAGCTGTTCCCTGTCCTGAATGGCAAGAGGCCATATGTTCTAAGGTACAGGCTTTCCATGACAAAGGCACATGGACTCTCACTTCTCTTCCGCCTGGTAACAAACCCATAGATTCTAGTTGGGCTTACAAGATTAAATATCGTTCAGATGGTTCAGTGGAGTGTTATAAAACTCGTTTGGTGGCTAAGGGCTTTACTCAAATGGAGGGTGTGGATTATCAAGAAACTTTTTCTCCCACTGCTAAAATGATCACAGTCTACTACATAATCACCTTAGGTGATGCTCCGCAGTGGCCATTTTTTCCTACTTGATGTCAACAATGCTTTCTTACATGAGGACCTTGACGAAGAAATTTACTTAATACCTCCTCATGATCTTCAGCGATAGGGGAAGGAACACTTGTTTGTCACCTCTATAAGTCCTTGTACGTACTTAAGAAAGCATCTTGGCAATGGTTTGCCAAGTTTTCTATTGCAATTCAATCAGTCGGCTACATTCAATCCAAAGCAGACTACTCTTTGTTCACAATGAAACAAGCTCCTATTGACACTCTTATGGAGCGAGGTATAAAGTTGTTTGACAAGAGTGACTTGCTCAAGGATCCGGCTCGTTACAGAAGGTTAATATACCTCACTATTTCAAGACCGGATATCACATAGTATGTACATATGTTGAGTAGATTCATGCATCAGCCTCGCAAACTCCAAATGGAGGCAGCCTTGCGTGTTGTACGCTATCTTAAGAATGTGCCAAGTCAAGGTTTGTTTTTCTCTTCAAAGAGTGATTTCAGATTGAGAGCCTTTTGTGATTCTGATTGGGCAGGGTGTCCACTTACCAGAAGATCCACCACAGGCTATTATGTTTTTCTTGGTCCTTCACTAATTTCTTGGAAATCAAAACGTCAGAAGACGGTCTTACTCTCTTTAGCTAAAGTAGAGTATCAGGCAATGACTAGAGCTTGTTGTGAGACAACATGGCTTCGATACCTCCTCAAAGACTTTGGGGTATTTCATCAAGAATCTGTTTTATTATATTGTCATAATATAGTTGCATTTTATATTGCTGCAAATCCTATTTTTCATGAGCAAACTCGACACATTGAGATGAACTGTCACTTCATTAGAAATAAATTTTTAGATGGATCTGTTACTACTAATTTTGTT